>BSEG01000008.1:3937500-5137500 GCA_036245055.1 Diospyros kaki
TAAATTTTTGTTCCAGGTTGGATAGAGTGGGATGGTGAAAGATTTGAGTTCGAAAATGCTCCTTCATATTCTGAGAAAAACTGGGGTGGGGCCTTCCCAAGAAAGTGGTTTTGGGTAAGTCACAAGTGATTCTGCCTTCCTGGAAATCTTGCTGCAGTAGATGCTCTGCATGTTTTTGTGAGGCTGATTTCGTCAATTTCACTTTACTGTATTTGTGTAAAGAGTAATTGAGGAAAAGCAAGAGATGGCTCTTGGTTCATAAAGACAAGACCAGAAGATGAAATTAGGGTGCGTTTGATAGAGTTGGAAAATGAGGGTGAAATTCCAATTCCATGGAATTCTAATTCTCACCTCAACCCCTAGGAATTTCAATTTCTTGATTTCAAGGAAAATATTCACTTTTTGAACTAAGATGGAATTCGAATTTCATGGAATTGAAAAGCTGTTTGATAGAATTTCCTTGAATTTAGATGGAAAATGAATTCCACCCTCATTTTCCATGCCTATCAAACGCACCCTTATAGTTTCCCCAAGTCATTGTTACTTCTTTTAGAGCTGCATGCGTGTGTTGCTGAATTCGATAAAATCGAATCTACTAGATCTTTTACTTGCTAGCTAAGGGTGAAGATAGATTACTTCCCCCCACCCCCACTCCGACTAACCTTTTTGTTCCTACAGGTCCAGTGTAATGTCTTTGAAGGGGCCAGCGGAGAAGTGGCTTTGACTGCAGCTGGCGGATTGAGGCAACTGCCTGGACTGACGGAGACCTATGAGAATGCAGCACTGGTATTATTCTACCCTATGACAATGCAGCATTGATATTATTCTACCCAAATTTATGATTCACTTTCTCTCCTCTTTCCTGGGTCTACTGTTTATCTGTCAGAAAGAGCTTTTAAAGATGAAAAGAAATATAAGGAGAAAGATATATGCAATGGTCTAAAAATATGGTTAAAACTGTAGTTATAATGTCCTGTTGTAGCGACATGCAACTACTGACTATGCACCTGTTATTTGACAAGGTAGTTTTCATTATAGAATATATGCATATATGCTTTTGTTGAGACTAGAAAGAATTTTCCCAAAACATTTAAGCATGTATTTTGAGCTTAGGATCAATGGCTTCATGTTGAAATTTGTTTATTGCATTTTTTTTGTTATGGACTACTAGTGCAATATTACTTCTGTAGTCTTTATAGGGTTGTTTGACAAAACTTTCAGCTCCCTATTTCCAGTTTTTAGTTTTAGTTTTCATTTTTGTTCAGTTGTTTTTTTATTAAGAAAATGAAAATTGATCATTCTGTTTCTATGTTTATTTTTTTTCAAAATATGGATAATCAAAAACCAAATATGATATTTGATAAAAAAAATTTGTTTATTTTATCTGGTGATTAAATATGTGTAATAATTCAATTTATATTGACAAAAATGCCCATGATCTAGAAGATTTTGACTTTTTTTTGGGTCCTTTTCTTCTTGTTTTTCTGCTAGTGAACTGGTGGGCTTGCCAGTTGAAACCTAGATATGGATTCAGTTAGTGGCTTCTTCTTCTTCTTCTTTTTCTTCTACCCAGATTTGGCTTTTTTGCCAGCCTAACCAACAAGAGGAAGAAAAAGAAGTTGAGAAGTTGGTGTTTGTTTCTTCCAAAAAATTCTGAAGTTTGACTTCTTGGAAAAAAAAAAAAAACTACTTTCTGTTTACTGTTTTCAAAATTAATCTGAAAATGGAAAGCAGGATTAACTAGGTTAAATGTCATTTAGCTTTCTCTAATGCTCAAGACACCAGGGGCCTTCTGTTTCTCAGCAACATTAATTTTCTCCTTATCCCAGAAAAAGAAAAGAAAGGCTTCTTTTTATTATGCATGCAGTTTTGAGGAACCTTATAGTGTTATTTAAATTTTCATTTCATGCACATACTGTTGGTTGGTTTCCTATGTAATAGCGGGTTAGAAGAAGCCAAGATCTGGACATATGCATCTAAATTTGTGTTGAAGCATAACTTAGAAAACGTTATTCATGTCTAAATAAATCTGGAAAATACCTTTGGGAAAAGCTTGGGGGCTCTTTAGTTGTGGAAAACATCCCCAATTTTCTGGAAATTTACTCCACAGAAAATAAAAAACTAGAAAACTTGTTCAAATACAAAGATTTCTAAATAAAAAATGAAGATTTAAAAAAAGTGATTTTTCAAAATTAAACTGCACTTGAAAAAAAAAAAAAAATCCTAAAATGAGTTTCCAAAATTTCCTTAATAATTTGGAGATTTGGAAAAAGTGGTTGCAATGCCCCATGTTACAGTGTATTTTTAGAATATTTTATTAGAAGAGAAAATTCACATTTATTTGTGAATTTTAAGAAATTAATGTAATTAATTGATGTGATTTGGAATAATTAAGTGTTTAAGATAAAATGAACCAACAGGATGAAAGATTAGCTAGTTAAGACTCAAGATCTATAAAGATTTTTATAATGAGCTCGAGAGTATGTTTAAGTTGAAAAATGGTTGAAGTTAATGAATCATTGTAGGTTTTAATGTAGCATCAGAATACAAAAATCTTACAGGATAAGCTTCTGGCTCGTGAAGGGTTGTTAAGTAAGGTACAACGGATAATTACTAGGAGACCCTAAAGCACCCTTGCGTCCAAGGAGAATTACAGAATCACAAAGTGAGCTGGGAAAAAAAATTAAATATTATTATTGAACAAAAGTAGTGCCTGATATAGATAAACTAAGATATATAAACTAAGTGGTAACTTTTGTACATGACTTGCGTGTGAGACAAATTTCAAGTGATTTTAGCACCCTTGAGCATATTGGTTTAAAGCTTTACTCTACTCTTGCATTCTTATAACCACGTGGCCAATGGTGGCTAAACTTGAGAAGCTAAGTGATGCGAAATCTGGTGCTTTGATACCAACTGATGCGAATTCGCAAGGGAATGAAGCCAAAGGTACCCACAAAAGATTGAAACAAACCCCAAAAAAGCCAAAATCGGATATAAGGTAAAGAATTTTCGACCCGTTGATTCACGAACCAAGAACCTAAATTATATTAAAATCTAGACCCATTGATATGTGGAAACAAGAACCAAGAATTGTGTTGTTGAACGCCACAAAGATTGCCCAAATCTTTGATAAGTTCAGGTTTTGAATGCCACAAAGAAATCAATCCTTTGATAAGTTCGAAGTTTTGTTCATTGAAGAACAAGATAGAAAAGAAAAATCTCTCAAATTCAGTTCATAATAATCTCCTCCTTTTTTACACGTGAATATAGCCTTTTATAGGCAAACATAATCCTAATAAAACTAGTAAAAAATCCTAAATTACATAGGAAATAAGTGAATAACTTGCTAAACAAGAATCCTTATCAAAAAGGAATTAAAAATCTTACAATTAGACTTCTAAACTAAAAAGGAAACAAAAATTCAAAAATCTAGGAAAATAACAAATTTTTGCCAAAATAATTAAAACACCAATTTGTCATGCTAAACAACGGAATTTGGCTACATAACCAGTGGGCTTAAGGGCTTTAGCTCATGAGTTTTGCTCAGTGGTTCGTTTATGCTTGGAAAACACATTATTCATCCAATTTTGACACGGTTGACTTGATTGACTAATCCGATTGCATCATTATTAGTCACCCCCCCCCCCCCCCCCCCCGCGATTCTCATCACTAAGCAGGTGGCCTTGACGAATTGAAGAATTAAAATAAGGTGATGAATCACCATTTTGTTAGGTGGTGAGATGGCAACCAAGTTAGTGGCGTTATAAATTTAGATTTTCATTGCAATTAAAAAGCTTTTTCAAGTCTAATTTTCTTTGCTGTAACTGAGGGCTAGTCCAAAAGAATGGAAAGCAAAGAGAAATGTAGGTTAAGGAAATCTGAGGAAGAGAAATAAAAGAAACGAAGAGGTGTCAACTCCGTTGAGGCGAGCACAATCTCTCGTTATCTCTTCATTTCTGTTACTAACATGAGCTTGAGGAAGCAAGTATTTCCTGATCATATAGGGTTCATTGAGAACTAAGGCTTAAGAATACAGAATTGAAGGAAAAGACAGAGAGTGAAAGGAAGGACTAATCGGCTAATCAAAGTGGGGTATTAGTTGTTGGTAAGTTGTTCCTTCTCATTCTAACGACTATTTATTTGGTTTTACATAGAGAAGTTGCTAAAAGGGAGTTGCCTTATCAGTTTAGGGTTTACAAACATGAAGAACTGAAAAGCCTTAAGAGTAATAGAGAGATCAAAGAAAGAGTAAAAGGGGGAGATACAGAGGACTTTACTCATAAAAAGTGTGGGACATGTTTGGTAAGTAAACAAACTTGATTTTATTTTCTTAGTGCTTGGTTAGTTAAATTTAATTAAAAGAGACAAGGAAGAAATCTATGGATATGGTCTCTCCTAAACAAAAGGAAGTGAAGGACACGAGAATGAAAGAAGACCGAAGTAGTGATCAGCTGACAAAACAAAAAAAGGGAGGAGGAGCTAGGGTGTAGAAACTGAGGATAGTTATTCCCATTAAGGTGGGTAAGTTCTCTTGATTAGTTAATATTTGTTAAATTAGAGATGCACTTCACAAATTGAAGGAATTGACAATTTCCAGCAAGTTGATACAGAAATAATGATAAAGAGAAGGCTAAACTATTTCGGGTTTATTTTCTTCAAAGCTACTAAAGAAGTTGAGGTTTTACTTGCATTCTAAGTTTTAAAAGTGTGCATGAATTTGCATAGTTGGTTAAAGGCCAAACTCATATTTTCTCCCTTGAACTTTACATGAAAAGTTTATCACCCCCCTAAACTTCAAATCTGACCTATTGAATACTTAACCTTTGTAATTTACCTCTATTGACTACCTAACTTGGTTTAAAATATTGCATGAGTTACACACAAGGTGAATTGGAAAGAAGAAAAACATAAGAACCAACCAAACCGATCCTTCCTTTTGCCTTCCCCTTCGCCGTCGGCTGTCGTCTTTGCTCCTATCTCTTGTCTCTTGTCGACCCCAACAGAAGAATTGAGTCTCCCGTCAACCGTTGCCATCTCAATCGATCTTGACCCTTCCTCTTTGCTCCTATTGGCAACTTGTAAGTCATGACCGACCCACCATTCCCCTTCTTTGACTGGCGATTGGCGACCAACCCACCCTTCTCCTTCCTCTTTGCTCCAACCGGCGACCTGCGACCTGCGACTGACCCATTCTTTCTCATCCCTTTTTCTCTAACCGACAACCCACAACCTATTTATTAGTGAGTTTGTAATCCAACGACCGCTGGACATGGTGTTTTTCTGCTTTGTATCACGTGCTTAATGGCACGTCTATAATATGCTCAATGCTGACTAGATAATTATATAGTCCGTGGGTGTAAATTATAAAGGCTAAGTATTCAATAGGTCAGATTTGAAGTTCAGGTGGGGGGTGATAGGCTTTTCATGTAAAGTTTAGGGGGGTGGGGGGCAGAATATGTGTTTGGCCATTAGTTAAATGCTACATGATTTAATTTCCGGCTTGTATACATTAAAGTTAGTTTTCTAATGCTTTCATGGAAGTCTATGGCCATATAGGGTCGCTTGGCAGCACTGGAGTCAAGGATGACTGTTTATCCTCCACACGGTGCAAGGATGGATCCACAATGGCACCAGAGCCCTCTCAATTATATAGTTAGTGAGGATAATCGGTCAATTTAGCCAAAATTGACCCTTGGCAAACACGCAAGTGTTGCATTTCATGGCATAACATGCACAAAAATGATTTTTAAACCTTGCTGAGTAGCAATACTCATTAGTGCATATTCGACGTGCTAGGTTCTATAGGTTCTAGTAAGGGGGGAAGGGTTTAATTGAGGATTAAATCCACTTTGGTTTCTTGAGAAGTTTATGGTGAATATGTAACATGTTTTGTAATAGCAAAGTATGTAATGACTCATGACATGGGTGGTAGGAATGACATGCGCCCTGTTAATAAGCATGTTTAATGTTAACATGCAAGGAAAGCTTGAGAAGTGATGGAGAACCAGCTACGGGGATGCAAAATTACTTGGGCTCAGTTATGTTTTTGCTGTAATGATATATCAATTTGTATATGGTGCATATTGTGGTTTATGGGATAATTGACATGTCAAAATGGGTTGTATTATGATTAGATTTGATCCTGTTGCACAAGTTCACCTTTAATTGCATTGAAGTTAAATATGACTAAGAAAGTAAGGGTGAAACCCACTAGATGTTGATTAGTGATTAATTAAGCAATGTGGTGTTGAGTGACCTCTAGCTGGGAGTGTGGGAAAATTAAATTTTTATAGCGAGCGTTCAGGTTTTTGTAAATTAATTTTCCTTGGTTTTTATCTAATGCCTCCGGGGCGAGGCATTACAATGGTCCTGATAGCAACCAGCACAACCCAATGCTGGGGCAGAGAGATGACCAACTATCAGTGGCCAAGAGAAGAGGTAGAAAGGAGAGGGAAGTACTGGCTCGACTGTTAGGTTGAGAAGGGATGGTGAATTTGGCTGCAAGTGAACTTATAGGAGGAAGATTGATGACGGTTCCTTTTTTTTTTTTCATAATTTCATATTCACACTGTAATTTTGTAATTGTTGGAGGCTTTAAGCAAAATTAGCATAGAATAACACATGGATTGCATGTGGTTGCACATGGTAGCAATTTTGGCGCCTAGATGTTATGAAGGTAGAAAAGCTGGACATGTACACAGGATGTGAGAGATCAATAAATTCTAGAATTCTCCTCATATTCTTCTCATTCTCCTGTTCAATTCAATTCCAAGGGGTGATCACTGCAATCTCAGTGAATTCCTAACAGATTTATAGTGACCTCTAGCTGGGAGTGGGGAAATTAAATTTTTATACTGAGCATTTGGGTTTTTGTAAATTAATTTTCCCTAGTTTTGGTTTTCCTAACACCTTGGGGGTGAGGCGTTACAGTGGTTTTCCACATAATTTTCTCCAAATCATCTACGTTTCCTTTTCTAACACAAGTTCCCCAAATCTTTCTCTTTTTTCAAATATATGTTTCAATTTTATAATTGGAAATTAGTATTATGTACTTCTAATATTTGAATGTGTTTTCCAAATTTTCTATTGAAAAATAAAAACTAAAAATTTTGTAAAAATTGGAGATAGAAAATTTGTAAACATTTTCCACAACTAAATATCCCCCAAGCAATCTAAATTCTTGTTCATTTTAGAATTACAAATTGCTTTCACTTTAACAAGCTATCATATTATAGCAGACCTCTCTTTTATTGAAGATGTGGGAGACCATCTCTTTAGGAGCTTTGCACTTTGAGATGTCGTATAGTTGTGATGATTCATATTTCTGATGCAGATTGGAATTCACCATGGGGGAACTTTCTATGAATTTGTTCCATGGAATGGAGTTGTTAACTTTGAAATTACTCCATGGGGTTATTGGTACGTGTCTGCAGAGAATGAATCACACAAGGTAATTGTTCTCCTCTAGGTTTATTTTTCTCTTGCTGTAGTCTATTTAGCACTCTCACATGACAAAAAATGCTTCAAAGCAAAATATCCATCACCATTCTTAAATAGGTTTTCCTTCATTCAGCCCAAGTGATGTGTAATACATTGACAGGAACAACTTTGAGATGATCTAATGCAAGTTCTTGAAGTTAGATGAATTCTTTTATTTCTCTCTGTGCAGGTAGAATTGGTGGCAACAACGGAGGATCCGGGTACAACTTTACGAGCTCCCACCTCAGAAGCTGGCCTTGCTCCAGCTTGTAAAGATACTTGTTTTGGTGATTTAAAACTGCAATTGTGGGAAAAGAGATACGACGGGAGTAAGGGGAAGGTGCAGTTTGTTTCACACTTTCATCTATTCAATATCTTACATAGAGGGACAGCAATCAGATGTGAGAAATTAGCTTGTATGTTTTTCATGGGTCGATACTGATACATGCCAGCACATTACACGTATTATTTTTTCAAGTTCCGTCATACTTGCATCCTTCTGACTGCCTTCTTATGAAGTCATATTTCGGTCTCTTTCACCCCTTCTGCCTTTTCATCTATCGAATCCTCACATGTGCTTTTTGTGAGATTTATAGGGATTATGTACTAGTCTGCCTTTCTTGACCTTTAAACCAGCACCTGTCTCGAATCATGTGCTTGGCCAAAAAGGAACTGTTTCCATATTTCCAAAATGAGGGTTTTCTCTTCCTTGGCATATCAATGTATTGTTTGGTAGAGGTGTGTGTTACCAAGTTATTAGCTTGTCATTTGTTCATACCTGAAGTTTCATGTCTCGTTCTTGACCTGTAGGTAATTTTGGATGTAACAAGTAACATGGCAGCATTAGAAGTCGGGGGAGGGCCATGGTTCAACACTTGGAAAGGCACGGCAGCCACTCCAGAATTAATTAGCCGTGCTCTAAATGTTCCAGTCGATGTCGATGGAATCTTTAGTCTGGTTCCGCTGCTCAAGCCCCCCGGTTTGTAAACAATTACAGTCGTGGGTGGAAGGAACGCGCTTTGACGATTGGGCTCCCGCACAGCTGGATCTTATTGCGCAACATAAAATTGTCTCTAGAGCTTCATTTCGTTGAGTTGAATGGCACTAGGCAGTTTAATTATGATTGATTGTGACTCAATGGTGTATTGGCAATCTAATTAAGCTTCCAAACCAGTGAGAAATGTAGTCGTAGTATTGACGAATCGGTGGATGGTTCTGTTTCACTGTCAAGAATAGGGGATGGAAAATGAAAATCCCCGAGTGTTCGAGTGGCGTGCTTCCGTCATCCCACATCGGAAGCACAAGGACTTAGCAAAGGCTAAGAAGGCCTATAGAAAACAATGTGAAATCAACACCAAAACATACTTGCCTGGACGGGGTGTATGGGCGATCGGAAGGCCCATGGCCTAGGTTGGTGATTTCTATTGCACATGGGAGAGTGCCTCTGTCCAAGTGACAGTCTACGTCGTAATTTGTGACCGTGGGGACCAGCGTTCGCGCGGTCCCAATACATGTCTAGTTTAATGCATAGGATTTAATTTTTAATTTTATTCAACATATGTTTTAGTGTTAATTGGAAGAATCACAACAATGATAGTTACTATGCATGCAATTTTGGATCCAGCAACCTCGGGAATAGGAATGTAAATAGATTTTAATTATTTTTATTTAAAGTAAAAATACAATATAAGTAAAAGATTAATTTAAAAATTTATCTAAAGAAGCATATAGATGAAAATAATTGGAGCCCTGTTTACATCCATAGGTGGAGAAGAGTTGAGTCAAATCGAGTGTTTGTTTAGAATTTTGTTGGGCTTTAGTTTATGCTTGGATTGTAATTGTCTGATTATATTATTTAAAATAAATTTGATCATGAGTTTTAAATTTAGGTTAGGTTTGTTTGGACACGATGAAAAGCGATGGAAAAAGGAAATAATAATGAGAATGGAATGGAATAACTTTTTTATTTTATTGTCATATTTGGTTTAGACAAGAATAAAATATCCAATTCCATTTTATTCTCATGTTTGATATACATTGATTCTCCATGTTTGATATACATTGATTCTTATGGAATGAAAAAAAAAAAAATAACAAGAATACCATGTTACATTATAAAATTAAAATTTCTTATTTATAATTTCAAAAAAACATTTAATTACTGAATTTATATTGAAAAAATTCCAAAATGTTTTTTTAAACTAAAAGTATTTAAAAAATTGAATTAAAATAAAATACAATTCTTAATAATATATATATATATATAATTGGAGAAAAAGGTAGATATAAAGGACAAAAAAGGAGGATGATGTGGATGGTTTGGCAAAAGATGATGAGGAAAAAGATATAATGATGATCAGGGTCGGCCCAACCTCTAAGTCATTTATGCCATGGCATTAGGCTCTCATATTAGAAGGCCTCAAAATTTAGAAATTTGTAATATTTATATATATATTTTATTTTTTAATAATTAATATTTTATTAAAAATTAAATATAAAACATTTAAAAAAATTTTAACTACCTTCACCATTTTTCAATTTTTAACGTTGTTGTGGTATTCCCCATAAAATCCACTTTCTCTTTCCCATTTTTCCCTCTCTCTCTCATAGTCACTGCACTGCACTTTACACAGACACAACACAAGTTCATCTTTGTCGACAGCTTCGACGCCGTCATTCGTGGTTTGTAGATGAGCAGTAACAAGCTAATAGCAGATTGTTGGGCGTCACTGGTGACTGGGCCGACTGGCCGAAAAGTGACGCACGCAATCACTGCTGAAGCAACCTCCTATTGGTGAGCACTAAGCTTGTAGCAGCAGGTGTTCTGTCGGTGAGCATTAGCACATTGTCATTGTTAATAAGTGTTTGCTGCTTTTGTTTATTGTTAGTGTTGATTGTTGGGTCTTTTTGTATTTAAGTGATTGGTGTTTATAAATGATTGTTGAGTCTTTTATTTTATGAGTCTTTTGTAGGGTGGCTGTTTATTGTTGGTATTTAAGTGATTGGTGTTTATAAGTGATTGGTATTGTTAAACTCACTTTTAAGTTAGTGTTTGTTGCTACTTGCTAATCTTACTTTAAGTGATTGGCGTTTTTGTTTATTGGTCTTTTATGGGTCTTTTGGGTGTTGGTTTTTTGTATAAGTGATTGTTGTTGGAAGTTGGTGTTTATATTAAATCGGTGTTAAATGTTAATCTCACTTTTATTGTCAGTTTTATGCGTCTCACTTTTATTGGTCTTTTATGGGTCTTTGGTGTTTGTTGTTAATCTTACTTCAAGTATTATTGGTGATTCAATTGGTGCCTATGCTTTGTTGGTGTTTGTTGTCAATTGGTGTGATACTTGTTTTATTGGTGTTTATATTAAATTGTTGTTTAAATAAGTGATTGGTGTTTATAAGTTTTGGGTCTTTGTATTTATGGGTCTTTTGTATATTAAATAAGTTATTAAATTGGTGATTGTTGTTAATTTCACTTTTACATCCTAATCATACTTGGTGGTTGAAATCATTAATCCGTGTGCATTTTTTTATTGAAGAGTATGTTTATAAAATTTAAATAATGGGCATGTAGGAATTAGACTCAAATTTTAAATAAATTTCATTCAAATAATCTATAATTTAAGTTTAATTTTACAAAGACTTTATCTATTGTGTTTTAAATCTAGGATTTGATATTTGTTAAAAAATGACTATTATACTATTGTGGTTTAAATCTAAGAATTTTATAAGAGTGTATTAGTGTCATCAACTCTCTTTTGTCTATTGTCATTTTTTTTTTTTGAATTCCAATTTGTATTTATATTCTTCTATAAAAATTAAATGTAATAATTCAATTGATTTCATTCAATTAACGCTCAGAAATTTATTTTGGTTCATGTTAGGATTCAATTAATTTGATCATCATTGAGGAAAATCACTTGAAGAATCTAATTTGGATTTTGGAAATATTCGGGATTTCTATATACTTGGAGCTTATAAGACTTTCCAGATGATACCTTTCTTTTTACTCAATCGCTTAATTTTTATTGTCAAGTTAATATGTCTGATAGAAAATATATATCGGGGTATGAGAAACTTAAAAAAAAGAGAATAATAGATAGTTTGATTCAGTCTCAAAAAAGCATTCTTGAAAAATTTATCACAAGTAATAAGAGAGATCTAAATAGTCAAAATAATGAAACAATTGAACGCATAACTTTAAATGAAATAGGAGATAATGAGATGATGGTAAAACAAACCATAGAGAATTATAACGATAAAAAATGTAATAATAATATGGATGGTGGAGAATGTCAAGAAAATACAGAAGAAGAGGAAATTAACATGGAAACTAAGGATATTGATAATAGCCCGAGTAATGTTTCTATTAATATTTATGATCTGAGAAGATGGGAAAATATTGATATTAAATTAAGAGACTTGTTAGTTGAAAAAAGTCTAATTAAAGAAAGTAATATAGATTTTTCGAAGGATGAAACTTCTAGACATTTCTCCACTTTTTATTATACTAGGAGACTATCAAATGGGAAAAGTTATGGTAGAAGATGGTTGGTATATTCAAAGGATTTTGACAAAGTTTATTGTTTTTGTTGTAAATTGTTTGGTACAAAATATAGTGGGAGCCAATTTGGCAATGAAGGAACTAAAGATTGGAGAAATCTTAGTACAAGGTTGAAAGGTCATGAAACAAGTAATGAGCACTTATTTAACATGAATGCTTGGTTTGATTTAGAATTGAGATTTTCTAAAAATAAAGAAATTGACAGGAATGTGCAAGTAATAATTAGTAAAGAAAAAGAATATTGGATAAGTGTTTTAAAAAGAATAATTGCTATGGTAAAAACTCTAGCTAAAAATAATTTGGCATTTCGTGGAACTAATGAAAAGATCTATCATGTGAAAATGTAAATTTTTTAAGTCTTATTGAGATGATAGTTGAATTTGATCCAGTATTACAAGAACATGTCTGGCGTATTTAAAATGGTAAAATTCATAATCATTACTTGGGACATAAAATACAAAATGAATTGATACATATATTAGCACATGAAGTCAATAGTATGATTTTTAAGAAAATTAAAGAGGCAAACTATTTTTCCATTTTACTTGATTGTACTCCAAATTTAAGTCATCAAGAACAAATGTCTCTCATATTAAGGTGTGTGGATATTTCAACTAGTCTAATAATAATTGAAGAATACTTTATAGGTTTTTTAAAAATGGACGACATTTCTGGAAAATGCCTCTTTAGTGAACTTATAAGAGAAATTGAAAATTTGAATCTCGATATCAATAATATAAGAGGGCAAGGATATGATAATGGGTCTAATATAAAGGGAAAACATCAAGGTGTACAAAAAAGACTATTAGAGATAAATTCTAGAGCATTATATACACCATGTGGTTGTCATAATCTTAATTTAATAATTTTTTATGTTGCCACCTCTTGTGTTAGAACTATTTCATTTTTCGGAGTTTTACAACGCATATATTCATTATTCTCTTTTTCACCCAAAAGATAGGAAATATTAAAAGATAACATATCTAATTTAACTGTCAAATCATTGTCACAAACTGGGAAAGTCGAATTGAAAGTGTCAAGACAATTAGATTTCAAGCTCCAAAAATATGAGATGCTTTGTTTGAATTAGCAGAAAGTAGTGATGATCTTAAAATAAAGAGTGAAGCTAAATGTCTTGCAATGTATGAATCAAATAATTTTGAATTTTTGTTAGGCATGATTATTTGGTATGATATTTTGTATGCGGTTAATTCAGTTAGTAAGAGCTTTCAAAGTGAATATATGCATATTGATGTTGCTATAAATCAATTAAAAGGTTTTCTTTCTTTTTTTGAAACTTATAGGAAAAACGGATTTGAATCTAGTATGGTTTCTACCAAAAAACTTGCAAATGAAATGGAAATAGAACTCATATTTCAAGAAAAACGTGTGATTCGTAGGAAAAAACAATTTGATGAAAATGTTGATAATGATAAAACACAATCTGCTGAAAAATCTTTTAGAGTTAATTATTTTATATACATGATTGATCAAGTCATTTCTTCACTTTGAAATAGGTTTGAGCAATTTATAATATATGAAAAAAAATTTGGATTTCTATGCAATTTTAAGAAATTAAAATCAATGGATGAAAATATTTTAAAAGAGTATTATTTGAATCTTGAAAACGTTCTTAAATTTAATGAACTTTCTGATATAGATGGTTTAGATTTATTTTTAGAATTAAGAGTGTTAAGAGAAACTTTTCAAGAGGAAAAAAATAGTCCAATGAAAATTCTTTATTACATCAAAAGAGTCAATTCATTTCCGAATGCATATATTGCTTAAAGAATATTATTGACAATTACAGTTTCAGTAGGTTCTGCAGAACAAAATTTTTCAAAATTAAAATTGATAAAATCATATTTGAGATCAACTATGATGCATGAAAGATCGAATGAATTAGCTATATTATCTATTGAACATGATTTATTAGATAAACTTGATTATGGAGATTTAATCAACAATTTTGCATCTCAAAAGACAAGAAAAATTGATTTTACATAAAAGTGAATATAGTCTGATAGAAATAAACTGATGTAGCAACCACCAAGAGGGGGGTGAATTGGTAAAATAAAAAATTCTTTTGAAAATAGAGATATCGTCGATGAAGACCACGGATTCGTTAAACCTCAAAACCTTGAGATGGCACGATGAGGTGTCAACCGTGTAAAAGATACTCTAATTTTTTGATGAATAAAATTTAAATCTTAACAATGGATGAACACAATGAGTAAAGACAATAATATAGTCACACAAGAAAGAAATTTAAAGACAGAGAAGACACAAATTTATAGTGGTTCAGCTTCCCAAGCTTAGTCCACTACTTTAGCTTCCAACTAAGGATTTTTAAAACAACTTTACTAGCAAACCCCTTACTCAATGCGAGTAGGTCCTCTAGTCCTTTAGACTAGGTGATTTACAGCCTCCCAATTTAATGGGCCCTCTAGCGACTGCTAGGAAAATATACAGAATTTTGAAAATAGAAATTCTAAGAGTACAACTCTTAGTTACACAATCTCTCTTTAAATGAATGAACGAGACTTAAAATAAATAGAACTGAAGATGTCAAAGCCTCTTAAATGAACATACAGAGAGAAAACAAAAAAAGCTCGATGAAACAGTGAAGGCACAGTTGTTTAAGATATTCAAAGTTTTTCAACAGCATTGAATGCGTCTTCAACCACGTCTTCAACCACGTAAGTTCAAAATTTGGACCGTTGTGGGTGGTTGGGCGAGCATTTAATGCGGCTAAAACTAGCCGTTATAAGATTCTGCAAAACACATAGTCGACAGATAAAAATGGTTAGTCGACTATTTTATCAAATACAGCTAAGCATAGTCGACAGACAGAAAGAGATAGTCGACTATTTCTAACACAAAAAATTTATAGTCAACAGATACTCATGCATAGTCGACAGGAGTAGAAATGTGAAGAAAAGATAGAATTTTGTGAACAAAAATAGTCGACAGATGAAAAGCCATAGTCGACTATCCTAACTCGATAGTCGACAGATGAAAAGCCATAGTCGACTATCCTAACTCGATAGTCGACAGATGCAAGAATAGTCGACAGATCCCCTAAATAGTCGACAGACCAAACTAACATAGTCGACTATCCTTATGCATAGTCGACTATCCTTATAACATAGTCGACTATTTTGAAACATAGTCGACAACATAAATTCACACAGTTGACTATCCTATTAAAAACATTTAAAACTTAACAATTACTCATTTTGATCAATATGAAAGCAAGTTGAGATTATCACAAGAGTATTTTGAAGCAAACCTTACTTAACCATACTCAAAAATTTCTTCTATAGGATTTCATCCCTTGCTTCAAACTTCATATATTTCAAATTTATTTTCTCATTCATATAATCCATATAGTAGAGATTGATTTTCATATAGTTATTATCAAAACCATTTTATTACTAAGAGTAAAATATCAATCTCCCCCTTTTTGATGATGACAAAACAATGGTGAAAAATATGAAAATCAATCACTCATAGCATATTATATAGCATATTCTCCCTCTTTTTGTCAATATCAATTAATAAAAGGAATACTCCCCCTTTTTGAAACACATTGAGGCTCCCCCTTGAACCAAGCTACACATAAATAATTCAACTAATCCATTCAGCTAGGTAGAAACATACATTAATAAGAGTAAAATGGCAATATTAAAACAGGCATTCATAAAGTGATGTTCGAGTTCAACAAACAACAACAAAAAAAAACTAGTAAAGCTGCCAAAATAAACTGATAAGTCTACCAAAATAAGCATACATAAGCAAAAGTAAAGAGGAATGTATGATGAAGGCATCATCTAAACATCTGGAGAGATGGATGAGGGAGAAGATTGAGCAGATGAAGGAGAGGCAACTAATGGAATGGATGGAGATGCAGCAGGTGAAGGAAACTGAGAGGAGAGCATTTGAATGAGGTGCCCCATCTGAGAAGATAAGTCATCTTGCTGCTGATGAAGACTCTGTAGATCTATCCTGACTTCTTCTCTGAATTCTTGCAAATTGATTTCAACTCTTGATAGGTCTAATTTGAGATCTGCCATACCTTGAACAACTAAGTCTTCATGAGATGAGGAGGGTCATTCTGATCTTCTCTTCTTTCTGGGATGTTCAGGTTTATCAGCTTTAACCCATTCCCCATCCTTATTTGCATAACTAAGTCTAACAGGAGTCTTGTCATTTATGTGTTGAGAGGGGCTGAGATACACTTTTCTAGCATTATCCATGTTTCCAACAATACCATCCAATAAAACACTGACTGCCATGCCATAGGGAAGTGACATAGTTTTTGTTGAAAAGGAGTCTATCATCAGATTTATCATTAGTAAACACAGATTTGGCCTTCTTTTAGCCTTAATGCATTGGAGTAGCCACAAGTCAAGTCTAGTAACAAGAGAGAAACTTCCATTTCTAGGGTAGATCATCTGACAACAAATAAGATGAAGAATTCTAGTGTTCAAGTCCATACTTGAGGTGTCAGTGATTTTAGATGTAAGAGAGTCATCTCCTATAACTTCTTTACTTGCTTGAACAAAATCTTGAGTCCAATAAGCATAATCCTCTCCATCTAAAGGAATGCTAAACTGCTCGTGGATTAGCATCAAGGTGATTTCCATATGGGATTCTCCAATGTTAGTCTTAAACTTTTTATCCGACTTTCTCTTATGATAGGAATTGTCAGCATTGGAATAAAAAGCCCTAACAACATCTTCATATATACATCGGTGAATTGTTAAGAAATTCCACCAACCAAAGTCCTTAAATGTTTGAATGTATGGAAAACCAATGGTTTCTAGAAATGGCAAATCCAAATAACGACCTGCAAGGACTTCTCGGGACTCAAAATGGATGGAGTACCTTTGTTGTTGTCCCTCCGAAATGAAAAATTAAAGTTGGGGCCGCGGATTAGATGGTGGACGGCTCGATGAACCCGACTCCTTTTCTTTTCCTTTCCCTTTTCCCTTGTCCGTGTTCTTGGTACGAGCCATGGAGATTGTGAAACCGATGCAATCGAGTGAGAGGAAGAGCAAATGACGCCGCACAATATGGTCGAGAGAGCACGGTTATCGGATATAACCGAGTAGAAGTGGGTTATTTTGAGAGTATTGGCCTTGAGAGAGAGATGTGCGATCGGAAATACTAAGAGGAGAAGGAGTTCGCCATTTTCAGAGAGAGAATGAAAAGAAAAACTGAAACAATGGAGGAGTTAGGGTTTTAAGAGAACCGAGAGTCACCCGATTTTTAAATAGACAGCCCTCAATAGTCGAGAGACTTGAGGGGCATAGTCGACTATTATGAAGAAAATCCGAGAAATAGTCGACCGATGAAATAAAGCTGTCGACTATGCTTTAGAAAAATTGATTCATTAGTCAACAAAGACATGCAGTTTTGTCCACTATACTTGAATATGAACATTTAATTAGCATAGATGAGCCCAATCATCACTTATAAATTTTGGCCTTAATGCATTCTGTCAGATTATCTCATTTATTTGACAGATTGAGAGCTAGGCCTTATCAAACAAATAAAAGAAATCAAGTACCACATAATAACTTATGTTATCATTAATCCCAGTTCACTCCTAAAATATTCAAATTTCTCTCTATCAAGAGGCTTTGTAAAGATATCTGCTACTTGATGGTTTGTATTTATGAATTCAAGACTTATATCCCCTTTTTGAACATGATCTCTAATGAAGTGATGTTTTACCTCTATGTGCTTAGTTCTTGCATGAAATACTGGATTTCTTGTTAAAGCTATAGCACTAGTATTGTCACACTTTATTAGTATGTTTTGAAGTTTTATGCCATAATCTTCTACTTGGTATTTTATCCACAATATTTGAGCACAACAATTTCCAGCTGCTACATACTCAGCCTCCGTTGATGATAGAGCCACTGTGTTTTGCTTCCTACTTGACCAAGATACCAAACAATTTCCTAAGAATTGACAAGAACCACTTGTACTTTTTCTATCTATTTTACATCCATCATAATCTGCATCAGTGTATGCCATTAGATCAAAAATATTTGATTTTGCATAAAATAGTTCTAGATTTGCAGTTCCTTTTAAATATCTCAAGATTCTTTTAACAGCTTTCAAGTGAGATTCTTTGGGATTTGATTGGAACCTAGCACACAAGCACACACTAAACATAATATCAGGCCTACTAGCTGTTAAGTAAAGCAAAGAGCCAATCATACTTCTATAAAGCTTATTATCTATAACTTTCCCTAATTCATCCTTTTCTAGGCTTTGAGAATTACTCATAGGTGTAGCCATAGGTTTACAATCTTGAACATCAAACCTCTTAAGAAGATCTTTTATATACTTTTGTTGAGAAATATATATCCCTTATTCTTCTTGTTTTATTTGCAATCCTAGAAAGTACTTAAGTTCACCCATCATACTCATCTCAAATTCTCCTTGCATAAGGGTTGAAAATTGTTCACATAGAGATTTATTTGTAGATCCAAAAATGATGTCATCTACATATATTTGAACTAATAAGATGTCCTTATCATGGCTTCTTATAAACAAGGTTGTATCTATTTGACCTCTTTTAAAACCTTTTTCTAAGAGAAACTTGCTAAGTCTCTCATACCATGCTCTAGGAGCTTGTTTTAAACCATATAAACCTTTAGACAACTTGAACACATGGTCTTCATACTTGTGTAGAGACAAACTGTCTTTGTGTGGCTGAGGTTCACGGCTGAGATCAATCAACGGCTGAGATTCACGCCGCCCCCCTCCCCCCCGCGTGGCCGCCCGCCCAAAACGATCCCATCACGCCCCTCTCTCTCTCGGTTTCGCTTTCTGCCTCACTCTTTCCCTCTCTGTTTCCCACCCACCCGCGACCATCCTCCCTCTCTCTTTCCCCTCTCTTCCTCTCTCTCTCATTCTCTTTTTCTCTCTCTCACCCACGACCGTCGCTGCCCCTCAACACCACCTCTCTCTCTCCCTCTCTCTTTCTCTGTCTCACCCGCGGCACCCACATCGCCGCCCCTCGCCCACTGCCTCTCTCTCACCCGCGGCCGACCCTCGCCCGCCCCCTTCTCTCTGTCCCTCTCCCTCTCTCGCCTCCGCGTAGCCCACCCACGCCATCGTCGTCGCCGTGTCTGCGCACTGTCGTCGCCCCCCGCCACGCCGTCGCCGCCCACTTCCAAAGTCCTCTCTCTCTTTGCCGACCCTCGCCCGCCCCCTTCTCTCTGTCTCTCTCCCTCTCTCGCCTCCGCGTAGCCCACCCACCGCCGCGTCTCGCACTGCCGTCGCTTCCAAGGTCCTCTCTCTCTCTCTATAGATATAATATATACATAGATATATATATATATATTTCTGTATTTGGTGTTCACTTCCAGGTCTATAGTTCATTTCTGTATAAACGTGTGTGTATTTGTATATACTGACTGTTCAAATGATGAATTACTGTTAAATAAAAAATTAATGTATATAGACATGTGTGTTAATGTTAATTACTGTTATTTAATTTAACCCTAATTTAATGTATATAGACGTGTGTGTTACTGTTATGTGTTAATGTATTTAATTTTAATTTAGTTTAGTTTAATTTATATTTATGTGTATTTGATTATTTGGTGTTTGGTTAATTTACTGATTATTTATGTGTATAATTTAGTGTTTGGTTATTTGGTTTTTTAGTGTATTATATAGATAAAAATGTTTTGCAGTTTGTTTTCACACGTGTGTGTGTGTTAATTAGTGTAAATTTATTAGATGTAAATTAGTGTTAATTAGATGTAAATTAGTGTAAATTTATTTAGTGTTAATTTAATTTAGTTTAGTGTTAGTTTAATTTAGTTTAGTTTATTTGACTGTTTTATGTTTTAATTTAGTTTATTTAGTTGTTTTAATTTAGTTGTCTATTTTCTGTATTTAGTTTAGATTTACTGTTTATTTAGTTTAGTTGACTGTGTATTTGATTGTGTGTGTGTATTACACGTGTGTATTTTAATTTAGTCTTTTATTTAATTTAGTGTAAATTCATTTAGTGTTAATTTAATTTAATTTAGTGTTAGTTTAGTGTAAATTAATTTAGTGTTAATTTAATTTAGTTTAGTTTATGTAAACAAATATGTGTGTTAATTTATGTTTTATGTTAATTTACTGTTTTAAAATTATTAATTTAGTGTATTATATAGATTTACTATTTTATTTAGTTTATTATTTAGTTTAGTTTACTGTTTTATATTTTAATTTAGTGTATTACACGTGTGTGTGTGTGTGTGTTAATGTATATTTGATTATGTGTGTTAATTTAGTTTAGTGTAAATTCATTTAGTGTTAATTTAATTTAATTTAGTGTTAGTTTAGTGTAAATTAATTTAATTTAGTTTAGTTTATGTAAACAAATATGTGTGTTAATTTATGTACATTTTATTATTTCTATTATATTATTTTGTGTATTTTTTATAGTATTTTATATTTAATTTAATGTATTATATAGATATACACGTGTGTGTGTTAATTTACTATTTTATGTTTTGTGTACATTTAATATTTTAAAATTATTAATTTTATGTATTATATAGATTTACTGTTTTATTTAGTTTACTGTTTTATGTTTTAATTTAGTGTATTACACGTGTGTGTGTTAATTTGATTATGTGTGTTAATTTAGTTTAATTTAATTTAATTTAGTGTAAATTAATTTAGTATTAATTTAATTTAGTTTAGTTTATGTAAACACTATAATTTAGTTTAGATATACACGTATGTGTGTTAATTTATGTACATTTCATTATTTCTATCATATTATTTTGTGTATTTTTTATAGTGTTTTATGTTTTGTATACATTTGATATTTTAAAATGTTAGTGTATTAATTTAGTGTATTATACAAATATACACGTGTGTGTGTGTTAATTTAGTTTAGTATAAATTCATTTAGTGTTAATTTAATTTAGTTTAGTATAAATTAATTTAGTGTTAATTTAATTTAGTTTCGTTTATTAATTTAGTGTATGTGTTAATTATGTGTATTTGATTATTCATTATGTACATTTGATTTAGTGTATTTTTTGTACATTTGATATTTATACGTATACATTTGATATTATTTTGTTGGTGTGCCAATTTTTTGTACATTTAATATTTTTTAATTCAATTTTTTTTATTTTTTATTATACAACGTTATACAATAACTTTAATTTTTATTTTTATTCAAAATTTAGTCTTAATATTATTTACGCCGTGCCTTTAGGCACGGGCATTCCCTAGTTGTATTATATGTTATGATAATACAAATATATAATACATTAATGTAAAATATCATATAAAAAACGTCAAAATAGAATATCTAAGTAAATATGGTAAAACCTCAACATAAAGACACCTTGCAAGATGATAAAATTCCCATAAAGAAGTAAATGCTTTGAAGCATTGGGAAGAAACAATATAATTACTGTCTACTTGTATTATAAAATGTGAAATATGGGAAGCACAGAAGTCCACAATCTACTCTATAATGGTTGCTTCATAAACTATTTAATTCTCTCACGATGTGCCCCACAATGTGGCAAGAAAGGCATTGTTCTGTCATGTGATTTGAAACTAGCTAGGCCACTAAACAATGCTCCACATGGCCACCTTATAACCAACAATTATGTTAAGAAATTCGAACCTCAAATTGGCATAAATTCACTTGTCCCACATCGAAAGCGCAAGAGTGAAGGACATGGAGTCGAGATTAGAAAATGGATGGTTATGCCAACCTTCTAACATACTTACCTGGACGGGGTGAATGGGCGATCAAATAAGTCCATGGCCTAGGTTAGTGACTTCCATTGCACTTCGGATGGGTGCTCGCCTAAGGTCTGCCCAAGAGGCAGAGCCTACGTCATAATTTGTGATAGTGGGGGCCTGCGTTCGCGCGGCCCTTGCCCAACTATAGTCTGAAGTATATTTGTCTGAAACGGGCAACAGGTTCTTAATTCCTACCTCATCCATCGTTGGCCTATATGCCTCTACCGCCTATTGGGTTGTTACCTTCATGTGAACATTAAAATTCTTTAGGTTATAATGTCACATAAATAACACAAATTATCCAAAAGAAATTAACTTATTTGATATTGTAAAATTTCTGTACAACATTGAAACATAATTGTCTTTCTGATTGAAAAGTAAATAACAAATGATTAAATGATTAGTTTCCTTGTATAAAGAATGCAATGCAAGTGGAGTGAAAGAAATGCAACGTATGAAAAGTAAAATCTAAGATAAAAATCACTTAATAAGAAAGAATATTGTATAATATCATAACACATAATACACTCTATAAAGAAGTAAAAGTTCATAGGGTACAGGTTAAGTGGTTGGATCATGATAATTTAGAATTCGTACCAGTAAGTCGTGGATTCGATTTCTTGTCTTACGCAGTGAGATAAAATCTTCACCTGCGATTTATCTTTTCTATCGAAATCGATAGCACCAGCAGCGAGAGACTATGTAAAGACCATAATCTCAAAAAATAAACTTTGAAGCATTGGTAACAATATAACATTATCATTTGCAGCCATTATGAGCCCCACATGGCCACCCCATGACCAACAAATATTCAAGGCACTCAAACATTGGATTGGCATAAATTAACTTGTCCCACATCGAACAAACAAGAGTGAGGAAAACGGAGTCGAGATTACAAAATAGACGGTAATGCCCAACTTTAAACATACTTACCTGGACGGGGTCGATGGGCGATCTATAAGGTCCATGGCCTAGGTTGGTGACTTCCATTGCACTTTGGAAGGGTGCCCGCCTAAGGTCTGCCCAAGTGGCGGAGCCTACGTCATAATTTGTGGTAGTGGGGGCCTGCGTTCGCGCGGCCGTTGCCCAGTTATAGTCCAAGTAGTTTTTGGGTCTGCGACTTTGCTTATTGTTCCTGTCCTTGTGATAAAAAATAACGCTGTTTACTAAAATAGACTGAATAAACAACATGTTCGGATGTTAAATTTCAGTATGAAGGGTCATGATCATAACCGTATAAAGCAACAGTAATGATCAATAATCATTTGGGAAAAAAATTGAAATTCTTTAAAACAGTAACGAATATGATCATGCCTATCTTAAACAACACAAGGTATAAAAGTACGACAACCTTTCATGTTCTATGACCAGAAATACCCATAAAAAGCAGCTGCAGCTGCGGTTCTCAAGCCCAAGGTAAATTTCTACAGTTGGGTTCCTCATCTACCACATCAGAAAATAAACAAAGTTGAGCAAGTGAGAAGGTAATAAGCCAGTAATGCCCTTTGTTAAGGTTGCTTGATAACCAGCTTGTTTTACCTCCTTTGGTGGAGATGCCATCCACAATGTTCACCAGAAGACTCGCAAACAAGTTAGGCAACGGCCATTCCAAGTGTGCACAGAGCCACCGTGACGCTAGACATGCTTTTGGGGAAGTGAGTCTAGAAGAACTCCATCTGCCCTATGGCATTAAAAGCGTGGGCGAGCCCAAGCAGCACACATTGTGGAACCAGCCACAATGCAGACATGTCAAGACCTTCCTCAATTGCCATTGTGCGCCTTACGCTTTCCGACTAGTGCCACTAATGCTGACACTGCCATTGCTAGACACAATAGGAATAACGCAATCCCCATTCGAACCTTAGGGTCAAGCCCGCACAGCCTACCTGTGTACCTTGCTAATAATATTGGCACCGTGATACGATCATACAAGGCAACAGATGTTGTCAATGTTACAATCATGAACACATTAAAGCTCCCTGTTGGGATTTCAAAAGTTGAGAAAAAGTGTCTATTCATTGTCTTTGCTTGAATTGTGGAAAACGAGTCCCGGCCAATACTCACAAGGAGCATGAAGTTGGTAGACCAGATGGGGATGCCTCTAAGAAGAGCCTTGATGATTCTACTGGTTCCACGGTACAGAGGTTCCATGGATTTGAAGCTGATCCATCTGGATTTAAGTCCCTCTCCATATCCGTGATTACCCAGGCTTTGTTGAGAAACCATTGAAAGAACGACGGTGGACTGTTTGAAACGACCAAATCCTCCTCGATAACAAAATTTTGGCATGTTTAAAGAAAAGAAACTCTGTCATCAATGGTAAAAATGTGATTAAGAACAATCTGGTTCTGAGCTGAGGAAGCAGAAAAGGAACACCATTAATGTTGAAAAGAATGAAGAACAAAGAGATGCTCTAACTTTAACATGTTTAAACTAATTTGTAGTCAATCAATTTCCACTAGTAACATCCTACTGTATGGGTACTATGCTAGAATAAGATGAAAACCTTAATGAACTAAAGTGGGCTATAACAAGGAGATCGATGCATATAATTCGACAATCTTCATCACAAGAGACCAATATAGCAGACATGAGAAGCAAGATCATACCGTAGCTCTTCAGTTGGTCAGAGATCTCAGTGTTGTGACATACATGTGAATAGTCAGCATGGTTATTCGAGGGAGGCAGGCTAATGTTTCTCTTTTGCCATGCCACGACTACAACTTGAATGAACCCAGTTAACAAGCTCTTGTTAGCTTTAACTTTAACAAAAAGAGAGGAACACAGTAAGAACATAAGAGCAGTGAAAAGCATAAGCATGGCAGGCACCCCAAAACCAACTTGCCAGCCAAAATGATCCTGAATGTATACAATAACAGTCAAGGCAAGAACCATGGAGAGTCCATTTGAAGCCTAGAACCAATTGAAGAAACTTTCGACTCTCACTGTTGGGGTTTTCTTTTGTCCAACTGGTCGGCACCAAATGCAATAGAACAAGGTCGAATACAGCCTGCCCCAATGGAGACGAGACCAAAAGAAAAGAACAATATAGCAAGTTGAACTACTGTTGGAGATTGGCAACTATGGTTGAGCTCGTCACAAGGTAAAGGATTGAATTGTGGAACCATGGCAGTTAGCCAGAGAAACATAGTTCCCTGTCCAAGCACCGCAAAAGAAGGATTGTTATCTGGGATTGAGTCGTAGAACTGGTAAGGCTGCACCTCTCTATACGTAAACATGTATATGTATTGTATTGAAATGGATTTAGAGATTGAAACCAATAGGTTTGTTTAAATTTGAAATAACTAGTATTCTAACACAACAATCATATTGAAGATGCCGTGATAGGAATGCCAATGGTGAAGCTCTTATTTCCTTCAATTATGATTTCAGAACCATTCATCACTCTATGCTTCAGAATTAGAAATCCCATGGAAGTAAGCAAAATAAATAAATAGATAAATACATAAAAAATTAAAAAAAATTGGAAACAACCACCGAATTTTAAGGGAAAGGAACATTTTCTAACTAAAAAAGCCTGAAATCTTCATCCAACAGTATGATTCATACAAACTTAACAAGGGTTCCTCAAAAAATAAAAACAATTTCTTAATTAAACAGACAGGTGATTCTTTGCAAGATTAGTTGAATAAGAAATAGTGAAATTTTGCGTTGAAACATACAAAAATTTTACGGTAGCATTTGTTAATCAAGATATAGATAAGAAAATAAAAAAATGTGAGATATGAAAAGCATCCCGAATAAAAAATATTTTTTATTATATTTATTAAATTTTATAGAAAGAAGACTTCTTATCTTGAACTTTTAAGATAACTCATCTTGAATTTAGTTATGTTAATAGAATCTTATCTTATCCATTTTAACAAATACTAGCCAAGAAAATTACTTCTGGAAAACCAGAGAGAAAAACTCATAATTTGGGGAACCCGGTAACCCTTAATGGGACTTACCAGAAGGCTAGAAATGGAGCCAAAGGTGATGACCCTAAACCGACCCAAGAATCGGAGAGAAAAGATCCAAATAAGGCCAACCCATTGGACATGGCTGACCATAAAGAGATCACAATGGAAGCAGTGGCTGCTTCCATGTGATATGATAAACATTTATCAAGTAGAAAATCATGTTGGGCATCAGGCCATAGCTTGCCACCTTCTCAAATGGCTCATTCATTGCAACCCAGAGAGAAAAATCAAGAAAATATGTAACCGCAGATAAACACCATATATATATAGAAAATCTCATAATGTTTTTGCTCGTAGTTACGTGTGTATTACATATACATACGTGTGTGTGTGTGAGATTACCTATGGTGAAAGGCATAGTTCTTAGACCACCCTTTCTCGTTGAAGGAGAGTGATGGAGCAACTTCTTGTCGGTGGCATCTCCCTCCCTCCCTCCCTCTCTCTCTCTCTCTCTCTAACTTCCATTTCTCTGTAAACAGAACCGGCGGTGCCACGTAGAGGAAGACACAGACTCGTAGACAGAAGGGAAAAACAGCCTTCCATGTACAAATATTCATATTTTAAAACTAAGAAATATATAATATAAGGATTTCTTAATTACTTAAAATTCTAAATTAATTGAACTAAGGTTCAACTATATAATAAGAGAATAAAAAATTATTTTTATTTATTTTAATTAGTATTCTAGTGGTGTTGTAAACAAATTTAAGCTAAATAAAATTTGGGAGATTATTTGCCACAAATTAGGTTTTTTTTTTTTTAGGATGAAAATATTAATCATACTGTTATTATTTTTCGATTTATTTCAATTCACAATTATTCAGATCGGTTTAAATATCTCTTATTTATTCTCTTAAACAAAACACATAGTTTTTGACATTGATTAATTATTTTTTTCTAAAAAATTTAACTCTTAAAAATCATGTGCCATGTAGTAACTAGTGTTCTGTGTTCTGGTTTGATACATGATTCATCTAATTTTGATTGGGCCTAGCTCTTTCATCCGTATAATTTCGGGCTTGAAGTCCTCTTATCTGATGGGCTTTGATGGCCCATCAACCATGTTTCCTTCACTTGGGTTTGGGCCCTATAAAGAAGATAATAATTGAGTAAGTCCACTAAATGAAAATTTGAGATTAAATTCTTGATACAAACACATTAAAGTTAATATTTTTATTTTTTTTATGAAGATCCCCCAAAAATGCTATTTCTTGTCAATTCCCAATTTTTTCCTATAACTTTAGAGGATAGCAAAAATATAAAGTGATGATGGGGTCTTAAATGCTTGGGTAAAATTCTTGAGGGTATAGTAATCTAAATTTAATTTGAGAGTCCAATGAGATAAGATTAAACGGGTAAGCGTTAGGCTTATTTAAACACCTCGCCACAAGGTTATTAGAACAAGGAGTACCAAGGACTCATAGTTGGCTTGCCTAGTTTATCTGTAGAATTGAATTTGACCATCCTCGTGATATTATCTTAATTTATATTGACTTTTTAACTTACTTATATACAAGTGCAATCTTTCAAAAGTCGAATATGACATTTATTACATCACTACTGTATTGGTCCTTAGTATAGTAATTGAATCGAGTGTTGAAGGATCTATTAGGACTAGTCTTGACCTTTTTTTTTTTTGCAGGAATAATCAATTTAGATTAAGTCAAGCTCAAAGATTGACAGAATTATTTCAAAAAAAAAAAAAAACTCGAAAAGAAGACAACAATACCTTTGATTGAATGAAAATTGATCCTAAGACGTTGGCCATAAAAAGAATTCACAAAATTATAAAAGTCTACGATTGGGGTTTAAAATTTTCTACTATAGCATTATAATTAGCTTACTCCTCGACTTCACATTTATGTTTTCTTTTCAATTGTATTGTTTGGCATAAATTGTATGTCATTTTATAAAAAGTAAAATATATATAATTTGGGAAGATTGGAGTGTTGTTTTTATTGAAATTCATTGTTTAGTACTTAATATCAACAAAAGTTAAGACATAGTACCGTTAAGACAGCTATGTTTATTGAACTTGGGCCCATGTAATATCTACAAAGTTAGGGTTCTGTTTTCAATTTTTCTTTTTAAAATTTTAATAGTGAAAATCAGTAAAAGAACGTTTAACTACTTGTTTTTGTTTATCACCTCCCATAATTCACGACCCACGAATTGCCTCTTAATGTAATTAACATTGGACATGCATAATAATACATAATAGAACAACGATGCAATAAAAGTGCAATAAATAACGTACCTCAATATTATGCCTTTTTATAGTTGTTGGGATATATCTATTAGATGGGCCTGGCCATTCATAGGTCTTGCTTTGACCTTGGGAGGGCCAATGGTTCAGGCATCATTTGGGCCTTTTTTTTTTATTTCAAGCCTAATTCTTTGTTTTGGGCTAGTTGGGTTTATTAACAATATTTATAATCAATAAGTATGATAATTATGCATATTAGTGTCCTCTGAATGAATACAACAACAAAAACAAAACATACATACATATATTTGTATGAATAAAGTTGTAGATGAAATTAATTATCTAAGATATGTGTCTTTCGTCAAAATCACAATATTTTTTAGAACAACTTAAAATTTACTATGTTCAAGAATGTATATATATGTATGAATAAAGTTAAAATGAAACTAATTATCCAAGATAAGTTTCTATCATCCCATCACTTAGAGCAAACATACAATTAGACAGAAGGAACAAGATCAAAATCTTATTAAATTGGTGAGCATCCTTCAAACAAAAGGAAGGATTAAAGATCCCAAAAAAAACAAAAAAACAAAAAAACAAAAATTCTTGAGCATTCTCTGTCATCTTCTCAATGGCTCAAAATATGTCATACATATTACATTTGATTATGTATGGTTAAAAGTATGATTTTGTAATCCATGAAGTGTAGTTAAATATCCTATATTACTCCCAACACTTTCTCGGTAGATAGGAGAAAGACAAAAAAATAAATAAATAAATAAAAATGAAACCAAAAGCAAAATTAAGAACAGAACAAGCTTATAAAACAGGCTAAGTTTATACTTTTAATAAAAGAACAAAAACTAAAAAATAATAATAAAATCGAAAACAAAACACTTATGAGTATACCCCATGTTGTGATACACACACTTATAAGGATGCCCCATGCTGTGATAGTTTAAGCTAGCATTCATAGTTTCTAATTCTAGGGCCTGCAATGGAAGAATTAACACAATTATAAGTATACCCCATGTTGTGATGGTTTAAGCTGGCATTCATGGTGTCTAGGGCCTGCAATGGAAGAATTGAATTGACACGAGTGGAAGAGAAACAGAAGAAGAGAAAAAGTGGGAATCATAATCACTAAATATAATCAAGTGTTGCAGAAGTGGGAGGTGGGACCTTCATTTGTAAATGAACAGTGATCCAAATTCCACTTCCCAGAGACATGCTACGATTGGACCTAAAGCCACTGAAGAAAGAGCAAACAAAAACAAAAAGAGATGAACACTAGTCTTTTGCTTTATTGGTAGGTACATTGAAGTTAACAACTCTAAACATAAAACATCCAACAATAGAAAGAGAAAGCCAAAAAAAAAAAAGATCTCCTCTTTCTTTTGTATTTGGACTTTAACTTTGCTTACAGCTGAAATTAAGGGAGACTTAGTGTTGACAGCAACAAGAGGTTATAGATTCAGTAATCTCTTTAAAGCTTTTATTATTAATGATTATGTATTTGTCATTATAAGAGAAAGAAGAAGAATTTGTTAGAAATTTAGAGATATTGATAGCTAAAGAAAAACCATGAATATGAAAGACTGTAACCACATTAATTTTATTTATATCATCATGTCTTTAAATAGACAATACATGTCAATTGAATAACAAGAAGATAAGATTTATTGCTACACTTAAATTTAAAAAAATGAAATTATCTCAACCCACTAAATTAGTAAATAGAATTTTGACCCAATCAACCCACTAAATCAGCAACTTTGAATCAATATCCAACAGAATTACGTTAAATAATCAAACATATATATATATATATAATATGAAATTGTTGAATTTTATATCACAATTTCTAAAGAAAAAAGGGGTGAGATCAATTTTCCGCACACTTTAAAGGTCGATCTGAATTTGTGTTTGGAAATTATGGCTAAGAATCACGAAGAAGGTACAGAACTCAGCGGCAGCTACACACTTCACCAGTGGGCATGGTTTGGATTACAATCAAAAAGGATAGGCATTGGGTGCAAGAGAGGGGCCTCTTCTCTAACTTTATACAGTGGTAATGGAGGCAAAGGAAACCCCAGTTCATGATGGAATCCGCCGCTCAAAAAACAGTCTTTTATCTCTTTATGCGTAAAGCACAAAAAGATGGAAAACAATGGAAACATTTGTAAGTTGGAGACAAAGTCGGTTCAACTTTAATTGGAATCTTTGGTATGGCATCGAATATATAACTCTACTTCCTTAATAACTCCTTTCATTCTACCAGATTTTATCACTAAAGAACTGAACTCCGTACCTTGATAATAAATATCAAGCTCTTCTCCCTGCTCTTGACCATCAACAGCTTCTTGGTTGCCAACTTTGCATGAGAAGACAATTTAGTTCCATCTTCATCTTAACCAGAGAAAGATCAGAGTGAAGCAAAGCAACGAGGAAAAGTAAGAACAACAAGGCATTTGGCTCTTGATTCAATCAAGGAAATGAATAAAGTGATCCCTTACTTGTGATTGTTGCAGTGACAGAAAGCTTGCAGGGTTCCAAATTGACGAGGAATCGGCTTGAAAAGATTGAGGAAGATAAGCCAGCGAGTTGGTTGCCGGCGACATGCCCTCCACCGGAAACTCCGACCGAGTCCATGGAGTTCCTCGCCAGGTCATGGAGTCTCTCAGCCATGGAACTCTCTAAAGCTCTTTCCCACACTTGTAATCTGCCTGAGAAACCACCTCTTTGTTCTCTTGATGCTGAGCCACGCCTTGCAAGCTTCACAGCTCCAGAAGAATCTGTAAGCAATAGTAATTTCCTTATTGTACTTAATTCCCAACTCATGCAGTTTTCCTTTTCAATAATGGCTCTGTTTCTCATTCGATCTACTCATCCTACAAAAAGCCCAACCAAGAATATAAAAAAGTACATTTTGTCACCACTTGAGGGCAGTAGCTTGGAGAAATGGGTGAAACTGGAAAGAAAACCACTTTCAGGAGGTTGCGAACTTGCGGGTTCAACTTGCATTTGTGCTCTCACGCGTGGTCAGGAAGGCAAACCCGCTTGCAGTGATAGCTCTGTCCATAAACTGTGTGAGCTAGGGGCACTTAATTCACTTGTATCCATTGATTGGGCCTTGCTAGGTTCAGGTGTACAATTATGGGTTATCCGGGTCTCCTCGAGCCTGGTAGGTGGGAATTGCTCAAGTCACGTCTAAGGGGAAAACTACCTTGGTCCCCTCTTCCTTACCCCTTTTAGTTAACACACACACACACACATGTACATATATATTCAGAGGATAATAATGTGATTTCCATGTATTTGTTGTGTTACAGCAGCTTCAAGCATTAACAAGTGCAGATAGCCCTCCAATTTCCCCAAGAGGAACTGATGATTCAAAGGTACTACTAGTTCAGAACTTTTGATATGATTTATACGTTTACATCTAGACATGCTGCCAAACAAGCATTCCCTTCTATGAAAGTATTATTACTCATTAAAATTTAAACAATGAACCACATCTTGTCAAGACAGTCTAGATTCTGTTGAGAACACGCATAAAAGTAGAAATCATATGTAGTGCTTTATGCTTCTGCAAAATCATTAACTTAACGGAACAAGCTAAACGCACCTGGGGAAGGAGGCAAAAAAAAAAAACCCTTGGTGTTACAATCAGAAGAAAAAGAAAAAGTATTTATGGATGTACTATAATAACAAAATATCATCAAGCCTTAATTTACTATGTGGGGTTGGCTAAATGAATTCTAGATTTCTAACCTGCCAATCATATCTAATATAGACCAATTTTCCAGTGACCATTGAGCTACGCTTCCAATACAACGTATTGAACAAGTAAAAATGTGCAACTTGAACCTGAGCATTGGAAGCTAAAGTAGTTTTTTAAAGCCTCAGTAGCTGAATTATCAAACCCCTTGATATAGACCTCAAAAGTCCTTGAAATTGCAATCAAGTATTGATCTTTCGTCAACTAACAATTAGACAAATATTACCAAAGTGCAATAGCTTCATCCTTGTAACAACAGTTACTCTGCAGGAACTGTTTTTACTCCATCAAGCCCTGAACACAGATTTCCTCTCTAGTCAGCAGCTACTAAGAAATGGGGTATGTCTTTCTAAACTCACCATCGATATGGTGATCGTCACCATCATCTTGATCACTGTTATTTTTCTTCAGCTGTACAGGAGCATCATGAGGGGAAGGACAGTGGGTAAATGGTTGAAAGATCAAAAGGAGAGGAAGAAGCAGGAGCTAAGAACTCACAACGCCCAATTGCACGCAGCAGTATCTGTGGCTGGGGTTGCTGCCACTGTGGCTGCTCTTGCTGCCTCATCGGCAACATGCCCTGAAAATTCAACAACCCAACACAGGGCACCTTCCAAAGCATCTGCTGCAATGGCATCTGCAGCAGCTCTAGTAGCATCCCATTGCATTGAGATCGCAGAGGAAATGGGAGCTGATCGTGACCATATCTTGTCGGTTGTTGATTCTGCAATCAAAGCTAGGACTAATGGTGATATCATGGCCCTAACTGCTGGAGCTGCAACAGGAATTGTTCCGAATACCCTACATGCCCTTTATTTTATAGTTGAAAATCTCTAAGCACAACCTAAAGTTGACCAAATAATTGAACAAAATGAGGTCTCTTTGCTTGTCAACTGGTAGACTTCACAGAACACAACCTGTACAAGCTCCATATATTCAGTACATTTTTTTACTTAAATTTGAGTCCCTAAAAATACAAATAATATATCTCAAATAATTTCTTAGAAACAGATTCACATAAAGCATCAAATTCTTTGGAACCCACTTTCCCGCTACACATGTCAAAACTTTTGTTCATTTCTTTCAGTTTTACTAAGCCTTCTAAGAGATGGAGTTGATTTCTGATTTCTAATTATTGCCCAATATGAGAATATAATTTTCAGCACCCATCTGATTGAGCGGTCGCTGATGCAGCCTTAAGAGGAGCTGCCATCCTCAGGGCAAGACTGCAGAAGGGGTGTGGGGGTGTCCCTATTGCTCTGGCTGATGAACAAGTTGAAGAGGGCAAAGAATCGAGTGCCTTAACAGAAATGAACTTTGTTTCCAAAGGAGGAGAGCTTCTCAAGCGCACCAGGAAAGGTAATTTTCAGCAAAAAAATTATTAGGCAACAAAGAATCACTCTACATAACTGGAACGATGCTAATATCCCCCCTTCATTTAACAAGATTATTGGTGCTCAATGATGTCTGGTGGCAGGTGCTCTTCACTGGAAACAAGTTTCTTTCAACATAAATTCAAGTTGGCGGGTAAGATAAGATAAATTAGTTTTAGTTGCAAGTTCCATGAATGCACTCAATATCTTTTTTAAGTCTTTTACTCTGTTGCTGTGATTGCTGAATTAAGTTGGGATGGGAAACAGGTGGTAGTGAAATTGAAAAGCAAGCACATGGCAGGAACATTCACAAAGAAAAAGAAATGTAAGTAATACCCCCTTAGCCATCATAAAGCAGTTTGCCTTGTTTGGCAACTTGCCACCTGAATCAAGCCATGCTGTGCAGGCATAGTTTTCGGAGTCTACTGCGACATCGCAGCATGGACAGGAAGGGAGAGGGAGGATACCCTTGAGCAGAGGGCTTATTTTGGGATACAAACTGGTGACAGGAAAATTGAGTTTGAATGCAGAAATAAAGGTGAGAAACAAATGTGGATCGATGGGATTCAGCATATGTTGAATTGCCAAGCCAGCATGACCTGAATTTTGGAGACAGGAAACTGATTTCACCCATTACAGTTGTATATAGTGTGAAATGAGTGAGTGATTATATCTGCAGAATGGCACCAATTACTAACCAGGTGTCTCAAGCAGAATTGGTAAGACAGAAGACAAATATCAGTTGACAAAACCATTCTGGATTCTCCTAGCAATTTAGTCAACATGTGTGATAGCTATACACATCTCATGCTTTAGTTACCTTAATTCCCTGAGAAAATCAGGCATTATCAATAAAGACCTGCATAACAAGAGGGAGAAAGAAGTAAAATAAAAAACAACAATAGCAATTAGTAACAGTGGACCACCTTAGCTGAACAGAACATTGAAGCCATTCTTTTGCTTACAGAATTGATGGTACTGTAAATGCTTGTATTCTCAGAAGTATTAAATTATAGCAACACAAAACTTCTGGTACTGTAAATGCTTGTCTTCTCAGAGAAAAATACACTTTGAGCTCAATATTTAGAAATCCAAGAAAGGAAAAAAATTGAAATTCCAAGAATCAAGATTAGGCACTAATCCAATGAAATCTCCCTTGCGAGTCCATGTGAATGTTCTCGTTAACGAGTATGTTTAGCCACTAACCTCATCGAGCAGACATGGATATCGTCGTTTCAAAACTAAATCAGGCGCGAAATGTGACGCACCAATTTTTCATTTTCCTCAAATTTTCCCCGAAACCAAACAGATTTTCTAATTTCAGCACGCGTAATAGGATTTTCTTTGTTTCCATGTAGTCAAATGTGAAGGGCCATAAAGCTTTTAGGGCGCAAGAACGCATAGATGCTGAGGTGAAAGAGAGCAAGTGTTCCAGAACGAAGATGATTGGAATGGAAGGATGTTCACGGATTAATATATATATAGGTTATGCTCGTAGGAGACGATAGTAGAATTATGGGCCCTGGATGTGGCCCAGTCCAGTTTCAGGCCCAATTTGAATGTATTGTTCTAGGAAGACTGGCCCAAATGAGAAGAAAATTCTCTCGTAATACATTTATATACAGGCATGAATATTAAGAGTCAAGTGTCTTATTAATTGTGTCTCCATGGCATATGTCGAGCGGTCGAATGAATAATATATCAGTGTTATTTCGATAGGTTGTAAGTTCAATTCTTGTCATATGCAAGAACCCAAGACCCAACTTATAATTTATTTGTTTTGGTATTGTCAATGTTCAATTCTGATTGACTTGATTTGTTTAGGTCACAGTGAGTGAATTTGAAATGCCAAGAGGAAGAAAACGAAGATAACAGATATGAGTGAACACAAGAAATTTTCATGTGGTTCTAACAGAATGATGCTTACTCCATGACCGTACCCTGATTATTCTTCCAAAACGGCAGTATCTGATTATTCTCCTTGCCCCTCTTATTGTATTTCTAACTTTTATTTATAATGAGGGGTTTTTACAATTTAGATAAAATATAAAAATATAAAGATGATATAATAGGGGACAAATAGTACTTATCATCTGCATAAAATCGGGAATGGGATCCTCATTACGAGAAGTATGGTCCATCTCAGATAAAATAGGTGGGCCCTGGCTGTTCAGCAGCTTTGTCGACTATGCGAGCTTGAGAGTTGAGGCCAATGAGCTGAACGGTCCAGTGAACTGGAGGTTTTATTGGGAGATCGTTAAATCGTTCGCTGGGAGCTCATTAGGAGCATTTCTGGAAGCTCGCTTGGTTTCGCGATATGAGCTCGAATTTTAGGGGTGTATGAGTTTTCTTTTGACGAGGTCGCTTTGACCTTCTAGGCTCCGGGCGATTGAGCTGACCTATTGGACTGAGTCTAGCCCATAAGAAATGATGCGAAAAATACATATAGCATGTATAATCTAATACAGAGCACCAAGGGCCACACAAGAGCGATCATCTCAAATATCTTATTAATTATATTATAATTGCATCACTTAATTTGAGCACTTATGATTAACTTGATCATCAAATGACATATTAAGAGACTAAGCTTGGTTATTCTTTTACAGGTCTAGTAAATCCTATATAAGCTCTCGAGATCATGAAAATCTGAGAATGTAAATCTTAAAAAACTAATCACGGGCACAATTTTTGGATAGGATGGGTGATGATCAATTTTGAGACATCATCATTTGGCTTTTGTTTGGCGTGAGTTTTTTAGTTGGTTTATGTTACTTGTAATCATTAAAAATCTTTAAGTGTAAGGTATAATTTTCAAAAAACTATTTTTTAACAAGAAACTAAACTCATTTTTTATTAATTTAGAAATCAACCTTCTAAATTAATAAACCAAACATTTAAAAAAAAAAATTTATAAGTTTACTTTTGAAAATGTTCATAAATTTAAATTTAAAGTTTATTAAGAGTCATATTAAATAAAATCTAATATTTAATTATAAGTCATGACTGTTCTTTATACACTAATTTTAACTTTTAACCTATTAAGACTTTATTAGTAATGCCATTGGTCTCCTAATTAAATTTATAAATTGTTTATAAAGATGTTATTTTTAAAATTTACTGTCACTAACGTATAAACTAATAAGATTATATATCAATTAGAATTTAATAAATGAATTATTAAGGTTCCATCTGATCCGATGAAAAAATAAAATGAGTTAAATGAGTCAAGTTTGATTATATAAAATAAAATTATTTAATAGACACTTGAAATAAGATAAGTTAAAATGGTAAAACCCAACATTTTAAACTCGCCCCCCACTCTTATAATTTAGCCATTGACCAAAAGCTTACTTTAACCAGTTAATTTGGCAACTCATCTCTAGCTGGCTCACCCACACCACGCCGAGAGGATTACGGCCACGGGTTGACCTGTAGACCACACATGAGCAGACACGTGGCGGGGTCGAGTTAGTTGTAAAATCTCACAAGTATTCCACTTGAGGACCAGCGTTGGAGCCATGAGTGATGAACTAAGCGCCAAAGCGACAGGTCAGCTCCTCTTGTCGCCGATAATGCAAGGTCGGGCTTGCCCTACGCACGCCCTGTCATTTGTCTTCGGCTAGCCTTTTTTGGCCAGCCCGTTGAAAATAGGTAAAAGGCCTTTAATTTTGGATAAAACGTCATTTGGCCACCTCAGTTTCAAAATAAATTTATTGTGTCTTTTAATTTTTAATTTATTATATTTTTTAATTTTTAATTGTAACAATCACATACTTGATTCGATAAACATAGTACGTAAGTTAGTGCAGCATAAACCGACCAAATTATCATTAATTCACAAACACGAATCGACGTTTTCGTACAACACAAGTAGTCAATACCTTTTGCCACCTTTGATTCACAAACACAAACTTTTATTACTTAATACTAAAGTCGATTGGGCAATGAGGAAGGAAAGATTAAGGGTGGTTAACGTGTGAGGAAAGAGGGATTAGAATTGATCGTCGACGAAAAAGGTGAAAGGTCAGTCAGGTTAAAAAATATGAGAGGTCAATCGATGACGGGATAGATAAAAGATCTGTAAGTGGTGACGAGAAAAAGAATAAGTCGTTGGTATTGAGAATAAAAAAGAAGAAGATGATAGTACTAACTTCACGCACTTTAACCACTTTAACCATTCGTATAATTCACATGCTATATTTGTTAAACCTAAATATGTAATATTATAAAATTAAAAATTCAATGACACAATATGTTAAAAATTAAAAGTTAAGCAACACAATACCTTGAACTCAAAGTTAAGGTTATCAAATATTGTTTTACCCTTAAAATAAGTATGATTACGCCAGAAAAGAGGTAAAATATATATTATATTATTTTTTGAAAAAAATTATTTATGTAAAACAAATTGGGCCACGGTGTTTGAGTTGGATGGCACGTTCATGATCGCGAATGATGGAGCTATGGGGGCCCACCCTTGTATTTTATCGAGGGTGAGGTTAGTAAGTGGACATTGCAATTGTGGATGTGACCATGCGTCTTATAATAAGTTGGACGGTGATTAATTAATGTAGTTAAGGATTCTTTTGCGGCGACTGATAATCCCTTTGCTTTTTTTTTTTTTTTTAATTAATAAACAATTTAATAAATCCCGACTCCAAAGGTGTGGCATTTATAAATAAAAACAATTATATAAATGTTTCATTTGGTTACTTATAATAATTCAGTTTTTTAAATAATATTTTAATAAAAAGAAAATTTAGTAGAGTAGTAAAATAAGTCAATTTTAAATTAGAAATAATGAATTTAAATTTTGTTAATAAAATTAATTTTTATTTTTTAAAACAAACGATGTCATGGAAAGGATTTCACATTTTGCATGCATTTGGTACTTGCCCGTGGATGAAGTGCTAAAGTCTGAATAAGTTATCGTACTGTTATATTTGGAGCCAATTTGACCGGTGGAACCTGAGTCACCGACCGATGATGCACAGGCTCCGATGATGGCTACGGGTGAGTGCCCTATCCCCCTCAAGCGATTCCGTGGCCTCTCATTGGTCGAATGTGGAGATGGAGCGGTCGAAGATTACCTATAAACTGTGGCCGAAATTGAAAGAAAAGCTTGAAAGGAATGGAGCAAGTTTTTCAGCCTTTTTCTACAGGGTTATTGATCTAGTGGTTCTGGGAATCAAAACAAGACGAAAAATAGGGACTTTGAAGCCAAATCGAGGGAGGAATCTGAATCGCCGGATACTGGTATGGTCGCCTGAAATGGGGAAAACCCGGCTGAAAAGACCAAGAACTCCGGTCATTTTTCAGTTTTCCGAGGGCTAAGATGGAAGAACGAGAGAAAAAGAAGGAAAAGAGAAGAAAAAAGCCGAGAAACATCGAGGGGGTTTCAGACAGTTCCGATCACGGTAAGAACGGAGAAGAAGACGGGGCGTGGCACAGCGGAAGGCTCGCGGGGCGGCAAAACAGAAGGCGCGTGCACGGCGTGGAAGTTTTCACCTGTATAAATATTGGGTGTTACGCTTTGTCCTTACACATTTAATAAAATAAATATCATGTTAGGAAAGTATACTTGATATGTAATATTATTGGTCGTTTTATTTAAAGTCGTGGACTTTATAATATAAGATCATTTAAATAATCGTAGATCTCAACAAAACTCGAAATCATAATCTTAAACTAGCAAAGGGTTTGTGATTGTCTAACATGCCAGGCTTTCATTTTAGACATGGAAAGCTTGACTTGTAAGGCTGTTTGGCTTATCTTTTTTTAAGATAGCTTTTAAGATTTTTTATTTAAAAATTATGTAAAAATTTAAAATTAATTAACGTTAATAACGTATTTAGATTAATATATTTTAAATTATTATTTATAAAATTATCTATTTAGTTTAAAAAAGTTGATAAACTATAAAAATTTAATAAAAAAATTAAAATAGATATATTACTGAATAATATAAATAAAATTTATAAAAAATATTTATTTTTAATAAAAATAAATTATAAATTGATGTTTAATTAATAATATTTTTATTATTAAATATTGATAAATTATATATAATTATCAAAAAATATATTAATATAATAGATATTAAAAAATATATATATGCATAGAGATAGAGGAGACGATGACGATGAACGATGGAAAAGGCGGTGATGGAGGCGACAGCTGGAGATGAAAGTTGCGGTGATAAAGGTCAACAATGGAAGATAAGAGAGAGGTGACGAATCGCATATGAAGGGCAAGGGATAAAAGAGTGCAATGTTTAAGGGTGAAAATATTTGAGTTTTTTTAAGACAAAATTTTAATTAATTTAGTCAACGAAATAAATTATCAACAGTGTTTTAAGAAAAATTGTGGGAGCTTTTTCACCTAGCTTTTCTTAAAATGCTGTTAAAATAGTATTTAAACTTTTTAATTTTTAACAATTCGGCTTACTGGTTTGACCACTTATAAGTTACTCATTTAGCTTATAAGCTACCTACATTTTTTTGTTACGCATTAGTTAAAATCTAAGAGATTAAACATTGTTAGGTTTATAGGTTATTTTAGCAGTGTTTTTAAAAAGTTGCTCCCCCAACTTTTCCAAATAAGTTTTTGGTAGCTTATTTCATTGATCAAATAAAAGACAAATTTTTCCTCACACAACTTCTTAATTTCCAATCTACTCATCTCTTTCATCTCAGTGCCTTTACTATTGTAGTCTTCTTCTAGGTTTTTGTTGTCACCAGCTCACTCTTGCTTCGGTTGTCGCCTTTAGCTCTGTCGTCACGTCCGTCGCCATCGTTTGTCACCTGCACTTCCATCAATTGCCTCTCTATGTGTGTATATATTATGTAACATACATATATTGTATTTATATATTTTTTTAATAATTATATATAATTTATCAACATATAATTATAATAATTTTATCAATTGAACATCAATTTATAATTTATTTTTATTAAAAATTAGTATTTTTATAAATTTTATTTGTATTATTCAACAAATATCCATTTTCGTCTTTTTGACAAGTTCTGATAACTTATTAGTTTTTTCAAACCAAACACATAACTATTTAACTGACAACTTAAAACACATTTATTCAAATACGTTGTCAACTTAAACTCTACCCAATTTTTAAGATTTACATAGCTTAATAGCAAAAAAGCTTATAAGCCTTTAAAAAAAACGATGCACCAAACACTCTCTTACGTTGAAGGAGTAGCTTATAAGTGATTAAACCTTTAAGTCAAACACCCCCTTAATCTTACATCATGTTTAGTTAGTCATCTCAACTTGTTATTTAAAATTTAAAGCTTCAAGTGACTTATTAGATACATTATAACATAAATGACTTGTTTTTTTTCAACTTCTTTTCATTTTTTTTGGTGGGGCGGGTCATTTTCTTACATGATTCTTACAATACAACGAATCATCTACTTAATATATGTCGAGAAGTATCCACTATCTATTATTTTTTTCACAATACGAGGAATCATCTACTTAAAATATGTCGAGAAGAATCCACTATCTATTATTTTTTCTATGCTAACATTAAAAATTTGTTATCATTAATTTTAAGAGTGGTTTAGGTGACTATCAATATTCTATGATAAATATAAAATTATGGATTTAAAATTTTTCATACTTTTTTGTGTGGACACATATAGTATTTATTATATATATAACCAAAATTGGTGCTGCCATTCCTCTATTTATGAAATATATTTCCTGTGAAATAAAATAAAGATAATTAAAGGAAAAGTTTCAACAGCCTTATACATTTGATTGGGGAACCCTTGATCTTCGATGCATAGTAACAACAAAATTGTATTGTTTTCCGTTTTCAAAATTGTATTATTTCTATTTTGTATTGTATTCGTTTATTATTTTTATTTTTATACGACGTAATTGTTGATTGATATTCTTACTGTTTTTGCAAAGGATAATAATAATAATAATAATAATAATAATAATAGAATTAAAATATTTTCTATTTATTAGCCTCCAAATTACTTGTTTTTTTTTCCTCTCAAATTGGAAAAGAATTGAATGCGAAACTTTATTTTTATTAGTGATAACATTTGCATTTGTAAAAGTTCATATTTGCCCTTAAATTAATTTGAAATATCTAATTCTTTAACCGCACTTGCACCGTTGCACGTGGCCCACAATCCACATCTCTAATTTCTTTTAATCATTTTCCATAAACAAAAAAGAAAATATTTTATAATTTAATTTCATCCTATATTAAATGGCTTCCAAACAAAGCCTATTCATTAGTCAATGGAAGCAAACTCTTAACCATCCATCGCATCGCATTGCATGCACGACCTCCACTGCGCAGCTACTGTCGTATTGGAGATGAAAAGTAGAGCGAAAGAGATGGAAGCCCATAAAATATGAAGAGGACAGACACCACCAACCAAGCAGCATACTCATTGCCCCATATATCGCTTTTTGATTATCCAAACACTGCCAACTTTAACTTTCTTTTCTTAATTATACAAATAATAATAATGCGTTTTACACATATAATTATACTTTAATGGTTGAATTGTCACATTAAATATGATTTTGATTAGATTTGGAGGCTACTTGATTGGAGTTGATCGATAGAAATGCTGCATGGACCCCATTTATATATTTTTTATTTACTTATTATTAGCAATAATAATATTTAAATAATATTAATAAATTATAATTAATTAATTAATACAAATTAATTAATAATTATTAAATATACTAAATTGAAAATTACTAAATAAAAATTACAAACATGATAATTAAAATAAACTGAATGAACATTACAACTCATATATCTTAAAAATTAAATATTATTAAATTTTAAATATTACATAAATAAATATAATAATTTAACAATTTGATAGGTCACTCCCAGATCCTTTAATATTATTGACATAGTTGTTAAATTTCTGATTTTACGGGAACGATTTTATGATTTTTTGCACCAAAAACCTTTATGATTTTACGATTTTAAAGTTGAATTATATTCGATTTTACGATTTTACATGTTAAAGACTCTATTTTAACAATCTTGATTATTGAAAAATTGACCAAAGGAATTGAGGGTATTTTTTAGTTGATTATATAATTTTTGATAATAATTTAAGTTGATATATAATAAATAAGTAAATAATTTTAAAAATAAAATAAATATTTATAATAAAAAATAAAAAAAAAGAATAAACTATTGGGGTAAGACCCAATTCCTCTCCAACCCTTTTACAAAGGGTTGGAGAGGCCCTTATAGCTAGAGTCTGGAGAGGAATCATTCGCCACGGTAATTTCCAAAATGGCAGAATGAAAATTACTTAATAAGTCAACGGGCATTTTCGTCATTGGAAGATGCCAATTATTTTGTTCCATTATTAACGCGTCATTCCTGGTACAACATGACAATACACCCTCTATAAATTTACATTTTTGGTGCTACGTTCGATCAAGCAGATCGAGAGCAGCCAATGCTGTGTTTTTAGGATTCGTCGTCTCTAATCAGGTTCAGCAGGCGAAGAAGCCGTCCGGCGCATTGGCTAGCAATAATGGGGAAGATAGCGATAGGTACCGGACGAGAGGCGACTCAGCCGGACTGCATCCAAGCTCTCACTGTCGAGTTTATTTGCACTTTCCTCTTCGTTTTCGCCGGGGTCGGCTCCGCCATGGCAGTCGGTAAGGAAGCTATTTGGTCTAGAATTTTGGAAGTTACACAAACATAGCTCTTTATGAATAATGAATCAAAGTGTGTTTCAATTTTCTTACTATATCTGTCCTTCTTGGAACAGATAAGCTCCACGGAGATTCTCTGGTCGGCCTGTTCTTCGTGGCCATGGCTCACGCACTGGTGGTGGCGGTGATGATATCGGCCGGCTTCCGCATCTCCGGAGGCCACCTCAACCCGGCGGTGACGATCGGCCTCTGTGCCGGCGGCCACATCACCGTTGTCCGATCCATCCTTTACTGGATCGATCAGTGCTTGGCTTCCGCCGCCGCCTGTGCGCTCCTCAAGTATCTCACAGGAGGATTGGTAAGTGATCAAGTCTCTTAACTAACTAATTTACAGTCCTCGCAACATCGATTCTGTAAAAATTCTCTGTAACATCAAGACCTTCAGCTTTTTATTGAAGGTAAAAGATAAAATTAGAAATTAGGTATCTGTTGTGCTGAAGTTCAAGTCTCGAAGGTGTGGTTTGATTGGATAGAATGGGGTGTGGAGGGAAAGAGTGGGGCAAATTGATTAATTTACAATTATAGCCTCCATCACACAAATATAATTCTCTAGGTTTATATATAATCTAATTAATTTTAAATAAATGAGATTATTTAAAATAAAAATAATTTTTTACTAAAGATGAGATATACTGAAACATCTGTAAAAGTTTGTCCAGTCGGAAACAAATTTAATTTATAAAATTAATTACAAAATTAAAATTTTATCTAATTGATTAAATTTTTTTCCGTCACTAATTAGTGGCTAAATTGGTGACGAATTTATCGCTAAAAAAATTTAGCAACAATAACTTTCACGATAGACAAAATTTAGCGAATTTTTTGACTTTACTAACAGAATATTTTTATCATTAAAACTTGAAATGCTTGTAGTGTTTATTATATCGATATTGTTATGTATGCAGACAACTCCAGTGCACACGCTGGCAAGTGGAGTGGACTACACACAAGGCGTGATCATGGAGATCGTGTTGACATTCTCATTGCTCTTCACAGTGTACGCCACGATTGTGGACCCGAAGAAGGGCTTCCTGGATGGCTTGGGCCCGCTGCTAACTGGGCTTGTGGTTGGGGCCAACATCATGGCCGGCGGGGCCTTCTCTGCTGCTTCCATGAACCCGGCAAGGTCCTTCGGCCCGGCCCTGGTTGCCTGGAACTGGACCGACCACTGGGTTTACTGGGTCGGACCGCTCATCGGCGGCGGCCTCGCCGGATTTATATACGATAACTTCTTCATCGATAGGTCTCTTGCTCCTCTTCCAAGAGACGATGAACCTTACTAGACTTCTATCTCTTTTGGGTACATAAAGAAGTGGCTAATCATAAGAATAATAATAATTTCTGTAATGTAGGGCTTTGAGTATTAATTATGCTATTAATTAATGCTACTGTTTGTTGATTTCCTCCTCTTTCATTTGTAAGTAGTTTTGCGTTAATGGGTTGTTGATTGGTCTTCAAGGCCCTCTCTCTCTCTCTCTCTCTCTCTCTCATGTTGCAGATTTAGAGTCGTTCTGTTTGGTTCTGTTTGCTGTTGTATTCAGTTTACTATTTTTACTTTTATCTTAAGAAACAGAAAATAACATTTGACGAACCGACTCCATTCAGTTGACGGGCATATCCTTTTCAAGAACCTAAATGCCGAATACTAAGCAGCAATTTGCCCTTAAAATTTGCCTTGATTATAGAGAGTATCTCTTTTATATATATATATATATATTTTTTAGATTACGTCTCACTGGCGTCTTCAGCCACCATGCCTCTAGAGCTACACTAAGGAGATAAATCGAGAAATGTGCCCAAATGATTAGGGTGGTAGATCTCAACACAACTAATATTACTCCTACGATTCTCCCCGACTATCACTTATATTTTGATCGTAATTATGATCTTTCTAGGTCACTTTAGTACTGGAACATATGCACGGAAGGCATTATAATAAAAATAATTAAGATAATTATAAATACTTTTAAGAATAATTGTTTTTAAAATTTTAAAATTTCAGAATTCTTTTCAAATATTAATAATTAATTGCTTTTAAGCATTGGCAGTTGGTCGTGTCCTATAAATTTAAAAATTAAAATGAAATTTATTTTCATTAATTATTATTATTATTATTATTTTTATTATTATTATTATGTATCTACAATTTGAATGTATAACATAATATAATTGAATTGTAAGATTAAATGAAAGAAAATTAAAATTGTTTAATTAGTTGGGTAGTTTTTTTTTTTTTTTTTTTGGGCCAGTGCTAATTCAGTAAAGATGCTTACAAACGTCATCTATTTTAAATGATTCCGCCAGGGATCTGAAGAGTATTGATGGGAAGATGAATGGCTATGCAGCTACCTGCAGTGCCCCTCTTTCAATGATCCCTCCCACCTCATCCTCCTACATTTTTACTAATTAAAGTAAAAGTACAACTTCAATGGCTGAGGCATTCATGGCTATCACCTGTACCCTACAATCACATCCACCACACCCATTATTTTCTTTGTATCTCAGCGAAGGACCATCATTCTTTGTTTGAAGGCGGCCAAGTTTTTTTTTTTTCTTTAGAAAAAGGGTTGAAATTTTATATGGTTTTGTGGCTCTCCATCCTGTAGCTAGGGTGATTTGATGCTTTGTTTTCTCTTTTTGAAATTTTATATAGTTTGAATTATTTTAAAATATTATATTGCCTGCATCGTATATGTTACCTAAAACAAACAAATGTGAGAGGATGGGAGTGGACCCTTCTCTCCTCTTGCTAATCCTGTCGGCTAAACTCGACCCAATAATATAACATAACTTTTGAATTACTATAGATAACAACATTTATTGTGATAACATCATAATTTTTTTATTATGAGTAAATATAATAATATACAAAATACAATTAATTCTTTTATTAGTCTTAGTTAAGTCTTGACTCTTAGAGTATGTTTGATTGTACACATTTTCTATAAAAAATATGTAATTATTATACATTTTCTATGAAAAATAATCAAACACTCTTAATTTTTTTATGAAAAAATATGTATGGTACAAGCATTTAAAGTTTATTTCCATAGAATTCATTTTTCAAGGAGGTGGAGTAGTTTTTGTTTTCTAGGCAATATTACCTAGAATTTAATTCTAGGTAATGCAATCAAACACACCCTTATTAAAATGTTGTTTTAGAATAACATTTATCTTGTTTTCTTTTGATTTTATTATTGTTTAAAGAAACATAAAACTAATATTCACTCAATTATACATAATACAAGCTTATAATTATAACAACATATTAAGGTTTTATTACATTATTATTATATAAGATAAAGTAGATAAATTGTAATTAGTCGTTAATTTCTATTCATAATCACCACCAAATTATTGAGATTAATTAGTAGCCATGTGCATGGAAGACTCTCCATTTCACATTTACACATCTTTAGAATATTCATTCAAAGAAAATGATGGCTGCCTTGACGCTTCTTCTCCACCCAGGAAGGCGACAACACAGGGCTCATCTCGTACTCCATCATCTTCAGCCTCTCCTTCACTTCCATGCAAACGTTAATCTTCTCGTCAGGCAAAACCTTAACTCTCCAAACCTTAAAGGTTTGATCCAAACTCGCACTGTAAACCAGAAACCCCATCACCACCTTCTCTATCTCCAGTGTCGCCGCCAAGCACTTCACCGGCCCTCTGTGAGCGTCCAAAACCGCCAAGCATTCGTGGAAATAGCTCCCCTCCTCTCTCCTCCAAACCCTAATCGTCGTGTCCTCCGAGCCGCTGAATATCAGCTTCTCTATCGCCACCAAGCAGAGGACTGCGAATCGATGGCCCTGCAAGAATCCTCCATGGTTGAATCTGCTCGAGAGCTTCTCCTTCTCCCAGAAGTTGATGAACCCGTCCGAGGATCCTGAGTAGAGAAAGCAAGAGAGCGGCGACGAGCTTATAAGAGCCAAGGCGTTTACTGGCGACGGCTGGAATTTCAGCGTCATGGTGAGAGTGTGAGAGCTCTGGCCGTAGACTCGCCGCCAAATCCTCACCGATCCGTCCGAAGAGCAAGTGAACAAACAGCCTGTCGAATTTATCAAGTTTTGATTTTAATATCAAATAGCTGTTGAAATGTTAGATATATATATTTAAGATTGTGGGTCTTTTCTATGATGGGATTATAACATATTAATAAGGTCACTCTGTTCTGTTATAGTAATGGAGTTTTCAAAAGTTTAGATTATATTATTTAAAAGTTATTTATCTGGTTGTTTCTTTACCGTCGTCCTGGTTCACGACCATGGAGTTTACGCTATCGTCGTGCGCCAGAAACGAATCGACGCACCGGCCATCGGAAACCCGCCAAGCTTTCACCGTTTTATCCCACGAGCCAGTGTATAAAAGCCCCTCTGCATGGTAATAAGCCATGCAAGAAACACAATCCTTGTGTTGGTGCTGGCTGCCGGCTCTCGGAAGCAGAAAAAATGGAGATTTTCTGGGCAAAGTCGCCATTTTTCTCGATCTAAAGCTCTCCGAATTGATCACATTCCATACCCGGACCTTGCAATCTTTGTGCGATGTAAAGAGGGTGTTTCCATAAGCCAAAATCGCCCGGACTTCGCCGGAACTTGCGCGGATGTAGCCTCGCTCGACGCAGTCCGGCTGCCGCCAGACGCGTATCCGGCGGCTGTCGGAGCCGGTGAAGACGACCCCCCTGGCATAGGAACAAAATCATATATCTGAATAAAACATTTTTACTCGTAAATGCTAGCTAACAGCCTATTTGTAGAGGGTGATTACAACGAGAAAAACTGTTAGTTACATAAATGATGACACTAAAGATTGAATTGAGATGACTAAACCATATAGCTAAATGAGGTAATAAATGGATTTACGTACCGGGAGACGGCGATGGAGTGGATGTTGCCGTCCTGGCGGTGGAGGGAGGCGATGCAGTGGTGGAGGAGGGAGGGGGAGGGGGTGTGGAGGGGGGAGAGTGTCCATGGAGAGTCGGGGCTGGGAGGAGGGATGAGGGAATAGAGGGAGTTGGTTGCGGCGGCGACGGCTTCAGGTTCTTCGGGGGCAGCCATTTCATGGAGGGTTTTGAAGGAGAGACGACGGGGAGATACCGGGGATTGGATTGCCAGTTTCTTCTCTTCCTCTATAAAGCTGCACAGGCTTCTCTTCTTGCCATAGCGCTCCATTTTTCGCATGTGACAGAGAGAGAGAGAGGGAGAGAGAGAGAGAGCAGAAGAAGAAAGAAAGAAAGAAAACGCAGGATGATGAGATGGGGTAGCTATTGATTAACGAGATTGAATGAGAAGTATATATGGATGTGTCATTAAGGGCAATATAGCGGCGAGGAGCCTTTGCCAGCACCGCATGAATGGTTAGGCCATGAATTCAATAGCAGTGAATTAATTAGCTGCTGGATCATCATCTTGCATTGCTCCCTACCTAAAACTCCTCTGCGACACAGAGAGGGTACGTAGTCTTCACAATAGGATTTCATTTCTGAAATTTATGATCATATATAATATCCCAAGAAACCCGTTATATTTAATTTTTTAGGACTTTGTTAATAGGATTAATCTACTCTGCCCAGCTATGCAGAGGCAAATCAAAGGGTATGAAAATGACGAAAATACCCTCCACCCAAATTTGCAAACTTGCTTCCTTGCCTTTCATGGCAGTCTCCAAGAAGCGTTGACTGTCGCTACATCACATGGCTGCCTTTAACGGCGGTCGACACTTGTTGGAGGCGACCATGGAAAGGGAGAGAAAAGAGAGAGAAGGCAGGAGAAATAAATTTGTAATTTAAGTGAAAATATTTTTATTATTTTTGTATTATTCGATAAATCTCTTAATAAGGCTATCAAATTGTGTCACGTGATCCTTGTTAATAAGGGTCCAACATTAGCCGTAGTGTTGGTGTTTAAAAAATAATAAAAAAATATGTTTACATTATTTCAATCTCCCATATATGATATCACAAGTGATAGTCAACCTCACAAGCTTGCTTTCTCGGGATCAAAAGGTGATGTCACTCACCTCGTGGGTTCCTCCCTGACTGCCCCACGTCATGAGAAAAGAGGTAAATCAGGTACACGTTCGTCATGGTCAATGAGAGACTTAGTGCTGACTGCCCACAAAGACCTCACCCCTGAGGAGCAGAAAATCCCACACTACGGCTGGCCAGACTCGAACCTTGGTACTCGAGACCAACTCTACCATCTCACAACCAACCGTGCTACGCCCTGGGGGCCACAAGCTTGCTTTCTAATTCTATTAGAAGCACACCAAGTTTTGTTGGGACACCAACAATAACTGAACGAATATTATTTACTTTTATCATAATAATAATAATAATTATAATAATAATAATAATAATTATTATTATTATTTACGTACGTATATACATGATACATGTACCAGTTAGATGTTGCTTCAAGTGTTAGTGATGATGGTTTTTGAAACCGACCATCACATGTCACTTTTGCGAATGGATCTCAAGAATAGTACCTCAGACTTGGCGATGTCGGATCTTGGGTATAGAACCTGTAAGACAATGGAAGACCAGGGTTAGGATCTGTCGGAGTGGACTCCGATACTCAAATTAATAGAGTAAATACAAGTACTAATAAATGTGAAAGCTGTAGAGTTTGGTGATACCTGATGAGAACCCTTATTTTTTATAGGCGAACCTGTTATGGAGTATCAGATATAAAACTTGAGATGAGCGGACACGACTCTCGAGGATCCCGATCAAGTTGGAATGGGTCTTGTGAGCTGTCCCGAATTTTTCGAGTTCTGCTCTGGATTGTTGACTTGTCACGTGTCAATCTCTCAGACAATCCACGTGACTCGTGAGACTATTAACGCGTAGAGATATTTTCGTAATTTTAGACGATGCCACGTCAGTTAGTGATGAAGGTGTAATTCGTCAATAATCACGTAAACTCCTATTAATATATATTTATGAATTTTGCATTATCAACATCTACACCAACTTTATCCGTTCACATAACGTATTCAATATTGTTATATATAGATACGCATACATTATATAGTATTTTCTGGCCAGAGCACTGTTTGGCAAACTGGAAAAGGAAAGAAAAGTGCCCCTCCGGAGACTGAATCAAATCTTCTTAGTCGTCGCAGTACGTAGTATTTGTCTTCCATAGAAAATCATCTAATCGATCAGTACTCCTGGACTTCGTTTATTCCTGCTGTTTGGTGTACATATATACATACAGGTCATGTCATTATTTTCTCTCTTGTAAGGCTGTTTGGTTGCATGGAAAAAAAAAAAATGGGCCGAGAGGTACTTTGAACTTGAAGCTAAATACGATTTTATTTCCCACAATGTGTCCCTTCTATTGCTCCAAACACTCTATTTATATTTTATATGAAAATAAAATATATATTTGTTAATAATTAATAAAAAATATTTAGAATTTACAAATAAAACAATACCAAATATATGTCTTTTTCAGTACTAATAAATGGTGTAATATTCATTAATAAAATATAGCTAGATAATTAAGATTAGGGGTGTGCAATCGGTTTTAACCGAACCGAACCGTCCAAAAATTGTGAACCGAACCGAACCGAACCAAATGCAATAACCGAACCGGACCGACCGTCCAACCCCAACAAACCGATCTAACCGAAACCGATCTAACCGAACCCTAAACCATGCTAACCGAACCGAAACCGAAAACCGATCTGGAAATAAACTAAGAGACCGGCTTTGCTGTTGCTGCCGGCCACCTAGCCGGCCGGCGATTCCGATGATCGGAACCGATCATCGGATTCCCCCAACCACGGTGACCCACATACCCAAAAACTAAAAGCATCTAACGGTTGGATTTTAGTAGATCTAGATTTCAAAATTTCAATCTAAAAGAGAAATAGAGTGCAAACTTACCAAAAACCATCGGCGCAATCTTCGTCTTCGTCTCCGGCCTTCGTCTTCTTCTTTGGCATCGACGACTGATGGTGGAGGGAGAGAGAACAGATGAAGAGCAGGAGCTTCCGTCAAAAAGCCTTCGGTCGAGACGCGAAGAGTCTTCGTCTTCCCCATCGCCTTCGTCTTCCCCTTCGCCTTCGTCTTCGTATTCGCCATCTAGATCTGTGAACTCGAAATCGAAGAACAGAGAAGAAGACGAAGACCGAGACGCGAGAGAGAGATAGAGAGAAAGAAGAACGAAGACTCTGAGAAATGAAATGTCGCGCCCGCGTGCGTGACTCGTGAGGGGGGGGAGTTCGGTTCGCGCGAGGGGGGGGGTTGTGGCCGGTTCGGTTCAAGTGAGTGGCTATATTTTACTACTTCGGTTCGGTTCGATTTTTTTGGTATTTTTATCAAAATAACCGAACCGAACCGAATAACCGATTTTTAAACAAAAATATAACCGAACCGAACCATTATTTTTGAAGAACCGAACCGAATCGACCGAACTTTTCGGTTCGGTTCGGTTAGTTCGGTTTAACCGAACTTTTGCACACCCCTAATTAAGATGGCACCTATATTATTGATCATTTTGCTGTAAAAACAGTGGTACCACTGCTTAATTGAGTTGCCTATTTGTCAACGCTGATGAAGGGGGAGGGTGCAGTGCAGTGCATTGCATTGCATGCATTCAATTCAAAGAAATTTACAGAAAATTATTAAAGCTAACAAAAATAATATGATAATTCTAGCTGGGGAGGGAGGCTGTTTGGCAGGAGGGAAAATGAAGAGAAATGCCAGTGATGAGCTGATCAAGCAATTAATTACTGGGAACTTGAACATATATATATATATATATATATATCCCTCTGAGAAAGAAATTAAGAGAAAAGCAAATGCAGCAGTTGGGCACATTGATGAAGTTAGAGACAGGAATTAATGGAACAGTCCTACCTAATTTAATGTGGATTAATTTCTATATTTATTGATTCATGTAGTTTTACCCATAGAAGAAGGGACCACCTATTATAAGGAACCCAATATGAATTTTTTTGTTATATTTGTTCTTGTCCAGTGAACTTCACTATATGCCATGCAAAATAAATAAATAAATAAATAAATAATTTTTTTGTGAAGATTATGTGATGCCATGCAAAAACAAACATGCTTTTGGAATTAAGAATCTAAAAGCTGAAAGAAATTTTATTTAAAATTTTTGAGCTGGACGCATCTCTTTTGACGTCTCTAAAATTTAAATGTATGTTTGTGTATAAAATTTAAATTAAACTAAAGTGAGTCTAATTAAGTCAAAATAATTATGTGCATCCTATTTTAAAATATTTAATTTATTGATAAAATTATTTAAAAATTTAAAATAAAATAAATATATTTTATTTAAAAATAAAATACATTTACTATATACCTTAAAAGGATGAAGCCCAATGGACTACTAGGTTCCTATATACCTACTCCCAAGGTGTCTTAACATTCACTACTGGGCCTATTGCCATTAGAGACATAGAACTGGTCTAATGGGCCCATTGCCATTATGGTTGAAATTTTCAACGAAAAATTTTAATTAGTTTTAAAAATTATTTTTTATTTTTAATATTAATTTTTTATTTTGTGTGTAATCTTATTTATTAGTCAGTTATTAATTATTATTAGGCAAATAAACATTAATCTTAATGAACAAGAAAAATTAGTCCATAAATAAAATACTTAGTTTGTTATTCAAAATGTGCAAATTACTTGTGAGAGACTAGTGAGAACTAGAAATTGGGTGTAATTGAGACTTGGATTTAAAGAGAGAAAATTGAGCTTTATAGTTGTAAACTTTACTATATGGTGATATTTTTCTCTGTTGTCCTGATGGCCATGGTGTTTCTCTTTTAAGATTTTTTATGTAAAAATATATTGTATTTGAGTGTGATTGAATTTTTTTGTTTTCCATCTTATTTCTTTCCCAATAAATGGTATCAGAGCTTTAGTTATCAATCGCCTAGTACACAAAAGATATATCAAGCATATTGAAGTTTGATTGTGAAAAATTTGATGGAAAGATCAATTTTGGCTTATGGCAAATACAAGTCAAGGATATCTTGATCCAATGTGGGTTACACAAGTTGTTAAAGGGCAAACCAACCTCTTGAAAACTTTGAAAAATCTAGTAAAGAAATGGCTGGTGCTAGTTTTGAAAAATTCGTAATGAGTGATGATGATTGAGAGGAACTTGATTTGAAGGTTGTAAGTACAATTTGATTATGCCTAGCCAAGAATGTTCTTACTAATGTTCAAGGAATATTTGGTGCAATGAAATTTTGGGAGAAACTTAAAGAATTGTATCAAACAAAAACCGTATATAATCGATTTTATTTGAAAGAGCAATTTTACAAATTATAAATGACTGAAGGTATGAAAACTTCTGATCATCTGGGGGCACTCAATGGAATTGTTGTTAAACTAGAATCAATTGGAGTTAAAATAGAAGACGAGGACAAAGCATTGAAACTCATTTGGTCACTTCCATCTTCCTATGCACACATGAAGCCTATCTTGATGCATGGGGTCCAACTATAAGTTTTGAAGTTGTGGTAAATAAATTTATTTATGAAGAAAAGAGGTTGAGAAGTGAAGATAAAACTTATGAGAATTTAGCACTTGTTAAAAATTAGAAGGAGAATTCCAAGAAGAAAGTGATCTGTTGGAAATGCATATAATCTGGTTGTGTGAAAATGGATTTTCGCACTGATGGAGCAAGTTTGGCAAAGGGCTCCAAAGATTGTGATGCTGGAAGTTCGTTTCTCAATATTGTGGGAGATGAAGATTTTCTCTAAAGAGATGGCATATACATTCTCATGGCATGCTGCAGGACTGCCAAAATTTCCATGAAAGAGGATGTGATACTTTAAGTGGGTCCACAAGTTTGCACACAGGCATTGGTTTGATGATGATGTAAGGTGTGTGGTGGAAAAAATGTCGAGGCTGAAGAGCTCCCAAGGAAGTCAAGCATGGGGATTGCACCATAATTTTTCAGTAAGGTATTTTTCGACATTGTGCCACAAAAATCTTAGAACGATATGTGCCTAAGTGGTTGTACTTTTTATGGTGGGGTACGGTGACTTTGGTGATTGAAATCATAGTGATTATCAGTAATAGATAGTCATGGTTGTCGTCAAACAATATATGAACATTTTTAGGAATTCTCACTGAGGTGGTGATTTGTTGAGATTTTCAACGAGAAATCCTAATTAATTTTGAAAATTATTTCTTATTCCTAATATTGGTTTCCTGTTTAATGTATAATCCTATTTATTAATAAGTTAATTAATTGTTATTAGATAAGAAAATCTTAACATTGATGAATAAGAAAACTAGTCTATAAATAGGATACTTAATTTGTTATTCAAAATGTACAAATTATTGGTGAGAGACTAGTAAAAACTAAGAATTGAGTGTAATTGAGACTTGTATTTAGAGAGAAAATATTGAGTTTTATAGTTATAAACTTTATTACATAGTGATATTTTTATTTATCATCTTGACAATCATAATTTTTCTTTTTAAAATATTTTACGTAAATTTTTTTTATATTTGAGTGTGATTAGATATTTTATTTTTCGTTAAACTTTTTTTCCAACAATGATGTGCATCATATACAGTAGCTTCCTATGCACCTACTCCCAAGGTGTTTACCAATATCTTTATTTGCTTGCTGGTTGGAATATTCACCGACATCTAATTGGGTATTCCAAGGCTGGGTAGGCATAGAATCTCACAAGGCAACATAGTAATTGATGCCTTTTTCTTTTTTTTTTTGGCACATATTGGTGGCAACAGCTCGGCTAATTTGGCTACTTTGCTAAGATTGCAGTCAGGTAGGAATATATTGACGTTATTCTCTATATATGCTTGTATTTTTAATGTAGTGTTCAATAGGCATATAAAAAGACCAAAAAACAAAAAAAAAAAACAATTTGATTGTCATAATAACTCACTACATGTCTGAATATTTTTATTTGCGTGTATTCATATGAGTACTAGATAAGAGGCATTGCATTAGAGTCGTCTTCTTTAGTGTTTACATCTCAAGTACTAAGACCCTTTTGGTTGTCTATGTGTGTGTGTGTGTGTGTGAATATATTTTACATTTCTCTGCCACACTTTTACATTTCATCCCATTGCTTATTCTCTCCTAAATATAGCTCATATATATATATATATATATAAGTTCTCATATACGCAACCTTAATCCTAAACTTAGAAAACTAGTTATTTTATTGTGACCTTGATGTCACAATGGAGCACACCAATTGACTACAAAAGAAAAATCACAAACAAGCATCTATGATTAAGCAAAGATGTGGATTGCCTGCAAATTAAGAAGCCTTACAATATAATATGTCTTCCTTATCGGAAAGTACACTCTTCCCTATATATAATTGGACAGGGGCATGACTAATGGAAGTGGCACAGAGAGAGAGAGAGAGAGAGAGAGAGAGAGAGAGAGAGATGTCTGTTTTTAGTTGTGCAATTTTCCCAGTGAACTCTTCCATGCAGAAGCCTTCCCTCTTTCAGAAATATATATATAGAGAGAGAGAGATGGCTGTTTCTAGTTGTGCAATCTTCCCAGTGAACTCTTCCGTGCAGAAGCCTTCCCTCTCTCAGAAATTTGAACACTTGAAGACTTCACCTCCTCCTTCCTTCAAGGTAAACTAATCTCTTCAATATATAAAACAGACCTTGCATATGTCTTCCCACTGAACTTAATCATATAGATATATGACAGCCGCTCCTTAAGGAGTTGCAGGATGTTCCCATGAGAATCAATGTCCCCAAAATTGTCAAGAACACTTCCCTGAGATTACTGGAGGCCTTGGTTGATTCGGTGTTCGAATTTATTGATCAGCCCTTGTTACCATCTCAGGTACCCCTGCAAGGAATTACTCTCAGTTCATCAAATATTTATACAGGGACACAGATGGTGGATTTTAAGATGATTTTGTGGTATGTGTTGACCCTCATTATTTGTGTACTGCAATGACACAGTAACTTTGCTCCAGTTGATGAGATAGGAGAAGCAGTTCATATTACCAGTATTGAAGGGAGGATTCCAGGTGACTTTCCTGAGGGTGTCTACATAAGAAATGGTAAATATTATATAAGTAGGATGTGTGAACTAATTAAGTTGACAGATGGCCCAAATCTAGTGAGTTCCTTTGTTGTTTATTTCAGGGAGTTATTATTCCAGTAGGCTCTCCTAATAAGTCAAGAATTCATAATTTCAATTTGTTGATAAAGTGATAGCAAGACAAACTAAAGTGCACATAAACAAGATTTCATGGAATTATCCCAGTATTATTTTATTGATGTAACAAAAGTGGCTTAATACCCAACTGTTTCTACCAAAACTACCCAGTCATCCTCGCCCTTAACCTATGAATCATTAAAAAATGCGCCAAAAATGTTGCTAACTCATTCGTGTTTCTTCGAAACTGCAGGCCCAAACCCCCTTTTTGGAGGACTTAAATCAACCAAATCCCTGTTCGGCAGATCAAGCCACATTTGGGTGGAAGGAGAAGGAATGCTTCATGCTCTATATTTTGAGAGAGACGGTGATGGCAACTGGAATGTCTTATACAAAAACAAGCATGTTCGATCAGAGACTTTTAAATTAGAGGAACAAATAAACAAGCCATTGTTTCTTCCTGCAACTGAAGGAGATTCACTGTCTATTTTGTCAGCTTTTCTGCTAAATTCGGTGGGCAAATTCTCCCTACGTTTAAAATAGGCTCATCCTTGTAAACTAGTCCAACTAAGAAAATCTTTCAACGCTTTCAGACAATCATCTGCCAAATCTAGAGTTTTGGATTATGCATGTACCGAATTTCCACGTGAGATAAGCAGAAAAGTAGTCATTTCAAAGCATAACTTTTGCATTACTCTGATCATTGATAATGCAGTTGAGATTTGGCAAAGTGAACAAAGATTTTAGCAACACCAATGTTTTTGAGCATTCAGGGAGGTACTTTGCTGTTGCTGAGAGTCATTTGCCTCAAGAGATTGACATCCACACTCTAGAAACTTTAGGGCAGTGGGATGTGAATGGAGCTTGGACTCGACCTTTCACCAATCACGCAAAGGTACTTAAATTTGTTTTAAGTCACATAAAAATGTCACATCTGTTCCAAATTGATTCCCTTTCTGTTAAATGAAAATCTTTCCTGCCACAGAAAGATCCAGGCACAGGGGAGCTGGTTCTGATGGGGATTGATGCAAAGAAACCTTTCTATGAACTGGGTATAATTTCAGGTACGTTCTCTTCTAGTTCTGGATTAGCATATTGTACGTTCCACAAAGATGAAGATCCATTTTGGAAATGCTCTATTTTCTTGTCTTCTTTCAGCTGATGGAAAAAAATTAGTTCATAAAGTGGATCTGAAATTCAAGAGGTGTAGCCTCTGCCATGATATAGGTGTTACACAAAGGTAACCACTCATCTAACTTCTACTCTGTCTTGGTTGAAATCTAATGCCAGATGGCTTATATTTGCCGCATTTTCCCTTTTTCTTGTTATAAAAATTAGTACTCTCTAACTTATTTTCTGATTTTGCAGGTATAACGTGATCATTGATTTTCCTCTAATCATAGACATAAAAAGACTATTTGCAGGAGGCCCGTGAGTAATTGCCATTAAAATGATCTTTCTTTCATTTCTTTCCCTTCAGAATTTGATGTACTTTGTTGTGAAAGAATGCCTCGACAACTGATAAGCTGCTGAAACAGGTTCAAATAGATAGCTTTCAAAGCTATCTCTTAGCTGGTTTGTTAGAGAAAATTTAGCAGATAAGGAAATCTTCTTCCGTTCCATGCTTTTAAGTTTCAGCTGAAATTCCTCTATATTTTTTTCTTCTTTTGCTATCTGTTCTTAGCTCAATTCTTTATGAAACCAACAAATTGGTATTAGAGCTAATATTCTTGAGGAGCCTGTGAGATTGAAAGGGAGTTTGATACTATCAAGCTGTTTTTCATTAGTTTTTCCTGTTCAGCCTAATCATCGTGCAATCCGAAGCACCATTCACTGCTATAGCACCGTCGGTGTTTCAAGGAACAAACTATCAGATTTGGGCTATTAGGATGGAGGCTTTTCTAGATGCAAATGATCTCTGGGAGGTGGTTGAGGAAGATTATGAAGTTCCTCCATTACCGGACAATCCTACAGTTGTACAACTTAGGAATCACAAGGAGAAAAAGCAGAGGAAATTAAAGGCAAAGTCATGCCTATTCTCTACTGTTTCCCCAACAGTTTTCACAAGAATCATGACTCTGAAGACAACAAAAGAAATCTGGGATTTTCTCAAGAAGGAATATGAAGGAGATGAGAAGATCAAAGGGATGCAGATGCTGAATTTAATCAGAGACTTTGAGCTGCAACGAATGAAGGAATCAGAGGCCATTCAAGAGTACTCTGATAGACTTCTAGAGATTGCAAACAAAGTGAGATTACTGGGAGGAGAATTTGCAGACACAAGACTTGTCCAAAAGTTGCTAGTTTCAGTCCCTAAAAGGTTTGAGACAACAATTTCAGCCTTAGAAAATACAAAGGATCTATCAAAGTTAAGCTTAGCAGAACTCTTGAGTGCTTTTCAAGCACAAGAGCAAAGAAGATCTATGAGGCAGGAAGGAACTATAGAGGGAGCATTGTATGTAAAGTCTCAACAAAAGCAAAGTGACAAAGGAAAGAAGCAGGGGAAGAAAGAAGTTGATGCAGATAATGGGAAAGCAAGTAGCAGTGGGAAGAAAGAGTATCCTCCATGCCAACACTGTGGAAAGAAGGGTCATCCGCCATATAGATGTTGGAAACGGCCGGATGTGCAGTGCCACAAGTGTAAACAATTGGGGCATATTGCAAAGTTTTGCAAGAATATGTCTCAACAAGTTGTAGAAGCAAAGGTAGCGGACCAACAACAAGAGGATCAGCTATTTGTTGCAGCAGGTTTTGCAACAAAAAGTTCGGATGAAAGTTGGTTGGTTGATAGTGCTTGTTCAAATCATATGACAAGCAACCGTGAGTTGTTCAAAGTGCTTGACAAATCTGAGTCTACTAAAGTCAAAATTGAGAATGGTGATTATATGGCAGTCAAGGGAGAGGGCATTATAGCCATAAACACTAGTGCAGGTACAAAAATGATCTCAAATGTTCTTTATGTACCTAATGTGAGCCATAATCTACTAAGTGTTGGTCAGCTACTTGAAAAAGGCCTTAAGGTTTTATTTGAAGACAAGATGTGCTTGATACTTGATGCTAAGGGGCAGAAATTATTCAGAGTAAAGATGAGAGGTAAATGCTTTCCTTTAAATCTAGTGAATGATGTGCAAGTGGCTCAAATAACCACAATCAGCGCTACTGAATTGTGGCATAAAAGGTTGGGGCACTACCATCATGAAGCTGTGTTTCAAATGAGCAAAAAGAATTTAGTGCAAGGTCTACCACTGCTAGATAAAAAGTTGACAGTTTGTAAGGCTTGGCACTATGGGAAGCAAACAAGACTTCCATTCAAGGCAGCCTCGTGGAGAGCAAAACAGAGATTGCAACTCATCCACACTGATCTTAGTGGACCAAAACCAGAGGTAACTCTAAATGGAAGCAGGTATTACATTATTTTCATAGATGATCTAACTAGATTTAGATGGATTTATTTTATGAAATTCAAGTCTGAGGTAGCTGGTATTTTCTGGAGATTTAAGACATGGATAGAGAATCAAAGTGAGTGTAAAATTCAGATGCTAAGGTCTGATAATGGGACTGAGTATACCTCAGACCAGTTCAATAATTTTTGTGAAACAACTGGCATTGAACATCAGCTCACTACACCTTATTCTCCACAATAGAATGGTGTAAGTGAGAGAAAGAATAGAACAATCATGAACATGGCTCGGTGTTTGATGCATGAGAAAGGATTACCAAAGAAATTTTGGGCTGAAGCAGCCAGCATTTCAGTGTTTTTGTTGAATAGGCTTGCTACTAAGGCTGTGCAAGGGAGAACACCTTTTGAGGACTGGTATGGTTATTAACCTTTTTTGCAAAACCTAAAAGTGTTTGGATGTGTTTGTTTCTCTTATGTTCAACAGGTTAAGAGGGACAAGCTTGATAGGAGGGCTGAACTAGGCATTCTCATTGGGTACAGCAATGTTTCCAAAGCATATAGGGTGTACCATCCTCAAACAAACAAAATTGAGGTGACAAGAGATGTGCAATTTAAAGAGCATCAACACTGGAACTGGAATGAAGAAGAAGGAAAGCATTTTATACCACCTCTACCAAGTGAACAACCATCAATGGAAGATGAAAACATTGATGATTTTCCTGTTAAAGGAACAAGAATGCTGTCAAATATTTATAACCGTTGCAATTTAACCTTGTTAGAGCCTGAAAGCTTTCATGAAGCCAAGAAAGATTCTCACTAGATGATTGCAATGGAAGAGGAGCTTAGCATGATTGAGAAAAACAACACTTGGGAGTTAGTTGACAGACCAAATGATAGGAAGATTATTGGAGTTAGATGGGTGTTTAGAACAAAGTTGAATCCTGATGGCTCGATCAACAAGCACAAGGCTAGATTGGTGGTGAAAGGCTATGCACAAGTGGCTGGAATGGACTACTTCGAAACTTATGCACCAGTGGCTCGTTTAGATACAATCAAGTTGGTGTTTTCCATTGCAACTCAAAAAAAATGGAAGATATTTCAGCTTGATGTCAAATCAGCCTTCTTAAATGGCTATCTAAAGGAGGAGATTTTTATTGAGCAACCGGAAGGATTTGTTGTTGAGGGACATGAGAATAAGGTGTACCTGCTTAAGAAAGCTTTATATGGATTGAAGCAGGCTCCAAGAGCCTGGAATGCAAGGATTGATGAGCATCTCCTAAGTTTGGGATTTAACAGAAGTTTGAGTGAACTTACTCTCTATACTAAGCACTCTACTACAAATTCCTTGATTGTCTCACTCTATGTAGATGATCTCCTGGTAACTGGAAGCAAACTCAATGAGATAGATCAGTTCAAGTTGGAGATGATGAGGGTATTTGAGATGACCGATTTAGGAGAGATGTCTTATTTCCTTGGCATGGAAATCTAGCAATTCCAGCATGGTATCTTCATTCATCAGATGAAATATGCCAAGGAGATCCTCAAAAAATTTCAGATGGAAAACTGCAAACCTATGAGTACACCTATGGACCAAAAGGCCTGATTATGCAAAGAAGATGGGACTGAAAGAGCTGATGAAGCTGTTTACAAGAGTCTTGTGGGCTGTCTAATGTACCTTACAGCTACAAGACCTGACATTCTTCAAGCTATAAGTATGCTTTCAAGATTTCTACATTGTGCTTCTTTAGAACACTATAAGGTTGCAAAAAGAGTGCTGAGGTATATTAAAGGAACGCTTGATTATGGTGTTCTGTTTTATAAGACAGAGGAATGCAAGCTTTATGGTTTTTCTGACAGTGATTAGGGTGGATCATTGGATGATATGAAGAGTACTTCAGGCTATTGTTTTACAATTGGCTCGGTGGTACTCTCTTGGAGCTCTAAAAAGCAAGAAATCGTTGCTCAATCCACGGCAGAAGTAGAGTTCATTGCTGCTGTAATATCCTAATATTTTGAGAATAATAATAATAATAATAATTAATTTTGTATTTAAAATATTTTTTTTGACATCAATTAGAAATTATAATTGAGAAAACTAATGGGCTTAGAGTTAGTGGGTTAATTTGAAAAAAAAATAAAAATAAATAAGTAAATGGGTTTAGAATTAGTGGCCTAAATTGAAAAAAGAAAAATATTAAGTAAATGGACTTATAGTTAGTGGGCTAAGTAAATGGGCTTATAATTAATGGGCTAAGTAAATAGGCTTATAGTTAGTGGGCTAAGTTGAGAAATGAAAGGTTATGGGCTTAGAGTTAAGAAAGTGGGCTTAAATTTATGGACTAAATGAAAAAATGGTCCATTCAAAATAGGATTTAATTGAAAAATAATTAAAGTAAAAAAAATAATAATAATCAAGGATAATGGGTGAATTAATGGAGAATGTGGGAGACAAAATATAGTGTGAATAAATAATCAAAGTTAATGGATGAATTAATGGAGAATGTGGGAGACAAAATATGGTGTGAATAAATAATCAAAGATAATGGATGAATTAATGGAGAAATGTGGGAGACAAAATATGGTGTGAACAAATAATCAAAGATAAAAGATGAATTAATGGAGAAATGTGGGAGAAAAAGTAGAGTGTGGCCAAAAAATCAAAGATAATGGGTGAATTAATGGAGAAATGTGGAAGATAGAGTAGTGTATGGACAAATAATTAAAGATTATGAATGAGATTTAGTGGAAAATTAAATAAAAAAATGATAAAATAATAAAAGATAGTGGATCACTATAATTAAACTAAATTTAATTCAACCTCTATAAATAGAGAAAACTTGAAAGGTTTGAGGACTTGAATTAGAAAGAGAAATGTTGTAAGAAAGAAATTTGAGAGTAAGAAAGAAATTTGAAAAAGAGAAAGAAAAATATAGAGAAAAATACCAAAAATTTCTAAAAAAATCTTATAGGTTGGGTTTAGTAGTTCGTGCAAAGATTTGTGGCAAAAGGCATTGTTGGATACGCAAAACGAGGTTTCATCACAATATAGAAGAATACCGAATCACTCCACGAGAAGGTAAGTTATCTTCAAAATTTTCTTTAAAAATTTTAGAAATGTTAGAATGATATTTTAGAATTTTTGATAGTGAAATGGAAAGAGAAAATACATGATTAGTATTTATTATGGATTTTTGAGGTAATAGGTGCTTGAGAATAAAAGAGAAAATAAGAAATAAATAGAATATGGATTTTAAAAATTATGAGAAAATTTGTAGGGCTTGGGAATATTGTTTTAGGAATTATTGTGACGATAAATTGAGAAAATTTTATGAGGAAGTATTTAATTCATAATCTTGAGGAAATAATAGGAGAACATTGGAGAAATTAGAAAAATTAGAAATCTGATTTTCTTAAGTAATTATGATCTCAGGAATATGTCAAGATTCATAATTAAGTACAATTAAAAGTTTGACGTGAATTTTGAAGCAAAATCACGCTAGGGGCAAAATTGTCTTTTACAAGGTAAGTGGTACTATTCAACTGAATTTAGTTTATGAAAATGACTTGTAAGTGGTTCCACCAAAACCTGATTTTATGTAAATATTTTCATCATGTTGTCATGTTTTGATGTGAACATGTCATGTGAATTGCATTTACATGTATTGATGACAAAGTATGCATATGAGCATGATGAGATTCACGGTCATACGTTGCATGGGTTTGGGATTAGGTACTGGCACTGTTGCTTTGCCAAGGGTGCACCCATACACCCCGATCTGGCAGGGAGATTGGAAAAATGGCGAGTAATCTTAAGGTGCAGTCAACCCAAACATGAGAGTTATGATGTTATGTGCATTGCATTCATACATATGCATTATGATGTACTCTTACTTAGATGATTCATCATCTAATGTGGGCTTTGCCCCTGGAACATTCAAACGTTCCAGATGAGGTTTGCAGCGAAGACATAGAAGTGGACGAAATATAAAGATGCAAGACATTATGAAGTTATTTTCTGCATTTAGTTTCCGTATGAGGATTCTAATATGTACCAGTTATGTCATGTTCGAAGTCATGTTGAGAAACTTATGTTTTGTTTAAAGTCATATTGAAAAACTTATATCATGTAACAAGTTATGTTTGGAAGACTTTTGTTATGATAATCTTGTATTATAAATTATGTTGAGACAATTATGTATTATTATAGCGTTTAAAGTATGTTGAGGTTCGATTCTAGCTTCCGCATTCAATATTTATGTTGATTCTCTTTTGAGATAAATGTATGGAAATTTGGGATGGATAAGAGCAATGATATGATTAGTCGTAGTTTATAGAAAAATAAATACTATCCCACAATTGTCCTAAGTTATAACACGCTCGGAAAAAATGAGGTGTTACAATTGGTATCAGAGCGAACTATGAGAAAACTTATGAAGGATCATTAAGAATCCATGAACTTGAGGTTTAGAAATACTTAGATTTAGAAATCTCTATTTAGAGATTCAGGGATGGATAATCAAACTCTCAAAGATACTGGATTTAAGTGTTGTGCAGTGGAAGTGCATGTCTAGGAAAGTTCTGGCTAAGGAAAGACTTGGTATTTAAGTGTGTCCGTTTGTGACCCACCTCTCTTTCCTGGGAACTTACCTGGTGTATTGTTCATGAACAGACATAATTCCAGTATACGACCACTATTCTCAGTAAATAGTGGAAGTCTGACGAAAGCTGAGGCAAGCGAATAATCTAGCTATTAAAGTTAGGGACCAATGATGAGTTTCGGGTGTAAGGTTGACTCATGATTATGAGAGACTATTGATTTGAGGTGATTAGTTGAAATCATTGCGATAACTAGTGGATATCAAGAATGATTGAATCATGGATGATTAGTTTGATGTGGCATAACCTAGCTGTTGAGTTAGAATCAAATGATAAGAATTTTCGAGAATTATTTGGAGTATCGGAAATAATATGCGAACCCTAGGATTTGGGTCAAAGCAAGTAGAAATGATGCCAGACTTAGATATTTCTATTATAGGAAAATAACATTGACTAAGATAATGGAGTCTAAGTCTCAATGAACTGGAATGTGAGGTGTGCCATTAGCTGGTAGAAAAATGATAGAAGCCTAGGGAATCAATCCAGAATAAGATGGATAGTATTTGTGGAGACACGATCTAAAAAGAAAGAAGCGTGTGATGTCTTGAATGAGGACGGTGTGTTCTATAGCATCTAAGTTTCATGGTCATTTTGTGAGTTGGTAAATGAGACGAGCATTATGAGGCTCAAGAAATAGATTAATCTCAATATCTAGGATCGAGTCGTGTTTGTAATTGCCATGAAGATATGGTTGGGTTGCATAGTGAGAGTTATTCGATGTGTGAAATAGACATGATAAACTTGATGTATAGGCATTACCTATATGGTGACGTGATTAATGGGAGACCTAGGTGACAAAATTTGTACCTACGATTTAGTGTGCCAAGTGAGTTTGGGGATTCAAAAAAATTGGTGAGAAAGGACACACAAATAAGTTATGCCTTTGCAAAACGCATGGAAACCTGAATTGTTATTAGGGGTTTAAAGTATTATTTGAAAAAGAATCTTTGGAAGTTTTTGAGGTCCAGTTGTTTATAGAAAATAATTGGAGGTAGTTAACGTGATTTGATTTGAGATCTTCAAGGATAAATCGGTTTGGGATTTTCGAGGAAATTTTTTTAAAAAAATAAATGATGTTTTGAGGACCATAGAGAATTTGAAGAGTCCTGAGTTTTAGGAAGAAAAATTCATTGAGGATTGGGGTACCGTAGGTGACATAAGTACCTACCTGCTCAAACTGGTAGTGTGACTATATAGAGTTGTCTCGATAGCTGTGAAAACTTTTAGCGTGCTTGAGAGAGACAACTAATAACAGAAGTGTGAAAGTGAGTGAGAGAAATACCAGAATGTGCTCTCGGAAGATTTATTGGACCTAATTTTAAATGATAGGTTTGAAGTTGCCACTAATAAATTGAGGTTATCTGATGATTAACTGTGTGTGGCTTGACTAAGGACGTGAACTATCAGATTTTGAAAGAGTTAATAATTAAGAGCCGATATTTGATGAATTATTAAACAACTGCAAGAGGCTGAAATACTTTTACACGATTAAGGACAAACATATGCGAATGAAACATTAGAGTACTCAAAAATATAACATTCATTACATATGTTCAATACAGTTACAAGAGATCAAGCTATACAATCCAAAGAAAAAAAAAAGAGAGAAAGAGTAGGAGTTAAACCCCAAAATGTCGCTAATACTCAATATTGAGGATGACTGCCGAAAATGTCAAGTCCAATCTCATCAACGTCGTCATAAAGAAGCCACTGACTACCGCTAGTCTCGCCAGGGTAAGGTAGACTCTCTGGTAAACTAGGGAGTATGGCATCATCAGGTATGTTGGGATATTCAGACCACTGACTACCGCTAGTCTCGCCAGGGTAAGGTAGACTCTCTGGTAAACTAGGGAGTGTGGCATCATCAGGTATGTTGGGATATTCAGACCACTGACTACCGCTAGTCTCGCTAGGATAAGGTAGACTCTCTGGTAAACTAGGGAGTGTGGCATAATCAGGTATGTTGGGATGATCAGACCACTGGCTATCGCTAGTCTCACCAAGGTAAGGTAGAGTCTCTGGTAAACTAGGGAGTGTGACATGTTCAAGTATGATGGGATATCCAGGCCACTGGCTACCGCTAGTCTCGCTAGGATGGACTAGAGGAAAAGTCTCTGGGAAGCTAGGAAGTGAGACATCCTCTGAGATAATGGGATAACCAAAGCTCTCGAATGGATTTGGATCACCAACATGTAGCGATCCATGGGAAATAAGACTGGAAATGTCAGCAAAGCTCGGGTCAGGTGCAGGAATAGGGTTTGAATGAGGTTGTGGTTGAGACAAATTTGGAACCAATGGAAGATACACAGAATGGTTTCCAAGTAATAAACTATGCAATAAAGATACATAGGCATGCAAGTCGACAACCTGTTGCTGGAGATCAACAACCTGTTGTTCGAGGGAAAAAATATGGGATACTATGCCAAAAACAGGATCTTGAAGCCGACCTAGAGCTTCCATAATGAGTGAAAAAGCTGCCCTAGATCGATCACCTATCGGAAGTTGGGTCAAAATTTTGGCAACATTACTCGCACCAAAGACTTGATGAATGGCAGAAAAATGAAAAGATGCATCCTCATGGCCAAAGTGAGGGGCAAAAACACACAATGGGGTACATCTCCTTCTTAGGATTTTGCAAGCACCACATGGAAACCTAGGTCCTGACATGGATTTGAGGTAGTAGCTAGATCTAATTAGATCTGGAGACAAATTTAATGGGGCAGATCTAAATGAATGTGATGGATCTAAGTGGATCAGGTCAAATTAAATCTAATGTGAAGATTTCAAAAATAGGCTAAGAGGAAAAAATAACAGACCTGAAGAGAATAGCAATGGACGCTGGCGGGTGCAGGCCGATCGAGTGATGGCGGCCGATGGCGAGGGAGATCCGGTACACGGTAACGGCGGCAAGGGGATCAGAGGGCCGATCGATGGTCGAAGAGGGACGCGAGCAACAGCGGAGGCGGCCGGATCTGGTCGACGAGGGGCTGTTTAGGCCGTCGGAGATGGCGATCGGCGATTGGGGGCTTGGAGAAGCCGCGCGGTGGCTCGCGGCCGATGGCGGAGCAGGCGTCGGTAGCGGTTGCAGAGGGGGTAGCAGCGGCCGTCGGCCGATGGTGGCGATTGCAGGGCCGGTGGAGTCGGCTGGAGGCAGTCGCGGCGGCTGAGGTGGTGGCCGGGGTGTGCGCGCAGCGGTGGGGGTTCGAGGAGGAAGAAGACCGAAAGAAGAAGAGGAAAGAAGAAGAAGAAGAAGAAAAGAAAAAGAAGAAAGAAAAATAAAAGAAAAAAATAGATTTAAAAAAAAAAATTATTCGAACAGACGAAAGTTGAGTTCAGGACAATTTAGATATTTATAATTTCAACTTTAAGTTTCGAACCATGGAGCAACATAGATAGGTAATCAAGTAGTTTTTTTCCATAGTTATTCAACCAATCTTGTGCTAAATATCGATGATGAAATTTTGGGATTTATAATATATGACAAATTTCGAGGACGAAATTTTTTGTAAGGAGGTGAGAATGTAATATCCTAGTATTTTGAGAATAATAATAATAATAATAATAATTAATTTTGTATTTAAAATATTTTTTTTGACATCAATTAGAAATTATAATTGAGAAAACTAATGGGCTTAGAGTTAGTGGGTTAATTTGAAAAAAAAATAAATAAATAAGTAAATGGGTTTAGAATTAGTGGCCTAAATTGAAAAAAGAAAAATATTAAGTAAATGGACTTATAGTTAGTGGGCTAAGTAAATGGGCTTATAATTAATGGGCTAAGTAAATAGGCTTATAGTTAGTGGGCTAAGTTGAGAAATGAAAGGTTATGGGCTTAGAGTTAAGAAAGTTGGCTTAAATTTATGGACTAAATGAAAAAATGGTCCATTCAAAATAGGATTTAATTGAAAAATAATTAAAGTAAAAAAAATAATAATAATCAAGGATAATGGGTGAATTAATGGAGAATGTGGGAGACAAAATATAGTGTGAATAAATAATCAAAGTTAATGGGTGAATTAATGGAGAATGTGGGAGACAAAATATGGTGTGAATAAATAATCAAAGATAATGGATGAATTAATGGAGAAATGTGGGAGACAAAATATGGTGTGAACAAATAATCAAAGATAAAAGATGAATTAATGGAGAAATGTGGGAGAAAAAGTAGAGTGTGGCCAAAAAATCAAAGATAATGGGTGAATTAATGGAGAAATGTGGAAGATAGAGTAGTGTATGGACAAATAATTAAAGATTATGAATGAGATTTAGTAGAAAATTAAATAAAAAAATGATAAAATAATAAAAGATAGTGGATCACTACAATTAAACTAAATTTAATTCAACTTCTATAAATAGAGAAAACTTGAAAGGTTTGAGGACTTGAATTAGAAAGAGAAATGTTGTAAGAAAGAAATTTGAGAATAAGAAAGAAATTTGAAAAAGAGAAAGAAAAATATAGAAAAAAATACCAAAAATTTCTAAAAAAATCTTATAGGTTGGGTTTAGTAGTTCGTGCAAAGATTTGTGGCAAAAGGCATTGTTGGATACGCAAAACGAGGTTTCATCACAATATAGAAGAATACCGAATCACTCCACGAGAAGGTAAGTTATCTTCAAAATTTTCTTTAAAAATTTTGGAAATGTTAGAATGATATTTTAGAATTTTTGATAGTGAAATGGAAAGAGAAAATACATGATTAGTATTTATTATGGATTTTTGAGGTAATAGGTGATTGAGAATAAAAGAGAAAATAAGAAATAAATAGAATATGGATTTTAAAAATTATGAGAAAATTTGTAGGGCTTGGGAATATTGTTTTAGGAATTATTGTGAAGATAAATTGAGAAAATTTTATGAGGAAGTATTTAATTCATAATCTTGAGGAAATAATAGGAGAAAATTGGAGAAATTAGAAAAATTAGAAATCTGATTTTCTTAAGTAATTATGATCTCAGGAATACGTCAAGATTCATAATTAAGTACAATTGAAAGTTTGACGCGAATTTTGAAGCAAAATCACGCTAGGGGCAAAATTGTCTTTTACAAGGTAAGTGGTACTATTCAACTGAATTTAGTTTATGAAAATGACTTGTAAGTGGTTCCACCAAAACCTGATTTTATGTAAATATTTTCATCATGTTGTCATGTTTTGATGTGAACATGTCATGTGAATTGCATTTACATGTATTGATGACAAAGTATGCATATGAGCATGATGAGATTCACGGTCATACGTTGCATGGGTTTGGGATTAGGTACTGGCACTGTTGCTTTGCCAAGGGTGCACCCATACACCCCGATCTGGCAGGGAGATTGGAAAAATGGCGAGTAATCTTAAGGTGCAGTCAACCCAAACATGAGAGTTATGATGTTATGTGCATTGCATTCATACATATGCATTATGATGTACTCTTACTTAGATGATTCATCATCTAATGTGGGCTTTGCCCCTGGAACATTCAAACGTTCCAGATGAGGTTTGCAGCGAAGACATAGAAGTGGACGAAATATAAAGATGCAAGACATTATGAAGTTATTTTCTGCATTTAGTTTCCGTATGAGGATTCTAATATGTACCAGTTATGTCGTGTTCGAAGTCATGTTGAGAAACTTATGTTTTGTTTAAAGTCATATTGAAAAACTTATATCATGTAACAAGTTATGTTTGGAAGACTTTTGTTATGATAATCTTGTATTATAAATTATGTTGAGACAATTATGTATTATTATAGCGTTTAAAGTATGTTGAGGTTCGATTCTAGCTTCCGCATTCAAATAAGCATTTTAGCTTCCGAAAACCCTAATTTTTTTCACCATCTTAGACTCAATAAATTATGGCTTAAGTTTACACGTCCACTGTGATATCACTTTAAGGGGGCGTTTGGTAAGGAAGAAATTTTTAAATTCCTCGAATTCATAATTCTTGAAAATGCTCTTAAAAATTTTTTATTCTCAGGATTTGTGCAATTCTATATTTGGTTAGATTTAAACATTCTCAGGAATGTTGAGTATTTTTTTCTAAGAATCTTACATTCCTATATTTGGTTTAAATGTAACATTCTTGAAAATTCATATTCTTTTTTCAAAATTATCCTTATTTGATTTTTTGTTTAAAAATGATAATTTTTTTCTATTATATAAAATATTAAGACCCACAACATCTTTATAAAGTCAAAAAAATGTTATTTTTTATACATTATATATATGTGTGTATATATATAATATATATTTGTATGTATATTAACTTTAATATCTATAATATTTTATAATAATTAATATAAATATATTATAATATATATTTTATTTAATATATAATATGTAAATATATTACATATATATAATATATAAAATGTTTGTATGAAGTTATAAAAAGATAAGGGGTGTTTTAGTCTTTTTCTAAGTTAAAAACATTCCCAAATTCATGAGAAATTTGGATTCTCAACCTCTTCATGAAAATATTTTTATGAGAAAATTACTTAAAAATCATTTCTGACTGATTGGTTACAGTAGGTTAGAGTAATCTAACTGGTCGACTACCCAGCCTTCTGAGCAAAACCTTACACTGCCCTTGAAATTATCCTACTCAATATGGGTGTCAAGAAAAGCTTGCATGAATTAAACTTCAACCTCAAGCAGAACTTTTTGTTTTTTATTTTGACTAAGTAAAGAAGCATGCATCAAAAACTAATAATAATAAACATTTTGAAGGGGTCAAACTCATACATATATTATAAGCTAAAATGGACATGGAGAAGAAATTCTCTAATTCACTGTCAATATAAGTCCTTTTTTTTTTTTAATAGAAGAAGAATACAACACAATAGCAACAGTTACAATGATTCCTCATCTTTTTTTTTTTTTTTTTATAGAGAAAGAATACAACACAATAGGAATGAATAAATTAGGAAAGAAGAATAATTTAGTAGATAAAGAACGACCTTGAAAAATGAAAAATGTTTGTCACCTTTATATTTGTGATTGTGCTAAGAGTCGAAACCTATCTGCTAAATTCTTTAATTTATCGCTCTTGCTGAAATTGTGAGACAGAACAGCAAGGGACGCTCGTGATGGTACGTTAACAAAAAAAAAAAAATACATAATATTTCTACAATACACTCTATCAATCAAGGAAGTGATTTAGGATATCAAGCAAAAGATTGGAGATAATTCCCACTAATGATGGGAAAATTAGCTCTTTTCCGTTTCAACATATATATATATATATATATGTATATAATATAAAGGATTCCCCAAAAGTTATCAGTATCAACAACAAAAAGTTATCAGTATCAACAACAAATAACTGTTCTATCTCCAACCGAAAGAAAAGGAAAGAAACAATATTATCGTTTAAATAAGAAATATAACGCTCAATATGTTCAAAGCTCTCATATTTCTTTCGCATTATATATAACCAAAAAAAAAAAAGGAAGCAATACCCAAAATATACTTGGGAGCTGTGCCTTGAAGCACACAAACTCAAAAGAAGAGGCTGGGCATGACAAACATATCTGAAAAAGACTCCCAAAGGGAACTCTCCTCACAATACCTGTCCTCCCAAAACCTCACACCCAGACCCATATCCCGTGCAAAAAATGGTAAATTTAGAAAACTCCCACCGCATTTTCATGGTAGCCCTCCAAAAGACAACCACATAGGGAGAATTGATTCTACCAATATGCTAAATCCCCCACCCCGCAATTACATCCATATCTACTAGCCAACACTCTTCTCCAAAGAAAATCATTATATATCCTTGTCAAACCTCCATAGCCACTTAACAACTTAACAGTGGAAAAGGTGAATGTTTATCAATTGGAGTGTGGTGCTTCTAGATCCAAAACATGGTAATGTTTATCAATTTACAAATATCAGAAAAACAAGTAATTCATCTACAAGCTTCCACTACATTATGACACAAGAAAATGAGGTATAACATGAAAAATAAAGAACAGATAAATGTGACAAATACCTGACATTACACCATGCGTCACAGATGCGATTATCCCATGTTCCATTGGTTCTTTCCCCACCTGCAATGATCCTTCTGGAAGGACAGTGTGAATCGAGTTTGGGAAAACCAGATAGACAAGGCTTTCATTTTCTGCAATTAAACGCCATATACATTGTCAATAAACAGGTACTTGTATATGACAATGAATGTGATATACAATGAATAGTTAAATATGTTTAAACCATTTATACAATGAATGCCTATTTAATGTGTAGAGCATAAAAATAATAAAAATTACTTCTCTTTATAAAACACTGTCTACTATTAAGAAGACATTAGTTATCATTTTACATTAATTTTCATTCTTCTCTCTCTGTCACAATATATACATACTAACGTATACCCGTGTCTAAAGACACGGTGTAAATAATATTAAAATTAAAATATAATTATAATTTATACATATTATATTAAAAATTATGAAAAATTTGTAACAATTTTGCTTGTATTAAACATTCTACAAAACTTAAATAATAAACAAACATATAAAATTTATAATATTCACCAATATATTGCAAATCAAAATATAAGAGCAAGTAAAAAAAAATTATAAAAACTAAACAAAAAATAAAAATAAAAATTATTGTATATACTTGTTAACATTTTATAATAAAAAGAGAAAAAATTACTAAATCTGTATAATAAAGCACATTAGTAAGTGTTATACAATCTAAAATAATTAAATTAAAAATTAAATATTAAACAATACATACCAACCGCTACCGACTGCCATGACCGCGACCGTGAGTGGTCAGGAACCCTTGTATTCCCAAACCCTTGGGCCTAAATTAAAAAATAGAATTAATAAAATAAAAAATAAATAAATTCTTTTTAAATATTTTCACAAAAAAAGAAAAAAGGATGGGAGCTCGACTCGCAAAACCTACCATCAACAGTTTTCAAACAACACTAACCAATGATTTAATTCAACCAAACTAATACTTATTTTACATTATCCCACATAATATAAATGATTTAAAAATAATAATTTTTACATTAATTAATCTAGAAGAGAAGCCCAGTAAACGCTTACACTCACGTCACCTCTTTGGCGGCCTCTCTTACGCTAAAACCCACCCATCAACAATGTTATTTCCCTCCATTTTTTTTTTCCATATTTTATATTTTCTTTTCTTTTTTTTCTTGTTTTTTCTTTTCTTTCTTTTTTTTCTTTTTTTCCTTCCTATCTTCTTTCTCCTACCCACGCCAACTGCCTCCGACCGTAGATCAGGGGTTCCTCAAACCCCCTATAGTTGTCGATCGGGGGTGATGGGTCGACTGCGACCAAAGGCCAATCGATGCGAGTATTGTCGTTGCCCCCCCAACACTACCGCGAGCAGCATTTGTCGTTCGTTGCCACTACAAGAATTTGAGGGTTTTACCTACACACGTAAATATGGGTAAAAATTACTTTATGTGTAACTATAATTTTTCTTTACACATAATACAAATGTCAAGATATGTGGGTAAAGAGGGGGTTAGAAAATACATATTTGATTATTTTAACCATTTTCTTACCAAGTCAGGAGAGACTCAAGAAGAAAATGTTTAGGTTTATAGCTGTAAAAAAATAAAAGAGATGACGCATTATACTAATACAGAGAGACAATTTCAAGATAGGTAACATATTTTTGTAAGTTTGGAAAAATCCTCTAATGCTTAAGTTAAGAAAGACTTAGGAAGAAAATATGTAATAAAAAATTTATTGTAAGCTTGGAAAAATATTCTATCTTGTGAGATAAATGCCAAATTAAGATGATATTTGTTGCGATAATGATTATTTGAAATATTTAATAAAAAATTAATATTAAAATAATTTATAAAATTAATATTAAAATAAATTATAAAATTAATATTAAAATAATTTAAATTATAATTTATGATAATCATCTAGAATATGATAATAAAATAATTTAAATTATTGTATCAAATTAATATTTATTTTAATTTAGGAATTTTAAAATAAATTAATCGGGTAGGAATTTTATTTTATGGAAGGTAGAATTTTAGTATAGAGATTTAGTTTTAGGTTTATTATTTGTATTTGTAAATAAAATAAAAAATAAATTATTTTAAATTATTATAAAAATCAAAACGACGTAGTTTTGTAATTTAAATATAAAATTATAGATATATGAATACCCACACATATATGACATTTGTAATTATGTGTGGGTAAGTTTATAAATAATTATCCATACATACATAACATTTATTAATATGTGTAGTAAATAAAATTTAAAAAACCGCCACATCAGCTAATACGTGGATACTCACATATATAACATTTGTAATTATGTGTGGGTAAGTTTATAAATAATTACCCACACATGCGTAACATTTATTAATATGTGTGGGTAATATAATTCAAAAAAATGCCATATCAGTTAAAATTTTACCAAAAAATATTCCACCAACTTCTGAAAGTTGAGGGAATTTTTCCTGTCAAAATAACTGTGGGTATATAAATGTACCCACATATAATAAATGCGGATACTGTAATGAGCTTGTCTAATTTAATCACCCACACATATTACCATTATGTGTGGGTAAATACCCACATATAATATGTGTGAGTAATTTAAGTGTGGATAATTTTATAAATAATTTTTCATACATCCGTAACATTTATTAATATCTGTGGGCAATATAATCCAAAAAACTAACATATTTGCTAATGTGCGGATACCCACACATATATAATATTTATAATTATGTGCGGGTAAGTTTATAAACAATTACCCACATATACCTAACATTTATTAATATGTGTGGGTAATATAATCTAAAATAAATGCCACATCAGCTAAAATTTTACGTGAAAATATCCCACCAATCTCTGAAAATTGAGGGAATTTTTTATGTCAAAATAAGTATGGATATATTAATTTACCCACACATAATAAATGTGGATAATGTAACAAGTTTATCTAATTTAATTATCCACACATATTACTATTATGTGTGGGTAAATGTAATACCCAATGTTTAGATAAGGTTGCCACGTAATTTTAGAATATCGAAAAATTGAATTGATAGCAATTATAAGTATCGAATCGATTACAGGGAATGCCTCAGAGTGAAATTGTTCAAAGAACATTATATGGTCTCGACGAGCGTATCGAGATAGAATCGAACAGCTACAATTTTCGGTACAGCTAAAATACAGTTGCCATTTAGGTTGTAAAACCGAATCGTTGTAGGAGGCTCTCGAAAAATCAATGAAACTCTAGGGAGACTCCGATTTTGCGTAATGAGCAACCCTTCAGTGGTTTCAGGATAAAACGACAATCCGATGAGGACACTGGGATGAAATTACCAATATCGAGTAATCTTAAATTATTAATTTTGTGTTTTCGATATTTTAATATCAAATAATTCAGTGTTTGAGGATATTATCCTAATTAGAGAATTATTTTAATAAATGTAGGGTTAAAATTGGGCATTTAAATATATATTTATTTATTATAATATAATTTATATGTAATATATATAAATATATATAATATATGTGTACACGCATGGCAGTCTCTGTAAAACACAACCCATGCCTTAGATAACTTTAAGTCCATGCCCTGCAACCTCTACCCATGCCTTGTTACAATCAAGCCACGCCCCTGCAAGATTAAAGTCACGTCTTTATATGATTTGGAAGATTTTATACGGAAGGAAAATTTTGCACGCAATAGAGAATGGTCGAGACAGGTGTGAGGGTTGTGGGGTGAGACTATAAATAGACTAAGAATGGAGAGATTGAGGGAAGCAAATGAAAAAAATAGAGAGAAAAATTAAAGAAAATATTAAAAATTATGAAAAAATAGATTTTAATATTTATTTAAATAATTATGGTGATTAGGGTACTTTGAGACTGAAGTTGAAGAGACTTGTGCAAATTTTGAGGTTGACACGTAAATCGAGGCTATGCACGAGGTAAAGCACAAATATCGAGGTAGCTCGATAAGCTCTAGAAGGTAAGTGGTACTTTTTCGAAAATATTTTCATCATATTGACATGTCTTGATATGTATCTATCACATAGAATGCATACATGATTATGAAATGCATGAATACACGTTGATATCATTGATCACATGCATATAAGGCTGTAAGGAGTACGAACTGGCACCGCTGCCTTACCAAGGGTGCATCCATATACCCCGACTTCAAAAGGGTGCATGCATATCCAGTGAACTTCATTATATGCCTAAAATAAATAAATAATTAAATTTTTTGTGAAGATTATGTAATGCCATGCAAAGTAAACATGGTTTTGGAATTAAGAATCTAAAAGCTGAAAGAAATTTTATTTAAAATTTTTGAGCTGGACGCATCTCTTTTGACGTCTCTAAAATTTAAATGTATGTTTGTGTATAAAATTTAAATTAAACTAAAGTGAGTCTAATTAAGTCAAAATAATTATGTGCATCCTATTTTAAAATATTTAATTTATTGATAAAATTATTTAAAAATTTAAAATAAAGTAAAATAAAATATATTTTTATTTAAAAATAAAATACATTTACTATATACCTTAAAAGGATGAAGCCCAATGGACTACTAGCTTCCTATATACCTACTCCAAAGGTGTCTAACATTCACTGGTTGGCCTACTGCCATTAGAGATAAAGAACTGGTCTAATGGGCCTATTGCCGTTATGGTTGAAATTTTCAACGAGAAATTTTAATTAGTTTTGAAAATTATTTTTATTTTTAATATTAATTTTTTATTTTGTGTGTAATCTTATTTATTAGTTAGTTATTAATTATTATTAAGCAAATAAACATTAATCTTAGTGAATAAGAAAATTAGTCCATAAATAGAATACTTGGTTTGTTATTCAAAGTGTGCAAATTACTTGTGAGAGACTAGTGAGAATCAGGAATTGGGTGTAACTGAGACTTGGATTTAGAGAGAGAATATTGAGTTTTATAGTTGTAACCTTTACTACATAGTGATATTTTTCTCTGTCGTCCTGATGGTCGTGATTTTTCCCTTTTAAGATTTTTTACATAAAAATATCTTGTATTTGAGTGTGATTGAATTTTTTTGTTTTCCATCTTATTTTTTTCCCAATAAGTGGTATCAAAGCTTTAGTTATCAATCACCTAGTATACAAAAGATATATCAAGCATATTAAAGTTTGATTGTGAAAAGTTCATTAAAAAGATCAATTTTGACTTATGGCAAATACAAGTCAAGGATATCTTGATCCAATGTGGGTTACACAAGCTGTTAAAGGGCAAACCAACCTCCTGAAAGCTTTGAAAAATCTAGTAAAGAAATGGCTGGTACTAGTTTTGAAAAATTCGTGATGGGTGATGATGATTGAGATGAACTTGATTTGAAGGCTGTAAGTACAATTTGATTATGCCTAGCCAAGAATGCTCTTACTAATGTTCAAGGAATATTTGGTGCAATGAAACTTTGAGAGAGACTTAAAGAATTGTATCAAACAAAAACTGTATGTAATCGATTTTATTTGAAAGAGCAATTTTACAAATTGTAAATGATTGAAGGTATGAAAACTTCTAATCATTTGGGGGTACTCAATGGAATTGTTGCTGAACTAGAATCAATTGGAGTTAAAATAGAAGACAAGGACAAAGCATTGAAACTCATTTGGTCACTTCCATCTTCCTATGCACACATGAAGTCTATCTTGATGCATGGGGTCCAACTTTAAGTCTTGAGGTTGTGGCAAATAAATTAATTTATGAAGAAAAAAGGTTGAGAAGTGAAGATAAAACTTGTGAGGATTTAGCACTTGTCAAAAATTAGAAGGAGAATTCTAAGAAGAAAGTGATATGTTAGAAGTGCAAATAATCTGGTTGTGTAAAAATGGATTTTCGCACTGATGGAGCAAGTCTGGCAAAGGGCTCTAAAGATTGTGACGCTAGAAGTTCGTTTCTCAATATTATGGAAGATGAAGATTTCCTCTAAAGAGATGGCATATACAGTCTCATGGCATGCTGCTAGACCACCAAAATTTCCATGAAAGAGGATGTGATACTTTAAGTGGGTCCACAAGTTTGCACACAAGCATTGGCTTGACGGTGATGTAAGGTGTGTGGTGGAAAGGATGTCGAGGCTGAAGAGCTCCCAGGGAAGTCAAGCATGGGGATTGCACTATAATTTTTCAGCAAGGTATTTTTCGACATTGTGTCACAAAAATCATAGAGCGATATGTGCCTAAATGGTTGTACCTTTTATGGTGGGGTACGGTGATCTTGGTGATTGAGATCATGGTGATTATTAGTAATAGATAGTCATGGTTGTCGTCAAACAATAGATGAACGTTTTTAGGAATTCTCGCTGAGGTGGTGATTTGTTGGGATTTTCAGCGAGAAATCCTAATTAGTTTTGAAAATTATTTCCTATTTCTAATATTGATTTCCTGTTTAATGTGTAATCTTATTTACTAATAAGTTAATTAATTGTTATTAGATAAGAAAACCTTAACATTGGTGAACAAGAAAACTAGTTTATAAATAGGATACTTGATTTGTTATTCAAAATGTGTAAATCACTTGTGAGAGACCAGTAAGAACTAAGAATTAGGTGTAATTGAGACTTGTGTTTAGAGAGAGAATATTGAGTTTTGTAGTTGTAAACTTTATTACATAGTGATATTTTTATTTATCATCTTGACGATCATAATTTTTTTTTTTAAATTTTTCATGTAAATTTTTTTTTATATTTGAGTGTGATTAGATCTTTTATTTTTCATTAAACTTTTTTTCCAACAATGATGTGCATCATATATAGTAGCTTCCTATGTACCTACTCCCAAGGTGTTTACCCATATCTTTATTTGCTTGCTGGTTGGAATATTCACCGACATCTAATTGGGTATTCCAAGGCTGGGTAGGCCTAGAATCTCACAGGCAACATACTTATTGATGCCTTTTTCTTTTTTTTTGGCACATATTGGTGGCAGCAGCTCGGCTAATTTGGCTACTTTGCTAAGATTGTAGTCAGGTAGGAATATATTGACGTTATTCTCTATGTATGCTTGTATTTTTAATTTAGTGTTCAATAGGCATATAAAAAGACAAAAAAAAAAAAAAACCAATTTGATTGTCATAATAACTCACTACATGTCTGAATATTTTTATTTGCGTGTATTCATATGAGTACTAGATAAGAGGCATTGCATTAGAGTCGTCCTCTTTAGTGTTTACATCTCAAGTGCTAAGACCCTTTTGGATGTCTATGTGTGTGTGTGTGTGAATATATTTTACATTTCTCTGCCACACTTTTACATTTCATCCCATTGCTTATTCTCTCCTAAATATAGCTCATATATATATATATATATATATACACACACGCAACCTTAATCCTAAACTTAGAAAACTAGTTATTTTATTGTGACCTTGATGTCACAATGGAGCACACCAATTGACTTCAAAAGAAAAATCAAAAACAAGCATCTATGATTAAGCAAAGATTTGGATTCCCTGCAAATTAAGATGCCTTACAATATAATATATATGTCTTCCTTATCGGAAAGTACACTCTTCCCTGTATATAATTGGACAGGGGCATGACTAATGGAAGTGGCAGAGAGAGAGAGAGAGAGAGAGATGTCTGTTTCTAGTTGTGCAATCTTCCCAGTGAACTCTTCCATGCAGAAGCCTTCCCTCTCTCAGAAATATATATATATATATATAGAGAGAGATGGCTGTTTCTAGTTGTGTAATCTTCCCAGTGAACTCTTCCGTGCAGAAGCCTTCCCTCTCTCAGAAATTTGAACACTTGAAGACTTCACCTCCTCCTCCTTTCAAGGTAAACTAATCTCTTCAATATATGAAACAGACCTTGCATATGTCTTCCCACTGAACTTAATCATATATATATATATATATATGACAGCCGCTCCTTAAGGAGTTGCAGGATGTTCCCATGAGAATCAATGTCCCCAAAATTGTCAAGAACACTTCCCTGAGAATACTGGAGGCCTTTGTTGATTCGGTGTTCGAATTTATTGATCAGCCCTTGCTACCATCTCAGGTACCCCTCCAAGGAATTACTCTCAGTTCATCAAATATTTATACAGGGACACAGATGGTGGATTTTAAGATGATTTTGTGGTATGTGTTGACCCTCATTATTTGTGTATTGCAATGACAGAGTAACTTTGCTCCAGTTGATGAGATAGGAGAAGCAGTTCATATTACCAGTATTGAAGGGAGGATTCCAGATGACTTTCCTGAGGGTGTCTATATAAGAAATGGTAAATATTATATAAGTAGGATATGTGAACTAATTAAGTTGACAGATGGCCCAAATCCAGTGAGTTCCTTTGTTGTTTATTTCAGGGAGTTATTATTCCAGTAGGCTCTCCTAATAAGTCAAGCATTCATAATTTCAATTTGTTGATTAAGTGATAGCAAGACAAACTAAAGTACACATAAACAAGATTTCATGGAATTATCCCAGTATTATTTTATTGATATAACAAAAGTGGCTTAATACCCAACTGTTTCTACCAAAACTACCCAGTCATCCTCGCCCTTAACCTATGAATCATTAAAAAATGTGCCAAAAATGTTGCTAACTCATTCGTGTTCCTTCGAAACTGCAGGCCCAAACCCCCTTTTTGGAGGACTTAAATCAACCAAATCCCTTTTCGGCAGATCAAGCCACATTTGGGTGGAAGGAGAAGGAATGCTTCATGCTCTATATTTTGAGAGAGACGGCGATGGCAACTGGAATGTCTTATACAAGAACAAGCATGTTCGATCAGAGACTTTTAAATTAGAGGAACAAATAAACAAGCCATTGTTTCTTCCTGCAGCTGAAGGGGATTCACTGTCTATTTTGTCAGCTTTTCTGCTAAATTCGGTGGGCAAATTCTCCCTACGTTTAAAATAGGCTCATCCTTGTAAACTAGTCCAACTAAGAAAACCTTTCAACGCTTTCAGACAATCATCTGCCAAATCTAGAGTTTTGGATTATGCATGTACTAAATTTCCACGTGAGATGAGCAGAAAAGTAGTCATTTCAAAGCATAACTTTTGCATTACTCTGATCATTGATAATGCAGTTGAGATTTGGCAAAGTGAACAAAGACTTTAGCAACACCAATGTTTTTGAGCATTCAGGGAGGTACTTTGCTGTTGCTGAGAGTCATTTGCCTCAAGAGATTGACATCCACACTCTAGAAACTTTAGGGCAGTGCGATGTGAATGGAGCTTGGACTCGACCTTTCACCAGTCACGCAAAGGTACTTAAATTTGTTTTAAGTCACATAAAAATGTCACATCTGTTCCAAATTGATTCCCTTTCTGTTAAATGAAAATCTTTCCTGCCACAGAAAGATCCAGGCACAGGGGAGCTGGTTCTGATGGGGATTGATGCAAAGAAACCTTTCTATGAACTGGGTATAATTTCAGGTACATTCTCTTCTAGTTCTGGATTAGCATATTGTACGTTCAACAAAGATGAAGATCCATTTTGGAAATGCTCTATTTTCTTGTCCTCTTTCAGCTGATGGAAAGAAATTAGTTCATAGAGTGGATCTGAAATTCAAGAGGTGTAGCCTCTGCCATGATATAGGTGTTACACAAAGGTAACTACTCATCTAACTTCTACTCTGTCTTGGTTGAAATCTAATGCCAGATGGCTTATATTTGCCGCATTTTCCCTTTTTCTTGTTATGAAAACTAGTACTCTCTAACTTATTTTCTGATTTTGCAGGTATAACGTGATCATTGATTTTCCTCTAATCATAGACATAAAAAGACTATTTGCAGGAGGCCCGTGAGTAATTGGCATTAAAATGATCTTTCTTTCATTTCTTTCCCTTCAGAATTTGATGTACTTACTTCAACCAAGCTCTAAGAAATCATTTTGCCATATGTTCAGATTGATAAAGTACGAAACAGAAGGATATGCAAGAATTGGTGTAATGCCACGTTATGGGGATGCAAATTCAGTCAAATGGTTTGACCTGGAACCATGTATGGCATTTCATGTTCTTAACTGTTTTGAGGATGGGAATGAGGTAAGGAACAATATTGATTCAGCATTAAGTTTGTATCGTTCATCTCATTTCCAAGTTCTTTAACTCATGTATGTTTGAGGAAGAGCAGGTTGTAGTTTGGATGTGCAGAGCTCGCGGATCAGTTATTCCAGGACCAGATCTAGGCCGGGACAAATTTGAGTGGTTCTCTAGGGGATTTAAACATCTAAATTCAGTTGGAGAAAATGAGGCCAGTTCCTCACAAGATGGACTGTTTTTTACTTCTTGTTATGAGTGGAGACTGAACATGCAAACTGGAGAGACTAAGGAAAGGAATCTGACAGGAACCAAGTTCTCAATGGATTTTCCTATGATAAATGAAAAATTTGTGGGTATTAAGAACAAATATGGCTACACCCAAGTCGTTGATTCCATTGCAAGCTCTGCTTCAGGTAAATCTAGAAAGGCCTTGTTGAAGCAAATAGTATCCTGCGACTTAAAATGGCTAACTTTAACTCTTCATCAACTTGTGTAATTCAGGCATGGGTAAATATGGGGGGCTAGCAAAGCTATACCTCCAAGAACTAGAAAGCCAGAGGGAAAGATGTCCAAAAGAGTTTATAAAGACCGAGTATCATCGGTTTCCAAAAAATACCTTTTGCACTGGGGCTACATTCGTCCCTAAACAGGAAGGAGCAGAAGAAGATGACGGTTGGATCGTCACATTTGCTCACAATGAAGATACTCATGCATCTTATGTAAGTCATTTTCAACACCTTAACTAGTCTGGTCAGAAATTCTAACCTGATATAGTGATTTACATACATTTAAATTCATCACTTGCAGGCCTATATAATTGATACGAAGAAGTTTAGCAGTGACCCAGTGGCCAAAATTACAATGCCTAGCCGAGTGCCCCATGGTTTTCATGGAGCTTTCTTAATGTCAATGCCCTCACAACATTAACCAGAAACCAAAGCCATATGCAACAAAAAATTCTGTACAAATGTTGATGCGGTCACTGATCAAGACTTGGGCCAAGACCGACCCAACCACGATAGAATTGTATCGCCGGAATAGTAGCATCAGAACAATATTTTAATACTTAATTCTACTTAATTTAGGATTCTACTTCATCTTTTATTAGAGTTTTATTTTTATTAGGATTTTAGTTGAATTTTACTTAGGATTTATTTCTATTTTAGTTGACTTTCACTTAGGTTTTATTTTTAGAATTCTAGTTAGATGATTTTATTCTAGTTGGATTTTAGTTATAAATATTAGATGAACTTGGATTAGTCAAATACTATAAATATGTCTAGAATTCAGAGTTTGTAATCAAGTTTTCTCAATACAAATTTTAGCAACTTATTTGGGTTTTCTTAACAAAACAGTTTTGTTTTTGCGTCTTCTTAAAAGCCAAATTTCGGTCATTGAAATTTGTTCTTTTAAGGGTTTTTTTTTTCCTCCACACAAGTGCTACATATTGCGTTAGGTGCGGTCACTGATCAAGACCCAGCCCAAGGTCGACCTAACCATGCTGGAACAGTATCGCCGGAACAGTAGTGCCAGAACAATATTTTAATACTTCATATGTTTTAGGATTCTATTTGATTTAAGATTCTACTTCATATTTCTACTTGATTTAGGATTCTACTTCATAGAATTTTATTTTTATTAGGATTTTAGTTGAATTTTACTTGGGATTTATTTTTATTCTAGTTGACTTTTACTTAGGTTTTATTTTTAGGATTCTATTTAGATGATTTTATTCTAGTTGAATTTAGTTACAAATATTAGATGGATTTGGATTAGCCAAACACTATAAATATGCATAGAATTTAGAGTTTGTAATTAAGTTTTTCTCAATACAAATTTTGACAACCTGTTTGGGTTTTCTTAGTAAAACAATCTTGTTTTTGTGTCTTCTTGAAAGTCATGTTTCGATAATTGAAGTTTGTTCTTTCAAGGGTTTATTTTGATTTTTTTTTACATGCACGCTATACGTTGCATGGCTGCACTCTCACCCTGCAATTAAAACACAAAACAAAACACAATAAAAAAATTTTATATATATTTTTTTTATATATTGGTGAGAGGTTTATACTCGTCAGTGTACGAGTGCAGTTGTAGTCCAAATTTAAATTTATATTTTCTGGATGAGTCCAGGTCGTCCACTGAGAGATTTATTTATGGCAAAATAAAAAGAATGTCACAAACACACACACACATTTGGATGAATTGGAAACAAGAATTTTTTTATGGATTTTCAAATAACAGGTGCTAGGAAATAAAGTAAAACAAAAATTAAATAAACACTGAATGTGAGATTATGAAATTGGACGACATTTGAGTTAAGACAATTTCAGCACCAACCCGTTGATTCTCAATTTTTAGCAGAAGAGTTTAGCAATATTAATTTAATTTCAAATATGAGGGTTTGTTATTAAATGCAATTAGAGATGATGATAGTTCTAGTTTAAGCAATCCCCATACATGATATGTGAGATTCTAGTTTAAGCAACTACCATAAATTCAATTACAATTAATATACAAAACAACTAAATTAATCATCCGAGTTTGTGTATGATAGCGTTTCCAGTTCTAGTAACTCTCATACGTGGCATGAAAGCTCTAAGTTAGGCTTACGCTCCAATCCAAACCTAATGATTTCTTAATTTAAAAATACACACTCATATTGAAATTTAAATTAATATCACTCATTTAAAGTGTAGCTTTCTTTGGGAATCATTGGCGTTGGACACTGTCCTTGCCTTAACCCAAGATTGGGTTTAGCTACTCATCTTTATTTGTAAATTAATTAACAGGAATTTAAATGGCGTAATTTAAATGACAGAATTTAAATGACAGGAATTAAAATAGCATAAACTAACCATCCATTTAGGCGGTGAATAATAAAGAGACAATAATTAAAATTGCAGAAATTTAAAGGCATAAATTAACCGGTCATTTAGGCGGTGATTAATAAAGTAACAATAAATGACATAAGAATTTAAAAGAAGAAAGAAATGAAGTAAGATCACAAGAGAAAATAATAAAGAAAAGGAGAAAGAACAAGAACAATTCTCAAAGAGAGAATTCTAAGGAAACAACTAAACTTTTATTCAAGAATAATAATCACACTTACAAATGCAATCAAGTGACCTATTTATAGGCCACAAGATGCAATACAAACCACACAATTTTTAATTATTCAACTAGACATAATTATGTCTAATGGGCACTTACACACTTAAAGTTAAATGGATTTTAGCTATAATACATAATTAAAGTTAAATGGATTTTAGCTAAAATACATACCTAATAAAGCACTCATAAAGTTAAATAGATTTTAGGTATAACACACACTAATAATTAAATGGATTTTAGCTAAAAGACACACCTAATAAAGCACTCACATAAAAAAAAATAAAAATAGATTTCTATAAATTGATTTTTAATCTTCATTAGGATTAAAAATAATCCTTGGACCTTCTTCAAATGATATCTTTCATGGGATGCTCAAGTTGGGTCTTAATTCTTCATGGGCTTTAATTTTGTCATGGACTTTAATTCTTTTTGGGCTTGAATTCTTTTTTCTTCATGGACTTGAATTCTTTTTGGGCTTTGATTCTTCATGGGTCTCCAACCCACCTTCTTCATGCCTACAAATAAGTAATTAAATATTAGTAATAAATTATATTATATATATATATATTTATATGATATACTATATGGTATATTATAAACTTATATATTATATAGATAATCCATGCATGCATTTCATTGAGTATATATATGTATTATATTTACATGTTTATTATAATATATTATATATTATATATATAGATATATATTACACATAATTATTCAATTAAACCAATTTAAAATCAAAACAGGGGTTATAATTATAACAAAAATTTTACAAAATTAACCATTAATCATACCCCCCAACTTAAACATTGCTAGTCCCTTAGCAATCAGACTATACACTTCCCAAGCTTTATTCGCAATAACTGTATGAATGTAAAAATTTCAAATTCGAAACCGAAATGCATAAAATCGAATAAGTAATTTAGCATTCTAAATCAGATTTTTGGATAATGGTCATACAATCTCAGGAATGGCAATTAGGATAATCAACACATAGAATTACTCCCTCAAAGTTTTGACTTCAAACCTTACTATGGATTTTCCCTCCAATAAAAAGGATTCCTCAGGTGTACACACAAGAGGGTGCACCATTATAAGAGTAAATGTAGAACAAGTTCAAAACTCGGTGTCATCCCAAATACAAGGAACGTATTTTCATGAAAGAACAGAGAAAATGACATAGCTTCATGACTGGAATAATGCTCTAGATGAGTAACTTTTGAATTTAAACATGATTCCCTACTCCAAACTCGAATTCGGAGATCACATGATTTATAGCAGCAAGAGGGACCGGACCAGGTTGTAATGGGGCTATGAGGTTAATACTAGTTGTCAAATAAAAGGGTAAAGTGTGCAAATGGTGTGTTGGAAATTGTTTTTTAACACTAATATCAAACTGGACATTTTTTTTTTTTGGAAACACTTGTGTTGAATAGCTAAGATAATTCTCTTTTTTTTTTCTTTTTCACTTTTTTTCTTTTTTTTTATAATAAGTATGAAAGTAGCTAGACAGACTAATTCCCATAAACACACCAAGTTAGACAAAATTCATATGGTTATGGGTTAAACGAGGGTAACGAAAAAAAATTATACTACAATTGGCTCAATGGGCTAGCAAGGGAGGTTAATGTAAAGAAAGAAAATGTTAATTGGCCCAAAATAAAAAAAAATTGATCCCCTTATCATGCTTCAAAACAATGCTACTCAGTCATCTAATTCAGAATTTGAAACCAGTCAAATTCATCAGCTATCATACTAGACATTCAAAGCAAATTGATGTTTTGAAGCCATTGAAAAGATTAGATAAATAATAAAGCATATTTAAAATAAGTGTTATTTCACTCAGAATTAACAGTTATTAGGCTCAAACACTTACTTGGGTAATAGTCTCCACTTCTATTGAGGGATCATACAATGTATTAATCAGCTAATTACTGTTACCTTTGACATTATGACCAATAACCAATTTTAAATTGTGAATACCCGATGAATGCAAATTACTTCTTTTAATGCATATACGTTTTCAAATAAGAAATCAATGCATTCATGTTCCGTATTGCAAACTTAACCAGCTATTAGTGCATAACTCCAAAGCTTTAGGAATAGCATTATTTAAAACACACAAATTTTGTTTTTTTTTTTTGTGTTGTTTTTTTTTTTAATAAAAGCAGATAAAGATAATCAATTCACACAAAACTACAAGCATACAATAGTAAATTCATAGTTAATCGTGAACCAGATAATTCATAACTAGACCTTACACCCCTCAACCTGCATTGCAGTAATAAAATAGGGTTGTTAGGAATACCTGTAACTCCACAAGTCCATTGATTTACTGTGAACTGCTAAAACTCAAACAAACAAATGAGCATACCATATATTTATATATTTTCACACCAAAATAAAAATTTCATACAAGTCATAAGATAAACAAAATGCGTCTTAAGAGTACAAAAAGTACTCATTACTCAGCCATCTTATCATAGACTTATCTAATAACATTCCACAGTTTTTTTTTTTTTTAAGAAACACAACCAAGAAAAATCCAGCAAGTTGCACAATAATTAGATGCATCTCAAGAGTACAAAAGTACTCATTACTCAGCCATCTTATCAAAGAGCACTCCTCACAGTGATAAATCTAAATTAATCGGACCTTTTTGACGTTTGTTTCTGATTGCCTTAGACCAATCTATCCTAGGCTCATAAAGATCGTGCTGTGGAACATAAGTGTGTAATTTCTCTAACAGCTCCTCAATGGTAGATGCAGAAATGAGAATCTTTCTTGCTGAAAGAGAAATGAACTTTTGATGTACAGCCTGATCAAGAAATGAGAGCAACCCATCGAAAAAATGGTTAACATTTAAAAGTCCAATGGGTTTGGTATGTAGATCGCTCTTGGCCCAAGAGATTATACAGAAAATTTCTTCAAGTGTACCAAAACCCCCTGGTAAAGCAATGAAGGCGTCTGACTGATAAATCTTACAAGCCATGCGCTCAGACATAGAATTCGTTTCTATAAGTTAACCGCGTGTAATCCCGGAAATATGTGGTTCAGCCCAAGAGATTGGCATTACACCTACCACATATGATTTTCCAAGATGTGCAGCTTGTGAAACACAATCATTCAATCCACGACTTCCCCCTCTATATACCAAATTAATTTTTCTCTCTCCTAATTTTAGGCCAAGTTCGCTTGCTGCAAGTGCGTAACAACTATCGCTCCCAAGTTGAGAGCCACATATTACACATATGGTCTTGATTCGACGAACTGACTGACCTTCCATTTACGTTTCTTTGTATGCCCTGAAAAAAAGTTTGGCGATCAAAAGTAGCTATACAACAATTTAACAAGAAATAAATACAAACAAAAATCATGTGTTTGTACAAGTAGTTGTGATTGTGGCTCACATCTTCCTCTGGTTTTACGTCCAGAAACGGCTTAAACACTTTCTATGAAGTGGGGATAGGCTTCCCATCCAATTTTCTTATAGATTGGCAAACAGGGTCGTTTTTAGTCAGATTCCCAAGACTATAGCGTTGGTGGTCACTTATGAATTGGGTCCATAAAGTAAGAAGTTCTCTTTGCACTATTCCACATGGATGCGTCTCAAGAGTCAATCGGATATCATCCAATGACTCCTTACTCAGTCAATCATTTATGAAACTAATTTTATCTTCTCGATTTACGGACGTAAACCCCACAGATTTGCATCGTGTGTTACATGTCCAACGAGCACACTTGTGACAACCATTCACTCTTTTCGCTCTTCGTTTCTTCGCAAAACTACTCTTTCCCAAACCTAGAAAATGCTTAAAACTAGGTGAAGTTTCGCCAGCTAATCGAACTTTTGCTTCGATCAGCCAACGAACATCTTCAGGGATGTTATTACGCATCAATGTCCCAAGTCTTACACACCTACCAGTATAATTTTTTTTCAAATCATTCATTGGGAGAGATGGATAGTACTTGCGAATTTTTGAAAGCTGAAGATCTATTTTTTTTTTTTAAAAAAAAACTCTAATAAGAAGAAAAATAAATAAATAAATAAATAAATAAAGAACTATAAACTTTACAAAAGGGATGAGAGTACCTGATCGGAGAATAACACAAAGGAGAGATGTTTGAGCTCAAGAAGGGTGGCTTGTCTCATACAGATATGGAGTCTCTTATAGAGCAATGGGCATCACTATTCCACACTCGGCTCGAGACCTGCCATAATTGCGCTGACACGCTTGGCGTCGTCTGGCGTCTCATTTTTCAACATTTGGCAGTGTGTCTCTTTCTTTATAGGGCAGTGTGATTACACTGCTCAAGAAAAGTGGCTACCCCCAACGTCAATTCTGTCTCCCTATTTTGAATTTTTTTTTAACTTTTTTTTTAATTTTGTTGTTTTTTTTTAAATTAATTTTTTTTAAAGGGTTTCAATAAAAGTATGTATACCACACAAGTCAATATTATCGAGTCAAACAAAATTATTTGCACAATGGATCAATACCAATAAATCAATTCCTAAGTACACCTTACCCCCCAACTTGAATTGCGCATTGTTCTCAACCAGCAATAAAAGGATAGAAGATAGGGATACCTGGCGGTCTTCAATGCATGAACTCGTATGCAAAAAATTTTGTTTAGACTGCACACAAAGAAATACTATTTAAGTCAAATTTAATTAAATAATGCAGAAAAGGAACAATATATATATTTTTGGTTTAAATATATATTTATTTATTAAAAAAAATTATTTTAATTTTTTAGAGTTTTCTTTTTTTATTTTTTTCTTTTCTTCCAGTTAAGGATCAGATGAGTGGTTGCCAACCTAATCGTATAATAACTCTCATTCATTACACCACTTTTATTTTCAAAATTATGTAAATTAATTTTTCTCATGAATGCACATACATATTTTAAAAATGTATCATTCGGAGGTGTTGGTTTTATTACATCAGAGCACGACACATTAATTCGCACAAACACCTCACACATGTCTGGTTTAATTTTATCCTCAATAACATAGACTATCCTAAAAGGTAGAAATTTAGGCTTAAATGTAGATAGACCTATGACATCTTCACATTTTGGCTCTCGAATTTTATCCTCTTCTTCCTCCCAGGTTTTTTTTTTTCTAAACTTGTTTCTTTTTGGTCCAATTTTTCTTCTATGGCAGGGTACACCATCCTTGGGTCATCGGGTCTCTCAATTGGGTCATCACTCTTAGAAATGGGTGTTGGTTGGACTGACTCATGACTTATGAAATTTTGATTGGGTTGGGTTGGAAATTCGTCAAGCTCACTTACGCTCAAGGTTTGTGTTAACAAGGTCAACTGATCTAGAATATCACCTAAGGCCTTAGAGGTTTGGTCTTGAAATTCAGCCACTTGTGTAATAAAACTCATTTGACCTTGCATAAACTCATGAAGGGTGTCCTCTAAAAAATTTTCATCCTGAGGTTGATAAGTATCAAATCTAACCCCTTGTTCTAACTTGAATTGGTGAGACACTGGAGAGAAAGGTTCATGAGATTGGAACAAAGAGTCATCACTCCAAGGATAATTCCAATGGCCATAGGAATTGGGAAAATCAGTGTAAAGATCTGGGTCGTAGCCCGACAAATAATAATTCTCTCTCTGATTCTGGTTGAAAGAAAATCTTTCCTCACTGGGCTCGAGATGGCCAAATGCATTAGAAGACATAGAAATGCTAAAATACTGAGACATATAGAATATGAAAATGACAATTCAACGACAGATAATAATGTTAATGAATCAATTAATGGTTCAATAATCATACCTGATCGTAGTCTCTTGCTCTGTTTAGTAACTAATAGTTATCTAAATATATATATTTTTTATTTTTTTGCTATTTATTTTTTTTAATTTTTTTTTAAATTTATAATTTTTTTTTCTTTTTGTTTTTGCCTCAATCTCCCCGGCAACGGCGCCAAAATTTGGCTGCACTCTCACCCTGCAATTAAAACACAAAACAAAACACAATAAAAATTTTATATATATATATTTTTTATATATTGGTGAGAGGTTTATACTCGTCAGTGTACGAGTGCAGTTGTAGTCCAAATTTAAATTTATATTTTCTGGATGAGTCCAGGTCGTCCACTGAGAGATTTATTTATGGAAAAATAAAAAGAATGTCACAAACACACACACACATTTGGATGAATTGGAAACAAGAATTTTTTATGGATTTTCAAATAACAGGTGCTAGGAAATAAAGTAAGACAAAAAATAAATAAACACTGAATGTGAGATTATGAAATTGGACGACACTTGAGTTAAGACAATTTCAGCACCAACCCGTTGATTCCCAATTTTTAGCAGAAGAGTTTAACAATATTAATTTAATTTCAAATATGAGGGTTTGTTATTAAATGCAATTAGAGATGATGATAGTTCTAGTTTAAGCAATCCCCATACATGATATGTGAGATTCTAGTTTAAGCAACTACCATAAATCCAATTACAATTAATATACAAAACAACTAAATTAATCATCCGGGTTTGGGTATGATAGCGTTTCCAGTTCTAGTAACTCTCATACGTGGCATGAAAGCTCTAAGTTAGGCTTACGCTCCAATCTAAACCTAGTGATTTCTTAATTTAAAAATACACACTCATATTGAAATTTAAATTAATATCACTCATTTAAAGTGTAGCTTTCTTTGGGAATCATTGGCGTTGGACACTGTCCTTGCCTTAACCCAAGATTGGGTTTAGCTACTCATCTTTATTTGTAAATTAATTAACAGGAATTTAAATGACGTAATTTAAATGACAGAATTTAAATGACAGGAATTAAAATAGCATAAACTAACCAGCCATTTAGGCGGTGAATAATAAAGAGACAATAATTAAAATTGCAGAAATTTAAAGGCATAAATTAACCGGCCATTTAGGCGGTGATTAATAAAGTAACAATAAATGACATAAGAATTTAAAAGAAGAAAGAAATGAAGTAAGATCACAAGAGAAAATAATAAAGAAAAGGAGAAAGAACAAGAACAATTCTCAAAGAGAGAATTCTAAGGAAACAACTAAACTTTTATTCAAGAATAATAATCACACTTACAAATGCAATCAAGTGACCTATTTATAGGCCACAAGATGCAATACAAACCACACAATTTTTAATTATTCAACTAGATATAATTATGTCTAATGGGCACTTACACACTTAAAGTTAAATGGATTTTAGCTATAATACATAATTAAAGTTAAATGGATTTTAGCTAAAATACATACCTAATAAAGCACTCATAAAGTTAAATGGATTTTAGGTATAACACACACTAATAATTAAATGGATTTTAGCTAAAAGACACACCTAATAAAGCACTCACATAAAAAAAAATAAAAATAGATTTCTATAAATTGATTTTTAATCTTCATTAGGATTAAAAATAATCCTTGGGCCTTCTTCAAATGATATCTTTCATGGGATGCTCAAGTTGGGTCTTAATTCTTCATGGGCTTTAATTTTGTCATGGACTTTAATTCTTTTTGGGCTTGAATTCTTTTTTCTTCATGGACTTGAATTCTTTTTTCTTCATGGACTTGAATTCTTTTTGGGCTTTGATTCTTCATGGGTCTCCAAGCCCACCTTCTTCATGCCTACAAATAAGCAATTAAATATTAGTAATAAATTATATTATATATATATATTTATATGATATACTATATGGTATATTATAAACTTATATATTATATAGATAATCCATGCATGCATTTCATTGAGTATATATATGTATTATATTTACATGTTTATTATAATATATTATATATTATATATATAGATATATATTACACATAATTATTCAATTAAACCAATTTAAAATCAAAACAGGGGTTATAATTATAACAAAAATTTTACAAAATTAACCATTAATCATTGCATCAGGTGGTATCAAAGCAGTTAATCAACCAATTAGATTGCCAATCTTGAAGGTAACGTTAGCAATCAGGCTTGTGATGGAGATCGAGGGCTGCCCGCAATTTGGAGAGCAATCGAAGAACAATGAGAAATAACTTATACAATGCAGTAGCAGCAATTGAAATGGATTCACAACCAATTTGGCATTTTACAACGAGTTAACGATAACCGGAACCAGACTAATGACATGAATTAAGCCAGCTACGTTAAATCGGGAAGACCAACCATTAATCATATCCTCGTTAATCCTAGAAGACCAATGATGGATGATAGCAATGATGAGGATGATCTTGGTCGTATGATAGCCAACCCTAATGGTAGAGGGGTTAGGAGAAATGCACAACAACATAACCATTGGGGAAACGATGAATATAAACTAAAGAATGGCTTTTCGGTGAGTTTGGAGCTTGATCTCGAACATTATGTTGTCCCAACAACCTTAACGTTTGCAAACTTAGGTTTGGTTTATGCTGCTAACATGACAAAAACTCCAAGGTTGCTAATTCTTCTAGTCCCAAGGGCTCAAGCATTGCTTCGCAATCCAAGGATGGTGGTGTTTCTTTTGATCAACTTGCGACTGTAAAGAAGATGGAGGCCATGGTAGTAGATTCTTCTACAGTTTATTCAGGCTCTGGCATGGTTGAATCGAAGGCAATATGAACATTTTCACCTTTGTGATTGCAAAAGCAAGATGGTCACAAGGGTCTCTTTGTGGATAGGGGTGTTGGATCTCCCAGGCTAGTTAACTCGGGTAGTGCAACTGCTTTTGGTATTAACCTGAAATTAGATTTCGAAACTAAGAATGTTGTAACAGCTGCTGCTATAGCTGATCAAGTGCTTGGACCAAAGAAGGATTCAAGCATCAATATGTTAAGTGATGGAGAGACTGCTGGTAGTCATGGAATAAGCCTCTATTCAAAACAATTGCAAAAGAATGCTTATCCAAACAAGAAAAATCTACGGATGAATTCGAAAGTTGTTGAGGAGTCAAAATCAAGAAAGCTGATAATCGGAGAATGACTTGTGATAAGATCTCCCAAATTAGTGAAGCGCTCAAGATGAAATGTTCAACGTTCTTAATCTAACAATAATAATACAATGGAGGCAGAAGGCAACAAACATAGTGATGGTTGGACCCATGCTAATGAAAATAGGGCTAAAAGGGGGATGAATGTCTTTGTTCATGTTTCCTTAGTCGAAAAGTTTAAGCAGTTCAAGAAGATGTCAAGCAAAAGTTGCACAAATAAGAAGTACAAGGCGATAGCTAACAAGCATAAGAAGCATAATGTATTTGAGGTTGGAGATGAAGACATGATATTCTTGAAGAATGAACGGATTCCAGTAGGAAAGCAGAACAAGTTTAAGCCAAAGAAGTATGGTCTTTACAAGATTACAGAGAAAATCAATGATAATATTTATATTGTGGATTTGCCTAATTATATGGGTATTTCCAAAACATTCAATGTTGTTGATCTTTTTTTTTTTTTTTTTGTATTTGCCGGATGTTGAGTTGTCATACCCGGATCATAATTTGAGAACAAATTCTTCTCAAGTGGACGTAAATGATGCGATCACTGATCAAGACCCGATCCAAAGTTGACCCGACCACACCAAAATAGAATTGCCATAACAGTAGCGATAGAACAATATTTTAATACTTCATAAGTTTTAAGATTCTACTTGATTTAGTATTCTACTTCATGTTTCTACTTGATTTAGGATTCTACTTCATGTTTGATTAGAGTTTTATTTTTATTAGGATTCTAGTTGAATTTTACTTAAGATTTATTTCTATTCTAGTTGACTTTTACTTAGGTTTTATTTTTAGGATTTTAGTTAGATGATTTTATTCTAGTTGGATTTTTGTTACAAATATTAGATGGATTTGGATTAGCCAAATATTATAAATATGCCTATAATCCAGAGTTTGTTATCAAGATTTTTCTCAATACAAATTTCGACAACCTATTTGAGTTTTCTTAGTAAAACAATATTGTTTTTACGTTTTTTTGAAAGTTAAGATTCAGCCATTGAATTTTATTCTTTTAAGAGTTTATTTTGTTATATTTTTTTCGCACACGCGTTATACGTTGCGTCAAATGTACATGTAGTTAATGTACTAGAATGGTGGGATATTTTGTAAGAAAAATTTGATTTCTTTGTTTTCATGCAAAGAGAACAAGTTCCACAATTCTAGGATGTTCAATACTTCACTTTGAAGGTGTAGAGAAAATCATTCAAAAGAACTAGCAAATGCTTGCAACTCCATGCATGCAAATAGAACGATATGATTTTTTCTCAATCATTTAAATAACCCATTATAATGGTTTTTAATACTGATGATTCAAGTGATTTCTAATGAAGTGTACGAAATGATAATTAAGGTTTCGATTCTAAAAAGAAAAATGATAAAGATGATGGAAATTATGTAACTAAACGTAACACCAATTTTATGTATATCTCTCTAATTAAGAGTGAAATCACAGGCAAATATCAATTATTTTCTGTCAAAATTAACAGTGAATAAACAAGGAAGAAAGTTGCTAAAATCAGAGAGAAGCAAAAGCTTGTCAGAGAGAAGAAGCGTGAGGAAAGAGGGAGGAGAAGCACTGACTGGAATCTTGCCTACCACTGACGAAAAGAGATGAGCTCTTCACTAGGTTACTTGTTTTTCGTTTCTTTCTAACTTTTCGAGAAATCTCCAACCCCTAGAATCCACCGTCGATAGTCGGTCGACCCTCCGTGGGGCCTTGAACCCAATATGTACTGGGCTTAAAGCCCTACCCGCAAACTAGCAAAAATAGGAAGGGGCTCAATTCCCCATCAAGGCTTGAAATCAAATATCCTTCTCATTTGAACTGTGCAAAGGTGCAACTTTTAGTGGAGGTTAAGACTATCACTAATGAAATTTTAGTGGAGGCTTCAACCTTCACTAATAAAGTATTAATGATAATTAATTAAATATTTAGTGTAGTTAAAATTGTCACTATTGAACTAAAACTATTTCTAGTGAAGAATGCTAATGGTCTTTACTAATATCATTTTTTTGAAAGTCAAAGTTAGTCTCCACTAATATGAGTTTTGGTGGATGTTATAACTGCTCTCCACTAATATTATTTTTATTGTAGATTGGGTTGTCTCTGTTAATATGAGTTTTAGTGGATGTTGAGTCAACTTGCTTATATTAATTAAGTTTTGATAATTAAAAAAAAGAGAATTTTAATATATAAATTATAGTATTTTTGGTGATTAACAAAAAGAGTATTTTTATTTAATATATTAAATATAGCATTTTTAGTGATTAACAAAAAGAGTATTTTTTAATATATTTTAGATTAATTTATAAAATATTTTTATAACATATTGTATAACAAACTGGATGCATGCCCCATGTCTTGATCCCTAAACCTCTAATAAGTCACAAACCTTTCCTTACTAGCTAATCTACAAACCTTCTTGGATATTTGAGTGCATATATTAATTTTAAGTTATACTAAGTTTTCTTGCTATTACGATGAAATTTTTTACTGTTAAAAAAATGCCCAAAATGGTTATAAATATCCCTCAAACTCATTTTTTGAGTATTCAAGTACTTCAATTGCATATCCAAAGCACCCACAAGCTCTCAAACGCTCTCAAGCAAAACATCCAAGTAATTCGAGACTCTCGAAGCATTATTACACATTTATCGAAGAGCTGTAAGGCAAGAAAAGAAAAGTTCTTCAAGTTTTCTACGAAAAATCCGAACTTCTCAATTTGAGGTTATAAATTTATTTATTTATTTAAATATTATTGTTTTGTATAATTTGTTCTTAATTGCTTATTTGTATCCAAGTGTGAACAAATTATTTATAAAATTTAAATTACCATTGTGGATTGTATAAGTTTCTTAGAACCATTAAAATCTAGGTGAATCTAGTTTTCAAGGTAATATAGGAAGAAAAACTTGATGTAGTAGTTGCCTAAAACTTATTGTAATCTAGGTGTGTATCTAATTTTCAATGTAAGCTAGTGTGAAAATCTTGGTGATTTTAATTTAGTGGAACTCCAAAGGTGGTTAGACCTTGGGAAAGTGGATTAGGTGTGTGTGAAAACACCGAACCACTATAAATTGTGTTGTGTCTCATATTATTTATTCTTATTATATTTTGTGGCTTGTATTAATTATTAATCTCAAATATAATTTATTATATTGATCAAATATATATTCTTAAATAATTATTAATCAAGAATATTCATTAAAAGGAAGAAAAATTTTAAATACTCAATTCACCCTCTTCTTGAGTGGCCATACCTTAAGGGACCAACAGTGGAGGTCTCAAATGAAGTCTCCTAATGTTGTTTTTAGTGATGGCTATTTAGGGTCTCCATGCCTATGAGTTTTAGTGGAGGCCACACTTACTTCCACTAATGTAATTATTTTTATTAAAGGCCTAAGTTGACTATTAGTAAGGTGAGTTTTAGTAAAGATTTCGATAAAGTTCCACTAATATTGCTTTCAGTGGGGGTTATCTTTAAACTCAACTAATATGAGTTTTAGTGGAGGCACATTTGGCCTTCACTAATATTATCTTTTAGTGACAAGGACAAACTTAACTGCCATTGAATTTATGACAACTTTTGTAGTAACATTTCGTCAAGCACAAATTGGGTCTCACTAAAACAATTAATAGGAGTATTTGTGACCTTTAGTGGGGGTCGTGACCTCCATTACAAGTCTTCCATTTGGTACTAGGTCCCTGTCAGATTCCTTTCCTTGGCCTCTCCAGTTTGCATGTTCAGTCTGTTAGATATAAACCCTTAAGACCACTCAAAACTTGTTCCTGCCCATATAATTAGGTCCTAGAATAATTGATCCACGAACTTTGCACATCCAAATTACAACTTGTTCTTCCTTGAATAAACATGAGCTCAAGAACTTGGAAATTTGAGATCAACAATACAAAACCAACATTCAGGGATCAATATTGTTGGTTATCTCATTGCCACCCTCAAAACCATTAAGAAGGTGAAATGCCATAAATGTTTGCATGTTAAACCATTTAGTTGACTTTGCATCACCATATTGTGGCATTACATCGATCCTTGCATGTCTTCTCATTTTCATACTATCAATCTGAACATATATCACAATGATTTCCCAGGGCTTGTCACGGTTAAAATAATGCTTCAAATTTTGAAAAAATAAACATAGAGAGAGCATTTTAATGAGAATTACTCACGAACCTCCTACAATTAGTTGGTTTATGTCTATGATTAAAGGAAAATCAAGGATCACATTGTACTTGCAAAGTGAGTTAAGAATATTATGTTAGTACACAAAAAGTTCTTGAAGGGAATTATCTGTATGGCGGTACGAGAAAAAATAAAATTTTTACTATGTATCAGATACATGCATCCGGAATATAACATACACACCATACACTAGCTTGGGTATTTAATCAACATCATATTCAATAATTGAATACATAAATAAATGTATACATGTTGTTCGATGTAAGGTTGGGATATAGGGACAATTTCTGTACTAAGACCGTATCCACTTCATTTTGTGGAGATCCTAGTCTGTTCACACCTAGTATGCCAAATGGTACTGTTTCAATCACCTCTTCTTGTGCTAGACATAGAGGTTTCGCGTATCACTGGTATACGTGTAACAATTACACGTATACTTTCTATGGAAACATAATATTTTCAGAGGAAGTAGAGATGAAAAATGAGAAGAAGAAAAAGAAAAAACAGAGGAAGAGAGCAGCGTAGGGAAGACCTTGCATATGTCTTCCCACTGGGAAGTCTTCAAGTGTTCAAATAAGAACTCTTTCTCTATCCTTTCCTTTCATCTGTGACTAGACGATTATTAACATATTTAATAACTCAGGGAGATAATACTCAATCTTACTCATATACAAATAAGTAATAAAGGAAGAGAAATCATCCAACAATAATTGCAAGATAAGATCAGTCCGGAGTTGAGTGTTCATTGAGAATTCTAAGGCATCCAACTGATTAATCATATTGATCATACCGATGACATGGCCTCCGACATCTAAACCCTCAAGCATCCGGGCCGAAACAATATTTTTGATATCTCATGCCCAGTGTTCTAAAAATCGGCCTAGGCGATCGCCGAGGCATTAAGCGGCCTTTGGTCGCTGTGAATATAGGCTAATCAGCCTCCCTAAGCATTGATCTGATTAATCGATTGTCAGTGGCACCTAGCCACCTAATTTTCAAAGGTTTTAAGTTTTAAGAATCGATCGATCGTCAAAATCAAGTGCTTGTGTTGTGCCCCGATTTCTCTCTCTCTTTCATCACCGTCGTCAATCACCTATTCGAAAGTGCTTTCTCGTCGCTGCCACCAGTCGTCTCTTTTAGCCCCTGATTTCCCAATTTCCCTTGGCCCCTTAGCTGTCGCCTAATCGTCTCTCTCGACCTCTGATTTCCCTATTTCCCTTAGCCTCTTGGCTATCATCGCCAATCGTCTCTCTTAGCTCTTGATTTCCCGATTTCCCTTGGCCCCTTAACTGTCACAATCAGTTGCCTCTCTTGGCCCTGATTTCCCTTGGTCGTCGCCGTCAATCATCTCTCTCGCTGTTAGCTATTCTTTCTCCGCCCTCCGATACGTGTAGCCATTACCTATCATCAGTTTATATATATCGATTTATAGGGTGAGAGAGTTTCATGAAAATGTTATTTATCTAAAAATAACATGAAATTATATCAAAAACTTAATATAAAAAAAAAAATAATCCGCCTAAGCATCTTAGGCGTTAGGCCTTAGTCTAGAGCCTAACGCATTTTAGAACACTGCTCATACCGAGCTGTCTGACTATGCTCTCCAATGAGGTCCTTGATATGTTGTATCACGCTTACAACACTCATGAAGTGCTTAAGTTGACACTACAAATCATTGGACATCGATGCAAAAATATAGTTACGGGCTCTCATGTCATATTCTTTCAAAATCTCCCAAGTAATAATCTCTTCCTCAATCCCAGTTAAAGCAATTTTAATAAGTGGTATATAAGACAAAGTAATGAAAGTATCATCTATTTTTTCCATATTGAGCACAATTTTTAAACTTCAAAATCAGTTAAAAAATTAGGGTCAGTAAGCCTATTGGTTTTTAAATTATGAATTAACAGATTTAAACCTGCCAATTTATCTGCAAAAAACAAATAGATATATTAACTTGTATTTTTGTAAAACTCCATTTAATTAAGGACTTTTTATTAAATGGGTACTCCTAGTAATTTTTTGAATCCTGCACTTCTCAGGTAGAATTCAATAGCAGGTGATCGAATTCTCTTTCATAAGAATACCTTTCATATTTATAGTTTTTTGAAATACTCTCATAATTAAGTAGGCAACACTTACTACCATATCATATGTGGAGCTCGAATTTTGACTTATAACCCATCACAAACCTCATATTTATAATTTTTTTGCTTGATGAATTAGTTAGATCCACCCACTGTCTAGCTAAGTGTAATGAGTTGAACCTTATCCTCCCTTTCATTTTAGTTACTTGGTTAGGTAAAATCCGTTAAACACCGCCTTATCTTATGGTTAATAGAAGAATTTAAACAATATTTCATTAAATGCACCCTCACATTTTAATTTTTTTGAAGACAATCAATCAGATTGATGAACCCCTACAATAGTGAAAATGTATAATAAATCAAATTTACCGTTTAGATCTAATATTAATTTTAATGAAAAGATTTTTTTAAACTTCTTATTTTAAGATCTCATCAGTTTTCATCATTCATTTTATCACGCAGCCATTGCATAATAAAATAAAAAATAAATTAATTAGAATGACTATGGGCTTGCATACAGAATAAACTCAAGTCTCCAAAGTTTAAACCATGTCACACATCAACTCATTGATGAACAATTATCTCATTGCTTCTACTGTGATCAACTTCTTGACACTGTCTTTATTTACAACTTTTGTAAAATAAAGATTAAAAAAAATTACTAGAGACTTATGCCTCAGTACATACCCGAATGAATAAATTATTAGAAATTTGAATTAAATCAAACAAAACCCTATAACATTTATTCATTCATTCATATCAAGCACATGCTCATCCTAAACATACATTCACTTTCGTTGTTTCAAAATAATTTTCAAAATATTTATCCTGCATATGTCAAATAATACAATTCGACATCCAAACAAGAATATATAAATCCTCGCAATAATGTCTAATGCGAATTAGTGCACAACCATAAAAAGCAAAGCAATTAGAAGATGTGTCTGGTTGTCGGAACCAACAAGCTGATTAAATGCAACATTTGATACATACATCTGCGTATATGCATTAAATACCAAGCGGATGCTCTGAAACCATCGAAGGGAATCACGTGTACGGTGGTACAGACAAAAATAAAATGTATCAGATACACGTAGCGAAATATAGCATACATATCATACACTATCTTAAGTATTTAAACAACACACATATTCAACAATTGAATACATAAATAAATGCATATCTATTGTCTGATGTAAGGTTGGGTACAGAAACAATTTTTGTACTAAGACCGTCTCCACCTCATGTTATGGTGGTCGTAGTCTGTCCACACCTAGCATGCCGAATGGTATTGTTCTAATCACCTCTTCCTGTGCTAGACACAGAAGTTTCACGTATCACTGGTACTCGCTTCTCAAAATTATACGTATAATTTCTATAGTAACAGAATATTTTCATAAGAAGCAAAGAGAAAAAAGAAGAAGAAAAAGAAGAGAGCAACGTAGGGAGGAGACATTTAATCATTCCCTCTCCCCCTCTTATCTTTTCTTCCTTTCCCCAAATTAAACACCTTTTCAAATTCGCCACCCATTTTTAATAATTGAGTAATCATATAATTTACTATGTACTATGCATATACATTTTAACTATATACTATCCACTATACACTATTGGTAGGGGGTCAAGGGTCAATTTTTGACCAATCATTTTCAAAGACATTTCGGACATATGATGTCGATACCAATCCTTCTCATTGCAAGTTTTTCTGTCCTCTTTCATATTTCCTTGTTTTTTATCACTTTGTTCCCTTGTTTCTGCACCCCTTGTTGCCAAACAACGGCATCACCCAGCCTTGGGAGAGTCACTTAGGACCTGTGTCTACAAGCTCCTCTTGAGAAAATTCGACAACTTTGCATGCGTAGCACGCCCTCGTTCCAAGCATGGAAGATAATCTTCCATTGAATACATATAGGAAAACCAAGTTAGATAGTTAAGTTCAAACCACAAAACAAATAAGAATATGGATAAACCCCCCATGAACATGACATTTAAGTTGTTAATGATACAATGTCTAAGATCAAAGTGCAAACACGACACAAAACAAGGTAGAAACTAAAGAATTCAAACCAATTATTTCACCAAAGAAATAGTAAAAATTGAATGGGAGGGAAGGCATAGGCTGCGTTTTCTCTGGCAGTTTTTAAAATACATCTCAAAACTTTAAAGTCAATCGAAAACCCTAATTTTTTTCACCATCTTAGACTCAATAAATTATGGCTTAAGTTTACACGTCCACTGTGATATCACTTTAACGGGGCGTTTGGTAAGGAAGAAATTTTTAAATTCCTCGAATTCATAATTCTTGGAAATGCTCTTAGAAATTTTTTATTTTTAGGATTTGTGCAATTCTATATTTGGTTAGATTTAAACATTCTCATAAATGTTGAGTATTCTTTTCTAAGAATCTTACATTCCTATATTTAGTTTAAATGTAACATTCTTGAAAATTCATATTCTTTTTTCAAAATTACCCTTATTTGATTTTTTTTTAAAAATGATAAATTTCTTCTATTATATAAAATATTAAGACCCACAACATCTTTAGAAAATCAAAAAAATGTTATTTTTTATACATTATATATATGCGTGTGTATATATATAATATATATTTGCATGAATATCAACTTTAATATATATAATATTTTATAATAATTAATATAAATATATTATAATATATATTTTATTTAATATATAATATATAAATATATTACATATATATAATATATAAAATGTTTGTGAGGAATTATAAAAAGATAAGGAGTGTTTTAGTCTTTTTCTAAGTTAAAAACATTTTCAAGTCCATGAAAAATTTAGATTCCCAACCTCCTCATAAAAATCTTTTTATGAGAAACGTGATTAAAAATAATTTTTAAGAATCCTATTTCTCAAGATTATTTTTATAAAAAAATTATATCAAATATGAAAATATAAATTCCCAACCTAACATTCTCAAAAATCTTTAAATTTTTCTTGTACTAAACACCTCAAAGATGTTACACTCTAGTTGGAATCAAGAAAGTGGCTGATAAAAAAACTCTAACTTGGTAAAAAATATCATAGAAAAAAACTAAAAGTTCTCTTCAGGTTGCATCAGTTACCGAGACAGAGAGAGAGAGAGCCCACATCAACATCACAGTAGATTAGAGTAATCTAACTGGTCGACTACCAGCCTTCTGAGCAAAACCTTACGCTGCCCTTGAAATTATCCTACTCAATATGGGTGTCAAGAAAAGCTTGCATGAATTAAACTTCAACCTCAAGCAGAACTTTTTATTTTTTATTTTTTATTTTGATTAAGTAAAGAAGCATGCATCAAAAACTAATAATAATAAACATTTTGAAGGGTCAAGGTCATATATATATATTATAGGCTAAAATGGACATGGAGAAGAAATTCTCTAATTCACTGTCAATATAAGCTATAATGATTCCTCCCTTTTTTTTTTTTTTTATAGAGGAAGAATACAACACAATAGGAACAGTTACAATGATTCCCCTTTTTTTTTTTTTTATAGAGGAAGAATACAACACAATAGGAACAAATAAATTAGGAAAGAAGAATAGTTTAGCAGATAAAGAGTGACCTTAAAAAATGAAAAATGCTTGTCACCCTCACGTTTGCGGTTGTACTAGGAATCGAAACCTACCTGCTGGATTCCTTAATTTACCTCTCCTGCTGAAATCGTAGGACAGAACAGTAGAAGGCGCTCGTGATGATACGTTAATCAAAAAAAAATATACATAATATTCTTACAATATGTTCTATCAATCAAGGAAGTGATTTGGGATATCAATCAAAAGATTGGAGATAATTCCCACTAATCATGGGGAAATTAAATTAGCTCCTTTCCGTTTCAGCATATATATATATATATATATAATATAAAGGATTCCCCAAAAGTTATCACTATCAACAACAAATAACTATTCTATCTTCAACCGAAAGAAAAGGAAAGAAACAATATTATCGTTTAAATAAGAAATATAACTCTCAATATGTTCAAAGCTCTCATATTTCTTTCACACTATATATAACCAAATAAAAAAAGAAAAGGAAGCAATACCCAAAATATACTTGGGAGCTGTCGGGAAGCTGTGCCTTGAAGCACACAAACTCAAAAGAAGAGGCTGGGCATGACAAACATATCTGAAAAAGACTCCCAAAGGGAACTCTCCTCACAATACCTGTCCTCCCAAAACCTCACACCCAGACCCATATCCCGTGCAAAAAATGGTAAATTTAGAAAACTCCCTCCGCATTTTCATGGTAGCTCTCCAAAAGACAACCACATAGGGAGTATTGATTCTACCAATATGCTAAATCCCCCACCCCGCAATTACATCCATATCTACTAGCCAACACTCTTCTCCAAAGAAAATCATTATATATCCTTGTCAAACCTCCATAGCCACTTAACAACTTAACAGCGGAAAAGGTGAATGCTTATCAATTGGAGTGTGGTGCTTCTAGATCCAAAACATGGTAATGTTTATCAATTTACAAGTATCAGCAAAACAAGTAATTCATCTACAAGCTTCCACTACATTGTGACACAAGAAAATGAGGTATAACATGAAAAATAAAGAACAGATAAATGTGACAAATACCTGACATTACACCATGCGTCACAGATGTGATTATCCCACGTTCCATTGGTTCTTTCCCCACCTGCAATGATCCTTCTGGAAGGACATTGTGAATCAACTTTGGGAAAACCAGATAGACAAAGGCTTTCATTTTCTGCAATTAAACGCCATATACATTGTCAATAAACAGGTACTTGTATATGACAATGAATGTGATATACAATTGTTATATATTTTGTGAAACTTCAAATGAGGCCCAAAGGTTGGGGGGCGATTTGGCAACCGTGGACTGCTCCTTTGGGCGCCCACTGGAGGGCCAATTGGCAGCCACCTTTGGGCCAGCCCAAGCCCCTTATTTTTTTGGCTTTTGTCGCATAGTCTGCAGCCGTTTCCTTTTGCACGATCTCATCCGTCCGTTGCTGTTTCTTTATTTTGTGCAATCCCAGCCATCCAGATGCATTATTTATCTCGTCTCGAGATTGTCAATTGGCAGTGGTGAAGACGAAAGAAAATAGGTGTTGGCCGAGAGAGTTGTCATTTTTAGGGTTTTACTTTCTCTCTCTCTCTCTCTCTCTCTCTGTGTGTAAATTTTGTACAGTTCGTCTTCCTCTTGTGTTATCTGGTTTTTGATCTAAGGTAAGCTCTTAATCTGTTAGTGATTCTAAGCATTTTTGTATAGAAACAAGGGTTGTTTTTGGGTTTCGATTTTATTGTAATCGGATTGAATATATATAGTGGAGTGAGCTCTTCTCATCGAAGCTCAAGTGGACGTAGCTCCTGTTTGGGGTAAACCACTATAAATCGTGCGCCTCTTGTCTCGTTTATGTTTTTAATATCATCTGTGTTGTTTTTAGACTCTCGGTCAGATTTGTTGATATCATCAGTGCTTGATTTTGACTGTGTGTATGAAGATTTGCTATCTCTGTTTGTTCGTAACAACAATGAATAGTTATATATGTTTAAACCATTTATACAATGAATGCCTATCTAATGTGTAGAGAATAAAAATAATAAAAATTACTTTTCTCTTTATAAAACACTGTCTACTATTAAGAAGACATTAGTTATCATTTTACATTAATTTTCATTCTTCTCTCTCTGTCACAATATATACATATATGTGTGTGTGTGTGAATATATTTTACATTTCTCTGCCACACTTTTACATTTCATCCCATTGCTTATTCTCTCCTAAATATAGCTCATATATATATATATATATATAAGTTCTCATATACGCAACCTTAATCCTAAACTTAGAAAACTAGTTATTTTCTTGTGACCTTGATGTCACAATGGAGCACACCAATTGACTTCAAAGAAAAATGACAAACAAGCATCTATGATGAAGCAAAGATGCCTTTCACAGGATTCCGTGCAAATTAAGATGCCTTAATATGTCTTCCTTATTGGAAAGTACACTCTGTAACCGTTTAGGCTGCTAGGAGTCAGCCATGATGGGCTTGAATAATCCTTATATATAATTGGACAGGGACATGACTAATGGAGGGAGAGAGAGAGAGAGAGAGAGAGAGAGATGGCTGTTTCTAGTTGTGCAATCTTCCCAGTGAACTCTTCCGTGCAGAAGTCTTCCCTCTCTCAGAAATTTGAACACTTGAAGACTTCACTTCCTTCTTCTTTCAAGGTAAACTAATCTCTTCAATATATGAAACAGACCTTGCATATGTCTTCTCACTGAACTTAATCATATAAATATATATGACAGCCGCTCCTTAAGGAGTTGCAGGAGGCTCCCATGAGAATCAATGTCCCCAAAATTGTCAAGAACACTTCCCTGAGATTACTGGAGGCCTTTGTTGATTCGGTGTTCGAATTTATAGATCAGCCCTTGCTACCATCTCAGGTACCCCTGCAAGGAATTACTCTCAGTTCATCAAATATTTATACAGGGACACAGATGATGGATTTTAAGATGATTTTGTGGTATGTGTTGACCCTCATTATTTGTGTACTGCAATGACAGAGCAACTTTGCTCCAGTTGAAGAGATAGGAGAAGCAGTTCATATTACCAGTATTGAAGGGAGGATTCCAGATGACTTTCCTGAGGGCGTCTACATCAGAAATGGTAAATATTATATAAGTAGGATGTGTGAACTAATTAAGTTGACAGATGGCCCAAATCTAGTGAGTTCCTTTGTTGTTTATTTCAGGGAGTTATTCCAGTAGGCTCTCCTAATAAGTCAAGAATTCACAATTTCAATTTGTTGATAAAGTGATAGCAAGACAAACTAAAGTACACATAAACAAGATTTCATGGAATTATCCCAGTATTATTTTATTGATATAACAAAAGTGGCTTAATAACCAACTGTTTCTACCAAAACTACCCAGTCATCCTCGCCCTTAACCTATAAATCATTAAAAAATGTGCCAAAAATGTTGCTAACTCATTCGTGTTGCTTTGAAACTGCAGGCCCAAACCCCCTTTTTGGAGGACTTAAATCAACCAGATCCATGTTCGGCAGATCAAGCCGCATTTGGGTAGAAGGAGAAGGAATGCTTCATGCTCTATATTTTGAGAGAGACGGCGATGGCAACTGGAATGTCTTATACAAGAACAAGCATGTTCGATCAGAGACTTTTAAATTAGAGGAACAAATAAACAAGCCTTTGTTTCTTCCTGCAGCTGAAGGGGATTCACTGTCTATTTTGTCCGCTTTTCTGCTAAATTCGGTGGGCAAATTCTCCCTACGTTTAAAATAGGCTCATCCTTGTAAACTAGTCCAACTAAGAATTATGCAAGTACTAAATTTCCACGTGAGATAAGCAGAAAAGTAGTCATTTCAAAGCATAACTTTTGCATAACTCTGATCATTGATAATGCAGTTGAGATTTGGCAAAGTGAACAAAGACATTAGTAACACCATTGTTTTTGAGCATTCAGGGAGGTACTTTGCTCTTTCTGAGAATCATTTGCCTCAAGAGATTGACATCCACACTCTAGAAACTTTAGGGCAGTGGGATGTGAATGGAGCTTGGACTCGACCTTTCACCAGTCACGCGAAGGTACTTAAATTTGTTTAAGTCACATAAAAATGTCACATCTGTTCCAAATTGATTTCCTTTCCATTAAATGAAAATCTTTCATGCCATAGAAAGCTCCAGGCACAGGGGAGCTGGTTCTGATGGGGATTGATGCAAAGAAACCTTTCTATGAACTGGGTATAATTTCAGGTACATTCTCTTCTAGTTCTGGATTAGCATATTGTACATTCCACAAAGATGAAGATCCATTAAGAAAATGCTCTATTTTCTTGTCCTCTTTCAGCTGATGGAAAGAAATTAGTTCATAAAGTGGATCTGAAATTCAAGAGGTGTAGCTTCTGCCATGATATAGGTGTTACACAAAGGTAACTCCTCATCTAACTTCTACTCTGTCTTGGTTGAAATCTAATGCCAGATGGCTTATATTTGCCACATTTTCCCTTTTTCTTGTTATGAAAACTTATACTCTTTAACTTATTTTCTGATTTTGCAGGTATAATGTGATCATTGATTTTCCTCTAATCATAGACATAAAAAGACTATTTGCAGGAGGCCCGTGAGTAATTGCCATTAAAATGATCTTTCTTTCTTTTTTTCCCTTCAGAGTTTGATGTACTTATTTTAACCAAGCTCTAAGAAATCATTTTCCTATATGTTCAGATTGATGAAGTATGAAAAGGAAGGGTATGCAAGAATCGGTGTAATGCCACGTTATGGGGATGCAAATTCAGTCAAATGGTTCGACCTGGAACCATGTATGGCATTTCATGTTCTTAACTGTTTTGAGGATGGGAATGAGGTAAGCAACAATATTGATTCAGCATTAAGTTTGTATTGTTCATCTCATTTCCAAGTTCTTTAACTCATGTATGTTTGAGGAAGAACAGGTTGTAGTTTGGATGTGCAGAGCTCGTGGATCAGTTATTCCAGGACCAGATCTAGGCCGGGACAAATTTGAGTGGTTCTCTAGGGGATTTAAACATCTAAATTCAGTTGGAGAAAATGAGGCCAGTTCCTCACAAGATGGACTGTTTTTTACTTCTTGTTATGAGTGGAGACTGAACATGCAAACTGGAGAGACTAAAGAAAGGAATCTGACAGGAACCAAGTTCTCAATGGATTTTCCTATGATAAATGAAAAATTTGTCGGTATTAAGAACAAATATGGCTACACCAAAGTCCTTGATTCCATTGCAAGCTCTGATTCAGGTAAATCTAGAAAGGCCTTGATGAAGCAAATAGAATCCTCTGACTTAAAATTGCAAACTTTAACTCTTCATCAACTTGTGTAATTCAGGCATGGGTAAATATGGGGGGCTAGCAAAGCTATACGTCCTAGAACTAGAAAGCCAGAGGGAAAAATGTCCAAAAGAGTTTATAAAGGCCGAGTATCATCAGTTTCCAAAAAATACCTTTTGCACTGGGGCTACATTCGTCCCTAAGCATGAAGGAGAAGAAGAAGATGACGGTTGGATTGTCACATTTTCTCACAATGAAGATACTCATACATCTTATGTAAGTCATTTTCAACACCTTAACTCGTCTGGTCAGAGATTCTAACCTGATATAGTGATCTACATACATTTAAATTCATCACTTGCAGGCCTATATAATTGATACGAAGAAGTTTAGCAGTGACCCAGTGGCCAAAATTACAATGCCTAGCCGAGTGCCCTATGGTTTTCATGGAGTTTTCTTCATGTCAATGTCCTCACAACATTAACGAGACACCAAAGCCCTATGCAACAAAAATTCCTGTACAAATGTACATGTAGTTAATGTACTATAATGGTGGGATATTTTGTAAGAAAAATTGATTTCTTTGTTTTCATGCAAATAGAAGAAGTTCCACAATTCCAGGATGTTCAACACTTCCCTTTGAAGGTGTAGAGAGAATCATTCAAAAGAAGCAGCAAATGCTTGCAACTCCATGCATGCAAACAGAACGATATGATTTTTTTCTCAATCATTCAAATAACCCATTATAATGGTTTTTAATACTGATGATTCAAGTGATTTGTAATGAAGTGTATGAAATGATAATTAAGGTTTCGATTCTAAAGAGAAGAGTGATAAAGATGAGGGAAATTATGCAACTAAACATAACACCAATTTTTTGTATATCTCTCAAATTAAGAGAGAAAATCACAGGCAAATATCAATTATTTTCTGTCAAAATTAACAGTGAATAAACAAGGAAGAAAGTTGCTGAAATCAGAGAGAAGCGAAGTCTCGCCGGAGAGAACAAGCGTGAGGAAAGAGGGAGGAGAAGCACTGACCGGAATCTCGCCTGCCACCAACGAAAAGAGGTGAGCTCTTCTCTAGGTTACTTGCTTTCCGTTTCTTGCCAACTTGCCGAGAAATCTCCGGCCCCTAGAAGCCACCGCCGATAGCCGGCCGGCCAATGTCAAACTAGCAAAAATGGGAAGGGGCTCAGTTCCCGGTCAAGGCTTGAAATCAAGTATCCTTCTCATTTGAACTGTGTGAAGGTGCAATTTTAGTGTAGGTCAAAGACTACCACTAATGAAATTTTAGTGGAGACTCTAGCCTTCACTAATAAAGTATTAGTGATAATTAATTACATATTTAGTGCAGTCCAAGTTGTTACTATTGAATTAAAACTATTTTAAGTGGAGAATGTCAATCATCTTTACTAATATCATTTTTTTAAATATATCAAAAATAATTTCTACTAATATGAGTTTTAGTATTGCCAGAAACAATTTTTACTAATATTATTTTTATTGAAGATTGAGGTTAATCTTCACTAATGTGAGTTTTAGTGGAGATTTCAAATGAGGTTCACTGATATTATTTTTAGTGGTGACTATTTAGGGTCTTCATGATTATGAGTTTTAGTGGAAATCACACTTAGCCTCCACTAATGTAATTGTTTTTATTAGAAGCCTAAGTTTTTTTTTTTTTTTAATTAACCTGAGATATCTTGGGTTTCACCTGACTAGTCTCCAAAGGAGATGGGCCTCACCTCAACCTCCACTTTTAGGTAAATCATGGTACAATCTTCATATAGTACCTCCAAGAGGTTTCGATCTTGAGAACTCATGCATGTCTACCCTTTGTTCTTACTTTAGAAGCCTAAGTTAACTTTTAGTAAGGTGAGCTTTAGTAGAGCTTTCGATAGAGTTTCATTAATATTGTTTTTAGTGGGAGTTATCTTTGAACACCACTAGTATGAGTTTTAGTAGAGACACATTTGACCTCCACTAATATTATCTTTTAGTGACAAGAACAATTTTGATTACCACTTGTTATGCATAAAAAATAATAATAATAATAATAATAATAATAATAATAATAATAATAAAAATAAATAAATGGTAGAGAGTGCCACATGACACCCCGAGAAAGCACCATGTGGCACCCCTAAGGGGCGCCACCCCCAAGTGAGGTCACTCGGGGGTGGCATGTATAATACCCGAGAAATTCTAAAGGACTCAAGGGTAATTTATCTTGAGGCAAAATTGGAATTTAAGGATAAATGAAGGGTAAAACGGTAATTTATTACTGTATAGATGATTGAATCGACTGCCGGGAGTACCCTGGAGCCGAGATGCCAAAGGAAAATGATATGGTATTAATGAGCACCCCGAGATAAGATTTATGGTGTCGAAAGAAATGAGAACGGGAACGGTTTTCGGTACAGCTAAAAAAAGCAGCTGCCAAATAGGCTGCAATACCGAATTGTCATAGACGACTTTTCGGAAGTCAACGGAAGCTTGAGGGAGGTTCGGTTTTTCATAAGGAACAACCCTTCAGAGGTTTCAGGAAGAAACGAATGGGTTTAAGGCCAAAACGAAGATTCGGGCCTAAGTGCAGTTTTTAGAAATTGCTAGAGGGAGGCCGAAACAAGGTTGTTTTGTGATCTTCGAAGGTCAAAATGATGTTTTAGGACTTTTTGGACCTAAATGCAATATTGAAAAGTTGAGGGGTTAAGTGAAAAGGGCCAAAGTGACAAACCCGAAACTGGAGGGGCCAAAGTGCAATTAAGCAAAAGTTTGGCCAATCACCACCAAGTCTCCGGTCGTTGATTTCGGCCGATCAAACCACGGGGTTGCACGAGGCTTGGTCGGGAGACCAACTTTAGTAAAGGGCTTGGTCGGAGAAAGCAATTGTGGTGGCCGCCAATCGAGAAAAACCGACCGAATTTTCGGTCGTTCTTGGCCGCACCTGCAACTTGGTTTCTTGGTCGGATGAGGCTCGATCCAGGCCGATCTAAGGGAGGTTTAACCTCTATGAGTGATGGGCAAGGCGGCCAAGGGGTTTTGGTTGCTCGAAATAGCCTATAAATAGGCGTTCAAAGATGGCCGAAACTTAGGGTTTTTGAGCTTCAAATCGACCCACTTATTGAACGAATTGGCATTCCATTTTAAGGGGATTTTGTTTCCCATAGTAAGAGGATTGATTCTGGAGATTTTGGGCCATTTTGGTCATGGTTTGGTGGCCGTTCGAGGGCTCGCCGGAAAAGGAGGCGGACGGCCAAGCCGAAGCTTTGGCCGTCCGGTTGAGGGTCTTAGGAGGCTCCTTTCGAGCTGAAAGTTAGGCCAAAAGGATCGACTAGAAGAGAGGAACAAGGTGGCGGAAGAAACCAGAATCGCCGGCGACCGGAACGCCGGAGAAGACGACCGGCGCGTGGCATGCACGCACTGGTCTTCACGCGCGCCCAGTCGCCCTAGCACGTGCGGGCGCGTGCGGGCGCGTGGGACCTCCAAAAATTCTGCAAAAATTATGGAAAAATCAAGAAAAATATTTTATGGAGGTTTGTGCAAAAAGATTGGGATTTGGGATTCCTGATGCCTCGGTTTCCGCACCAAAGTACCTCGTTTTGCGTGAAAACGCAATATCCGGGTAAGTTCAGTATTTTTCCTTGAAAGTTCATAGCTTATAATGATTTGTTGTGAAGTTAGATTTGAGGAAATAGTCTCGGTATATTTATTGGGATTTTTAGAGGCAAAAATGAAGGAAAATGAAAGGAAATAGGAAATAAATAGAATATTGAGGATATTTAGTAATTAAATATCATTTTATGTTTGAGGAGATCGAGAAGATGAGATTGGTGCAACTTTTGAGAGTTGACACGAGAATCGAGGTGGGGCACGCATATCGAGGCGATGCACGCTTTTCGAGGTATCTTTGTCTTTGGGCAAAGGTGAGTGGTATTCTCACAAGAAGTTATATTCATGATATAATTGATATATATGCATGTTATTTATGAATTGCAATATTCATTTGTCATATTGCATTGAAAGTCGTGATATTTCCATCGCACGATATTATTGTCATATTGAAATTGTGCATGGGGATGGGATGATACCCTCAGAGTGTAGCCGTAATTCCCCTAGGGCGTTGAGGGAATAACGTTAGGCCTATCCCGTAGACGTTCGGGATTTGCCTAGGATTCCTAGCCGGGCTGGGGATGCCTGGGAAGTTACATTATGGGTATATGTTTGTTCACGTTATTGCATCATGCATCATATATATATCTTTGGACCCTCACTAGAAGTTTTATCTTCTAATGGGTTATGCCCCTGGAACATTCAACGTTCCAGTTGAGACTTGCAGTTAGGGCAAGGAGCAGGTTGAGATATGACGGCACGTGATGGCGTGGCCGATGAATGCAGCAGGAGATTTCAATATTTTAATTATTGTAAAATGATGATGTATGTATTCGAGGTTTCATATGATTGCACCTAGGGTGTTAGATGTTATCTCGAGAGAAATGTATTTATGTAATTGAGGATATGATGGTAACATATGGTACGAATTCTTTATGATATATATATAAGTTGAATTCAGGTATGTACCGTATCAGGTTTCGATTATTGCTTCCGCATATGTAACGATTTGTTGGGGTTTCCCTTTGAGATACGGTATTTGATGTATGAGGAACGTATAAGGGAAGAGGTTATGCATGGATACGATGGACCCCAGCTTAGTGGCACGCCCTTCGATGGGACGGGGTGTTACAGTTGGTATCAGAGCGAAAATGTTGAGGACATAGGAAATGTCTAACTCTAGTATAGTTTATATTAGAGCGAACCTAAGGAAAAGGTCGCGTGTGGCTAGATAAGTAAAGCCACTGTAAGATTTGGGTATTGACGGTTACTGGATAAGTGCGTTGTTGTGGAAGTGCATGTCTAGGCTAGTTCTGGCTAAGGAAAGACTTGGTACTTAAGTGCGTCCATTGTGACCCACCACTCTTTCCTGGGAACTTACCTGGTGTACTCTTCATGACAGACACTATTTCAGTAGACGACTACTATTCCCGGTGAATAGTAGAATGCCTGATAGAAGCCAGTGCTGGAAGAATGATCTAGCTATTGGAATAAGGATCCGATGATATGATTGGAATGTAAGGATGACTCGGTAACCATGATTATGGATCCGAGAGATTTTGGAGACTAATAATTTAAGGATGTTAGTCAAAATCATTGAAAGGAAAGATTAGATAACTGGTAGTTATCGAGGATGATCGGATCAGGAATGATGAGTCTGATGTGTCAGAGCCTAGCTAATGAGTTAGGATAAAAGGATAAGTATTTTCGAGGATTATTTAGTATCCCGGAAATAAGATATGGGATCCCAAGGATTGGGACAGACGAGAGGCCAAAGATGGCCAAATAAGGGCGCGTGAGTGCGTCAATTGATGAGGCGAAAGTGGTGCAACTGATGTGACTAGCAGAGACGGGATAAGGGAACCCTAGCAGGGTGACAGGACTACTGGTCGGTGTTCGCAGTGACAGATCTGGATCTAGGGACCTAGCAGAAAGCTTGTAATGAGCTTACGATCAACGTACCGGGGAAGCTAGTTAGCTGTCTCGCGGTATGAGTCGAGGACTCAGGATCTAAGTTGCTTAGTGTACTGCCGAGGAGACGATCAGATGCTGAATATCTAGGGCAACACAGTAGGGTCTGTACCTTGTAGGGGAGACCTAAGTCCCAATGGGTGCGAGGTGTGCCACTAGCTATGATCGATCGAGGCTGGAAGCCTCAGGAATCGAATTGAAATAGATTAAATATGGACTGTGTGTCCTATTTAAAGATTGCAATGGGATCATGAGATGGTCGTGTTGGGTGGCTCAAAGGAATGCTACCTAACGTATGAAATGGAAAGAAAAGATGCATGCTCGTGAGCCGTGTAGGCGCTACCTATGAGGTGAGGAAATCACCAGGCCATGACAAGGGCCTAGAATGAAGGTGCTTACAGAATGAGTTTGACTCAGGGCAACGACGACGAATGATAGTTCTTAGAGGACTACGACGAGACCGTGCAGTTTTCACCCAAAATGCACCCGAGTTAGGGTTGACGTATGACGTAGGAGTAAGCCTACCATATGATGGGGGTGATGATGACAGCTGTGTGCTGGCTGACGGAAAGAGTAGTGCCTAAGAAGAACTAATTTAATGGTCGTGTGTCGATAGTCAACTGGATCTGAAGAACGAAAGGCGAGAGTCAGTTGATTCTCGGTAAATGAGATTACAGGTAGTGGAGCATGACCGGTCTAAAGGTTTGACTGATGAATAGTGAAATGGTAGTCTCGACTCGAGGTAGAGTTCGGGTACTAAAAAGGAAATATGTGCTTAATGGGTCGTATCGACCGTAAAGAAATGATAAGGAAACCTAGTCAACAGAGGTTGTGACTACGGTTCAGTGTGCCAAACGAACCTGTTAAATCAGGTAAAATGGTCGGTAGTCAACCAGGCAAAGAGAGCTTAAGGGCACCATGATAAATGATGGATAGAAAGCCATGAAGGCAAAGGAAATCGAGTTCTTGGAAGATAAATGGAACAAGATAGTGTGATCTGATTCAGGATTTACGAGAATTGATCGGTTTGTGAATCTTGAGGAATTTCCCTGAAAAAAATGATTGAGGATCTAGAGGTTCGTAATTGGAACTTTAGAGTTTTGAAAGGAAGAAATCCAGTAAGGATGAGAGTATCGTAGGTGACATAAGTACCTGCCTGCTCTAGCTGGTAGTAAGGTTATGATTGTAAAGATTGTGCAAATCTTGGACGTGATTGAGAGAATCAGATGATGGCAGATGTGCCAAGATGTTGGTCGCAGTAAGAGAAGCTGCAGACCCAAGTTGATTGAGGATCAGAGATTTTCGATTTTAAAGATTGGAACTCTCGTATAGCTAGACAGATAGTCTAGGTAGCCTTAACGGGCGAATTGGAAGATGTATCGCTGTGTGATGTCAGCAAGTTATGGAAATAAGGAGCCTGTCGAGATATGGTACGGGCACTTGCGGTCAATGAAAAGCCGTAAGAAGAATTGGAAGACTCTAGGATATATTCTCGGAAGATTTAACGGGATTATTTCTAAATGATGATTGTCAATGATAACTTGAGGTTATAGGATGATTAGCCGTGTACGGCTTGATTGAGGATGTAAATTATCAGACTTTGAAAGAGGTGATAAAATAGAAATGATATCTTGTACCTCGAATTTGATGAATGATGAAACAGCTGCAAGAGGCTGGGATTTTTATGATTGATATGTGATCGAGGTTAAGATAAGGATATAAGGTATTCTGAAATCGATGTTTCGATGATAAGGATATTGAGATGATGATCTCGGAATTGATGATTTGACCAATTTACCGTTCGCATTGAAGTCGCGTTGGTAATTGTGTCTATTGATGATATGATGGTGTACTCCTCGGATAGGGAGACACGTGAGGAACATTGAGGATCTCAGAATTAATGATGTGATGGTATACTCCTCGGATAGAGAGACGCACGAGAAACATTGAGGATAATGTTAAGGAACATCACGATAGATGTTATGAATGAAATTGGCTTGCTAGGTAGTAAGCAGATTATGAAAGAATTAATGTGAGCATAAGGCTCTATGATGGTGAACGTGAAATCAGAATTGATTGTCATAAGCACCATGAGGATCAGAAGTTTCTGGAAGGTAAGATGTCCTGATAGATATCGGGACACGAACAAAGGTTGGTTCGAGAAAAGGTTGGAAACCTAAGTGAATGTAACTCTGAATATGATCGAGGATCTGTAAGATTTGGAGATTTAGACTGGTATTGAAAAGTATCAGAAGTGACGGGAGTCGGGTCAATTGCAACTCTCGGAGACGGGACAAGGAGGCTCTAGAATGACGATAGCACGATAGGTGTGTGGCCTGTAACAGCGGATCTGAGCCCAAGGACCAAGGTATGAAGGCTAGTAAAGAGCTTATGATCAACGTACCGGGGAAGCTAGGTAGCTGTCTCGCGGTATGAGTCAGGTGACTCAGGGTCTAAGTTGCTTAGCGTACTGCCAAGGAGACGGTCAGATTCCAAAGTTTAGGTACCACCGTGACTGTTATGGTTTGACTAGGATCCAAGTTCCAATGGACCGGAGCAATGTGATAAGATCCCTACCTGTCTATGAATTGATGGAAAATTTTTGAGGTTGACAAACTGTTGTCAGGGGTTCGAGAGGGAACACTCTGAAAAAGTTGTGTCCATGATAGGACTCGTGAGAGAGTCAAATGAGAATGAACTGCAGGATGCAGTAAGAGCTTGTGATAGTTCAAATGATCGAGTTGCATGATAGTGCAACAGGAATGAATGATGGCGTGTGGATCATGCCAAGGCACAGAAAGGACTACCCGATGTGTGACTTGGAACTGGCAAATGAGGTATGTGCTCTCGAGATTATGAGACACTACCAGAATGATGGGGCATTGATGTGCTCACAAACCACGAGGAGCCTGAAGTATGAGTTCTCGCAGAAGGAGCTAAACGAGAGGTAGCAACGTTTGATAGAGTTCCTTAAGGACTACGACTGCACTACTTCGTATCATCAAGCGCGTGGCAGAGAGGTGCCCAACGCAGGACCTGGTGGATAGCTGTGAGTGTCAGATGAAGTTAGAGGCTAGTTAAGCCTGCTGACTATGATAGTAGTGCCGAATGGATCGTCTATTTTTATGGCTAGCCTGGTTGTTTAGCTGGATCTGATGAACGAGATACGAAGGCATGAGTGGTTGACAAGTGTTCTTGTCTATGATTGATGATTATGACCAGTCCAAGAGTTATGATTTTTGAAATGCGAGAGGGCATTCTCAAAAGATTTGGGGTAGGATGTGCGTGCCTAGAATGATGAAAGATATGTGGTTTTCTGAAAAGAGCTACAAAAGAAAATGATGTGAATGAACACGATATGCTTGTAAGCATTGCTCGTGTAAGGAATGCAAACCGAGAGGTGTTTGCCAAAGGATCAAATAGATGTTTGATTTGAGGTCTTCAGGTAATGAGCTATGTTATGTCTTAGTTACCTGACTGTCAGATGAAAATTTCGAGGACGAAATTTCTTTAAGGAGGGGTGAATATAATACCCGAGAAATTCTAAAGGACTCAAGGGTAATTTATCTTGAGGCAAAATTGGAATTTAAGGATAAATGAAGGGTAAAACGGTAATTTATTACTGTATAGATGATTGAATCGACTGCCGGGAGTACCCTGGAGCCGAGATGCCAAAGGAAAATGATATGGTATTAATGAGCACCCCGAGATAAGATTTATGGTGTCGAAAGAAATGAGAACGGGAACGGTTTTCGGTACAGCTAAAAAAAGCAGCTGCCAAATAGGCTGCAATACCGAATTGTCATAGACGACTTTTCGGAAGTCAACGGAAGCTTGAGGGAGGTTCGGTTTTTCATAAGGAACAACCCTTCAGAGGTTTCAGGAAGAAACGAATGGGTTTAAGGCCAAAACGAAGATTCGGGCCTAAGTGCAGTTTTTAGAAATTGCTAGAGGGAGGCCGAAACAAGGTTGTTTTGTGATCTTCGAAGGTCAAAATGATGTTTTAGGACTTTTTGGACCTAAATGCAATATTGAAAAGTTGAGGGGTTAAGTGAAAAGGGCCAAAGTGACAAACCCGAAACTGGAGGGGCCAAAGTGCAATTAAGCAAAAGTTTGGCCAATCACCACCAAGTCTCCGGTCGTTGATTTCGGCCGATCAAACCACGGGGTTGCACGAGGCTTGGTCGGGAGACCAACTTTAGTAAAGGGCTTGGTCGGAGAAAGCAATTGTGGTGGCCGCCAATCGAGAAAAACCGACCGAATTTTCGGTCGTTCTTGGCCGCACCTGCAACTTGGTTTCTTGGTCGGATGAGGCTCGATCCAGGCCGATCTAAGGGAGGTTTAACCTCTATGAGTGATGGGCAAGGCGGCCAAGGGGTTTTGGTTGCTCGAAATAGCCTATAAATAGGCGTTCAAAGATGGCCGAAACTTAGGGTTTTTGAGCTTCAAATCGACCCACTTATTGAACGAATTGGCATTCCATTTTAAGGGGATTTTGTTGCCCATAGTAAGAGGATTGATTCTGGAGATTTTGGGCCATTTTGGTCATGGTTTGGTGGCCGTTCGAGGGCTCGCCGGAAAAGGAGGCGGACGGCCAAGCCGAAGCTTTGGCCGTCCGGTTGAGGGTCTTAGGAGGCTCCTTTCGAGCTGAAAGTTAGGCCAAAAGGATCGACTAGAAGAGAGGAACAAGGTGGCGGAAGAAACCAGAATCGCCGGCGACCGGAACGCCGGAGAAGACGACCGGCGCGTGGCATGCACGCACTGGTCTTCACGCGCGCCCAGTCGCCCTAGCACGTGCGGGCGCGTGCGGGCGCGTGGGACCTCCAAAAATTCTGCAAAAATTATGGAAAAATCAAGAAAAATATTTTATGGAGGTTTGTGCAAAAAGATTGGGATTTGGGATTCCTGATGCCTCGGTTTCCGCACCAAAGTACCTCGTTTTGCGTGAAAACGCAATATCCGGGTAAGTTCAGTATTTTTCCTTGAAAGTTCATAGCTTATAATGATTTGTTGTGAAGTTAGATTTGAGGAAATAGTCTCGGTATATTTATTGGGATTTTTAGAGGCAAAAATGAAGGAAAATGAAAGGAAATAGGAAATAAATAGAATATTGAGGATATTTAGTAATTAAATATCATTTTATGTTTGAGGAGATCGAGAAGATGAGATTGGTGCAACTTTTGAGAGTTGACACGAGAATCGAGGTGGGGCACGCATATCGAGGCGATGCACGCTTTTCGAGGTATCTTTGTCTTTGGGCAAAGGTGAGTGGTATTCTCACAAGAAGTTATATTCATGATATAATTGATATATATGCATGTTATTTATGAATTGCAATATTCATTTGTCATATTGCATTGAAAGTCGTGATATTTCCATCGCACGATATTATTGTCATATTGAAATTGTGCATGGGGATGGGATGATACCCTCAGAGTGTAGCCGTAATTCCCCTAGGGCGTTGAGGGAATAACGTTAGGCCTATCCCGTAGACGTTCGGGATTTGCCTAGGATTCCTAGCCGGGCTGGGGATGCCTGGGAAGTTACATTATGGGTATATGTTTGTTCACGTTATTGCATCATGCATCATATATATATCTTTGGACCCTCACTAGAAGTTTTATCTTCTAATGGGTTATGCCCCTGGAACATTCAACGTTCCAGTTGAGACTTGCAGTTAGGGCAAGGAGCAGGTTGAGATATGACGGCACGTGATGGCGTGGCCGATGAATGCAGCAGGAGATTTCAATATTTTAATTATTGTAAAATGATGATGTATGTATTCGAGGTTTCATATGATTGCACCTAGGGTGTTAGATGTTATCTCGAGAGAAATGTATTTATGTAATTGAGGATATGATGGTAACATATGGTACGAATTCTTTATGATATATATATAAGTTGAATTCAGGTATGTACCGTATCAGGTTTCGATTATTGCTTCCGCATATGTAACGATTTGTTGGGGTTTCCCTTTGAGATACGGTATTTGATGTATGAGGAACGTATAAGGGAAGAGGTTATGCATGGATACGATGGACCCCAGCTTAGTGGCACGCCCTTCGATGGGACGGGGTGTTACAGCATGCGCGCAGCCCCCATGGGCAACCGCAGGCTGCCAGGCAGCACGCGGTTGCCCGATGGGGGTCGCGCCCCTTCCAGCTGGGGGGGGAACGCCCCCCTCCCCCGAGTAGAGGTTACTCGGGGGAATAGTACCCCCGAGTGACCCCACTCGGGGGAAAGTAGCCACGCACGGTTGCTTGCGCAAGGCCACGCGCGGCTGACAGCACATGGCTGCGCGCGCGAGCAGCTGCCCGCGCGCGCGGCGGACAGCACGTGGTCGCCCGTGCACACCTTCGTGCACGACTCCCCGCACACGCAATTACTTCGCACTCGGCCCCGTGCATCCACGCGCATGGCCCCTCGTGCTCTTTTTCCCCATGCTCACAGATACCCCCGAGTGAGGGTCACCCAGAGATCCACACTCGCCTCCGCGGGCCTCCTATTCTTGCGCCACCGCCTCCAAGAAAGTCGGCCTAAGGCTATTCCCACAAAACTTGGTCAAAGCCTCTCCGAGATTCTTGTCACAAAACTCAGAACACACGACACATGGAGGTCACTTTCCTTCATTCTGTATGCAATCTCTGGCTCTCGCATTTACTCTCTTACTTTCGAATACTCAATTTCTACTACGGTGATCTAACTTAAGCATCGGAGGGTCCGCGCAAGGACTTTCGCCCGGGCTCCTAACCGATTCTTTCTTTAGTAGGTCATCCATCACTCGGAAACGCCTCCAGAGACTCATCCATCACTCGGAAACGCGTCACGAGACTCACCCATCGCTGCCACATTACCCCGGGAGACTCACTCATCGCTCAGATACGCCATACGAGGGTCATCCATCGGTGGTTTCCCATTTTATAAATTTATTGTTGTAATCTTGTAACAACACTACTAATTAAATTTATGATAACTTTTTTAGTTAACATTTCGTTCAGCATGACTCTGACTAAAACAATTAGTGGGAGTGTTTGTCACCTATGGGTCCCTGTCAAATTCCTTGGCCTCTCCAGTTTGCATGTTCAGTCTCCACTCTTAACATCGAGAAAAAAACAATGCATCTTGCGAGGAACTGGCCTCATTTTCTTCAACTGAATTTAGATGCCTAAATCCCCCAGAGAACCACTCAAAACTTGTTCCTGCCCATATCAGGTCCTGAAATAATTGATCCACGAACTCTGCACATCAAAACTACAACTTGTTCTTCCTCGAACAAACATGAGCTCAAGAACTTGGAAATTTGAGATCAACAATACAAAACCAAAATGCAGGATCAATATTGTTGGTTACCTCATTGCCACCCTCAAAACAATTAAGAAGGTGAAACGCCATACATGTTTGCACGTTGAGCCATTTAGCTGACTTTACATCACCCTTTCTAGCTCTTTGCCCTCTGCCCACTCCACTGTCCACCTGATTCCTGCATCCGCCCCTGAGAGCAGAAGTTGGATGGTGTTTACCTTTGTGTGGAAAAAGCTACAACATCTCTTGAATTTCAAGTCCACTTTAAAGTCATCTGGAATCCCCCCTTCTATGCTGGGAATATGAACGCCTTCTCCTGTCTCTTCAACTGGAGCAAAGTTACTCTGCCGTTACAGTACGCAAGTAATAAGGGTCAACACATAGCTTCTAAAATCATATTCTAAAAATACAGCATCTCTGTCCTTGTGTACATATGATGAACTGTGAGTAATGCCTTGAAGGGGCACCTGAGATGGCAGCAATGGCTGGTGGATAAATTCAAACACTGAACCAACAAAGGCTTCCAGTAATCTCCGGGAAGAGTTCTTGACAAGTTGTGGAACATTGATTGTTATGGGAAACTGCAACAACTCCTTGACTTTTGAGGAGAGGCTACTAATGGAAACTAGATTATGTTAGTAATCTGTATGCAAAAGTTGATCTAATTTTGCATGTTCTTGGCAGAATTATTACTGAAAAGAGGTTATGGAAGTGGGACTAAAAAGAACATAAATTTAATATGATAGATATATAGTTTAAGTTCACTCATTGTAATGAAGCCTGTGTCATACATTGAAGAGATTAGTTTACCTTAAAAGAAGAGGGAAGTGAAGTCATTAAATGATCAAATTTCTGCGGGAGGGAAAGCTTCTGCACAGAACAATTCACTTGGAAAATTGCATTAGAAACAACCAGCTCTCTCTCACAATAGTCATCTCTGTGTCAAATTATATGTATGGGTTATAGAAGCCATCAAATCCTGACTACTAGTCTTAGCAGCCCAGACAGTTTAAAGTGCACTTACAAGCAAAGAAGACAAGTATTTTAAGGCATCTTTTTACAGAATCATGCGAGGCATCTTTGCTCATTAAAATGCCTGTTTGATAGGCTTGTTTTATGATTAAGAAGGCTTATCTAAATTATTAAGAAGTGTGGTCTTTAACCCCTCAATAAAAATTTTGTCATATTTCTTCTGTTAATTATTTATTTTGGTTTACCTTAAGTCCCTTCACATGCTTATAATGAGGGTGTAATTTATGCTTTAATAAAAATTTACGCTAGATTTAAGGTGATGAAACAAAATGGTTGAAAGAAAGAATATGTCAAAATTTTAGTTGAAGGGCTAAAGATTATTTTTTTTAATAGTCTAGGGATCCCTTTATGTTTTAAGCTAATTTTAAGTGATGTGGATTGAAAATTAAAAAGAAAAAAAACTTTAAACTCTCAAACCCATTACCACCACCACCCCTCCAAGCTTGTCATCAAATTTTGTCCCACTTGCCTCCACAAACTCCTTGTCAGTATTGACTATTCTTATCTATCGTTGTCACCACAATTAAAACTTTAAATCTCACCCAGAAATTAGTAAATTCTTTTTCCTCTTTTTTTCTTTTTAAACCACCCCATCTCTCTTTTTCTCTCTAATATTCAAACACAAAAATCACGACAATCACCACCACTTATCTTAGGTCGACCACTACAACCTCCACTACCACAATCACTAACTCCATCTCAAACAATCAAAATCTCCGCAACCACTACAACAACCAACTACTCCTTGTTAAACAACTAAAACCACCACAACCACCACCATAACTAGCCCCCTTCCTTCCTTCCCCCTCCCTTTCTCTCTTTCTCTCTCACATAGAGCAATCGTGATGTGATTATGTGTCGTAAATTAGTCAAGATCCTTGGATAACTCAAGATCTTGAATCAATTTTTGTTTTTTGTTTTTGATTTCTCATGTTTTTCTATAAAGTTCGGCTCTTATTTTTCTTTTAAAATCACAATTCTTGTGTTTGTCAAGATTGTTGTTGATTAATGAGATTTGATTTAAGTTACCTTTTTGTTTGATTCCTAAGAAAATTAAGCAAAATATTTAATTCTGAATTTTTGAATTTTTTTTAATTTTTGTTGCAATTTTTTTATTTAATTACATTTATATTATATCTAAAATTTATTTAATTATACATTTTTTAATAAATGGACTTTTGTGTGATATGGAGTGGCGGGTGGAGTTTTTAATGGGTGATTTTTGGTTGCGCAGGAGTGGTTATGTTTGTGCTATAAAATGAATATTTTTTATTTTCATTTTCTTCTTTTTTTAGAGAGAGAGAGAGAGAAGTGATTGCCATAATGCATCGGTGATGGTGGTGGTGGCTAGTAAAAAGAAAAGAAGATGAAGATGGTGGCAATGGTGTAAGGTTGAGAGTGAGACGGAGAAGAAAGCAGAAAGAAAAGAGAAAAAAGCAACACTCTGGTTGGCAAACAGCTAAAGAGAGAAGTGGTTATGACGGTCCCCATGACCAACCAAAAAAAGAAAAAAGAAAAAAAAAGTTGATATTGTCAAAACATAAAAATAACATTTCCAATCTATTCTCACTTACCTATTATTCAAGCACCATGCGATCACGTGCGCACACACACACACACAGACACATAATGAAACTTAAAACAAATTTAACTTTTCTTTTAGTATATTAAATAACTTTTCTTTACTATCATCAAGATGTTACTTGTGCCCAAAATGCTCAAAGCATGCTCCTTTTTTTTTCCAAAGTTTGGGTTTGGGTTTGGGATGATCTTGATCCCCATCTCACATTGCAAGTTTTCTGTCCTCTTTCATATTTCCTCGTTTCTTGTCACTTTGTTCCCTTGTTTCTGCGCCCCTTGCTGCCAGACAACAGCATCACCCAGCCTTGGGAGAGCCACTTGGGACCTGTATCTGCAAGCTTCTCCTGAGAAAATCCGACAACTTTGCACACGCAGCACGCCCACGTTCCATGCACCGAAGATAATCTTCCACTGAATACATATAGGAAAACCAAGTTAGACGGTCAAGTTCAAACCACAAAACAAATAAGAATATGGATAAACCCCCCATGAACATGACATTTAAGTTGTCAATGTCCAAGATCAAAGTGCAAACACGGCACAAAACAAGGCAGAAGAAGCTAGAGAATTCAAACCGATTAATTCACCAAAGCAATAGTAGGAAAATTGAATGGGAGGGAGGGCTTAGGCTGCTTTTTCTCCTGCAGTTTTTAAAAGACATCTCAAAACTTTAAAGTCAACCGAAAACCCTAATTTTTTTCACCATCTTAGACTCAATAAATTATGGCTTAAGTTTACACGTCCACTGTGACATCACTTTAAGATGCTGCGCTCTAGTTGGAATCAAGAAAGTGGCTGATAAAAAGCAGAACTTGATAAAAAATAAAATAGAAAAAAACTAAAAGTTCTCTTCAGGTTGCATCAGTTACTGAGAGAGAGAAAGAGAGAGAGAGCCCACATCAATATTATAGTAGATTAGAGTAATCAAACAGGACGACTACCCAGCCTTCTGAGAAAAACCTTACGCTGCCCTTGAAATTATCTTACTCAATATGGGTGTTGGGAAAAGCTTGCATGAATCAAACTTCAACCTCAAGCATAACTTTTTATTTTTATATTGATTAAGAAGCATGCACCAAAAACTAATAATAATAAACATTTTGAAGGGGTCAAATTCATATATATATATATATATATTATAAGCTAAAATGGATATGGAGAAGAAATTCTCTAATTCACTGTGAATTTAAGATACAATGATTCTTCTTTTTTTTATAGAGAAAGAATACAACACAATAGGAAAGAATAAATTCGGAAAGAAGAATATACATAACATTCCTACAATATACTCTATCAATCAAGGAAGTGACTTGGGGTGTCAATCAAAAGATTGGAGATAATTCCCACTAATCAAGGGGAAATTAGCTCCTTTCCATTTTAACATATATATATATATAAAAAAAAAATATAAAGGATTCCCCAAAATTTATCACTATCAACAACCAATAAATATTCTATCTTCAACCAAAAGAAAAGAAGAGGGAAGCTGTACCTTGAAGCACACAAACTCAAAAGAAGAGGCTGGCCTAACTCACTGTACACCCTAGATCGTAAATGCAACGCTGCACTCCTCTCTAGCTACTAAACAATGTAGGAGTAAATAATCCACACGTTCACCACTATACACTTTAAAGAGATGGGGAAGCACTCACTAACACGAACATCCTTTACAAGGCAATGACAAAAGGTGAACCCCGTGCAATGACAAACATATCTGAAAAACACTCCCAAAGGGAACTCTCCTCACAATACCTGTCCTCCCAATCTCACACCCAGACCCATATCCCGTGCAAAAAATGGTAAATTTAGAAAACTCCCTCCGCATTTTCATGGTAGCTCTCCAAAAGACAACCCCATAGGGAGAATTGATTCTACCAATATGCTAAATCCCCCACCCCACAATTACATCCATATCTACTAGCCACCACTCTTCTCCAAAGAAAATCATTATCTTGGCAAACCTCCATAGCCACTTAACAACTTAACAGTGGAAAAGGTGAATGAAGTTTGATTGCCAGATGTACTCAAAATTAAGATTCAATATACTTCTAATTTCAGCAATCATAAGAGAGTGTGGTGCTTCTAGATCCAAAACATGGGAATGTTTATCAATTTATAAACATCAGCAAGACAAGTAATTCATCTACAAGCTTCCACTACATTGTGACACAAGAAAATGAGGTATAACATGAAAAATGAAGAACAGATAAATGTGGCAAATACCTGACATTACACCATGCGTCACAGATGTGATTATCCCATGTTCCATTGGTTCTTTCCCCACTTGCAATGATCCTTCTGGAAGGGCAGTGTGAATCGAGTTCGGGAAAACCAGATAGACAAATGCTTTCATTTTCTGCAATTACACGCCATAAACATTGTCAATAAATAGGTACTTGTATATGACATTATGTACCCAGTGTGTGCACAAATAAAGCAATAAGAACTCTGCATAATCATTAGTTATCTTCCCAGTATCCTGCTATAAATTGCAAAATATACTGAACATCCTAAAATGAAGAAGAAAGATTGCTAGATGTGTAAATATGTGAATGCACAAATGTGCAGATGAATATGTTAATTTTCTATTTTGCGGTCCTCATAGGCTTCATATTTGTTGACCATGTTTTAATAAGAACTGAAATAAGAAGAGACAAACTAGTAAGATAAATGGATGTTGTGTATATCCTCCATGCAGTTTCCAATTCCCCTACTCCTTTGCATGACCCTTAACATAGTTAAAGCAGTCAAGGATAAGTTAATTGAACAGTCAAAAATGCCTTTGTAAGCTTCAATGTCCTCTTGATACCAAAGTATATATCTTTCTCACCAGTGCAAGACCATCGCCACCATGAAAAGCACCTACCATAATTCAATCCTACCACCATCAACCCTCTGCCATGTACCCACAGGTCACCAAAAACCAAAACAACCAATAGCCCAAGCTAGCAGTGCCACCCAAACACTACAAGATCACACCAGCACTGCAGACAAACTACCACCCACACCTACTCAATCAACATAGGTTACCACCACCACCAGAGATCATGCTTCCTCCCTTCCCTCCTCTACATGCACACAAGGGCACTGTCTTGCACCTCGATACCCCACCTCCATCATCATACAAACACAAAGTTATATGCACATCCATGCACACATCATCACTGTATTGCATCAATCAATCACATTGGGGCAAAAAACAAAAGATTTAGAGAAAGTAATAGACGAAAAATTCAAGATAAAAGTAAAAATCTATCAATGATTTCACCATCTGGGGCAGTAGATGACTGAGAAGATTGAAATATGCACATAGGACATAGAATGGAGAAAGTGGGTCCTGCAAGAATGACAAGGGGGAGGTACCAGTTTTTTAAAAAAGTGCACTAAAGTGTGCTTTAAGCAAAAAGCACAGCATGCTTAGGGCTTTTTGTGCATGAAGCTCAGCAACTTTAGCTAAGCACAATAAAAGCGCTTAGTTTTATGATTATTTTTATTATCAGACAATATGAATGGTTGGATCTGTTTAATTTTGGCAATGATGTGGCTGCTTGAATGGAAACCTTACCCAAAAAAGCTGTTTAAGATCTGATAAAATCGTATCTACACTTAAAAAAAAAAAAAAAGATTCAACCATATTTACCGAGCAAAAATATTAATGGAAACATGTAATTAGGTATAAATTAGGGAGTGCTAATATGTTTTTGATTGTTGTAAATTAGGGATTGATGATTGATTCCTGATTGTTGTAAATTAGGGGTTGAATGATGGGAGATAGGAGTAAATTAGGGATGATTTTTGTTCCTTATACTTTTTTTATGATTGTTTGAACTTGTAAATGGGTACAAAATATAAATGAAATATGGTATCTCATCATTTATTAAAATTTTCAGCCCTCATCTTACTTAGTTTTCTTTAATGATTGCTTTTTTAATAGTTTATATTTTTTATGCTTTTAAAGGTTTATATTCTTTTCATTTATGTGTGCTTCACTTTGCTTAAGCACACACTTAAGCTCCGTAGGCTTTCTGCGCTTAGCGCTTTTAAAAACATTGGTAGGTACAAGAAATAGTGAAATGTGGATTGATACAGAGAGAGATGGTTGAGCATGAAGGGGTTGTGGCTGAAATTATTAGAGAATGTGGTAGTTCAGCCAAGGGGACAATGGCAGTTGTTAAGAGTCCATGCAAGTGGATAGTGAATGTGAGGAAGGATGGATACTGTTGTCAGTGGGTAATGGCAGATCTTTGCAATTGCAGAAGTGCTATACAACAGGATTGTGAAATCTAGAGCACAAAATTGTTAAATAGCATCAACATTTGATTATTGAAGTTCATTTTCAGGCCAGTCAACAACATACTCCATGTCAAAGGGAATGGGGGAAGCATATCAGACCTTCCCTCCCTCATAGTTCAGGTTGATTATGTATTTAATGCATATCTGACCGAGTTAGCTCAATGATTTGGGCTCACCATTTAACTCAGCTAGTAGTTAAAAGGTAAACATAATTTCATAGCCATTTATTCAGTAGGGAAAAGTATTTCAAGGATCTCAGAGGGGAGTTGTTAGAAACCCAAGCAAGCTAGAAGTAAAGGTAAAGAACCCAATGCCAAAAAGCATCAGAAATTTTAACAGGAATTAACTATACCTGTTCTTCATGTTTGTTGGGGTCCAGAATAACATACCCATTTTCTGTCAGACAACAACATATTGCAACTGCAGCAACCAGCAACAAAAATCAAGGCACATTCATCAAACAGTAAAATGGAGCGTAACCATATATCTTATACCTGCAAGATGCTTCAAAGGAATCCCAGCATCTACAAGGGCAGCACAAGCAGCATTTATTGCACATACAAGAAGCTAGACAAGGTTCAGTCAAGAAGTCACATATTGTCAAATGGGCATTTGGGTCTCCATTATGAACAAAACCAGGCTATGTTGTCATTCCTTAACATTTAAAAGGAATAATTACAGTCCATGCAGACAGATGGACAACAATAAGAAACAGTCATGCATGAAGAAAAGTTATCCAAAAACCCTGATTAGATGATGTGAGGTTCTGAAGTTGCTCCATGAGTATGCCTCATATGTCATAATATCTAATCTCAAACCACCATCTCATAAGGTATATAGAACTAAAATAAGACGATATGCATCATAAAAGTGAATAGAAAAGTTTGTTTCCAAGGGACATTCAAAGTTTCAAATACTGCCTCACCACCACACATACATTGACAAGAGGGGAATGATTTGTTAAGAAACAACCAGATAGCCAGAAATACATCAACATCAAATGATGCCTACCAAAATCTGCCTAAATTATATGGCATCTCAAGTAACTTCACTGGATACAGTGAGGGAAAGCTTCATTTCTTAGAGGCATTCCTGTGAAGAAGTAATAAAAAGAAAAAAGATTAATTTTGCAGCGCCATTGCACTTGTCTACTGTAAAATCTTCTCCATGGAATCTCTGAATACCCCATTGATGTAGTTTTATGTGGTTCTAAAAGAAAAAATAAACAAATGCAAAGAAAAAATTAAGCAGCTGGAAGTTCAACAAGATCTAGCAGAACCTAAAAATAGCTGTCGATATTATGGCATCTCCTGCAACTTTATTGAACAAGGTGAGGACCCCAGGGGCATGCCATTGAAGCAAAGCAATTAAAAATGGCATCCCCAATGCATGAGCCTCCCTGTTCTATGAGGGTCATATTTGTATGTCGTGTAGTCTTGCCTTGCTCTAGCAAAAAGACTGTTTCTGTAACTCAAACCCGTAACCACACCTGTCCACTGGAAATTTTTATATATAAACACTAAATAGCTCATTGATATAGTTCTAGGAGGTTTTAAGAAACAAATAAAATAAAAGAATGTCAACATTAAAAGAACCCTGGTTAAGGTCCAATTAGTTATCATTCTACTAGAAGGAAGTGAGAATGGAGGATACAGCGCCATCATCATTGACAACCTGCAAAAAAACGCATAAAAACTCGATTGAAAACCTGCAAAGAAAGTACAAAAACTAAATGCTTGTAACTGAAGATGCCACAAACAGTATCATACTTGAAAACAGACAAAAATGGGCAGGAAAGTACTGCCTCTGAATATCTCCTCCTTTGCCGTGCCACTCTATCAAGTATTAGTTTGGTTAAACAGCAACATAAGGGGCCAGCTGGATGAGCTTTTGTTTTCTGTTTTTGTTTTCACTATTTTGGGAATGAAAACAGAAAATGGCATTTGGTTTCTGGCTTTTATTTCCAAAAATTTTGAAAACAAGAAAAAGCTATTATCACAATTTTCATTTTCTTCCCCCTCTTCCATCTCTGACCACTGGCCACCGGTATAACGCCAGAGGGGTCATTGGCAACCATTGGCCTCCGCCAACAACCCTATACTAGCATTACCACCCTCCAGCGACTCCTATAGTGATTTGTCAAAGGAGTTGCCAACAATCGAAGGTCACCAATAGCGATAGTGGGGAGAAAAAAAACAAAAAAACTGGAAACAAAATAAAGCAATAGGTAGAAAAAATGAAAAAAAGAAAAAAAGAAAAAATCAAATATAAAACTGAAAACAAGATGTTGTCAAACATGTGAAGTGTTTTTTTTTTTAAGAAAACAAAAACAAAACACAAAATCTAGAAAATGAAAACTGAAAGGGATTCTCTCTCTCTCTGTGGAACCTAGTGTTAGGTTCCGGTGTCTGTTCTTTTTTTGTTTTTTAACTTTTGGTTTTGTTTTTGTTTTTTAATTAAACAGAGTTTGGTGCTTATTTTTCCTAATGTCAGTTTAATTTAGTGTCATTAGTAATGGAAGGGGTGTCCTAGAGATTTAAATGAAGTACAGATAGTAGTTTGTCTAAAAACAAACTATTTGGGGTATTTGGACCAAAGGCCCAAAGTACAAGACATGTATGGTCAATTTACCAAAGATAAAATTATAAATAAGATTATTCGTAATAAGGTTAAAGTGGCTCCTATTAAAGATAAAGTGTGTGAAACATAATTAAGATGGTTTGATTGTATGAAACTAACCAATAAAGGCTTCTGTTAGGACAATTGACTTAATGGGACAAGTATTTAGCAAAGAGGTAAAGAAAGACCCAAAATAACTTGAGGAGAGACTCCTAAGTATCCTATGAGTTACAAGGGCCTTACAAAAGATAAGGCCATAAGTCGACATGACTGGCGAGCTAGAATTCTAATATCATACTCCAAATTTTTGCTATTTTGCATCAAAGCAGGATGACAGGGAAATATTCGCAAGTAGGTTGTTGAAGTTTGCCTCGATTCTTGTCCTAGAAGATAGCAGAATCTGAAGGAGTATAAAAGAGTAGTTTAGGCTGAAGAAATTAGGCAGTTGGGGCTAAGTGTAATTAGTACTTTTAGTTGGGGTTAATATGTAATTTCCCTAAGTTAGTTAGTTGCCTAATTTGTGCCCGCCTCCTCTATAAATAAGAGGGCAAGGCGGCAGTCTAAGTATTGATTCAACTCTCTCTCTTGTCAAGTTCTCTTCTCCTATTGTGAGTATACTTTGTTCTAGAGAAAGTGAGGCATATGTATTGTGTTCTTGAGTTTTCTTGGAGTGAACAAAGGGCTGTACTTGAGCGATAGGATTGAGGTAGAGGTTGGGCTTTGTATTGATCAGTTTCATCCTAATAAAAGGCTGCTCATTGGTGGGTGTTTGAAGGCTGGATGTAGGATTGCCAAAGGCAATCCGAACCAGGATAAATCTGCGCCTAAAGTGTTTGGTTTGATCTCTTTTAAATTCTGTTATTTCCTTTACTGCTGTTCATATATTCTGTTTCTATTTCTCATTGCATCCGAGAGTGTGTGAGAGGGTTTATGTGAGGGTTTTCTCGCCTAAGGTTGTAATCTAAGAGTCCTAAGGTTAACAATTTGGTATCAGAGACTCCCCTAGGATCAAGAACTGCTTTCTTGCAAGGTTTCTTTATATTTCTTGTTGATTTAATCTACCTACTGTCTTCGGCCATGGCTGCAACAAGATATGATGTAGAGAAATTCACTGGCCATAATGATTTTGGCCTTTGGAGGATTAAAATGAAAGCTTTACTAGGAAACTTAGGACTGAAATCAGCCTTAGAAGAGAAAGAAAAATTGCCTGAAACTCTCTCGGCAGAAGAGAAACAAGAAAGGCTAAAACAGAAAGAGGAAATTGATGAGAAGGCCTTTAATACGTTGATTCTTAGCCTTGGTGATAAGGTTTTAAGAGAAGTATCCAAGATGACCACCGCCCTATCCCTATGGAATAGGTTAGAGACCCTATATCTAACCAAGACCCTTTCTACTCGGTTGTTCTTGAAAACCCGCTTCTTCTCATTTAGAATGGGAGAAGGTCAGAAATTGCATGATCATATTGATGATTTTACAAAGCTGTGTTTGGACTTAGAGAACATAGATATCAAGTATGATGATGAGGACAAGGCCCTCATTCTCTTGCATTCTTTGCCTAAGACCTATGAGACCTTTGTTGACATACTAAAGCATGGCAGGGAAAAACTGTCACTTGATGATGTAATTGGAGCTTTAAACTCCAAGGAACTGCAACAAAAGGTAGAGGTAAATGGTTCTCTAGGAGATGCCCTAGCAGCTGTGTCTAGGCCGGAAAAGGGGGATCAAAGAAATAAGGATAGGGGAAGATCTAAGTCTAAAAATAGTAGGAGATCTGTTAGGTGTTTCTTGTGTCATGAGGAGGGCCACATCAAGAGAAACTGCCCAAACAAGAAGAAAGAAAACCAGGAGAAAACCAGCCCCGAATGCTCTAACACCATGTGTGGTTTTGGCTATGAGAATTCGGATGTCCTATAGCTTTTCTAGGTATGTAGGTAGAGTAGCATAGGTCCTAGGTTTAGGGTGTTCTTCTCATAGGAAATGGGTATTTATCCATAGAGACATGGTGGAGGGGGAAATAGTTTGTCTAGACATCAATCTAAGGCCAAGATAATTGGAGATGTGAGAATAGGAAGCATGGTGGAGCTGTTCCAGAATATTAGAAGCTGTAAAAATGTCCCTGTTTTTAATAAGAAAGTCTAATGTCCTTAGGAATAATTAGATAGTGAGAATTGGAGTCCTAAGAAGTTGCAAAGATCTCTTAGAGAGATGGTAGCAACCCTCTAGAATAGAGGATATGTGGTGCATGTTTGCAGGTCTTGTGGATAAGCTGCAGCCACTAAGGATAGCCTATGATAAGTTAGGTTATCTCATTTCTTGAGGATGGCTCACAATGGTGAGCAAGGACTAGGAAAGTATCTAAGGCTAGGGATATTAGGGAGGGGAAAATTTGCAGGTGTATAGGAATAGAATCCATGTAGTTTTTTGACTAGGTCTCCATATGTAGTGTTGCCTAGGATGGGATAAGTTAGAAGCCAAAGGTTAGTTTCAAGTGAGATATGGAATTGTCGGGTCTAAGGAGTCTTATGCACTATCTTGGACTTAAATGGAAGATCTCTTATGTTATAGGGGTGGAGTGCTGTGAAGTGTCTATTTGAGAATTAAGGAAGGTGCTGGAAATGGGGAAAAGTCTAGGAAAAATGCTAGACAAATGGCCATTAATTAAAGCAGCACATGAAGGCTTAATTTTGGATCAAATAGGTATCACTAACAGCCATTATCCATGTGGAATCTAAGGGGAAAAGTGATCCTATAGAGAAGCCCAAAGGAATAGAGGTTAGAGGGAAAGGTAAGCAAGGTTGATTGCTTAGAAGGTCTCTCTAGAGATGATGGTAATTCCGGGTGAAGGTATAAGGAATCTGATCCCTTTAGGATAAGTCCAAGGGTTGAATTTTGAGTGCATGAAAAGCTGTGTATTTCAATGGTATGTCTAGGGAAATGTAAGGCAGCTTCATCGGTATTTGTTCATGAAGGATTCTCAAGGTATAACTGAGTGTCAAGATCAGTTTTGAGAGTGAAGAATAAAGGGAGAAGCTGGAAATTCTAAGGCATAGAGGTTGAAATAGGATTTGGACAGCTTAAAGCAGCCTAGGTTACCCAATCTTAAGCATATCTTGATTCCCTGGTATATAGTTAGAGGAGAGTTAAGAAAAGAAGTCTAGCAGTCTTGTTCTGAAACAAACATGAGAAGAAAGGCAGTGGTAAATCCTAAAAGGCCGGTTTTGGAAGCTAGGAGGAAGTCTAGCAGTGTTAAGCTCAATTCCGGGAGAGGTACACTGGTGTTTGTAATGCTGTGTGAAATTCTAGACCTTGAGGAGGATAACTTTTAAATGAGAGTTGCAGGTTTAGTTTTGCAGCTAGAATTTTATCCAAAGAGTGGTCCATTATTATGTTTTACAGCATTGATATGTTTTTCTTTGATGTGTTTGTGTTTGATATGATCAGGTTTGTTCATCATCCATGGAGGAAGCAAGAGCTGGCTATCGGGTGAAGAACTCAAGGCAAATGGTGGAGATTTGTTGAAGTTTGCCTCGATTCTTGTCCTAGAAGATAGCAGAATCTGAAGGAGTATAAAAGAGTAGTTTAGGCTGAAGAAATTAGGCAGTTGGGGCTAAGTGTAATTAGTACTTTTAGTTGGGGTTAATATGTAATTTCCCTAAGTTAGTTAGTTGCCTAATTTGTGCCCGCCTCCTCTATAAATAAGAGGGCAAGGCGGCAGTCTAAGTATTGATTCAACTCTCTCTCTTGTCAAGTTCTCTTCTCCTATTGTGAGTATACTTTGTTCTAGAGAAAGTGAGGCATATGTATTGTGTTCTTGAGTTTTCTTGGAGTGAACAAAGGGCTGTACTTGAGCGATAGGATTGAGGTAGAGGTTGGGCTTTGTATTGATCAGTTTCATCCTAATAAAAGGCTGCTCATTGGTGGGTGTTTGAAGGCTGGATGTAGGATTGCCAAAGGCAATCCGAACCAGGATAAATCTGCGCCTAAAGTGTTTGGTTTGATCTCTTTTAAATTCTGTTATTTCCTTTACTGCTGTTCATATATTCTGTTTCTATTTCTCATTGCATCCGAGAGTGTGTGAGAGGGTTTATGTGAGGGTTTTCTCGCCTAAGGTTGTAATCTAAGAGTCCTAAGGTTAACATAGGTAAAAAACCACCTATTCATACTCTAAACAAAAATTAGTGATTGTAAGTAGCAGATTGGAAACTTACAATCAAGTGGCAGAAAATAAAGATATCTCCAGATGGATCTAGTTGTCTCACCTGAATTATAACTGACGTTGTAGTGTTTGGGTTGACAGTCAAAAGGCATATGCTTTGCAAAGTCCTTTTCAATATCATCTCATGCTCCTTCTCCAGTTTTCCTAGATAACAGAAGAATTTAAATTAGAAGATAGAAGATAAGAACCACACAAGTCAAATTTTTATTTTTATTTTCTTATATAAGCAAACAAAGAGTGGCCAACCACAACTAGTGAGATTAAGACTTGTGATTGTTGTAGTTGTAAATAAGTAAACAAAGAAAGTCAAATGAAAATACTTTCATCAATGCTACAGAATAACTCAGAGTGGAGCTAGTGCAATAATCTTATGGCATATTACAGACAACATGATTTCAATGTAGCAGCAATCTATTCAATACGAATGTGAAAATGATAGTTTGGCTCATTGTTTCATTTCCTCCCAATTCTCAAAACAAATAACTATTATGTAATCAATAACATGATTTCCATGTTCAAATTGTTACTTGAAAGCCGCACCTCTAAGCTAAACGCAACTCCATAACGTAAATTCATTGGCTCATCCCTAATATATTGGCGTGTAACCTCAGTCAACTTAGTGTATAACAATCAAAATTAACATTCCATTTTGTATACAAAGCTCAGGGGTTAAATAATAACAAAAACAATAAAGAAACTCACCAATCTGCCCGGTCTTGGGCTTCCAGGTGACGTCAATGCTAGCCTTTAAAGGATTTTCATTCTTCTTGGTTCCTGCCTTCGGCCCATAAACTGCAGCAAGGACTTTTGTTTCCCCTAAATGAAAAATAAAAAATCAAACCAAGTACTCAAATTTACAAGCAGAAACATTAGTAATGTAGAAAGAATTGTTCAATTTCAGCTCAAACTTAACAGAATCCCATAGGAACGAGAAAGAATGCAAATTTAGGCCCATTATAGGAGAACAACGAGTACGCTAAAAGACCACAAAGAAACAAACCTTCAGGTAAATATTTTAAAATCTAGGCGAAAAGGAAAGACGGATGCACCTTGAGACCAACTGGCGGAGCCATGAGCACGGTTGAGAACATTCCGAGAACAAGTGAGTGGTCTTAGCTGGTTGGCTTTACGGCCATCTACTCTTTCTACTTCCATACCGTTTCTTGCACCTCTACCCTCGAGTTCCCAGGGTGGAATCAACAGCTGCTGGATTCGAATTGACGCCGGCGAAGAGTGTTTCGAAGTGAGAGATCCGTTCGAAAATCTCGAAATCGTCAGAGCTCTGAAGCTATGAATCGCTCCGAACGTCGGAAACAGGGATTAGCTAGGGTTTAGGGTTTTGAAACGTTGGAAACAAATTTTTTCTTTATCTTTTACTTTATCACTTCACTTCAGAAAATTGACAAACTACTACCTCTTAAAAATCAGAATATCGCCTTGTGCCCGATAAAGGGTCGCAGCTCTAATCCACCGGAACGTTGAAATTGTGTCATTTTAGAATTTTTGAAATTTTAAGAAATACTATAAAAAGGTTTTAGAGTTATTTTTGTAATTTAAAAAATACTTTAAGATTATTTTATAATTTTATAAATATCATAGACGTGTTTTTTGTTTCAGCAACTACGATAATTAAAAATTTTTAAAATTTTATCCAATTTTTTTTTCTTTCTTTATTTTATAAAAAATCAAAAATCTTTAGTCCTAAGCTCCTAACTTTTCCTTTGCTCTCATAGTCATTCGTCTGTCTTCTCTCTGCTATTCCATCCATGTTTGATCGACAATCGTTATTCCATTATTTATAAAAATAATATAATTTTGAGTTAATTATTTATTAAAAATAATTAGCCAATTTTCTATTCAAAAGGTGGTAATTTAATGTAATCTCCTCGTCTTTTTTATTTGCGTAAATACACTGCACACCTTAAGGTGAGTTTGGTTGGTATAATACAAAATGAAAAATTACAACTTTATTGAATTCCATGATTCAATGAATCAATGTCTCCGCTGCTCACCGACGGTCAGCTAGATCCTCCTCGTATGGGTGGAACCTTAAACAGGGATCTCTTCATTTGATCACCATTCGGTCGGGGCCTTCTTGCTTTATAAAATTCATCATTTTCTTCATTTATTCTACTCAAATTTGTCTGAATCTAATCAGGATTTTATCCAGCCGGTGAGTAATTTTCAGCTTTGTGTGCATTTAGGATGTTGAATTATTCGGTTTCAGTCGTCATGGATGTCTGCCATTTTCAGGCCCTGTCTGTTCGTTCTTTTCCATTTTGACGTCACTATTCTCTCATAATCTGCTTGGTGACTCAGAAGAATGAGAAACAAACTTAAAAGTTGACTTTTGTTTTGTTTTGCGTTCTGTTGGTTTTTAGATAATGAAAAATATGATTCCACTGCTTGTTTTCTGTCTGGGTGTCTGAGTGAAGGAGAATTCAGGATTCATCTAAGATGATGGAATTTTCCCTTCTTTTCTCAGCAACCAAACTGAATTTTGGTTTTCCCGATTGAAGTTTTTGTATTACATATACTCCAAGGCCTTGTATTTGGTGGTGTATCACACGATATTGTTCTGAAACTTGAAATTCCTCTGTTTCTTTGCTTGCCAACTGTTTGCCAAAGCACGTATTGTGGATATATAGGAAATCGAAGCTGTTTTTTTCTTTACCCCCATAAAAATTTAGTGTGATTAATTGACTATCAAGTGCCATTGTAAGCACACATACTATTTGTGAAAATGCTCCAGAATCTGGAACATGCTGTTATACATTTGTGGCATGGATCAATTGTTGCGGTTAGTTTATGAAGATCTGATGACTTTCAACTATTGTCTGGCATGTAAATTTCACGTGGCAGTAGGATTATATCTTGATAGATCTAGATCAAACTTTTTACCTTGGTAAAGCTAACACCATAGGATTTCTGGAATAAGAGAACTCTTTTAATCATTATCATCCATTGAAGTATGTTGTTTTGAATATATTCCGGTATATCAGTGCGAAGTTCAACTAGATATGCTTGTGGCTGTTTGCTACAATTTGCTGACAATATGACTAGATAGGCGATTTGGGTCGATGATAAGCTAGTACCATCCATGTAACTGGTAATGAGTGGATGTTTCCCTGTTCTTTCACCAGTTTGATTAACCTTTTTGGGTGGAATTTTATGTAATTCTGGCCAGGAAAGATAAATTATAATGCCAGGGGATGGTTTTTTCTGTTCAATGCCTGGATTATGTTAGTCAAAAGATGTTAACTCAAAGTTGGAACTAGGAATTGTGGAAGAAAAGGGGAAGGAAAGAAAATAGTAGTCCTAAAGTGCATGTCAAAATTCATGCAAAGAGTTTTTCTTTTTTTTCATTTTCCTTTCCATTGAAAAACAGAGGCTAAAGTGTTTAGCCCTTGCAGGGTTTTTTCATATTCTGCCAGGAGATGTCTATGAGACTATGATTAAATGACATCATGACAACCTATTGTTTGTGGTGGCAAATTAGGGAAATCTCTTTCATTCATTTTTAAGCTGATTAATTTTTCTTCAAAGCATTGCTTCTTATTTCAATTTCATTAATGTCTCATTACGTATCTGTATCTATCATACCCAATCTCTCTGATAGATTGCATTACTCAAATTCAATACCAAGTAATATTTCTGAAATGATTAGAGTTGTGCCATGGCGCTCCAATACCATTATTGAGACAATTCAAACAATGCATGTCACTTGGTTCATGTATTTGGAATTTTTGCAGGGTGAGAAGCGATTGATTTGGATTCAGAACCAGCTGATAAATGGTTACTAAGCTTGGTCTATAAGTGCATATTTTGCAATATGGATCATGGAGGTCGACTTGTTTGTCAAACAGAATCAAGAAGATTGCTTTGGCTATTCGGTTTAATTTTGGCAGTAGTTCTGACTTTTCAGCATTTTGAATTTCCATATGGCAGTGTTTTATCATCCCTCCTGTCCAGTGGCAAAGTTTCCTTCCGGGAAATTAGAAGCTTACCTACTGGAGATAACTCTGAGCTGTCCGGCAATGCCACACTGTCGAATGGTTTAACCTCAACTAGCACGGATACAATACACAATACAAGAAACATTACTGGAGTCTCTGATTTGGAGAAAGAAACTACTGGTGTGAATGAAGGAAAAGACAGAGGAACCAGGAATGATGTGACATCAGAAAGAAAAAGAAGCCCAAGTGATGCTTTGGGACCTGTAAATGAAGGAAATTCACAAGAGGATCGTGAAGAGCAACACAATAATGCAGGCCTGGTCAAATTTAAAAATTCAGAAAATGGTATGGCACTAGAGAAGCCTGGAGAACCTAAAACCAGCATTTCATCAAATAATCCGAGTGCAGGTACACTTTCTTCATCGGGGAATTTGGATTACAATATATTTTATCAGATCTAAAAAAGAATGCAAGCTCAGATGCAGGCCATCAGTCTTTTTTTTTTGTAATTTTACCAACACTATTATCACATTACTTGAACCTTCCTGACACATTTCCATTCACATTCTGGAGCCGCGACGAGGTATTTTAACACCGACACATCTTTTGTGCACAAGGATGTAAGAGACAAACTTACCAAGGATGAAAAATCTGGTATGCTGCAGAGCAATTCCTCCCTGTCAAACTACAGTTCAATGGTGAATAAAAGTTCTGGAATGCCAATATCAGAAGTACTTTCAATATCCAAAATGAATGCTCTATTACTACAGAGTCATGCATCACCCCATTCAAGGGTATATATTTAGGAGCTGACAGTTTTTATTTGATCAATTGAGAATGACTTCCATATATATATATATATATTTATTTTTTTTTCATTCATATTATTCCATAAACTCTCCAAGCAGGAACCATTGTGGTCTGCGCCAGTTGATCAAGAATTACTATATGCGAAACAACAGATTGAGAATGCACCCAATGTGAAGAATGACACAGAACTCTATCCACCTCTTTATCAAAATGTTTCAAGGTTTAAGAGGTACAATTTTTTGTAATTGATATTTTGATCTACTATTTGTCCAACCATTCCCTTGTGGCAATTTTAAAAATTACCATTACATGCTCAAAATGTAGGGGAATTATGGATGAGCTGGAGCTCTTCTTCTTATTATTATTATTACTATTGACCTGCCAGGTGGTTTTTTTGGCTCTATGTTTAATTATTACTATTATTTTTTTGGTTTCACCATGTCAACTAAGTTATGGAACACAACTATATCAATTATCTTCATTCACCACCATCTCATGAAATTTCTTCATGTGAAGATGGTGTTCAAACTTCATTTCATCATTACTCCGCCAGGGGATATTATCCACTGCCGGTCCCAAGCCCGGATAAAGGAGGAGGGTTGCGTTAGGTAGCCGACCGCCAGCGTAAAACCTAGTCGGATCCAAATATGAATTCTAGACAAACTATCTGTTGGGATGTAACCCACATAGAAGTCTAGAATTCATGTAGCTAACCCCACATAGTGGGATAACGGCTGGATATGTTGTTGTTGTTGTTGTTGTTTAAACATAATTAAGTTGAACAGATTGCTTAGAGCATTAAGTTTTGGGCTAAATGTGACTTAGGAGTATAAATCTGGAAGGGGAAATCATTGACATTTGGATGGTTCAATTGTCCAAAACTTCTCTTCAATTTTAGTTCACCATTTAAAACTATATTTGGACTGAGTATCACAAGCTGGGCAAAGAACATATAATTGGAAAAATGTTTTAAGTTGATGTTTCCTTTTTGTGCTAACCTTGGAATTGTAGAGACTAGTATATGGCTGTTGTTAGAGATGTTTCTGTCTTCTATTTTGATTTAACTGCAGTCCCTTGCACATTAGTCCCACACTTTTTGAGATCAATCACTCGTTTAAAAAACCTTCTCCGACCTTTGAATTGTTGAAGCAAGAACTTTATGTAAGAGTCCAAGCTCCAAAAGGAGAATTAGAAAATTTTCTGGTAGGAGATCAGATGTTGGGATATCAAACAAGTTGAACCAGGTACAGTTTATGACTTACTACTTGTGAGTGGAAAAACATGGTAGAACTCATTTCTTCATCTGATCATGACAGAGCTCCTTTTACTTGCAAAAAATTTGCTTCACCAGTATTTCAGGAATCTTATATGCAACTTGGCTTTTCCTCATATGAAATGCTGTTCAATTCTAAGAATGCATGTAAATGAATCTGCAGGAGTTATGAATTAATGGAGAATATGCTCAAAGTATACATCTACAAGGAAGGAGAAAAACCCATTTTCCATGAATCAATACTCGAAGGAATATATTCTTCTGAGGGATGGTTCATAAAGTTGATGGAAGCAAGCCATCATTTTGCTACAGAAGACCCTGGAAGAGCTCATTTATTTTACATACCTTTTAGTTCACGGTTGCTACAATTGACAATTTATGTTCCCAATTCACATAATCGTAGTAACCTAATACAGTACATGAAGGATCATGTTGAAATGCTTGCAGCGAAGTACCATTTCTGGAACAGAACTGGTGGAGCAGATCACTTTGTTGCCGCTTGCCATGACTGGGTCTGCTACTCTACTCTTCCTTTCAAGATACTACTACTGAGAGCCAGTTGGGTGCATGTTTATTATGAAATATATTGGGTGATTTTAATATACCTTAAAATTCAGTGAGGGGTTTGGTTTTGCTTTCATTTCTCCTGTGTATGAACTCCTTAGAGAGATTGCACCTGTGGCTAAAAAGTCATGAAGCCTTCCACCAACAAGTAGCTTGAAATTAACTTTCCAAATTGCCAAACCAACTCTTTTATGAAAATATTGATTGTTGCAAAATTTGTAAACGTTGAATATAGTTTTGTCTCAAATTTAGGATGGACAAACAAAGATATCATGCATAACCCGTATGTATTGTTGCCTTTAGATAGAAATCATGCTGCATCTCTCTGTGTATTTGCATGATTAGAAGTCACCATCTGTAAGTTGAAGCTTCTAACAAAACACCCTTCTTTCAGGCCCCAGCTGAAACAAGAGGACGGATGACCAGTTGCCTCAGAGCCCTCTGCAATGCTGATATCAAAACAGGCTTTGACATAGGCAAGGATGTTTCTCTTCCAACAACATATGTGCGCTCGGCTGAAAATCCTCTCAAAGGTATTGGAGGTGAACCTCCTTCCAGGAGGACAGTCCTTGCTTTCTTTGCTGGGTACATGCATGGTCCTGTCCGCCCTGTTTTATTGGAATACTGGGGAAATAAAGACCCGGACATGAAAATCTTCAGCCGGTTGCCTCCTGTCCGGGGAAATAAGAACTATATCCACCTAATGAGGAGCAGCAGGTACTGCATTTGTGCAAGAGGCTATGCAGTGCACAGCCCACGGGTTGTGGAGTCTATCTTCTACGAGTGTGTCCCAGTTATTATATCTGACAACTATGTTCCTCCTTTTTTTGAGGTTTTGAACTGGGAATCCTTTGCTGTCTTTGTCTTGGAAAAGGATATTCCAAATTTGAAGAATATACTCCTCTCCATCACAGAAGAGAAGTATCTTGAGATGCAAAAGAGGGTGAAAATGGTGCAGCAGCATTTTCTTTGGCATGCTAAACCTGTAAAGTATGATTTGTTTCATATGATTCTTCACTCTGTTTGGTACAATAGAATTTTTCAAATTAGACATACTTGAATCCTTTCCATAAGTTTTTGAATGGAAAGGCTGAAGAGACAGAATCTTTTTTGTATCAATAATATATTAACACACAGTTTAAACTTTTTGTTGAAAGATTTGTGTTCTTATACTGATTTTTTGATGATACAATGACTTAAACATAATTGCAAACTGATCGAAAGGTCATGGGCTTGAATTGTGCAGAGTAAAAGTATATACAAAGATGACCATATCCCCACCATAGGCACTTAAGCAATCATGTTTGAGGTCAATTTGAGTTTCATTTTATGCATTTTATAGATTGAAATACTATTGGAAGATTTTATGACCTTTATTAGGCTTTGTAGTTGGAAATAGTAGTTTCATGTTTGGCAATCTTACAAGTTGCTGGACATGGGCCTTTGGGGTCGCCAATTTGTAATCTTATGCGGAATATATTGTTAGTCTCTCGGACAAAGATTTCTTAATGTAGAATGTTCTGGCTGGTAAACTTAGTCCTACTTATTACCCCCATAGTCCCAGTACATTAGGATAACCTGACAACTATAATATTTTATTCAGTGGATTTCAAAGGAAATGTGAATTTTTTGTGGCCTTGAGTGTATTTTCGTAGTGTTGCCTTGAAGAGATTCTTGTAGCTCTTCTTGTATCGTGTTATGCATTTTGGTGGTTTTAATTCCAGTGCGCTCTATTTCTGGCTGTTTAAGGATTAATTGCAGGGGTCTTTTTGAGCCTCCCTAAATTGATTTTTATAATATCAAACACGAGCTTACTAAGCCTAACCTGTTGCTATTTCATGTTACTTTTTCTTTATATTTGAGCCCCATCTCTGTTGAATACAAAACCTTGAACCAAATGAGCCGCAAAATGAAGTGAAGAGATGTTGCCAAGCCGCTGCAGTAATATTGCTTTTTCTTGTTAAGTCATATGCTTTCTACTAATTTTGTTCCTCATATGTGGGATTCTTTCCTATCTTAGGGGCAAAAGAATCTAGTTGGTGTGGTGAATGAGTATGGTTTATTACCGTGCTACTCTTAAGTTCAAACTGTAAATTACAAATTGTACCCCTTTCTGTCTTCCCATATGAGGCATTTGGTCTTTTTAGTTGGCTAATCAAACACACATTTGGTCATATACTTGATTTCTCCAAGTGGTTGCTGGCCCAAAAATTCAAACCCCTGTGCTTGTGGATTGAACTTAAGGTTTGATTTTGGTGTTTAAACAGGTGTTTGAAATTAGTTTTAAGATTGAAGTCTATTGTAATTGATTTTTTTGAATTATTTTCTTTTTGTTTTTTAATCACTTTGTCCTTCATTCTGGAGCATGATTGGCGAAGATGGCAAAGGAGAATTCTAGAAGACCTTTCTGCCAAACGTGAAATGTCTTGAAGAATTCTAGAACATGATCCGCAGGTTAATGGAACAAGGTTTGATGACACCTGACAGAGCAAAGAAGTCTAATGACAGGAACAGGTGCCAAAATAGCAGAGTAAAAGCGGAGAAAAGAATTATGATGAAGATGATGACTTTGCACTAAACCCAAGAGGAGGAGAGGGAAATAAGAAAAACCTTCCTTCTTGCTCTTTCTAGCAGTGTATTTCTAGAGAACAATGCTTAATTGTCTGATGCACTACAAGAATGGAAATTCTTCGAATCCTTCCTATTTCTTATCCATCTTTATCTTTATCTTTATCTGAATGGATGTGATGCCAAGCATATTCTTATGTGACTTAATAGACTATAAAACCTAGATGTAATTGCCTTGGAGTGGTGGCAGAATTACATTATGCTTGATGTAATTGTCTTGTCTGGTCAGAATCAGATAAGAGAATTCTATTTTCTGTCACCTAATGTTCATGATGCACCTTGGTGTTTTAAGTTAGTGAATATACTTGTCTTGAAGAATTCAGATTTTTGACATGGACCCTGCTTAGACTTTATCTAAGGATTAGATTCTACATTTGAGTGATTTCAAAGAGGTAAATTTTCATGGCATAATATGTCTATGCATCCATGTGTATGTTATCTCTTCAACCCTAGTTCTTCTTCTGATCAGAAGGTATTGAGTGGTTTAGATAACCTAGATGAGGAGTTTTGTAAACCCCCAGTAGCAAACAAGGCCATGTTTGTTTGATTAGTAGATGAGCCATTCAATGGCAAGTCACCATCTCCATGTGTCTGGCCATATTATGTTCATTGGAGGTGGACGCATGCTATTAATAGACCAGGCCAAGGATAGGCACAGCATAGAAAGAGAAGAAACATGTAGAAGCCCTGAATATCTTAGTGTGATCCTGCCACACATCACAATTCAGGTCATCAGAGCATAAAATTGTGCATATACGTACGGCTTACATCCACATGGATTTCATGTCGCACAGAAGAAGTGAAGTGAAATGGTCCATTTTAGTGTGAAAATTATCAGATTTTATGTCATCAGGAGTCAGCTTTTGTGATGTATGGGCAGCCATGAGGGGTTTGGACCAGATGATGAGACACCTGTGAAAACCCTTCACAGCATCTTCCTTCCTTTTGGGTGAAATGAAATTTTATCACCTTATGAAAATGGCATGTTAATAATTATTTTATAGGGTAAAATATGTTGTGCATAGTTGAAATTTGGGATAAGCACATAGAGTAGCTCTCATGTCTCAAAAATTATACCGATTATCTTTATTCTTAAAAAGTTATATCAAATTACTCTTTGTCATTAGATTTACGTTACATGAGATACTTTTAACGCTCTATATATTTACACAATTTCTAATATTTGTTTAATAGAGAGGTTTGTGTAATTTTCAAAATATGGGAATACACATTGTAATTTTGAGAAACCAATTAACTTATATATATATATATATATATATTCAAAATAATATTTAGACACTTAGTTTTGACATTTTACATGACACTCAATATTGATGGAGAGTTAGTCTAAGCAAATTATTTGTTGCGAAAGTGAATTTACAAACTATCAATACTAAGTCACACAAAATATTTTAATTTCGTGTCTACATAACATATTTGTGTGTGTATCTATATATATATATATATGTGTGTGTGTGTGTGTGTGTGGTTATGACCATCTGGAGCAGTGCCATGGGAATGGGTTTCATGGCCTTGCTGAGTGGATTATCTGGGAGTGTAAGATTAGTATTAATTCTAGCAGTGCATTGATTCAGGAGGGAAAGATAGGGCGAGTGCATTGGAACCTCAGCATTGAATGCACAGTGGTCCATTAGTTGTTAGTATCATACAGAAGATAAATTGCAGATCCCTTCTTCATCTTGAATAGCTTGAAGGATTTGGCATGGTGGGCAAAGTGCAAATCGATCATGCTTGTGTATCTCTGGATTACAACAGGCATAATCTCCTAGTTCGTGATGATTGGAATAGGGCTCCTGGTAAACTCAAGAACCGGATCAAAGTGATTCGGTCGGTTGAGTTATCTTTCAATTTAGTTTAGGCCTAGTCCTAAAAGATTAGATCGTGTTAGTTTCAGTTTTAATTAGAGTTAGATGAAGGGTCGAATTGGACCAATGAGCTATTATAAAATACCATTACGTTTTGCCTTGAAACTGTTTATAGTTCCCATAATGGAATGTAATACTGATATGAAGGTTGGGAAGAAGATCATCACTCATTTGGGACATGATTGAATATTCACAGTTGTAGTGTGAAAAATGGGGTGCCTGTCAACATCAGTTGTTATCATCAGTAGCTTTAGACAATCAATTCCTGTTTGAGGATTTGATTTAGATCAGCTTGTTGGAGCCATTGATAATAGGTGTGTGGCCATGGATTTTCAGCTTTGGAAAAGCTGTTTTGATGTGTTTTAGGGGTGTCAAAAAATATCCGAAAATCGGTGAATCGGACCGAACCGAATCGAACCGTGCCTTTTGGATTGGTTCTATGGTTCAACGGTTAGGTTTTGGTTCTAAAAAATTAAGAACCGATATATTTGATTTGGTTACTGATTTTTCTTTTCAAACTGTGGTTCAAACCGAACCGGAACCGATATTATACTTGTATATATATTATAATTTTTTAGATATATACATACATACACATAAATATATTATTACTTGTAATTTTAATCTATTAGTTTTTGTTTATTTCTTTTTTGTTGTTGGTTATTGTTATTCATGAACTCTTTTATTTCTAGACTTTTATGCGCTATTGCTATACTAAACGGTCGATGTAATCTCATTTGATGAGATAGTTTATGAATCATTTTGTTATACTTTTACTTCAAGATTTAAAGTATTAATGAAGTTATGAGTTTATTTTAATTAATAAATTTGTTTGTAATTTTATATTTTGTAAAAATATTTAGAAGCTAAATATTAATTGGGTAGAACCGAAACCGAACCGAAACCGGTCCGATCCGATGGATTGGTCATGGTTTGGTTTTATATATGTAATGGTCCGGTTACGGTTCTTATTTTTTCAGAACCGTTAAAAATGGTTCGGTTACTGGATTCTTATAGAATCGGACCAATCTGAACCATTTACACCCCTAATGTGTTTATAGCTATAGGTCTTTATCCAGTTCTTAATTAAATTTGGTCACATGTTATATTTTCATTAGTTTATTGTTTATTAAAAAATAATTACTAAATATTAATATTTTCAAAAAATTGCTTAACCTTAATATATTTAAAAAAATTAAGTAATATTATAATAAATTAGAATTATTCATTAAATGATATTTATTGTAAAATATTATATTATATAACATAACAACATTGTCCTCATTGTACTATTATGATTCTAGTAAATGTGAAATAATTTGACAACACAATGTAGAAATTACTGTAACTCCTAAAGTATTTTTGATTTTATATATTATATTGTACCCATATTTTAAATCTTTGAGTTTATTATTCAAATTCTAAAATAATAGTTTTGATTAATTTTATAAATTTTTGTTGCATCTATCAATTAATTAAATGTGGTTTTCAAATTTACTTTCCCGAATAAAAATGTGTTTTTTTATATTTTATTTTGTATGAAATAATTTTAGGAAAATCTATTAAAAACAAGTTTAGGAACTAATTAAATTCAATAAATATATTTCTAGTATTTATCCCAAAAAATGTATTTTTAGTGTTGTTGTTAGAATATAATAATTGAAATTTATATTACAGGAGGAGTTTCGAGAGTCGGCAAAACCTAGCGTGGGAATAAATATTGTAGTTGTGTGGAAGAAAGTTGTCCAAGAGAATTGAAATTAGCCTCGAAAAAGACCTGCAAGGTAGAAAACAGGTTAGAAAGCACACAAAAACTTCTCCCGTGCGAGCTCTCCAATGTTTAAGTCAAAAGGGGTCGTGATGAATTCTGGATGCATGCAGATGAAATTATGTATAAATATGCGGTAGAATACAATGGAGAGTCGTCTAGGAGAAAAGTGTGTCTTCAAGAGAGCTTGTGTTGTTAGTGTTTCTAAAATTTGAAAATTAGGAAAAAAAAAAAAAAGGTTTCTGAATGAGAGGTAGAGACTATTTTTATAGCCAGTGGTTGATAACTCTTAAATGAGAGATGTGGTGTTATCCGAAAGAACTCTTTTTCTAAAGAGAACTCTCTCGAGATCACATTTTCTCTTAGACATGATATCTTCTTTAGGAGAATTCCTTCTCGGATGACAAGTTATAATAAGTGTTAATTTATTTTTAATATCAAAATAATTAATAAGTTAAAATTTATGTAATTCACCTAATTAATAGAATTAAGATTTTTTTTTTTTGAAATTTTGATTAAAAATCAACAATTGACTCTGAAGACATCATTACCCATGAAAATTTTATATCAACGTCGTTATTTGGACAGGGTTAACCAAATCATGACACCGGGAATAATAATAATAATTAATTTAAGCTTATATAATTATATTATTTTGGCATTTTCTGTTCATTTTCAACCCACAAAGTGAGACTAAAACTTTCCAATTGGAAAATTTCATAATAATTTTGGTTTAATTGATCAATGACGATGCATGGTACTGTGGGTTTGCAAAGATCCGAAGAGACGTCGGATCATGGATCTCTATATATTAATATATATATATATGGGCATTGAAATTGAAATGAATAAATAAATAATATTGATGGATGTTAGCTGGAAGGGCCCCTTGATTTGCCATAACCAAGCCAGCCATGCATGTTTCAAATCTAAGGCTAAACATGCATTGCATGTACATCACTTATTTTTAATGGCCATTCCCTCCCTTACACGTACAATTTTCTCTCTTTCCAATCAGCAGGCCAAGGCCAATGGGGCTCCGGTTAATAATTAGGAGACTGGGGACAATGAATGATGCTTTGGGCTTAACGACACGACACCAAATTAAGGGCAGTTGTTCTTTATTAACGATTTGAGTTAGGGACTCAAGTTACGAAAATGACTTCTTCCCCCCCCCCCCCCCCTACATGCAAAGGCAAAACTTGTAGTCTGCCATGGTGAGAGAGCCTCACTTAATTTAACTTTTTTAAGTGAATGGACATGTAAAAGTTAATAAACAAGTTCGTAAATAAGTAATTTACCTTAGTGAGTGATCGGTAATACAAAGAACAAGTAATAAAAGATAGTGATGTTATTGAAAAGTTAGGGTTGTATGCATTATTTGTCAAATTTTTTTATAGGTCTAGAGTTATTATTTTTCAAGGATCAACTTTCACGATCAAATTAGTGTGTGGCAATAAGAGAACGGGTAAAGAGAGATAGAGAAATAAGAAAGGGTGATAGTAAATGTCTACCTACCATCAAAGAAAATTAAGATTTTCATAAATCATTAAGTGATAATCAAAATATAATTTTTTTATTAGAATCGACGTTACTTAAAACTTGACCTCAACGTATGGCCAAGATATGATATCAAGACATTAAGTCGTGTTGGTGGAGCCATACCTTTCTAATGACGAGGTATAAGGTTTTGTCACGTTACAAATCTAAATGTTCTTTTAAGTGGTCTTTTATATAAAATTATTAAAATAAAACCACGAGTTAATTTTTTAATAGTTCATATATGCCCTCTGACTTGATTCACGCGTCGTTTCTAGATTAATTAATAGTTTACTTAATAATTACTTTCATAGATTGAAATGTGGATTTCCTAGTTTTGCTAGAGGTAGGTAGCTAGTTTGATTATCTACCTAATTAATTATAAGAGTCTGAAATCAGATCACTATATATAATAATAACAATAATTTCAAACAATGCAATCTGTTTGCATGATGAGAGAGAGAGAGAGAGAGAGAGAGAGAGAGAGTTAGGCATGGATGTGCAGAGATCCAGGACAGGATCAGTGGAGAATTTTATGGCAATGGTCCCTGTGTTTTTTTTCTTCTTCTTTGACCACAGTAGCTATATGTGGTCACAGAGACATTGGTCCCTAAAACAATTCAGAAACATAAAATTTAACCCACAAATGAATGAATGACAATATGAACAAGTTATATGATACACAGAACGTAAATAGACTCTCTTAGTACTAATTTCCAGGAAAGCTCAGTAGCTATGGGGCCTAAACTCTCTTGTCCCGTCAAGTAAATTAATTTTCACCATGCCATCACCTGGAAAATAATCTGAATGCCATTGAAGACAAAATATGCACATGCCTCCTGCCTGGCTTTTTGATTTTCTCAAGACAAAATATCTGCATGCCTAGGCTTGCAAAATTTCTGCTGATTTGGACCCATGGTTGAGAAATCTTACACTTGTTCTCTTGCTCCCATGTGGGGATCAGATCAACACGTGCCACATATATTATGAAAGCCTCATGGTGATATACTGATCTCAATTAATTTGAAACCCTAGTTAATTGATTTGCTATAATTCAATTGCTATATATATGTGTGTGTGTGTGTGTAGATATATGGTGCCCATTTGCCATTACCTCATTCTGTGGACTTAAAAACCTAGCCCAGCCCTGCTCTGCCCTTCCAAGAAGCCATATTAACCGATCCATGCATAAATGTATGCAGATTCTTATGGCTGGGTAGGTGTTTAATTGCTTGTTACATTTTCATACCTACATATGAATTAGCTACATATTTTATGTATAGTAACTGGAATGGATTAAGAACAGTAAACAGTAATTAAACCAGATGGAAGTAGATTAAATGATGATAATGCTTATGATTGTGCAGGATCAGATATGGATTATATATCTCATTCAAGAAAACCAAAAAAGAAACCCAATTAGCTTCAACTGAGCTAGCTCCAATTAGTGCCACACCCATCTTCATCAATTTCTTTCCTTCCTTCTTCCCCCAAGTTAAAAGGATCAGTTTGGATCCAAACAACATCTGCGCATGTCTAATCCCTCCTCTCTCATTCATTAGGTTTAGACTGATAAGATTAATTTTACTCTAAAGTACTTCTCCCATTTCATAGCATAATATCCTTATTAAACCTCAATAAAGCCATTAGCTCATTTACACTTTAAATTTGGAATAACTTTGGGTGTAAATGAGTTCCCAATAGTTCACAATTAACCCATTTAAAATGAAAATAAGTACAGAATTGAGGTATAAGTACAAGACTCATTTAAAAATTCATCAAAATAATGGATTAGTTAAATCGAGACCCATTTACATCCCAACTAACAGCCAACACAAGAAATTTAGAAAGCTAATATGAATTCACAGAAAAGTAACTTGAACCCAGAGACATCTTTTAGAGTTGTTTAGTTGTGAAAAACTCATCCTTTTTAACTCAAGTTTTGAAAAACACAATTTTGCACAAAATTCTCACCAAATTATCTTTATATTTAGTTATAACCCAAGTTAACCACACACACACATATATATATATTAATTGATCAAATGTTCAACATTTGAACACATATTTTAGATTTTTTTATATAAATAAAGATTAACATTTTTATAAAAAATAAAAAATAAAAAACTAAACAGGGATCCCTTTTCCCATAGTTTCAACTTTTCCTCCCTGCCACTTCCTTCCTAGGTGAATTTTGTAGAGTTGTAGAGTTATGAGTGGCAGAAGATGAGGATAAGGTGGTGAGCTGGTGAGCTCATATGCTAGAACGCAACAGCCTTAACACACATACACAATACAGAGAGAGAGAGAGAGGTGAAAACCAGAATGAAAAGAAAGAAAGAAAGAAAGAAACATACATACATATATACATGTTGAAATTAATAAGATATAACTGTAGCTATGTGTGGCACCAAGGGAAGGGGACCCAATCCAGTAATAGGCATTCCTCTGACTGACGCCCTTCTACCCCCCTGTCCCACTCCCTTCCACCCTTCGCCTTCTCCTTCTCCCCCACCCCGCTCTCCACTCCATCCTTATTATTAACTATATATTACTCACTGCTTAAACGTCTCCCAAACTAAATCCTATCCTCTCTCTATCTCTCTCTCTCTCTCTGATATTTAATATACCCTTCCACCGAGTTCCACTAGCTACTGCTGCTGCTCCTGCTCCAGCTAGCAGAAGCTTTGTACAGCAACAAATTAAGGAACTTTCTTCCTTATTATTGAGTTTAATTTTTTCTTGGTCAATATGACTACTACTGAGGCTCAGAATTCAGACCCAGAAAGCAGCTCCAACTCCTTCTCCTCGCCGCCCGGCTCGCCACCGTCTCCCGGCTCCACTCAGTCCGGCAAACGTCACGACCCGGAGGAGGATGCCAAGAAGATCAAGAGAATACGAGACAGCAACAAGCACCCGGTCTATCGCGGCGTCCGGATGAGGAACTGGGGCAAATGGGTCTCCGAAATCCGGGAGCCGCGCAAGAAGTCCCGCATTTGGCTCGGCACCTTCCCCACCCCTCAAATGGCGGCCCGGGCCCACGACGTCGCCGCGATCAGCATCAAGGGCAGCGCCGCCGTCCTCAACTTCCCCGAGCTCGCTGCGTCGCTCCCTCGCCCTGCCTCGCTGTCCCCACGCGACGTCCAGGCGGCGGCCGCCAAGGCCGCTGCCATGGACAAGTTCGACCCGCCGTCGCCACCGTCGTCGGCCGTTGAGTTGTCGGCTCCCGATGAACTGAGCGAGATCGTTGAGTTGCCGCGGCTGGGGACTGGGTACGATTCGGCCGAGTTGGGGGATTTCGTGTACGTGGACTCGGTGGATGGGTGGCTGTACCCTCCACCGTGGCTGCAGAGTTCCGGTGATTGTGGGTATTTTTGCGATCATCAGATGGATCCGCCGGAGAGCTTAATCCCGAGTGGTTTCGACTCCTTGTGGAATTACTAGGGTTGAATAATTGAATCTGTAAAAAGTTCCTCCTCCTCCTCCTCTTCTTCCTCCTTAGTTTAGCTCTTCTTGTTTTTCTTTGAAGGGCTAAACCTTTAATCCTCTCTCTCTCTATGTATGATCGATCATGTTTGTGTCTCTTCTGTGTGGTGTTAATCTTTTTCGTTGAATGAATCTAACTGTGCAGACTGTCATAAATTGCCGTCATTGTTTGGCGAAAAGACATTAAATTATCTTCCAGTTGGAATCCATCCATCGATCAAGAAGCACCATTACAAGAGGACAACACAGAAAGCAAGCACAAGTTATCACAAGTTATATAGCTTCAGCAATTTCTGGGTTTAAGTCGAATAAGAACTGAAGAAGCTTAGTCGACACAGTGCTCATTTCATGTTTACCGATGGCGTTGCTGACAACTGCTGTCTAGCTACCTAGCTCCATTAGCATTATTGAGGAGAGAAAACTAGAGAGAGAAATGTTTTTAAGTTTTTAGCAGGCTGGCTAAGTTTCATTGGTCTAGCTCTATAGTGATCGTACAACCAACGGTCCTAGTCGTACCCCCCCCCCCCCCTCTTCTCTTTCTCTCCTTTTCCTCCAAAAACAACAAACCCAAAATTGATGGTTTGTGATTTTACCCTTATATATCACTAATAATTGACTAAAAACTGTTAACAGTATTTTTTTATTATCAAAACTAAAGAAAACGATATGTTGTGAAGTAAAAAGATACGATAAAAAAATAACGAGAGTAAGATGCACTTTATAAAGAATAGCACCGAAGCTTGGGGGTACCCTAGACCTTGCCCATTTCCCAAGTGTTGACGAGGGAGCTGTGTTTTGAAGTGTGGGGGCCTTGCTATGGGCAGGTGGCAGAATGGCAGTAGCTGTGACGGCGACAAAATTCCCAGCTTATATCTGTACACTACACTTTTTTTACCTCTTACTTTACCATTTTTGTGCTTCTTCTCTCGCAGTACTCTCTCTGTTCACTTACCCTTTTGCCCACAAATGTTCCTCTGTACAATCGTGATCATACGGGATACTTACATATTTAAAGTATTTCTTTCACGTAAATATTATTCTTAAAGCATAGCACATTTATAATCATTTTTATATAAAATATTTAAAATATACTTAATAAAATTTTAAAATAAAAAATTTATATTACCCACAATTTCATTTACTAAAATATACTTATATCTTTCATATTTCCTTTCTCTTCTAACATTCACCGCTTTTTACTTTCTTTATTATCGAAATCATCTAAACTTAATCATTCTTCCTGCATTCAATCTTTTTGCTTGTTAGATTATTCAACATTTTTCATCAATTGTAGCTGAGATCTCATTGAAGTCGCATTCACCAAGTTTCTTTAATATTACTCCTAACTTGTTAGGAAAACTCCATGGTAAAAATAAAATAATAATAATAATTTAATTTTAGTTTCGAATTTAATTGGCTATTAAACCTAGTCAATCTCGATCAATCGGGTTTAGTTATCCACTAAGCTCGGTTATTATTTTTTTATTTTCTCCTTTCAATTTGTGGAATCCATTATCACTAAAATAATCTCTAGTTACATTATTTGGGTTAATTGAACTTAGAATACCAACAAAATCGGTCACTTAGTGTGTTGGATGCCATTAGATGACTATCAACCAATATATGATCAAGTGTTCTAACACTACTAACCATAAACATTGGAGTAAGATGATGTTATGATATCTTTTTATCCAGATAAAAGTGTAATTCTTAAACAATAATTTAATTTTAGGTCTATTAGGTAACTAGGAAAACCTCATGACCAAAAAAAAAAAAAACTTTAATTTTAGTTCCGGGTTTAGTTGGCCATTAAATCCGATCAACCGAATTTAGTAGTCAACTAAGCTTGATTATTATTATTTTTTTATTTTTTTTTTCAATCCGTGAGTTCCATTATCATTAAAATAACCTCTAGCTAGTTATATTTTCTTTTCAATCTTGTGGCGGTGTTGTAGGCGGTCAATGGTGGTAGTGTTGCACGGAAGTGGCAGTGTTCCAAGTTGTGGTGGTGGCGATGGCTATGGCGGTGGGGGTTTGACAATGAGATTTTGTTGGAAAATATATTTTGTTGTGTTTTTAAATGGTGGGATCGATATTTTGCTCTTTTAATATTTTTTTTATTTTGATTTCTTAAATAAAATGTGGATTTGAAAGATTAGATGGTGGGGTCAAAACTGATAAAGTAGCTATAACATGCAATTAATTTATTTGAGAAGGGCGAAAATGCTTTTTTTCATAAAAGAGGTTAAAAATGAATTTTATATTTGAGTGATGGGGTTAATTCGTGCAATTTCCACCACTTTTTAGGGGGTAAATGTTACCGATCTAAAATATTTGGAGCAGTCGACAAGCAGAATAGGGCCAGGTTATGCATGTCATAAGTCTGTCACAATTTGTAGTAAAAAATACATAATACTCTAATTAATACCTGAGTTGGTGTACTTAAGTAATAAATAACCCCCAATCTTGGATGTTTACACTTTCTACAAGAAGAAGCACAAGGCAGGCAGATGTGTGGTGGCTGGCCATGATAGGCCCCCCAAAACCTACTAGTATATGTTGCTACATTTAGTGGGAGTGGGACATTCCACTGCTATATATTTATATATAAATACATGTGCATGCATTGTAAATAACCTAAAAAGGCAAACAACCCTTTATAGAAGCGACAATGCAATACCCTTTCAGAACCCATGGGTGGATCTCCCTCTCTCTCTCTCTGTCTCTCTCTCCAATAATTGCATGGTTGAAAGCTTTCTTCCTTCCTTGACAAGGGTAGTGAGTGATGATTGATCAGGAATAGGAGTATACATGGGAAATACTATAGCTTTTAGAATTAGAGGTGTTTTGTATAAAGAGAATACTGTATTATTATATAAATATATATATTTAATAAAAAGGTAATGGTAATAATGTATAATATATATGAAACGTGATTTAAATCTTTATATTATATCTTCTGTATTGAATAAAAATATGGATCTCATTAAGTGCCACAGTAAAGGCATGGGTTGGATTCTACTTGTGTACCACAGATGAAGGGCCTCTTTCCTTCCTGTAAAGGTGAACTTTAGGGAGGATTTGGTTAGGATCTTGTCTCAGTACTCCTGCCCATTTTCACGTAGTTTTCCCCCTTTTTTCTTTTTTCTGAATTGGTTTGACAATTCCGCACATTTTTCTTATTATTTGTCCAAACTTTTAAAAAAAATAAAATAAAGGAGAAAGTTGAATCAGAAAAGCAAAATGAATGACCCAATAAGTTGCAAACTCACCTCTCTTTTGGCCCCCCCCATTATAAGTTTCTCTCCTTCTTCACCTACCCATTTTAATAAAAATCAATATTTTTTTTTTGTATTTTAAATCTTGGGTTGATTATATATACAACACTGTTTCTCAAATTAGAGACAAAAAATAAAAATTAATTAATTAATTTTTGTCCCAACAGTTACTAAGTTTTGATTTCTATTAATTTTATTGTCAAGTATTTTGTAATTTATATTAATGCATTCCACAACACGAAAAATTGAAAAAAGGAATTGAACTTTAACAAAAATTAAAATTTAATGATTAATTGACTACGGAATACAAAATTCAAAAACTAACAGTGATTTACCTGAATAATTTAGTGATAGGGTTTAATTTTAATTTGGGTTAATTATTGTATTTAGTAAATCATTTTCCAGTATTTGAAAGAGGTGTATATACAAATGGTTCAAAAGCTACTCCACAGCCCTAAAATGAAGTTTTTCTTAAAAAAATAAGGGAGATTTTAGTAACTAAATGATGGGTAGTACTGGAGATTAATTTTATAAAAAAATATAAGATTTAATCTGTTATTCATGTCAAATAACAATTATATTACAGGACAATAACAAAGAGGTCTAACGTGACAGTGCCATATATATCAACGTCGAAAAATATAATTGTTACTTAACTCAAGAATAGATCAAATTCAAAAGAAATATATAAGTCTACTTCAATCTTCTCTTGGCCATTGTGGAATACAGCCCATAGTTTTTCTTACCAAGGATTTTCTTTTTCCAAAAGGTATGTAAATAGACAAAAGCTTAATTAGGGGACAGTGGTAGTGATTAAAGTGACAAATGTGGAGATAGGACCCTCCTATACAACCATATAATCTAATTAGTTGCTAGTTAAAGGTTATCTCTTAATTTGAGTAGAAGAAAATAACACAATTATATATAATCTCGATTCAAAATAATATAATCTTACTTTATTTATAAAATTATTATTGTTGTCGTTGTCGTACTAATTACCGATATATTTACAAAAAGATAAGAGACAAATATTCATAATATGAGAGACCATGCACCTTATCAAATCAACTAGGATCGAGGATGAAAATAATTGTGCCCTAAAACGTATGTAAGGGTGTGTGTGTGAGTGTGAGTTGTATATATACACACATGAAGACAGGGCATTGACTTCTACAAATGGCAAGGCGCCACAGCTACCACAATTATATATGTTAATGCGACGGAGGACAAGTTGGGTGGCATTGCATCCAAATCTTATATTATAAAGTGTGTTCCCCACTGTATCTGTTTACAAGCCCCCCACTTCTTGCTGACCATCAAATTATTTACATTCAATCCCAATATAATTTTGTTTACATTTGGAATCTCAGTATTGCTTTTTCTAGTAAAAGGGTAAATTTTATAGTACAAAGGGATGGTGCTACTGCTCTACTACTCCTCCATTCGTATTTATTTACGAGGTTAATTAAGTATGTATAAGATAAATTAACATTTCTGTTAGATTTAACTGTCATTTATAAAGATCTTCACTTTTAAATTGTATTTAAGCATGATGAACGGCCCCACCCATTATATATATATATATATGATCATATAGAAATTGTCAATTAATTAATTAAGATGGGGCAGATTAATTATATGCAAATTGTTAATTTGCTACTGATTAATATTCGTGCACGAGAAAAGACGAAAAAACTTGCATGATTAATAGACTAAGGCATGTGTATAATACCAACCGAATCTCCATCCGACACAATAACGTAATGAGATAGAATAAATTAATTACCAAGACAAAGACCACATATATATATACAGAAACTAGAGAAATATTTATACATTAATATGTTTAACTATAAGAAAAAAAATTAAAATGTATTTAACTATAAGACTAAAGTAAACAAAAAAAAAATTAAACAGTCTCTTAGTAGTTTTTTTTTGGATCTTTGCTCATTGGAAGGCGAAGAAAACAAATTATTTAGAGGTTTAAGTGGTTGCCCAGTTCTAATACAAGGGAGGGAAATAACATGCTTTCTGATCCATGTTAGAGAGTTGGATTAAGTGACAGATATTCATAATTTTTTATTGTAAATGAATCACGTTCATTACATAAAAAAAAAAACAAATAATATAAAAAAATAAATGTGGTTTGATTTCGATGTCTGGTTCCTTGATCCGACAATTCTAATTGAACACGATCTGAACACACAATTACGATAACATGACTATATTATTTCACATATTTTTAATTAATATAGTCAATTAATGTATTTTATTTATTGATAACAATTCTAATTGGATTAGGTCTCCTATGTTTACTATTCTTATCCAAGCACGGTCAAATATAAGGGTTTCAATTTTTACCATGACACGACGCACTATGTCTTTAACAAAAAAATATTTTGTGTCTCGAAAACACATAAATGCTGTTGTCTAGTTGTCTGGACAAAAGAAATTTACAAGAGTGAGTTTGATGAAGTTTTTTAACCTTAGCTAGCCAGGGGCCTCTTGATAGGGCACACATATGTAGTAGACATATATGAACATAGATGTAGATACAGGTATAGCCCTCTTGTACATATTCCCTATCTCTAGGGTTTTGTTTAAAATTTCCTGGGTGGACAAGCACAGCTTCCAGACGAGCTCAAATTAATAATTGATGAAAAAGCCAGACGGTAACTTTTTTACTGAAAGCCATGCACTTCCCTCCCATATCAGACACCAAAATCTTCAAAGCCCATATCCCATCTCTCTTTATCCAACGCGGTTTCTCCATCTTAGTCATGCACATGAGACCCACCCTATGTCTTTGCAGTGACCCTAGCTCCAAGTACGTAGCCGCTTCAAAACAAGTGAATCAGAATTAGGAGGAGGACCCATCTCTCTCTCTCTCTCTCTCTCTCTCTCTCTCTCTCTCTCTCTCTCTCATTTGCATATTTATTGTCTTTCTTGTCAAATTTATTACTGTTTCGTTTGCCCCTTTGGCCCTTTCCATTTCCTCTTTCTTGTCAAATTTATTACTGTTTCGTTTGTCCCTTTGGCCCTTTCCATTTCCTCCTTTCCTAGCATTAGAATCGTCCAAAAGGAATCCTTAGAATAATATTCACAAAATAATAACTCACAAACAAACAGATGGTGAGGGGCCATGTATATTGACGTCCTTTGATCTTTGACCTAATTATAAAACCATTCGGAGAAGCTGCATTTTGAAGTATGTTTGGCTATATATATGTATATATATATATAACGTATTTCAGTCTGAATTTCAACGTTTTAATCGAGTTTGAAGAGGGTACAATACAAGCATGGAGGGTGAAACCACATTTCACCTAATTCTTAGGATCACTTGGGTTTTTCTATTTTGTGCATATTAATGTCCGTTTGACAAAGGTTTTTAAAATATAATATTATTTTTTGACATGATAATATTTCATTTTATACAAAATAAAATAAGTCACATTTAAAATACTATCACCGAAGTGGGATTAAACAAACATTTAGATTTTAATGGACGTTTTTGCATTTATCTATATAAACAAATCTAATCATTCTCTCTCTTCTTAATTTTTATATTTAAATCACAGATGTTGATATTCGTATTGAAACTCTATAAATATTTAATGAAAGAGTGATATGAGAAGATGATCATGGTCTTCTTTTAAGTTTTATTTAATGAGTAATCAAGTGTTGGCGTCACAAATTATATATAACATTTGTCTTAAAAGCCTTATAATGCTTAGGAAGATAATGTTAGATTATTAAGGCTAGTTGTTAAGAAAGTTTGTTATCTCTTGTTGAATAAGTCTAGCTATGGTTGTTACATAGTTAGAGATATTTTAGGGATCAGATTGGTTGTTTTTAACTTCCTATTTTTCTGCTGATTAGGAGGAAGTAGTTGTTATTTTACTATTTAAATCATTGTAGAACTTGAACTTCTGCGGAAGATTCCATATTCAAGTTGTTTTCTTTGAAAATTTCCTTTCATGGTATCAGAGCCCTTTTTTGATCTTAAGGGTCTGTGAAAACTTCAACAAAAAAAATCTCCATTCTTCTTGTCATCTGCCTACCTTTTCAACCTCAGGAAAATAACCCTCAAAAGCCAACCTAAATGTCATCATTCAACAGTAGCTTCATCGTTCCATCACCACAGCTCTTCAATGGTGAAAACTACCAAATTTGGGCTGTCAAAATGAAAGTCTTTTTGCAGTCACAGGATTTATGGTCTTGTGTAGAGGAAGGCTATGTGCAGAGAGCATTACCGGCTAATCCCACCATCAACCAGCTGAGGCAACAAAGTGAAGAATCTGTCAAGCCGTATAAGGCCTTGTCAGCTATTCATGCATCAGTCTCAGAAGGAATTTTGGCTAGAATCTTAACTTGTCAAACTGGAAAAGAGGCATGGGATAGGCTCAAAGAAATGTTCCAGGGCAGTGAAGCAAACAAGAGGATGAGGCTTCTCAATCTATGGAGAGACTTCGATTTGTCAAGGATGAAGGACTCTGAAAGCATCAAGGACTATGTTGATCGACTTATGAAGGTGGTCAATCAGATTAGGTTGCTTCAAGAGGATCTCCCTGATAGAAGAATAGTGGAAAAAATCCTTGTGAGTGTTCCAGAGAGATTTGAATCTAAAATCTCCTCTTTGGAGGACTCAAAGGACTTAACCACGCTCAAACTTGATGAGTTGGTGAGTTCACTCCAAGCACTGGAACAAAGGAGGGCTATTAGACATGAAGTACAGGTGGAAGGTGCATTTTTCTCTAGCTTTAAAAGCAAGGGGAAGCAGAAGGAGTATACGAAAGGAGATGGAGAGAAGAAGGGCAAGTTAAAAAAGAAAAGTTACAAGCAAAAGAAGGAATATCCTCCCTGCTCTCATTGCAGTAAAAACACTCATGCAGAAGCATTTTGCTGGTTTAGGCCAGGATACAAATGTTCTCTTTGTAACCTGCCTGGACATAGTGAGAAATTCTGTAAGAGAAAGGGAGAAGCCAACCAGCAGGCTCAGGTGACTGAGGCAAATCATTGTCAAGAGGAGAGATTGTTCTCTGCCACAAAAAGTGGTACTGACTTTGAGTCAAATATTTGGCTCATTGACAGTGCTTGTTCTCAACATATGACTCCAAATGAGAAGCTTTTCACTCAGTTGGATGAGTTACATTCAACCCAAGTGAAGATCGGAGATGGAAGCTTTCTGAAAACCAAAGGAAAAGGGTTGGTTGCAATAGACACCTCTTCAGGTACCAAGTTCATTGCTGATGTTCTTTTAGTACCGGATATTTGTCAAAATCTGCTTAGTTTGGGACAATTACTTGAACAAAATTATGTTGTGCATTTTGAGAATAAGAAATGCCTAGTAAGTGATGCTGGTGGATTTTTGATTCTAGAAGTACCTATGAGAGAAAAGTGTTTTCCAATAGAGTTGAAGTCTAAACTGAGGTCTTTTGCTGCTAGTATCAATCAGTCTAACCTTTGGCATAAAAGGTTTGGACACTTCAGTTATGGCACACTCAAAAGGATGCATGAAAACTGTCTAGTTGAGGATTTCCCTATTACTGTAACAAACCCAGGTATCTGTGCTGTTTGTGAATTTGGGAAGCAAACAAGGTTGCCTTTTGGGGAAAGAAGCTGGAGGCCTACTCAGAAGTTACAGCTTGTGCACTCTGATTTATGTGGACCAATGTCCACTGAATCACTGAGTGGCAGCAAATACTTCCTGCTGTTCATAGATGACTACTCAAGATACAGCTGGATTTATTTTTTAAAGAAGTCTGAAGTGTTCGGCTCTTTTGTTAAGTTTAAGCAACCAGAAGGTTTTAGTATTCCAGGAGAAGAGGATAAAGTTTATAGATTGCATAAAGCACTCTATGGATTGAAGCAAGCACCACGTGCTTGGTATAGCAAAATAGATACTTTTCTAATGCAACAAGGATTCAAAAGGAGTGAAAATGAAGCCACACTATATGTCAAAATAGTTGATGGCAAGGTTCAACTAATCCTGTCTTTGTATGTAGATGACTTGTTGATTACAGGAGGAGATGTATGGGCTGCAAAAGAGTTCAAGCTGATGATGGCCAAGGAATTTGAAATGTCAGATTTGGGACTGATGAAATATTTCCTAGGCCTGGAAGTATATCAAGAATCAAAAGGCATCTTCTTAACACAAAAGAAGTATGCCATGGACCTATTGAAGAAGTTCAAGGTGAGTGAAGCAAAGCAAGTACCTACACCCTTAGTAGTTAATGCTAAACTATCTAAGGAGGATGAAAGTGAGGTTGTTGATGCCAAAGTTTTTAGGAGCATTGTTGGTTCTTTATTGTACTTAACAGCCTCAAGGCCAGAGATAATGTTTGCAGCTAGTTTGCTCTCGAGATTTATGCATGCTCCAAGGAAAACTCATCTTGCAGCAGCAAAAAGGGTCCTAAGGTACATTAAAGGCACTGCTAGCCTTGGTATTACATACACAAGGCTTGAAAACCCAGAGTTGGAAGGCTTCTGTGACAGTGACTGGGCTGGTAGTGTGGATGATTTCAAAAGCACCTCAGGATATGCTTTTTCTTTTGGAAATGGAGTGTTTTCTTGGAACTCAAAAAAACAAGATGTTGTAGCTCAATCTACAGCTGAAGCAGAATATATCTCAGTTGCATCAGCTAGCAATCATGCTTTATGGCTAAGGAAGATGCTTGCAGACCTTGGAATGGTTCAAAATTCTCCTACTAGGATGCATGTGGATAACAAGTCAGCTATTGCTATCACAATGAATCCAGTTCAGCATGGAAGAACCAAACACATTTCTGTCAAGTTTCATGCCATTCGAGAGGCAGTCAAGGCAGAGGAGATTGAAATGATATATTGTCCAGCAGAAGAGCAACTAGCTGATATTCTCACAAAGGCACTCTCACGTGATCAATTTGAAGATATGAGGAAAAAGCTGGGAGTGACCAACAACTATCTTAAGGAGGAGTGTTAGATTATTAAGGCTAGTTGTTAAGAAAGTTTGTTATCTCTTGTTGAATAAGTCTAGCTATGGTTGTTACATAGTTAGAGATATTTTAGGGATCAGATTGGTTGTTTTTAACTTCCTATTTTTCTGCTGATTAGGAGGAAGTAGTTGTTATTTTACTATTTAAATCATTGTAGAACTTGAACTTCTGCGGAAGATTCCATATTCAAGTTGTTTTTCTTTGAAAATTTCCTTTCAGATAAGACATATGAAGATTTATTTAATATTTGTATATATTTTCTTTATATTAGAAAGAATGTGTATATATATATTGATATATTAGAGTTATTCTTTTTTAGTTTTCGTTTTGAGCCTTGAAGTATGCCCTAAATAAAAAGTTATAGACGCTTTGAGTTTTTGATCTATAAAATATTTACTTACATGAAAAAAAAAAGATATATTATTTAGATATATATATATATTTCTAATTAAAATATATCTTATGTAAACTTAAAATATTTTTTGTGTACAAGAAAAAGATATACTTTTTATAATTATAAGCTATTTGGATAAAGGAGCAAATTAATCTTTTAACAATTAATTTTCAGTAATACCTCATTCACAATTTGAGATACTAAATATGAGATTAGTGTAACCCTAGTTTATACCTTCTTCTTCTTCTTCTTTTTTATCAAATATGAGATAATATTATTTAATTTAATTACTATTTTATCTCATTATTATTTAATTTGAATACTAACCCGACCCTTAAAGAGTACAAAACAACGTAAATTTAATACACAATAACTAATCACGTAGAGACACATGCATAATTAATGTATATATATACCTTAATTAAATATCATTTGAATTACATGAGTCATCGTCTAATTAACTAATTAAGGAGTATACATTATAATTGAAGTGTATTAAATACATCTTATCCCGCAATATTAATTATTCACAAGACTATAGAGTAAAAATTAAATATTAAAAGAAAAGAAATTAAAAAAAAAGAAACAATTAATGTCAGTTGCTTTCTTTAAAAAATATTTATTTAGAAATAATCTGTTTATTGATTTTTCCAAACTGAAGAGATAAAAAATCTAGCTGGGTCATAGGTCAAATAATGTGTACTTGTGGTTATGACCGTTGAGCCATGTCGCAGATATAAGCATGTGCATCACGTTAATCACGTGCTTATTACCAGTAATCCTTTTCTAATCCCCTAATTAAAGTGCCTACAAGGATGAGCATGATGTCGGGACTCCCAAGTCATAATCATACTATTGTTGGTCAAATCAATCCACTAATCATTCTCTTAAATCACTTAGTAATTTTTTTAAAAAAAAAGAAAAAAGAAGAGCTCACTTGTCCCATTTCATTTCTTCTTTCTCTGTTGACAAGTTGACATTAAGGTACGATTAGCATTAATTTATTAATTAAGGGAGTGGCTTGATATGAAATGCTAATCAAATGAATCATTTTGCAGCACTGTAGTCGATTAATTAATTAATGACTTTTCAAATCCATAATTATAATGAAGCATGATTTAATTTGGTTCGAGTACAGATCGCCCATTGGCCAACTTTTATATATATATATATATTGCATGGCAACTTGGCACGTACTAGGCCCTAGTTAAAATTTAAAAAGGAAAAATAACTATTGGACAGAATATTCAATAATGTGACGTTACTTGATGCTGATTAATTGATTAAACTATGTTTTTTTTTTTTCATAAATAAAAGAAGCGGATTCCAAAGCTGTTGTATAATTGAGTGAGTAATAGGAAGTGATGATAATGAGAAAGATGATGAAATATGTTTTGAGTTCCAACCCTCTATTTAAGGGTGGGGTTTTGTTTTTGGGTATGGTTTCTTAAGATTAAATTAGTATTTTGGAATGAGTAAAAATTGTAAATAAAATATTAAGTTTTTAGATGTTGGATGTGTTTAATTTTTGGATATGGGTTGTGAAGATTAAATTGGTATTTTGGAATGAATAAATTATAAATAAAGTATTGAGCTTCTAGATATTAAATATGTTTACTTATAGAAATCTTACTCCTTATATAAATTTTTTTTTACAAATTTAAAATATATATTATAAGACTTAAATTTGGAATCATCATTGTTGAAAAAACTCTCCCCAAATTAAATTAAATAAATAAAAACAGTAAGAAAGTCTCTGCAAAACAAACGAGGATAAGTATATATTCCAAAACAAAACCCTTTGAATACATACATGGGTGGAAGATCCCATGATGATGATATGAGATGCAATAAGTACTATACATAAAACTCTTAGTTTTTTCATTTCATTTATTTAGAGGTTTCAATACTGTTAGAGAATTGGATAGAATGCAAATCATAATCAAACCATCAATTATACACACAAATATAAAATTTTACATGAAAAACTCAAATAAAAAAAAATAAAGGGCAAAAAGAACAAAATATCACTAAATAAAAATTGATAGTACAAAAATAATAGTCACACTAAAATATCACTAAGATGATATTATTGTAACTGTAATTAATTTCAAAGCATTTGATATCTATTTATAAATCTAAAATCATCTATAAATATATACAAAAAATTATATCATGATCAGATGACGATTCATGAGAATATTTTTTTAAATAAGATAAATCTTAATCAAAATAAAATTTGACAATATCTTAATCATAGTAAAATTTAAAATTAAACTCTCAATCTCAATTAAATTTAAATTTCACATCACAATTATAACAAATACAATTGCAAATTTACGCACCAAATCGCCTCAAAGATGCTGTTTTGTAGGCCCTGATCACGAAGAATCACTCTTCAATTCATTATCCAACTTAATTACCACTCTATATTCCATTTCGTCCAAAAGTTAGGTGTGTGATTTTGCATAATCAGTTATAATATTTATTTGGTGGGCGTAATAACCGAAGTTTAATTAAATTAATCTTTTACTTTTCAGTCCTCATGGCTGACGAGTGAGAGTGAAAACCCATTTTATCTTTGCATATACATCTTCAGCACCACTGGATCCAAATGAACCAAAAATCATGGCAAAATACATATTTTAATTTTTATATTTATACTTTTTTTATTTAGACATTCAAATTTTTATTATTTTAATTATACTGTTAAACAATATAATTTCAAATCAATTACATATCTCAACATAGTTGATCTAACTAAAATACAAAAATTAATACCTGAAGACCATCATCGCCACAACTTTTGACTGGCAACGAGACAAATGCAAGCCATGGAGAGGTGGTAGGTGAAAGTGTCAATGCTAGGAAAAGGGTTAATGGCAGGCAAAGGCGAAGGTGAAGGCAATCAGTAGGCGTTGACGGTCGACAAACGAAGCCGTCGTCAATCAAGAAGGCAAAAGGCGAAGCAACGAAGTCATTGGCCAAGCCGCCTCTTCACTTTTCACCTTCCTCAATTGATAATAGCCTGTAGTCTTCTAATCCAAGCCCGTTCTTGTCTTTGTCCATCAGGACCCTCAAATCTCCAGAGCCGCTAAGCTCTACCTCTAGTTCCTTATTTCAACAGCCTTCATCTATGGCTTCTTATAGAACATCGTGTGTTTCCTCCAAAAACCTATGACTTCCTCAAAATGAGAATGGGCTTGGAGCAGATGAAGGTCAGTCGTCATCGATTGGGGAAGTAGCTAGGAAGGGAAAGGGGCGACTTCGCCTTCCACCTTCCCTGACCAACAACTACTTTGTTTATTGATCATTGATGCCTATTGGTCTGCCTTTGTTTTCACTTATTATCGCTCATTTGCCTTTCGCCTTTGTATTTTCTTGTCATCGACGACTTTTCTTATGGCTTCCTAGAAGCCAGCACCTACCTCGTCGCTTGTCAAAAATTATGACAGATATGGTGGTCAGTTTACACACGCATGAAGGATAATTTAGATATTTTATCTCATGTGCATTACACGTGTCAAGTTAATTGTGATAATATGTGTAATTGATTTCAAATTATATAACTTAGGAGTGTAATTAAAATAATAAAAAATTTAAATCTTTTAATAAAAAAAGTACAAATACAAGTGTTAAGGATATATATTTTTATCAAAAATTATTTTATTTATTATTATTTTTTTTAATCTTTGGAGACTTACGACATGAATGATGTCAAGGGGGTTGGTTGATTTGATGGGACAGGGTTTCCCAAAAGGATCGAATCACCATAGCCTTGGCAGTCGCTCCCTCTCAATTTTTATTTCCCAAAGTATACCCCAAATATGGGACACCTCCTTAATGAATTGAATGGGATGTTTCAGTCGGGGTGTGTGTGTACGCATATAAGCGGGCATTATATATATAATTATTATTGTGGCGCTAGAAGACAACATTAAGGTCACAATATTAACTGGCCCTATTGCCCCAAGAAGACAGATATTCGCGTATATGTGTGTGTGGATCTAGAAATTTGTGACAGCCATAAATGCATTTTCTAATCTATTTGTATTTTCTCATTTTCTTAGCTCTCGTTTTTTTTTCTCTATTTTTTTTTATTAACGCATCATCACGAGTGTCTCTCGTTATTCAGTTCCACGATATTAGCAGAAGATGTAAATCAGATAACTCAACAGTGTAACACCCGAGAATAATTTTGAGGATAAAAATGATATTTGATAAAGGGCATAATTAGAATTTTGAGAAAAATAAGACTATAGGGCACACTAACACAGCTTTGGACGATCGAATTAGTCAGTGGGAGTACCTTAGACCCTAGATAACCCAGAAAAATAGTATAGTATCAACGAACAATTAAAATTATGATTTTTAGTGATGAAAGAAATAAGATCGGGAACAGTTTTCGGTACAACAAAAATACAGCTGCCAATTAGGTTGTATTACCGAATTATTGTAAACGACATCCAAAAAGTCAACGGAGAGTGACAAGGAATAGTATTCGAGGTATAGAACAACCCTTAAGTGGTTTCAGATTGAATCGAGTGGATTTGAGGTCAAATAAATCAGTCGGGCCTAAGTGTAATTTTCTAAAATTTGCCCGAGGGAGGTCTAAACGACAATTTTTCAAAAGTTTCAAGGGAGAAATGAGGAGTACTACTCTTGAGGGTCTTAGTGAGGATGTTAGAAAGATCAGGGGCTTGAGGTCAAGGGCCAAAATGCAAAAGAAAATTTTCAGGGGGCTAAAGTGTAATTTTCAGAAACTTCACTCGTACATGACAGTCTGGCCGCGAGTTTTGGCCAGAAAATCTGCCCATTTGGCAGCCAAATCTTGTCAAGTGATGGTCAAGGACAGTCTTGGTGGTGTGAAGAGGAAGAAATGGCCGAAAATCGACCACGTGGGGGTCGATTTTTGCCTATAAATACCGAAGGGTTTCGGCCGAGGAAGAAGTACCAAATCGAGCCCGTTTTCGAATGATTTTTGGAGCTTGGATAGAGGGCTTTTGGTCTCTAGGAGGCAAGGATCATTTTGGGAGTGGTTTGAAGCATTTTGGTTAGCGTTTGAGGAGGTTTCGAGCTCGGCTGAAGGTTAGAGGCAGACCGTCACCGCCGACTTGCAACTCGAGTTTTAAACGCCTTTCCGACGTCCTTTCGGCCTAAAACCGGTGGGGATGTGATCGACTTCTCGAGGGCTTTCGATCGGCACCCATTTTGCGACCATTGGAGCACCCACCAGCGACCGGCTCGAGGTAGAAGATGACTGGCGCGTGACTGCCACACGCCAGTTCAAGCCAAGCCATCCACGTGCCGCGCGTGAGGGCGCGTGAGATGTCAGGTAATTTTGAATTTTTTTTATTATTTTAAGAAAATTAAATTATGAATTATGATGCAAGAAAATTTGGAAAAATGTTGGAGAAAATGGTCATTTTATAATTTTCAAAATAAATAAAGCTTATAAAAAATAGGAAAAGGAATTAGAAAATCCTTAGAAAATTTTGGGAGATAGGAATTAATTATTTATGAATTATTATGAAGAGAAATCAAGGAAAAATCTTGAGTAGGTATTTATTAGAATTTTTGAGGAGAAATATAAAGAAAATAGGAAGAAATTATGAAAAAATTAGAAAAATAGAAATTGATATAATTTCGAACAAACGTGATGATTAGGGTATCGTTGAGGCTCAAGATTAAAGTACAAGAGCGTCAGGTGCGAGAATCGAGGCTAGGCACGCAAACTGAGGCAGGCACGCAAATCGAGACAACTCGCGCTCTTCAAGAAAGTTGAATTACAATGTGAGTGTTCACCCCCAAACTTGTTTAACCTTTGGGTTCTTGTGATGAATTGACCAAATGATTGTTTACACGTACATTAAACGTTGATTTTAAGTGACGCATGTTGTGATTTTTAAGTGATGCATGTTATGATTTCCGACCATTGGCTTGTTTTGTGTCGTCCATGTGTTATGTGGGTTGTTAACCTGTGACGTGGCCTAGAGTGACAGCACTCGGGATGCGTACCTAGGATTAATGCTAGGTGACCCACTTGAGACGGGGCTGAGACGAACTTCACCCTACGGGACCCAAGTGGCGAGGCTGAGAGTGAACACCACCCCGGTTGTTGGCTCAAGTGGCGGGGCTGTGAGTGGACACCACCCCAGGTTCCTTTGAGCAATAGCATTAATGCCGAGGTGACGTCGATTTCGAGGATAGTGCTGATGTGACACTCTTAGGGCTAGGGTTGCGATGGGTTTTGGAATGCTTTTGAGTGGAGCGTAAAGCCTAACGATGACAATGGGGTGATTCCCGGGTTCATATGTCGAGGTTGTCCCTCTTAAGCAGGATCGATTTGCCAATGGGTCGATGTGGTCGTGTCGCCTTTAGAGAGATTGCATTTTCCCCGGTTAGGGCTAAATACTGTGTGAGATTCTCTTAGGCTGGTGCATGTTGAGATTTATCGATTTTGGGTACATGATTTTGCATACATTCATGAAAATGTTTTTGAACTCTCACTTAGATGATTCAACATCTAATTTGGACTATGTCCCTGGAATATTCAAACGTTCCAGGTGAAAGCAGTAACGCCAAGGGAAAGAATGTCTTCGAGATGTAGCTGTTGTGTTTAGTCTTCGTAGGTTTTTGTCTATGATTACGATGTTCAGAGATTCAGTAATATATTTTTATGTGAAACATCGATCTGGTTATTGTAAAAGGAATTGTCAGTTACATGTATAACATTGAGGTTTCGATCTTGCTTCCGCTGATGTAATTGATAATGCCTATCTTAGTCTAATTATTAAATTTTGTTATACTTAGAAGGTATGATCGGGATTGTTGGAAAACGATTTTGATGAAAGTATGCCTATCGAGAGATTTATGTAGTGTTTGATTTAAATTTTTCCAAAATCTCGAGTTAACGCACGCTTGGGGAAAAGTGGGGCGTTACAAACAGTCAGTTCAATCTCTAACCCAACCATAAACGTGAGGGCGATAAACATTTTTCAAATTTTAGAATCGCTTTAACTGTTGAGCTTCCTTTCCTAAGCAAAGCTCAAACACAAAGCTTAAAGGCTCAAAAAGTATCATCCCAAGAGGTCTTTCCTTTGCCAACGAAGCTACGCCATGGGGTCATTGTAATATTCTGTATCGAGCGATAGGAAGGACCGGAACAACTTATCCTAATGGGCCTACACGAACTTCCTAGAGGGGTCACCCATCGCTGGATTACCCCAGGTAAAACACGCTTAACTTGAGAGTTCCTTGCCTACATTCAGCCCAAAAGGTATCCAGCTGGTGTTGTTTCATTTCTTACTTATCCTTGATATATACTATTCTCCTCTGAACTCACGGGGTATTACATTCTCCCCCCTTAAGCACATGACGTTTTCGTCATGCGACCTTACAACTGGTCCCAGACCTTCTCCTCTTTTGGAGGCTACCATCCTAGAAGCCTACCAGAAGCCACTCCTTGTACGGGTCCTCGTGCCCCGACGCCACTCCCTACCCTCATCGGATCGCCTTCACTAAGGGTTGGTTCTGATATTACCTGTAACATCTCGTATCGAGCGATAGGAAGGACTGGAACAACTTACCCTGGTGGGCCTACGCGAACTTCCCATGGGGGTCACCCATTCCTGGATTACCCCAGGTCAAACACGCTTAAATTGGAAATTCTTCGCCTGCATTCAGCCCAAAAGGTATCTAGCTGATGTTGTTTCATTTCTTACTTATCCTTAAGATATACTATTCTTCTCTGAGCTCTCGAGGTATTACAGTCATCTCCCCCTTTTTATACATGAGCACATCTATGTTAACACTTGAGGGCTATAATAATTCTTTAAAGATAATAATTACATTATAATAAATGTACCTTATTTTTATACTAATAAAATACATTTGTTATAATTTTTTTTGTGACTAAGTAATAGAGCAATGCTTTGCATAGAGTTAAGATTGTTAAAATCAAGATTTTAATTGGTATTGAATAAGGGTTTATAAAATCAAATTATAAACTTGGGTAATAAAATTATATAATTTTAGAGATAATTAAAAATATCCTTTATTTTATGTAAATATAAGTTTATAATTATATAATATTTTTAAAAAATAATTAATATTATTTAATAACATGATTATTCCAACCTTATTTCTTGTTATGAATTAAATACATGTTACCTATTTGAAAATAATTTCATCTATCAATTTCAAAAATACTAAATAATATAAAAATTTTATATATGAAATCCATTTATCATCATTTATCCATCCATCCATAATGAAAATTTGGAATATTAATTCATATAATGTATATTCTCATATGTTATATAAGTCATAACCTAATATAATAAAAACAACACACGTTGGTAAACTTCTATATTACAAGCAATAATTATAATAAAAACTCTAACAAACATTCAATTATTTAAGGAAACTAATAATAATTCATTTTTAAATTAAGGAAATCAACAATAATCAAATTAAGGCAGACAAAGAAGAAATAGATGAAGTTGCGATGAATAAGAATTACAGAATCAAACCAAAAAATTGCAAAAGAAGAAACAAATGAAGAAACTCTAAAAAAAGAAACAAATTAAATTGTTTATCCCTTTAAGTTGATTCAACGACAACACGAGTAGTCGGAGTTGTGAATCTATTCATGTTGTGTGGAAACAACAACACTAAGCAGGTGAGCACAGAACATCAATTTGTGCTTGTGAATTGATGACGACTCAATTGTCAGTTTGTGTTTGTGAATCAATAACAGCACTGAACAATCGAAATTGTGAATCGATAGCAACATTGAACAACCATGCGACAAGAGAGAACGACGGAATGTTGTGACAAAAATATTTGAGAGAGATAAAGGTTCACCAAAACAAAAGACATCTCTTGAATCAAAATTAATACTATGCTTTTCGTATCTAAGACAAAAAATTTCATCTACATAAAAGTTGAAATCAATAAAATTGTTGTTCAACTTAGAATTTTATGAGGTTAAATTGAGATTCATTATGATTATACCACAATTTAAATTTTAAACAAACGTTGAATCGTTCAGAGATTTTAAATACCTAAAATCATAAATTTGTATAATATAAGTCAAGATTTTGACAACATTGCATAGAGTACATGTGTCCCAAGAGTAATGAACTTGGTTTGAAGGGTCATTCATTCAATTCATTTTCATTTCGTTTTTGTAGCCACCACCTGTGAGTTTCATATCAACCCCCACCACATCAACACCCCCCCCCCCCCCCCACACACACACACACATGAGCCATCATATCAACCCCTACACCACCACAACCCCCCCCCCCCCACACACACACACACGAGCCATCATATCAACCCCTACACCACCACGAGCCTAATTAGTTAAGTTGCTTAAAGTGCAGAGGTCAGTAATCAGTCCCCACAATAAATAGGTAGAGCTTGTCAATGGAAGACCTCATATCATAGAAATATGGTCCCTGTGGCATTAAATGCCCGTTGATTTGAGGTCTCAGCACTTGAAATCATTTATCTTCTCTTGGATATGACATTCAACAGTTCATATATATAAGAAGATTTAGTATGTTCCTCGAATCAAGATCAAGTTCAATACTTACACTTATTTTTTAGCTTCTTAATAAATTTATTATTCAACACTAAATTTAAAAAAAATACATTTAATCTCTAAAATGTCACAATTGCTTATGACAGTATATAATTGTCTGTAACCCAAAGGGTTCTTTACTTGATTAAAGAAGAGGCACACCTTTTAATATTGTTCTTAATTTTGGCAATTACTTCCCGTGCACATGTTCTTTACCTCAACTTTCTTTTATTTAATACTGAACATATAAGACATTCTTCTGACCATATCACACTTTATATACTTTCCAAATTGGAGCCTGTAATGAATATAAAGATTCATGTAATTAATTAAAAAATAATTGTGTTTTATTTTTCACCTCTCTTTCCATAATTTTACTCTGCCAATATAAACACCATTAAAGGGAATCGAATCTTTAAAGCAAGCATGCATGCCATCTGTAACCTACTACTAATCCATGGGAAAATGACAATATCTTTTATTTTAATCCATATGCATGGCCATCCCCTTCCTATGGCCCATCCCATCGATCCCAATTATACAAGTTGAGAGGCATCACAAATTCAACAGTTTAACATTATCCTCTTATTTTTCTTTTAATTGATCGGTTCGAATTCTAAGAGATGTCTACATGAAGAAAGATAAGAAAATGACAATATGTTTTAGTAAATTTCAATGTGATGGCATGTAATATTATTATCTCTTTACCCTTTAACTCAAAATAACTATATATCAAACTAAGCAAGCAATTAGGTTTTAAGGGAAGAGAAAGGTTGTTTTTCTCCCAAGAGAGATTTGAATCCGAGACATATGTCATTAGAACTACTTTAGTGATTAACATAATTATATAAATATAATGTAACAAACGTTATTACAATGGAGGGGTTTATAGATAGGGAACCTGTCGTTGATTTGTGTGTTAAATAGTTGCTGTTTTGTCAATTCATCTCAACAAGACATGTTTACTCTTTAATTGGTGCACTTTCGAAAGTGAAGCAGAAACAGAAATGACATCTACTTTTTGGGGGATCAAAGTTCTTCCAATCATCAGCAATATATATAATCATAACCCTTTGTCTCCTAATTGCAGAAATCAGGCTGAGAGAGAGGGGTTATGGAACAGACCTAATCATTCCATGGCTAAAAACAGTAATAAGATTCTTGACGATGATTGATTAATGACTGCCAGTCTGCCAACTTGAGGAACGCCCTTTTCAAGGCTGTTTTCCACTACATGGCCAAGTGATATAATTAGCTTTGAGCAAAGCATAGTAATCACGCCCAACATTGTTTGTTTCCCATGAAAATTAAGCCTAACCCATCACATCTACCCCAATCATGATTACGTTTATCCTCAAGACGCTTTATTAAGGGTCAAAGCCTTTTGTTTCCATATGCAAGTAGGACAAGAAAATACATATATAACTTAAAGATGTATCAAACTCTTGAGCTTGTGCCTACGGGGTTTTATTTTGTTTTTTGTCTAAGAAACGTTCCAATCAAGTGAGTGTGAAAATATAATAATTTTCTCTAACTATAATGAAAGTAAGATTTTTTTTATAAAGAAAGAATAAAATTACATATCAAAATTATATTCTTTCTATTTTTATAGTACAAAAAATCTCATCTCGTGTGCACACGTTTTTAAGTGTTTGGTGGTAAGTTCTAGAAAAAAAAAGAAAAAAAAAAGATAAATTAGCCCCTAACAAAATGATTATGGTTGCACCAACCCACTCAAAAGTTTTTAAAAGCCCACCTTTTGTAATTGTCAAATTTAGTCGTAATTGTGGAATTGAGTCTCATTATAGTGACGGAGTGGATAAATTGGTCATAGAAATTAATAGATTTGACTAGAAGATGGTTTGGGGACAATTTTTAAATTATTCAATTACACAATATAACAAAATTTGATGATGAAGACAGAAAGTGTAGTCGAGGCTCTTGTAATAAAGGGGAAAATTAGCCATGAAGCCACTGCTTGTCTCAAAACTTGCGCCGAGACCAAATGATCTTCGTGGTGGGTGGGATCAATATTTATCCAGCCATTATAATAAGATTAATTTGTCTTAGAATTAGTTAAACTTAATCGTGTATTAAATCAAATAAAAGATAACATCACAATCAAAGTAACACTGCTTCCTAGCTTCAACCAAGCGTGCCATAACAAGTGAAACGTTATTTCATATTGTAACTACTGTAGGATTCACTTAATTATTATATACGTAATAAAAGAAAATATGAGATGAGATTTGAAAAGAATAGTAAAACTGTATAAATCAAGCAGTACAATCATTCCCAGACCAAGCCATAGCTAAGTCAAAAGTTTTTACGTACTATATAAGTACAACAGTTGTTTTTCTAGTTCATTTCTACATATTTATTAAACAAACACTAATTAGCCATTGCAATTAAAATAATTTTGAAAAATGGCTAAATCCCTAAACCCATCAAGGAGTGGAATTTATGTACTAATTAATTGGATTTCTTTTTTTTTGTAAGTAAGATTTTATTTAAAAAATCTCAAAATATCTATATATAGTTTAAGGTGAGGCATATTTAGAGTTTCATAAAAAAGTTGAAAAAGAAGAGAAACATTTGAATTTAAACTACCATTACGAAACAATGCATTCCTCACAACATAATGAATATAAACTTTTCAGAAAAAATCACTTGCACTTGTGACACTACAAGAAAATTTAAATTTAGTGACGAATTTTGTGTCAGAAACATACCCATCACTAAATAATTTAAGGTTAATTTTATATAAAATTTAAAATTTAGTGACGGGACTGTCAACCCTGTCACTAAGTTCGCTATTTAGGGACGGGGTTGTTAGCCCCGTCACAAATTTAGCGATAAGGTTCACATCCCTGTCACTAAATTTGATATTTTGTGACGGGATTGTCAGCCCCGTCACTAAGTTCGCTGTTTATGGACGGTTGTTACCCCATCACAAATTTAGCAATGGGGTTGACATTCCCGTCACTAAATTTGATATTTTGTGATCGGGTTGTCAGCCCTCGTCACAAATTTAGGGACGGAGTTGACAACCCCCATCACAGATTTAGTGACGGGCTGTCAGTCCTATCACTAAGTTCGTTTTTTAGGGATAGGATTGTTAGCCCTATCACAAATTTAGCAATGGGGTTGACATTCCCGTTGCTAAATTCGATATTTTGTGACGGGGTTGTCAGCCCTCGTCACAAATTTAGGGACGGGGCTGACAACCCCGTTACGACGGGACTTTTAGCCCCCGTCACAAATTTAGTGATGGGCTGTCAGCCCCGTCACTAAACAATGACTTTAAAATTCGGTCCTCTCTCTCTTCTCCTCCCATTGTTGTCTTCTTCCTCGTCTCCTTCTGCAATTTCTCTCTTCTCCCCCATCTCCCTCTACGATTTCTCTCTTCTCCCTCATCTTTTCCCATGCCGTTTTCTTCTTCCCTATCTCCCTATGCAATTTCTCTCTTCTCCTCCATCTCCCTCTGCACTAGTTTATTCGTCTGCTGCTACCTCTCACCAATGCTGCCTCTGTGCCATTACTATCGTCTTTTCAATCTTTTGTAGGTAATTTAAAGGCTGTTTGGCTTAGCGATTTGACCACGTATAAGCCATTTGTGCAACTGATCCGCTATTGCGCGTTTGATGATTAACTGTTTGGCTTAGCGTTTCAACTTATACGCCATCCCCTGAAAAGCTACTAGACCAGCGTTTAGCAAAAGTTGGTATCCCCCAGTTTTGCTTGAAAATGCTGCATCGTTAACTAACAAAATACGAAAATATCCTTCATTACATCATCTCTTCTTCTCCCGCAAAGCTGTGTTCTTCCATTACTATCGCTGCTGCCGTCGCCCCTCCTCCATACCGCCATCGCCATCGCCGTCGTGCAGTTGGGCCTCAGCTAGTAGGTCACGCCATCGCCGTCGTGTAGCTGTGCTCTAGTTCCAACCATTACCTCAGCTGGTGGGTCGCGCCATCGCCTCATCAGGCGTTGCCCCCAGCTTCGATCGTCGCCCAAGTGGAGAGTAGCTTTCTGAACCAAGTTGAAGTGGAGAGCAGCTTTCTGAACCAGCAAGTCTTTCCTCCATCGCTAGTGCGTCCCCAACCTGTAAGTGTATATATTGTATATACACTTACAGGTATATATATATTGTATATATATTAATTGTTATATTGATATATTTTTTAATAAGTTTGTATAATTTATCTAATATTTAGAAATTAATTTATAATTTTTTATTAAAAATAACATTTTTATAAATTTTATTTGTATTATTTAGCATCATGTCTATTTTAGTTTTTTTGTCAAGTTTTGACAACTTATAAGCTTTTACAAATCAAACACATAACTATTAATTAACAGCTTAAAAGTATATTTATCCAAACACACTATCAACTTAAACACTATATAACTTTTATGCTAACCACTAACTAACTTAAAAGTTCCAATTAAAAACAGTAACCCAAACAACCTCTTAATTTAAGGTTAGTTTTATTATACACTTAATAGTTATTTTATGTTAGTTTAATTTTAATTATTTTGTATTGTTAGTTTAGTTTAGTTTAATTGTTTAAAGTTAGTTATGTTTTGTTAGTTTAATTTTAGTTATTTTGTGTTATTCTGTGTTGTTAGTTTAGTTTAGTTTAATTGTTTATATTATTTGTTACATTTAGAATTTAAAATGTAAAATTTATTGATTGTCATAGTATGAATGTATCCTATTTTGTTATGTAATTATATTAATAAATATTATTTTTTATTTAAAATAGTAAAAGTTTTCAATTTCAAATTTTTAATATTTTCATTTTAATGTTAATTTTTAATTATTTCTATAATTAATTTTAAATTTTTATTTATTATATATAATTTAAATTTTTAAAAACGTTTATTATTATTTATTAAATTTTTATTTTTTTATTCTAAAATTAATTTTAAAATTTTATTTTTTTTTAATCTTTTAAAAAGATTGGAGAATTCCCACTACAGATCTGTGACGGGATTCAAAAATTCATCACTAAAATTTAGTAACACGCATTTTAGTGACGGATTCTTTACCTGTCACTGAATCTATCACTAAAAAATTTAGTGATGAAATTTTTATTTTTAGTAACGTAATTTTTCGTCATTAAAACTAATTTTTAAATCTTAGGCCACACTTGTATTTCAACTCTCTTCATTAATATAATTAGACTTTAGATCAAGATCAAGATCTTTAGACACGTGTGATGATATATATATATATATATATATATACACTTGGCTACTTGCATTGTCAAAGTTGACACAGCTTTTGGCTTTTGCCCATGGCTTCGTAACTCGTCTCTTTCCAGTGAGTGATGATGATAATGTATCTCAAACGAATTGCATGTTATTAGAAATTTTGTTATTATAAAATATACCCTTCACGTTATGTAATATATTTCTTATATTAATAATCCATCCTTTGAATTGATTGACAGAGGAAAGTGAGGGAAGTCTAAAGAAGCACAGAGAGACAGATGGGTGTCGTGATCAGTGTCTTTCTCTCTGTGGTCCAAAGGAAGGAAGGAAGGAAGGAAGGAAGAGGAAACCGGAAAAGTTGAGAAATAATTTCGATATTTAAGATTGGGCGGATGGCGACTGTCGGCAGGCCCGCTTGCCGCCACGTGTTCTTCAGGTTTAATTTAATTAATTAATTCCGAGCCAGTTACTACATATGATATCCTAAAGACGTACACTTTATTCGTTTAATTTAATAATAATAATAATAATAATCAGAATAATAATCAGATACTGTTCTTCTTACGGCTTCTGAGTCGTGACATATAATTACTGTCAATTATAAGCATTTTTATAGTACAGATATGGGACTGACTGATTGTTTATTTAGTTATGAAACGATGACAATTTTATGGTCTGGACATATATATTTTATAACAAAATAAAACTTATTTAAAATAATTCGACATTATAATTTGTAACAGAAAAATAAATTGCTCATTCATTCTAAGGAGCCAGATACATGAGAACATTACTGCACAAAGTATATATAAAGGCGATGTGCTAGCTTTTGCAAGAAAGAAGAGAAAAGGAGGAGGAAAAAGTTGTCAGCATTTTCCTATCAGCCAAACGGACTGTGGCTACATCCATGAAATCCCAACAACTTAAATTCATGTCGGAGAGTTGACGTTAACTCATTTTGGGTACTGTCGACAAACCATTTCACATCTTGTTTTTCAAACATGTAATCCCAAATAACAATCCCGTTTTGATGATGAGAACAAGCTAGCTAGCGCCATGTCTCAGATGAACAATTTCATCAATTATCTTAAAATGGTGGCTTCTAATTGGTTAAGGATGATCTTCTTCTTCAACAACTGCGGCTGTGTCGGCACCACCACACACACACACGCATATAAATATATATATATATATATATTATTCATGCAAAGTGCCTTTTCGGTTTCAATACCTCAAAAATGGCCTCGTCGACATCAAGGTTCATGCATGGCATTCTTTAATTTCCTCTCTGGACATTTCAAAGTCAAACAAAGGCAACTATCTCAAGTGCTATATGCTCAATGATGCATACATATACACACACACACACACACACACATATATATATATCTCTATTGATGTGATGATAAAGATGTTATAAGGATGCAAATCACTTTAATTGATGAAGTTTTTGAAGTCGGTGGTGAAAGCTCCGAGTAAATTTCATCTTAAAACAATGACATTCAACTTGAAATGGTGGGCCAAAATTGCGGACATAATAGATGAAGTTTCTACGTACTGTTATCATTTTCAGGTGGCATGACCTAATAAAGACAGAGAGCATTTTACTCACTCAACCTATCATTTTAAGTTTTACATCAGTACTCATTTGTAAGATATTTTCCAATCTATTTAATCATATATAATTCCATAAGATTGGAGTGTAGATAATATTTATGGCGATGAAGCCAGCTGTGTTTTCTGTTATTTGGGGGAGTTTTCATGGGAGAATGTGTGGAAGGAGAAGCATATATGTCATAACTTTGCAGAACATAATTCAAGAAATTAAATCAAAACCAGTTGCAGAGAACTTTCAAATACTGTCAAGAAAAATGGGACCTGAAGCATCAAGAAGTCAAAGCTTGAGACAGAAAAAGGATGGCTAAAGATGAACTTATGCCCAAGCGTCTCGGAGAAGGGCCTGTGTTAGTGTCGACATCTGTATCTCAATTTAATCTAAATTAATTTTAAAATAGTTTTTAACACGCACCCATCAAGTAATATAACTAAAACCCTTTAATAGATCATCGATGTGAGAATGAGTTTTATGAACTAGAACTCAGAAAACGAGAAGAGTTGGTGGTTCATCTTTTTGTGCTTAGGGGAGGGGAATGAAGCTGCTTGTGAGCTAGCAATTTTGGGCAGCAAAAGCTTAATGTAAGGTTGTTTAATTTGTGAAGCTAGAAGGAAAGAGAGGTGAGAAATTAAGGAGATGATGGGCTGGTACACAAGGGGCCCTTGTTTTCTTCTGCATGTTTGGAGTTTGTTTTGTGTCCTTTTGATTCTTTTCTTAAAAGAATTTGTTGTTATTTGGATCGAAACCAAGAAGCATGTCTTTTCAAGACAAAGAGAAAAAAAAAAGTACACGGATTAATAAATAACAATGCAAATGGACAAAAACCATGAGGAGAACCATATGTCCGATTAAACAATTTTATTATTTGTCACATCTTACTTTCATTAGTCGACATAGAATATATATATATATATTATATGGGTATATAAAATTTTAGGTTGCTAACACTTAATAATAATAATTTTTAAAAGGCAAATTATGAAAATAAGTTAAATAACTCTTTTTTTTTTGTGAATTTGTAATTTTATCTAATCCTTTTAATTTTGGTAATTAGGTTTAAATTGACTCAATTAATTATAATTTTATCTAACATGTAAAATTAATTTAGAGAGAATGTGTCCCTATGGATTTGATATGATAGGTATTATATAATAATAATATTTATAAGACACATATATACACAATGTAAAAAAAGAAAAAGAAAAAAAGTAAGTTGAGTTCGCTAATTATTTGTAATACCTGAGAATTTCTTGAGGACTTAAGTGTAATTTTTATTGGGGGCATAAGTGAATTTTTTTCAAAATTTGAGGACTAAAGTGTAAATTTTCAAAGTTGTGGGGTTGAAGTGCAAACTTGGAAAACTTGAGGGCTTGGAAAAGTAGGATCAAAGTGCAAAGAAGCAAAAATTGAGGGATCAAACAGCAAGGTAGGTGTGAAACTTGCCATGGTTGTTAGTTGCAAAATGACCACCATCGAGGAGGCCATATCTCGGTTGGTCGGGACTACCTAGGGCCATCATGGCCTAGGTTGAGGCCTTGCGATGCAAAGCATGGCTATGATTGGTCGGAGATGTGGCTGGAAATGGCTATAAATAATCAGGTATGGTTGAGAGGGTTTCTTCATTCAAATTTAGGTTTAAATCTATGGTTTTTGAAAAAGTCGTGAGGATTAGTTAGAGGGCTTTTGTTCTTGAGGCACTGAGGGTCATTTTTGAAAATTTTGGAACAATTTGGTGTCGGTTTCATGGGATTTTGAGGTGTAGCCAAAAAAATGAGAGCTTGGCTAGAGACGGACTGTAAATGGTTGATTTGGGTTGCCTCAGCCGGTTGTTTCAAGTCTAGGTTCCATGGGGTTTGGAATGTCAAGTAGGCTAAAAAATGAAGAGAAATAAAAAAGAAACAAGCAAAACTAGGCCACCGACGGTGAAGAGGAGGTCAAAGAAGATGACCAACTCGAGCACTTGAAAGCACGCGCCAAGTGAGTGGTCGCGGGCGAGTGGAAGATAAGGAAAATAAAAAAATAAGGGAAAAATTGAAAAAAAAAATTAGAAAAAATATGAAAAATTAGGAATTGTTGTTTTATTAATATTTTAGAGATTTTGGCCAGGAAATTATCTGAACACGTGTTTTGAGATGTGGACAAGCATATCAAGAAGGCATTAAAAGCTAAGTCTAGGTGAATGGTTTTTTTCAAAAAATTATATGTGATATGTTTTGCCTAAATTAAACATGATTTTCACAATGGTTGTCAAATTATATGCAATTTATGTGTATCTTGTCATATCTATACATGTTTTATCGTATTGATAATTGGGATATTTCATTTGGTATGATATTGTTGGAATATCGATACTTGTGATGGGGTGGAATATTACCCTCGTAGTGTAACCGTATTTTTCCAACGGATGTTGCCGGATACCACATAAGTCTTCCGTGCCAGGGATGGATTTCCCCAAGGGTAAGTGCCGGGGTGACTACCTAGGGTTCCGTGTCGGGGCTAAAATGCAGGTCAAAGTTACACCAAGGTTTTTGTTTATTCATGTCCATGCATCATTCATTCATGAAATTGTTTAACCCTCACTTAGAAGTTTCATTTTCTAATTTGGAGCTTGTCCCTGAAATATTCCATGTTTCAGGTGAATCGAGTTGTGAGAAAGGAAAATGAATGGTTGAAGCTTAGTTTAGTTTCAATTCACGATATTCCCTATGTTTGAAATAGTTTTATATGTTTTTCGCCTATCAAATATTGTAATTGGTTGTTGAGAATAGTAATGTACTGTTTCTTCTTGACCAAAAAAGGATGATCGGAGGTAGGGTACGGGCTCCGGCGACAGGTCCGTCCGGGGGGCAACTGGCACCTGCAAGCACTCCGACGGTCGAGTGAGTAAGAGAGTAAGGAGAGACAATGTATCAGTATGTCAGAGATCAGAACATACCTTGATTCTGAAGAGAACTGGTTGATATAGGAAGATGAGATGTCCTTTACATGCATGTGTCGTGCGTTTGCAGGTAATGGGACTGGCTATCCGGCACCGATGGAGGTTCCCAGGTGGTAGCATGATGACAACAGGACCTTTATTAATGTGAATGAGATCCGCCATTAATGAGAACATGATCTGAAGCTATCGCGCGAATATCCAGTGGGATTGCAATGATGTCGTGACATGCTGACGGTGGGCCAAAATTAGACCTAAGGAGAGGGCCAAGATTGGGCCTAAGGAGAGAGCCAAGATTGGGCCTGGATAGTCCATGTACATTTTGTGTTTTTATAAAATTATGATATCCTTTAGGTTTCGATTCTAGATTCTGCAAGTGTTTAAGTTATCATTCCTTAAATCATCATATGGAATGTTGTATGTGTATGGGGATTTTATATTGAGGAATTCATTTGTAATGAAAGAAAAAGTAAATCCCATCATAGTGACACGCTTTTGAAAAAGCGGGTTGTTACATTATCCTTCCATCATCTACAACTCTTGAACATTGCTGTCTACTATTAGCCCTTTGTAGTTGCTTTCAGCCTCGCCCAATTAACATCAACTGCATCAATCGTCGTTTCTGATCATCGTGATTATTGTCGTGTTTCTCCAATCATCATGACTGGCCATTGATCTTTTTTTGTCTATTGGACCTCTTTCTTTGTCTTCTCCAATCATAGTCTTGCTAGTTGGCGTTGCCTCTGACTATTCATCTTTTTCTTTAGTCGCGATAACTAATTGTATGTTCAACCAGTTCATCTTCCCTGATCGATAGCTCCTTCGCCACCGCCAACGACGACCTTTGCACCTTCTGCCACCGTGACACCTTTTTATCATCAATTGCCTTCTACCATAACCACCATCAACAACAACCGATTCGTCTTTGCAAATATTTCTTTCTTTTTTTTTGTTTTTTTACTTATATGTACACGTAAGTCTCATAAATATTATTATTATTATATGACATTTGTCATACCAAGTCAGTTTGAACACACTTCCTCTAAATCAATTTTATGTGTTAGATAAAATTACACTCAATTGAATCAATTTGATCTAATTGACAAAATTAAAAGAATTAGATAAAATTATAAATTTACAAAAAAGATTTAAGTTAATTTCATAATTTGCCCCTAATTTTTAAAATGTGTGTATGTGAAACAATACTAGAACAGGTACGTATATTTTATAATAACTGAATTTTATTTTTTTATTTATGAAAATAATAAAAAAAAAGAGGTGAGATATTTGAATTTCAATTTTAATGAAATTAGAGTCGAAGTAAATATAAAACAAGATGGGCCCTTCTAATCCATAAAAATGAGAGATAATGCCACGGGATCAAATGGGAAAGTGTGACAAATTCTCACACTTTGTTAGGGAAGAGTCATGATCAGAATTTATAATTAAAAATATCTTATTCCTATACATCTACAATATTTTGCCATACCAACTACACTACAAGTCTATAAGTAGACATATGGACCAAAACAATTGCTTTCGGTTGAAGCTTGAACCTAAATAAAACAATGTAGAATGATTATATATACATTATTGTCACCAAATGACAGGTACCATCAATTAATAATTAATATATAAATTATGTAGAAAGATAAAAGGGTGGGTTTCAAATATAGACAAGTCTATAACACCAGTAGGTTATTTTTTAATCTGACCCAATCTTTTTGAATGATTGTGGATGGTTGTCACTAAGATTCTTCATTGAAAAACTAGTCATCAGATATATATGGCTCATTTGTGGCAAGTTATGTAATGATAATCTATTATGAATCAAGCTAGCTAATCACCTTTATATCTTTGGCGTAGGGCCATTGACTATTTGGGTAGCAAAAGACACAAACTTATATATATATATGAATTTTAATAAGACCTTAATGAAAGAATGTTCGTGTATCCACCATGCTCAAATTATAGAATTAAGAATAATGCCATGTTGCTTGATTTGTGGGCACCTCAGGAACAACATTTGATTAATTAAAGATGATGATCTCAGGCTAAGGAGATATAAATATGATGAAAGATTAAATATTGCAATCAAATCCTCTTGTTGGGTCACTTTATGATCCTCTTTGAGCAACATTCAGTTCTATCAGTATTAAATTAAATTGAAATAAAATAAAATAAAAAGTGATGATGTAGAGCTGATAATCCTCTCCTATTTCGAATCAAATACCTGCAAAATGGAGTTGGGAAATTATTTCCCTGTGATCACTCCAACATTCAAGTCAGTTCACAAAGTTGTCCTAACTAAATCATGTAGCTCTGAAACTCAAGAAAGAGAGAAGAAAAAGAATCCTCTTACTCGTCCTGATTGCTCCCTTTTTATCTTCTTGTCAAGATAAGAATTCTCTTTTTGAACCTCCGAGATTTGAATCTCGTCCTTTGCAAGGCCATGATCTTGAAGATATCGATATGATAATCGTTTTCGAGGGGTTCAGGATAATTCTCATTTCCATGATCCTCGAAGCGATGATTGAAGGCCGATGAATTCGGAAAATCTTTGTTGAGCAAAAGGCTAGTCGATTTGTTGAGTGTATCTGCCACATGTCCTTTCCAGACTTAGGATGAATGGCGACCTTAGATTAGCCAGGGGTATAGGTGTAATTATGAACCCGAGAACTTTTTCCCTCATCAAAAAGTCATCATACACTTTTTTTTATATTATTGTTGCTATTTAATTATACGGTTTTTATGTTAGTTGTCAACACAATGCTTCTAAGTGGAGATGAGAATTCACTAGTGGATGTTGTTTACAACTGAAAATAATTGAAGAATAGTGATTGAGTTACTTCTTGTTTTATTAGAAGAGGCGTGAAGTGGGGGAAGAAGGGATCTTAATTTCATTCGAGGGAATTGATTGGATTCCTATTAAAATTAATTTGTGGGGTCATTTAATTACTTGAAGCCTTCTTTAAGAGAGGATAGGATAATTATTGTTCAAAAGTAACTACAAACGAATAATAACACTTTGTGGTTGCTTCTGCAAATTAATTAAGTCAACAAATTCCTGATAATATTGTTAATCTCTCAAGGGCTACAATATCCATATCTCTTTTTGACTTTAATTAGAGCATATATATAGTTTAATTACCTGTTAATCAAGGGTGATGCTAAACACGCATCATGCAGTTGTAATATTCCATGGGATCAGCTCTTTAATTAGGGGGGCATTAACAAGATTTAAACTTCCTTAATCATGAAGATTAAGCCCATAGTGGTGAAGATTAGGCAAGGATTATGGTGGAGACTTCTGATATACTCTTTTAACTATGGTTTAAAGATGACATTATAAAAGCAAAAACCACGAAGGAAAACAAACCCAATTGCATCCAATGTTAGTTCAAGAGTTAGTGGGCCCTAAGTAGTATGTGATAACAGCGCAATCGACTGTAGCTCTCTCTCTCTTTCTCTCCTATCATCTTGCGTGACTACTGAGTAACGTCACCATCGCCTGACCAACGATCGCGCGTCTGTCGTCTCTTGCTAATGGCTTTATTCCTCTTGCTAGCAACTACGTCCCTTGGTTTCTCAGCTTCCGTCAACGTTTGTCGTCTCCTTTCGTTTGTGTCTATCATCTCTTTCTTCAGGCATCTGTCTTACGCTCTGAAGTCTCATTCCTTCGGTACCTTATTTGGTATCTCTTATCCTTCTTTTGATGTGTCATTTTTTTAATTTCTCTTTTTTTTTAGGGCCTAGACATAAGATTTGTGTTTGATTTGAGGGTGAAAAATGGGGTGGAATTCTAATTTCATGGAATTCTAATTCTCACCCCACCCCCTAGAAATTTAAATTCCTTGATTTTAAGAAAAATCTTCACTTTTTTAACTAAGAATGTGTTTGATTGCACACATTTACCATAGAAAATGTGTAATTATTATAATATTTTTTATGGACGCAATCAAACACTTTTAACTTTTCTATGAAAAAATATATATGATACAAGCATTTAAATCTTCTTTCCATAAAATTCATTTTCCAAGGAAATGGAATAAATTTTGTTTTCGAGGTAATATTACTTAAAATTAAATTTTAAATAATACAATCAAACACATCCTAAAATAAAATTCAAATTCTATAAAAAAATAATTATTTAATAAAATTTTTAAAATTTAAATAAAAAATAAATTCCACTCTAGTTTTTCATCACAACCAAAAGTGGCTTATAACTCAAGCTGACTCTCAATGTACCTCCAACATATATGGACCAAGCTTGTCCAACACATCGTTGTTGTCTGTCAAAATGAGTATTATTTTGCATGCAAATACGATAAGAGTAAAGCAAAAATCCTTTTTTTTTACCAAACCCCAAGGAAAAGGACTCTTAACTCTTCTCTTAGTGTTAGGCCCACTCCGACCTTTTGTTTAAAAAAAAAAAAATCTATCTTATAAACTGTTTCATATGAAAGAGAAAGGGAAAAAAAGAGTATTTTAAAAATGTTAGCTCCAAATATCGTCAGTCACATTGTCACAACCCATACTGCGTTGCAGCTAAGCATCATTTTCACCTTTACACCAAATCAATTAATAATAAAAATTATTTCTTTTTCTTTTTCTAACATATTTTATTCATAAATAACATCATTTTTTAGCACGTTTTTAAATTTTTGTTTAAATTAGTAAATAATAAAATTACAAGAATTATTTTTCCCGATATTTGAAATGCTTGCAAGGCCAAGCCCGAATCTCAAAAGAGCAAACTTTTAATATATACTGTAAACAAACTAAAAGGAACGATGAACGGCCAAAAGTTTTTTTTTTGCTTGAATTTTTATATTTTTTTTTATAAAATTCTAAATTTTTTGTAATTTTAAATTTATCTCTAAATCATACAAAATCACTCATTTAAACATTTGATCAACAAGTGATACATGCGTACTCTAACATAGCAATTTTTTGGCGTCTCCTCAACTCTCTCCCTCTCTCTCTCCAACATCTTTTTAGTTTCCTCTTTTATTCGCCAACATCTCCTTAGCTCTCTCTCTCTCTTCAGTTTCCTTTCTCTCTCCAGCATCTCATTTCTCGTCAATGGCATCTCATCATTCTCTTTAGTAATGTCTCCTTAGCTTCATTTTTTTTTTTAGTGGTGTCTTCTCAACTCCTTTTTCGTCAATGAATCTACAAAGCTTTTACTCAGGCAAATAGAATAGTTAAGAGTAAAGAAGGATGATCTAAAAAGAAAGATAAAAAAGGAAAAGATCAAAGTTAGACTACTCAAACTCTAGACATATCATCTTTTTTCTTGTTCTCAAAATCAAGTGACACTAAAGAGAGAGATAGGGAGAGTTGAGCAGACACCAGAGAGAGAGGAGATGTTGGAAGAGACACAAAAAAAGTTAGAGAGAGAGGAGACGCAACTAGAAAGATAGATGAGGTTGAGAAAAACCCAAAGAAAGAGATAAGTAGTTGAGAAAATATCATTGAAGAAAGAGAAGGAGACGAGGGAACGTCAAAGGAAAGAAAGATATTGAAGAAAGAGAAAGAAAGATAGTGAGAGTTAAAGAGTAGAAAACTACAACATTAGTGTACGTGCATATTACTTGTTTGTCAAATATTTAAAAAATACTGGCAACTAAATAAAGAAAGCTCAAGTAAATGATATTTAGGTCGTCCAAAATCAAAATTGGATCAAAGCTAGTCACCATCAGCACAACCAGATGAATGACAAAGCATAAAAACCAAAATTTAAATATAAAATGGGTTAAATTGGACCAAAAATTAACCAACCCTTCCTATTGGGTTATGTCCCAAAGATCAAGACATTAAACTAGGTGAAAATGCTTACTAACTCGGGTCAAATTTTGATATATCCTTCTCCCAAATAAGGTACTGTTGATTGGGTCGGGTCGTTGGTTCCTTATTCCAAATCCTCCTCCTTCTCCAGCCAGTCGTTGTTTGGTATTTATTTTTTTAATAGCCACTAATTCATCCTGAATACTTAGTTCTAAACAACCCATTAATCACCAAATTACAAATTATCATAATACATTAAGACCAACTGAAGAACGAATTGAAGAACAACATTAATACCAATTGAAGAACGAATCTGTTGCCGACTGCATTCCACCAACAAATTCAAACCCAAATGGGCATTCCATTCCCGTCGTTATCTTCCGGCGGGCGGGGCAGTGGGAAACGGACAGCCCAACACGGTGGTTGCGACAGGTGGGCCAGGGTCAGGATCCCAGGATCGTACGGCTGGATTTGTTTGATAGGATGTGTCGCCCAGTCCACACGAGTCCAACGGTGGGCTGTTCACCATCAGATCAATCCCGGTCGCCCCCGCCAGCTTCCCGGTGGCGTTAACGTCCGTCGACTGGTCGCTCTCATCTCCCAGTCCTCGTCTCGACGCCGGCAAACCAAACCTTTCAGCTGCCACGTGCTTCCCAATTTTTTTTCTTTTTCTTTTTTTCTCTCTTCTGGAAGAAGAAGAAGAAGAAGACGAAGACGAAGAAGATGATTAACGACTGTTGATATTTGTCTGTTTGTAGTAGGTTCTGAGCTTGAGAGATGAAAAGGATTGATTTTGCCATTTTGGGTAGAGTGTCAGCAAGTTTTACGGAAATGCATATGAAAGGCTATACGTGAGGCAGTAAACCTGTCATCCGTGGGAGACAGGATAGGGTGAAGAGGATGACGCCCCCCATCCATGGGAGCCCACATACATCATCATAAATGTGTCCCAGAACTTGATATCTCAGGTCTTGACTAGATAGAGGGATGACGATTGAATTTGAAAGATAACTTTCTTCCTCCATGGAATGACTTTCCTGCTTTTTGGAAAAAGGAAAGAAAGAGCAAATTATATATCCATTTCAAATGCTAAATTTAAATTACAAAGAGATTCCGAGCTGCGACATAAGGGCTTGAGTAGGTGGAAAATCAAAAGCTGCTTCTGCCGCTGCCTGCTGCATGCATCTCTCTTGTAAATGTGATGTCGATGGTAAAGCGACCTGTGGAGGGAGACAACGAAAGCAACCTCACACAACATGTAACATATGTAGGCCTAGCTCAGAATGGTGAATGATGAAGCCAGCAAATGCTCATGGAAGCCTTTCATTTTGAATGGATGGCTGTCGTTGCCATCTTGAGCAACATTTATACATCCTGATGCAACCTAATTTCTCAAATGGGGAAACAAACAAATTAGTACATATGGGTCTTTAATGTGATCATAATTGAATGAAAATGAAAAACAAGAATTGATACCAACACAGGAACACCTATACTCTTTAGGGTATTTCAATTTTGTGTTCATTTTTTTTTGAAGACATGCCACAAAATTAAATAATATCCTCATGTGTTGATTTTTTTTAAATTTTAGGAGCAAGATTAAAAAAAAAAAAAAAACCCTATAACAGATACAAATTCAAACGGCCTTATTCCTTGAACCAATGGCTTGGTTTGGAATCTCTGGACGAGCCTGTAAATCAATTGGGTTCAAACAGAAGCCCAAACTTTTGATCGTCATGACGTGTCCTGAACCCTTGTTTTCTCTCTTTCTCTGTAGGCCCAAAAATGATGGGCCTCAGGCCCAAATCACAATATCTTAAACCCTAACCGGGATCATGATGGGCCTCAGGCCCAGATCACAAACTCATCAGGAATTTCACCTCAATCATCATATGTATTCGGACCTCAACTTGTCTGGGTTACCTCTTTGAGCTTTGGCCCATAAACCTCAAAATTTTCATTTGAAAATACAATTTTTACCGTATTAGTAATGCCTTTTTTTTTTTTCCCTTTTTTAACAGTGAATGGATTAAAAAATTCTGTGCAGCATGGCACAAATGTTTTGATTTTGTTTCTTCTTCTTGATCAATTGAATTACAATAAAAACCTACTTTTGAGATAATTCTCAGCAACTAATTACTCTTATGTTTAATTAAATTTGGATGCATTATCTTCAAGGATTCCCTGATAAATGGGAGCTTATGTGAAGCACAACCCAATTGGCATATAATTAAGCATTAATTGTTTTTCTTATATATAAATATATATATTATGTCCCTTATAATGGCAACTTCTTATCAGTTCATACACTTAATGAATCGAAATGATTAGAGCAAACAATCGATATCAGGCCCATGAACATACCCTAGAAAACAAACATTAAGAAATAATAAAATTTTGGAAGGAAGCAAAAGATTCAACAGCATGCCTAGGCTCACATTAGTTAATTAGTCCATTCATGTATCGTCATCAAGGCTTAATTAATTTTGTTTTGTAACTAAGAGCATCTCACTGGGAATTTATTTCACAAGCATTGGCGCTCTTTTTGTATATAGTTCCCGTAATTTGGATCCTATATATGTATATGGCCACTTTGATTCGATTAAGGAAAGCCTTAAGGCGCCGCTTTCTTGACTTAATTAATTAGCTTGAACAGTACATGCTAGCTAATTACGACTACGTACAAATCAAAGTCTTAATCAATGCAATTAATGGCGATGCTTGAATTATACCATATCGTGTGTTAATCATCACACATGATGACCAAATTCAAGCGACTAATGGAACGACTTAATGTCAATGGACAAGTGAGCCGGCACCACCACCGTCCCATGTTGCTAATGACCGTTTCGGACATTCCACTAATTAATTGTGCTTAATCCTGGGATCGAATTAGTATTAAGCTAAGTGTCATGCACCCTTTGTAGGGGAAACCCTAATTTTGTCTGCCACATTCAAAGAAATATTCCATGACTGCTTGTTGGTTGGTACTTGTAGGAATCAACACAGGCATCAAAGGACACAATAGCCACAATCAATTAGGACCGTTATATATTTATATATGTATGCTTACATGACCTTGACTGAAAGGCACTTGGGAGGATGTGGGTCCTAAACCATCCTCTTAATTTCCTTAATAACGTTCATTTTTCATCATTTCATGATTTCATCATCATCTATCATTATTACTTATTCTTTGATTTCCATGATGGGGTCTTCTTGTTGTGTATATACAGCTTAAGGCACCTTCTTGTACATTGAATCCGATCCATCGATAGATCAGTTTCTTAAATTTCTACATAAACGAAAGTACGTACGTCATTTTCCTTAATTCAATCCATAACCTTAGTTGTATCTGATTTGAATTAATTTGAACAGATCGATGTATACATGAGTGCCCAATCAATTACATAGTTAGAATCGACTTTTCTAGCAGAATCCTATGGTGTCACTTTAACTTGACCCATCAATTGTGTTATATCCGAAGAGGTCAAACCATTATGAATGTCTTGAATTAGTGCATGGAAATGTTCATCTTGCTTGATTATATATTTGTAATGATGATCTACCTCATTAATATTAATAATATATGTACTGCCTCATTAATTAATGTAGGTAATTAAGGATGAAATCAATCTGTTGTCACTAAAAAGAAAAACCATTTTCTCTGTATTTCTTAATAATGTATATATAAATATCTTCCCCAACACCTCGACAATGTTGTAATAATAATTATATTGAGAATACACACACACACACACACACATGAAGCATACCCAAAAAAATCATGTTATTTTGGTTGACAGAGAGGGAGAGAAAAGAGGACCCGTAACTCGGATCCCATTTGTGCACTTTCTTTCTTCCATGATGGCCATTTTAATGATTAAAAGTTCATTGTTCATATGAAAAAAGCAATTTGAAATGAAGAGCTTTGTTTGCCATTTCCATACATACATACATACACACATACATACATATGTATATATTAATTTAATTTAATTAAGAGGGCTTTTAACATGGAAAAGTGAACTGGGTGGGAGACACGTGGACCCTGGCCTCCACTTGTTACCAATCTAATTCCTCCATTAAATTTGGCAATATTTTGTGGCACCAGTAGAACCTTTGTCCAGCCACTTTCCAAAAGGAGTATGGACGAGAATATGAAGGTCCCAAATTATTATGCGAATTAATTATATGTTCAGTCAGTGTGTACCATTCATGGAAAACACTATCATTGCCCTTTGCATTAAGGTGGCCCCCAACCCCAACCACACAACAAGAGCTTGTACTACCAGTACTGCTGCTGCTGCTTGGCCGCACCTCTCCTGTTTTGTTCCGGCTCTCTTAATTGTATTTTTGGGTATCCATGATTAACAAGTATAATATAAAGAAGTTCATAAAACATAGTGGAATTGATGATCGATGGGAAGATTCTAAGTGTTATTGGAAGAATTTTTCTCTGTCAATTGTTGATCATCATCTGAGTTAATTAGCATTAAAAAGTAGTTTTGGATGTGTGTTCAGAGCAATCCTAGGTTGTTCACCTTGCATACACACTCAAGTGATCAAAGATTACAAGGGAAAAACCAAGTTGAATGGAAAGTCTAGACAAGTTAAACTCATTGGTGCAAAAGATTCACACAGCATCAGTGATTTTAAAACAAGAAAAAGGTGTTGTGTGAGTCAAATAGGAGTGTTACATTTTGAAGAATTCGAAATAAATTGCGAATACTTGTAATAGAAAGATGCATCTTCCCAATAGAAATTAAAAAGATACGTATAAATATATAATATATGATTTTGGGTTTGAAAGAAAGAAAGAAAGCATTAAAGCATGCTGCAGCTGCACATTATATATTGTATTCTGCAAGATGAGGATCCCCATTAACTATATTCGTACTTTGGCACTTATCATTCATGTACATTATTTGATATTACTGCCATCACTTCCTTCATCCATGTACCAGCAGGCCATTATATTCGTACTTTGGCACTCTCCATTCATTCTGGCATCACTTCTTTCATCTCAAAAACAAACAAAGTCACAACAACCCATCACAAATATTTATTTTGATTGCCCTTCTACATTTTGAAAGGCCAATATTGGTTAATTTGGGAAATTATTTTTAGACCGACCTAGTGTGGCAGTTAGGTCCATCACTTGTTTTATAAGGCTAAAAGCAAAACAAAGCCAAAGAATTCTTGATTTCACCCTTGTCGGTTAACTTAGTTGTCACCTTAAGTTCTTCGAAAAATTAGTATACGGACGTGGAACAATTTTTTGCAAAGATTTCAACTTCTAAGCACTGAAGATCCATGTTGAGAATAGAAAACTATCTACCTTACCAATATATTGCTTTAATGATTATTGAATAAAACTAATTACTTATATAAAGAAGGATGTGAACCAACTGCATCTTCATGTTATGCTTTGATTACAGTATCTACTATTTTCAAAATTAAGAGAATTATAACAATGCTTTTATTTCCAAGAAAAAAAGGGCAAATTTTATTTAAGAAAACAACAAGAGCATCACCCAGCCAACTACAAAGAACAAAAGTCATGCTTGAAGTATATAGCAAAAAAGAAAAAGAACAACTAGGCAAAAGCACCACCCAGCCAAGCAAATAAAGGACAAAGATCGATGACCAGTATAACGTGATATTCTTAGGAAAATTTCATGCCACTAAAACAACGTGTGACAATAATGTTTTTGTAATTATATACAAGCTGTTATCATGAATTTTTTTTTTCGAATGAATATTGAAATTTTTGTGTGTGAGCTGAGGCTTAACTTTAATAGAGGATTGTTTCTTTTTTATTGAAAGATCACAAGTTAAGTTTCGAGTTATAAAAATAATGTTTTTATTAAAAGATAAAGACCAGGAGAGACAGTGTACAAATATGATTCTCCTCAAAAGCTTGTAAAACAGGAACTTAATTTATCGTATTTTTCTTGTATTAAATTCTGAATATATAATATTAGCATATAACATATTTTGTCTTCTTGAATAATAGCATACTGTTCTGTACCTGCTTTCTATATATTGTCATAAATTTAACAAGCAAAAGCTCGAATGAAGCAAACTGAAAAAATCTTAGAAGCAACCCTAACTCTGCGTTTGGTCTTCCAATCAATTATAAGTGCTCCCAATTAGTACTCCAAAACCATAATTTCATGAGTACTTGTCCCCTCAGGGACAGCCATATGTATATAATCTTGCCCTTAATTATTGTGTTTGCCTCATTTTAGATCTTACTATTAATTTGCCGACTTTTGCTTTTCAACTCTTATCCGTCTTAGTTATACTGGTCTAGAGTTTGTGGTGTTATTTGAAAGTGATCTTCTTTGTTTGATCTTATAATTTTTATATATATTTGATGAATTGGTGGCCGTAAAAATCATCTCAGAACATTCTATTCCTTCTAGATCTCCAACTAGAAAACCCTGAAGGATTAACTATATATATGGATCTAAAAATATATATATATGACATATAAGTGGATCTTATATGCACAAAATGAAGAACCCATTTGAAGAAAATATGCAATTCCAAGTAAAAATCAAGCACCAGGTATCTCATAGTCTTCTAGATTGTGTGTGTGTGTGTGTATATATATATATAGTACAGCCACAACCAGCCAATGAATGGAGAAACGTGTTTGGCCATGGGTATCTTCAGGCCAGTTTGAGGCAATCACTGTGTTTGAAACGTAGGACAAAACTGGCAGCCTGTGTTGCGAAGCACAATGAAGACAATAAAGGAAGGCGAGCGCATCTTCGTAGACATGCCAAAGAGCATAACCCAACTCAACCTAAGTATATAATTTTTGTCTTATTTTTTATAAAAATAAATAAAACAACACATTATTGAAGGATGAAAAATATTTTCATAAGAAACTTATTCACTCACCTTCAAAAGAAAATACAATCACATATATCTAACTAATAATGCATGATATGTCAAAACACTTAGATCTTTCTTTCATTCTATTATTATTGGGTTTTGTTGGTGGATGTCTTGAGAGCATTTATTAAAGAATATTTAATATACTTTGTTTAAAGCATTAAATACTTTTATTAATTGATAATAAATGTATTATATTTTAAAATATTTTATTAATTAATAAAAATATCTAAATATTAAAAGCAAAATATATTAAAAAAATCTTAAAAACAGTGATTAATAAAATCTTTTTTATTATGTGAGAACTTAGACTTGTCACTTCCCCATTAATTGTTGGCTTCTAGTATGCTCTATATTAATAAAGTTTATATTTCCAACAAAAGCAATTGATTCATTCGACCCAGTTCGTAGTGTGTAAGGGATCTCCAATCTCCAAAATCTATTTAACAGAAGCAAAGCAACGACATGTTGTGCAGTGATTCGTTTGTCATATTCTGCAAAGCATACGTGGTCCATTCTCCACCATTATTTAAAAAGTGATGTTACACAAATTAAAAAAATTATTTAAATGACTTGACACTTTTGACAGTTCGATTTCATCGCCTCAAAACAAACATTTTTTTTATAATAAAGATCTTTTTTAGGGAAAAGACAAAGTTGAAACTATTAATATTAATAATAATAATAATAATTTACTTTAAATGTGAATATAAAAATTCTAAAAATATATTCAGTTTGAGTTATAATTAATATTAAAAAAAATAAATTTATCACTCTTATCCCAACTTATACATTGGTGGATCTTAGTTTGGTGGGATTTATGCCCTGCACCAATCCCTTAATTTAAAAGAAGAGAGAAAGACTTCCTTCGCAACAACACTGATGCCACCTTGGTGATGAGTGAAGAATATATTAATTGAGAAGGACCCAGCTGGCCAAACAATATAAACTTAAAAGTTAAAAGGGTTTTGATATTCAACCTGAATTAGGGGTGAAAAATTCATTTGGTCCGTTCTCTGGGCACCTGTGTGTGTGTCAGGTAAAGTTGAATGGGGTCGTTCAATATCCCACTCGAATGAAAAATTATTTTTCAAACTTTAACTAATAGACAATAAAAAAAGAGAATAGAAAAGTAAAAAGTTAAATGGTATTATTTCTTAATTCATAAAACTCCATATGTTATATGTGTTTATATTTTGTATTTTGTGCAAGTGCTTGAAAGGTCACCTCCATAGAAATGTAAATCATCTTATCAATACTTAAAAATCTCATTTTTAAATATATAGCAAGATTAGTTTGCTTTTTTATTAATAAGCTTTCAAATAATAATGTTATTCTGTCACAAATACTCAAAATGCAAAGTACTAGAGTTCATGTGGGTAATGAGTTGTTATTGCAAAATGTCCTGAAGTACCATTTTAGGGTTTAGGATTTAAAAGTAAGTTCTAAATCTTAAACCCTAAGCAAAGAAAATACTATATTTTCTTGGTTTAGGGTTTAGATTCTTTCTTAATTTGAAGTATTATACTATTAAACTTGTATTTACGCTTATATTTAGATTCTTTCTAAGTAGTTGATTTTTTTTTTCAAATTTACATTTATATTTTTAGAAGTACTTCCCTTTATCCCGAAAATAATAAAAAGGCAACCATTTTTCCATGCTTATTTGCTTATGCATAGCAGTACGCACTCTCTCTGCACAAGCAAGCAAAGTTTCAGAGGATAGGGTTTCTTGAGGTCAATTTTGTAGCCATTGTCGTTACCTTATCGGTATCCTCGTCGTTGGCAATCCGAATCCATTGTCAATAGGGTGATTCATAGGTCCGGAGGCCTTTCCCCTGTTTCTTCCCATATCCTCCATGTTTTTTTTTTTTTTCTGTAAGTAATATCCTCCATGTTAGCCCCTTATTTTTTGATTCCCTATTCCTAGCTACCGCTTCTCTCGCCATTATCTTCTTCGGTGAAGCTCGAATGCCTGTCCATGAACAGGTCGTGCGATCCTAGTGTTGATCGTGTTATGGCGACCAGGGGCGGATGTAAGGGGGGGACTGGCACGGGCTTCAGCCCGTGCCAGCCCCAATTAAACAGTGAAATTATATATAATAAATAGTAATATATATATATAAATATATAAACTCTCAAGTACAGCCCAGTCCCAAGCCCCCCTCTGCATCCGCCCCTGATGGCGACCAGTCCCTAGTTCTGCATGGGGGTTGGTGTCCTATAAGATTGCTGGTGTTGCTAACGAATAGAGTCAGACAGTGGGGAGGTTGGCGATGGTGTTACAAGGGAACGGGGGCCTTGACTGTTGACAGCAACAGACAACAGTGGTAGGTTTTTGGGCGTCCTAGGGTATTCACGTGGGTATTGTAAGGGTAGAGGCCTTTCTTAGGTCTTCCATTTGAGCTTGGGTTGGGTTTATTTGCACATTTTATATTGGCTCATTAGTTGTATTAGTGATTATGTCTTGTTACCCTCCTACCCTCCTCATCGTCTCTAGATGCATTTGCCTTTTATGTGTTTTATGGAGAATTGTAGTACTCTATTATTAGTAACAAACAAATAGAAGAAACATATAATTTCTTTGTTCTCGATAAATGGAGTTAGTTATAAGAATTTATTAGAATAATGTGTAACAGACGTTAAAACGATGAATTAAGATATTACATACAAATTATAGATCGTATTCAAACTAAAAATGAATTGGAGAGGAAAGTTACAAGTGATTAAATACACAACCTCCACTTAGCATTAAAAGAAAAGAAAAAGACAAAACCTCCAACTCCATCTATGGGGACAACAGCATTCCACCAAACAAAAGAGACGATTTTGGTGACAGTAAAACATATTGGATCTCAAGCTAGTAGGAAGAAAGCAATTGGTGGGTTTGAATATCTCGTCTTGTTTCATTTTTCTAGTGATAATGTAATTAAAATGAGAATTTTATATGCTTAATGGATGAATCCGTCTACACACTTTGATCCATTAATTTGTCAATGTCATCGTGGATCCTCTTGAAAGCTAAGTACAGGTTAAATCAACTATTGCATCCCATCCTTGTCAGTGAACACAATTTCTAAGTAGAGCTTAATATTGTCCAAACAAAGGATGGTGATTAATTAAATGGCTGTTTTGGTGGTCCAACTCAGTTAGTTTTATTTGGAACCAAGATATGTGAATAATATATATATATATATACTGTATATTTTAATTGTCACCGCTAACAATCTATTTATAAAGATGGATAAATTACATCAGCACCCACAAAATTTGATAAGATACAAACCCATCCATTTAACTTTTTGAGGCTCACTTCATTTTCCTGTTTAGATTCATTTTACACCCTTAAAACTTTCAAAATAACAAAATATTCTTGATTTTTATCCATACAAGTTCATATTCTCTTTTTTTCTTTTTCCTTTCCTTAAATCCATATAAGTTTCAGAAACACCCCATTGCATGGAGTTTTCTCTAAAATCTAGACAAAGTTTAAGCGACAACCAAATTGGCAATCACCAAATGATGAGGTTTCAAAGAGATCATATTGCGGGGAGCTTTTCCAAAACCCCCATGTGAGAGGTATTGCAATGAGGTAGAAATGGTGCAATTGGATGCGGTTGGAGGTCAACAAGGCAAAGATGATAGAGATGAGGAAATTAAAGAAGATAATGAAAAAGATAAATATATTTATCTCTCTCTTTCTCAAACTCTTGTTGACCAAAAGATGTTGGGGTTGTTTGATGGAAGATGTACGATTCATTTTCCATCAACAACCCCTAACAGCGTCAAGTTTCAATGGAATGAATCCCAGCATTGCTTTAGTGTGATTAAAATTATCTAGTTTTATCGAACCCCAGCAACGCTGAGGTTTATCAAATTGAACCTTAGCTAGCACCATTGAGTTCCAATTTGACCACTAGTGGTGGTCTGATGTTGGCTTATTTCATTTTGTTTTCTTTCCCTCAACTCTCTCCCTCTCTAACAAAACAACTACTGTTGTTCTTTAGTAACTATTCTGTTCTCTAGCAGTTGTTCTCTAACGATAATTAAATTTGATCAGCCATGTTCTCATATATACTAGAAAGGAGGGAGAGAAACAAACAGTTTAAATGATTCTCATTGTAAAACAACTATTTTACCTTATTTTTAAATAACGGGGAAATATTTGTCATTTCTCAAATATGAAATGTGTCCTTGTCATTTTGACAAATATCAAGAGTCCTAATTAAGTTTAATTTACCCTATAAAGATTGGTTATAAAGATATATAAACTAACTATACTCCAATTTTAGATAAAATTGATCAAAAATTGGAGATAAATATCACGAGATAAGCGAACAAGATTTTTTGCCGAATTTTTTTTTGAATAACTCTATATATTCAACTAACATAATAACAATTCATTTAGCAAAAAAATTTATAATAACAATTCAATATATAAATTATTGAAGGCCTTGTTTGGCCATGTGGTAAGCCACATAAAAATGCTTTTATAATTTTTTTTGAAAGAAAAGGATCAAAATAAAAAATACAATTTCCTCAATCGATCAATTGAGTCGACTCATTAATTATTATTCTTTATTATTATGACAGTTCAAATGAAATAATACTCTTTTCTCTTTTTTTGAAAGCTTCTTAACAAATTTCTAGTAAATTTACTCCATATCAAGCTTTAATTATATTACCTAACATTTTTCATTTTGCATCATTTTATTTTCAAGAAAATTATTTTTTTACCACTTTTCACCAATCATTTTTTCATGTCTTTTTTTTTTTGTAGATTTTATTTCCTTAGAACCCCTCAAAACATGAATAGTTTTGTTTTACTAAAGCGATGCAAGACTCTGATGCATGGAAACGTCGAAATGGTATTATTTTAATATTTTCAAAACGTTTCTTGGATTGAAACAGTGAGCAATTTCTAAATTTTAAAAATGTTTCGAAGTCATTTCACAATATTAAAAAATACATTTTTGGTCCTATCGATCACATTAACTTCGATCACATTAAAGACGAAATTTCTTTCATCTTTAATTCAAAATTTTTACCTCAAATCTCTTCTTTCTTTATTTTGCAAAAACGTGAAATGTTTATTGTCGTCGTCATTATCCTTCCATCTTCTCATTCCAGTTCGTCATTCTATTTTTTCATCTGTCAACGTTATCCTTCTACTATGCATTAGAGGCTTCATCCAACTTGAACCAGATACTACTGCTCTTGATTCTTTGATCAGTGACTAGCAATCAACAACCAACCATCTTTTATATATGTATATATTCATGTTCTTAACTCTTTTTTAAATAGATTGTGAGTGTATTATGTATGTATATACATTATGTGAATATATGTAATATATAGCTATGATTATGTGAATGTATATATAGATATATAGTTGTGTGTGAGTATATTCATGAATGTATATATGCTTGTAAGTAATTTGATGGGTGTTTCTCTGTTGGGTTCATAGGATCTAAATAATTTCTGGCTTTTGGCATGAGAGGGTTAATTGATTTGTGTGTGTGTTGCACTTATAATTTTATATAAAAAATTATATTTATAAAAAAAAATTATTTTAAGCATTTTTATTTATTAATCTTTTAAAAAATATCATTTTCTCATTTCTTTTGTGTATTATATTTGTTCTTTGTTTCCATTTCTCTTAATCTAAATGCAAGATACTTTTCTTGTGTGTAATTGATCACTCTGTTTCTAACTTGTGTTAAGAGTTAGAAAATGTTATATGTCGAAAATAATTTAGAAATTGATGCTATTTTGGCAAGTGGCTTTTAATTAAGAGCTATTATGGTCAAAAATTTTATAATAAAGTATCTGTAGAATATTTAAAAATGTTTTAAGATATTCAAACAATAAAAATAATTTTTTTTTAAAAAAAGTACAAAGACAGAGCGATGGAGACAGAATTGGGACAAAATTTTACCACCTCAAAGCCCACAAAGTAGGCCCCCCACTTGCCATCGGAATATCACATCGGCCAACCAATGAGGCTACGCACAAGATTATACCACTTGATTAGATATGCTAAACAGGTGACTGATCCCTAGAGAGGGCTCCAAGGTCCTCCATTTCTGAGCGTGTCCATTGTCAGGCGAGCATGTCCAGCCATCATCCCATTGCTAGAAGCCGAAGGCCTCAAGCGAGCCGAGTCCTTGGGCTTCAGAGAGGGTGGGTGCAACAAATTAATGACCCCCCTGTATATGATTTAGTACGTTGCTCTTGTCTCCTCGTCTGCAACAACAATTTTCCATCTGGCTCCTGTACACAATGGGACGAAGGTCTTCATCTCTCGCTAATCCGGGTCCCCTTCTTCAACTTGTTTTTGTGTCCTATTTAACCTAAATGGGACGTTTCTTGGCTTAGAAGAAAAGGATGCAAAGCTGGAGTACATCAGAGATGGCGCGATGGACGACTCTCAGTCGATGATAGCGGAGGGGAGTGGCTGGCAGCGACGATAGAGGTATTCAAATCTTTTCAGAGGCGGCTTTCTTCTGTGATGAGGGGCGATCGACGGCGAATGGTGGTCAGAGGAACGTTGCTTTTGTTGGTTGAGGGTAGTTGGCGGCAGTAAAGGCAGTAGTGGACTGGGATATATATACTTAGGGTTTTATTTTGTGTTGTCTAGTTAAGGGCTACTTGTTTTGGGCCTTTAGGGCCCTTATTTTGTTCTATATATGTTGCGTGGCCCAGTTGTTTGGTTATTACGTCAACCATTAATATGGCCTTGTTTTTCCAATTTAAGAGAAATCTTCGTGCATCTACCTTATTTGAGTTTATGATTTATATAATGATCTGTTCTACCTAAAAAAAGGAAAAAAAGATTATACCACTTGAAACTTAAATTTAATCGAGGAATAACTATGACCCACCAAATTTAAAACCTCTAAAGCACTAAAACTAATTAATACCACATGTGTATACCCATAAAAAGAAAAATTAATTTATCGCACTATATCATGTTACCCAAAAACGCTACCAAGCTGTCCCATATCATTATCAACATAGCTTGCAGTTTAAACCTCTCTAGATGGTAATTAATTAAATTTCCTATGAATACGTGTATCCACACACACACACACACATATATCACATGCATAGTCTCTTAACATAGTGATGGTGGTAATCACCTATTGGCTAAGATAGTGGTTTTCACATAGTTAAATTGTTGTATCCTAGATATTCGGCTGTCTTCTAGTGTGCTAGAATTCCAACAACCAGATACCTGACGACTCTCAATTATTTTCTTTTCCTTTTGCTTCTCCCATAAATACACCATTTCTAAGATCCTATAAATACACCAGCCAACTCCCAACTCTACCACAAGACAAGTCTTGGAATCTCGGTTGATACCATCTAGCTAGCTAGTCACTCTCTCTATGGCTTCCCTAGCATTCTCAGCCACCAGGATCAACGTTCTGCCGCCGTGCATGGTCGTTTCCGATGGGCTGAGGAATGCCAAAGATGATTCTATCTTCGGCAAGACCTTTTTGTCTCAAAAACACAGCTCCCGGGACCTAACCATCCCTGGCGTCGCCAGCAAATTGCCGGCAGTCACTGTTCCGCCACCCCGGAAAGAAACTGATGCCGGTGGCCGGAGGCTGAGAGCGTGGACAAGCGTCCGGCAGGAGAGATGGGAGGGGGAGCTCGCCGTCCAAGGCGAAATCCCTCTGTGGCTGGTAAGTTCGTGTGATTTCTTGGTTATAAATATATATATATATCAGATATGTGCTTGTGTATATATATACGTACTATAACAAATCTTCTCTTCACTTTCATCTGCTTTCTTCTTGTATAATTTCGGTTATTACAGTTTCACGATTTCTTATCGAGGAAGTGATCATTACTTTCCCAGAAAATAAGAACTTTTGTTGTTCCTTCTCATTGGTTTCTCCTATATTTGTTGAAAATGACGATGATGACTAAGCGAACCAAATAGGCAGCGTACAAATTGATAAATATGAAAATATTATGTCACGATAATATGTATATATATATATATAATATACACAGAAAATTTTCAAGATTCACAGAATAATCTGATAATATTCCAACAAAAGCAGATAGTCCGTGAACCTAACTAAGAAATTAGTTTAATCGTGTGTGATTATGTCACTAGTTAAACATGAATAATATAATTAGCTTGTTCCTGTGTCTGCATGGACTCGCACAAATAATCAGAAACGACGAGAAAAATTCTTTTATATATGTAAGTGGATCGAGAATTAAGGTTTTGAGATTCTATCCACGTGTATCTTTCATTCCAATTACATTTTCTATTGCTTTAATTTTTATTAATTTTCTTCCACACGAAAATATATAAAGATGTAGATTACAAGGTATGTGTGGTTTGCATTAAGAAAGAACATTCACAGAATCGTTGTATAAAAAATTCTACAAATTTAATGTATAATGTCTTCTTCCATTTCTTGCAGAACGGAACATATCTAAGAAATGGCCCGGGACTGTGGCACCTCGGTGACTACAACTTCCGGCACCTCTTCGACGGCTACGCCACCCTGGTCAGGCTTCACTTCGCCGGCGGCAGGCTAGTAATGGGTCACCGGCAAATCGAGTCCGAGGCCTATAAGGCGGCCAAGAGGAACAACAAGCTCTGCTACCGCGAATTCTCCGAGGTACCCAAGCCGGACAGCTTCCTGTCCTACATCGGAGACCTGGCCAACCTATTTTCCGGGGCATCGTTAACCGATAACGCCAACACTGGCGTCGTGAAGCTAGGGGACGGCAGGGTGGTTTGCCTGACAGAGACCATCAAAGGGTCAATAGTGATTGATCCAAACACATTAGAAACGTTAGGGAAGTTTGAGTATAGTGACAATTTGGGAGGCCTGATTCACTCGGCCCATCCGATCGTCACTGATACCGAGTTTTTGACGCTGTTGCCGGACTTGGTGAAGCCCGGGTACTTGGTGGTGAGGATGGAACCCGGGACGAACGAGAGGAAGGTGATCGGGAGGGTGAATTGTAGAGGGGGGCCGGCGCCAGGGTGGGTGCATTCTTTTCCTGTGACGGAACACTACGTAGTGGTGCCGGAGATGCCATTGAGGTACTGTGCCCAAAACTTGCTCAAGGCTGAGCCCACACCACTTTACAAGTTTGAGTGGCACCCTGAGAACAAAGGGTTCGTGCATGTTATGTGCAAGGCCAGTGGCAAGATTGTGAGTCTCTCTCTCTCTCTCTCTCTTATTGTTAGCCCAAGGTGATTATATTAGGTTTAATAAAAAATCTACATGATAGAATATTCATTAACAAAATTTCCACTTAATAGTATTGGATTACTATACTTGAAATCTACTTGTAAAGGTTATAAATATGGGATTGGGTCATGATATGCATACGTATACATATATATATTAAGCGACATTTTCAAAGCAAAGTTGTGCTTAGACGGATTAATTATTTGTTAGCAATATATATGTGTGATGGGCATGTTTTTGTAAGGGCATGATTTGTTTGGCTACAATTGCATCAGCTAATTACAAGGTCTAATCAAGATTAGATCGGCAAATTAAATAATAAAAGTGCTATTGTTTGGCCTTAATATTAGACAAAGCGATTGGCCTTTACGTAAAATTTACATTTTGTTCTCCGTCCAAAGGTGGCGAGTGTGGAAGTTCCTCTGTACGTGACCTTCCATTTCATCAATGCATACGAGGAGCAAGACGAAGACGGGAGAGTGACGGCCATCGTCGCCGACTGCTGCGAGCACAACGCCGACACGACCATCATCGACAAACTCAGGCTGCAGAATCTCCGGTCATTCTCTGGCCAAGATGTCCTGCCAGATGCTAGGTACGCAGTATATATAAACGTCACACAACAATACAAAGTCGACTAATCTCATTCATTAGTGCAGATAGATTACATGAATTCTAAAAATATCTTTATCAGTTACTTCCCTATTTATAATTGTATCTTTAGTATTAAAAATACTCGTGGCATGTTACAGGGTTGGCCGATTCGTAATACCCTTGGATGGGAGTCCATACGGGAAGTTGGAGGCAGCATTAGATCCAAACGAACACGGGAGGGGAATGGACATGTGTAGCATCAACCCCGCCTATTTGGGCAAGAAATATAGATATGCCTATGCTTGTGGTGCCCATCGCCCTTGCAATTTCCCCAACACCCTAACAAAGGTAAGAAAAAGTCGCTCATCTCAACTGGCTTGAGCTTTGTTCTTTTTTCTTCTTTTTTGTCATCGATCTTTGACTGATAGAGGAGCGATTCATTATTCATCAACTATATATGTCACAGCTTGATTTATTCGAGAAGAAGGCAAAGAACTGGTACGACGAGGGTTCCGTGCCCTCGGAGCCATTCTTCGTGCCCAGACCAGGCGCAACAGAGGAAGACGACGGTGAGTAATTTCTAGGTGGCTTTGTCTTTACCTGTTTTGAGTTGAAATTTTGCAATGAAAAAGAAAAAAGAAAGCAAAATCGATTATTTGTTAAGCAGTTGTCTATACATAGAGAGAGGGTATACTCCTAACGACGTATACGTGCATGGTTTGCAGGGGTTGTGATCTCGATGATTAGTGACAAGAATGGAGAAGGATATGCTTTGTTATTAGATGGATCGACATTTGAAGAAATAGCCAGAGCCAAGTTCCCTTATGGCCTTCCATATGGGCTGCATGGTTGCTGGGTTCCAAGAAATTAACCAAGAACATATATCTGAATATATATATATATGTATCTTATATATATATATAAATATATACATATATATAATCATCGTGAAGTGCAGGCTAGCTAGGTATATTGAGTTGTTGCTAAAGCTGGCTATTATTGCACCAGAATTTTTCATTAATTAGCTGGGGTGTGTTACTGCTAATTCAATCATTGTGTTTGTTGTATAATATTTTAAAGTGTGCATATGTATATATATATGATCAGTACCACTGTTTGGTAATGATTAGCATCTTAATTATGGGGGCCGCTTAATTAGCAGCTAGCTTCTTTATCTAATCATTCTAGTAATGTATGTTACAACTTTGGCGGTTATCATTTACTTGCTGTGTACATCATGATGAAGCAACAATGATGTAATCCCATGGTTTGCTCTTTCTTTTCTCTTTCTTATGGGTAACAACTATAAGACCTGTAAGAATGGCTCCTGCCCAGTCCGCCTCTAAGGAAGCCACAATGTTAATTAGATGGGTTTTTCAATTTTGGTGGTGATATTAGCACGTACAAAAGGAAATATGCTTGAAGGAATATTTAAAAAGACAAAAGTACCCTACTTGTGCTCTTTTCCCAGCAATATTTTCCACTTTAGGAGAAGGGTATTTCTGTGCTTTTCAACACTCTAATATGTTAACATTAATTACTTTTGAGAGCATTAATATCGCCACTAAAAGATGACAATTTCAGTAAGATGAGGCGAATAATTTCCATGAAGATTGAAATTAAATCAAATCAGTTATTTTATGTACAATGTCACATCCATATAACAATATTTTTTTTTTAACATCAATAAATCAGAGTTAAGCATAGACCGATAGGGTATAAGTAGGACAAAGGAAAAATACACAATTACTGTGTAAAAAAAATTGTCAAATATATTTATATTATGATAATGCCATTGTCATATTTTATGTTTGTCATAAGTTATTTTACATATATATAATATGAAAAAAAATAACAAATTTTCATTTTGTAGCGGCTCCATTCCAGATGGGCATCGCAACATGAAGAGGGACCAACTCCAAGTACAAGTTACAAGAACAACAATATAACATTTTCTTACAGGCAACAGTAACGAAGTAATAAGAAATGACAACTGAAAAATCTCAAGATATTTGAACAAGAATAGGAGTTGTTTAGATCCCGTATAAAGAGCTACATACCTTAATCAGCTCTTTCTTATCCTTTTCTTAGAAAAAATAATTAAAAACTCAATGAAAACAAGCCTCACAATTATCAACCCCAAGAAGAAAAGAAAAAAAAAAAGGGAAAAAATATCTGCTTTTGCTGGTGTATCAATCATCTGAATGCAGGGTAAAATACTGCCCTAATGAGAGACCATATATGGTAGACAGTAAAGACTAAAGATGCCACCAAAGCCTCTAAACCCACTGATGCAACAAATATCATGTATGGCTTCAGGAACCTCATTTAGTAGTTAATGGTTACCAGAAGTCTCCCTTTACTCACTTCTGGTCTGTATATACAGCATCAACATCATCAAGTTCAAGTAACTTGGACATGAGTTCCTTGTTCAAATCTGCCGCTTCGTCATCAACCTGAGACCCACCAGCACAACAATGTCAATTGTTTTATGCAGAAGATGGGTACTCAAGATTCAAATCTTCTCTACATGTATGTAGAAAGCTAAAGAAGCTTGAAAGTGTATCAGGATATATGATGGGCTTCGCTATCGAAAAGAACTGACTCATATTAAAATGGTTGTGCAGAGTGATCATAAGTTGCCATGGAGTGAAAGTATTTAGATGAGATCTTGATCACATAGCCTAACATTCAAAATTTTGACCTTCCAAAATGGAACGATATGTTAGCTTAATGGGGAGCAAGGAGAAGGTCACTGCCTTTCATCTTTGAGGACCATAACATTTGGCATGAGGCCCCTGGCCAAAGAAGAGCCTTCCCTCAACAAAACTTCAGCAGCCTGGATTTTCCTAGAAACATGTCCAAGCATGTGGTTTATCTAATGCCAATAGTTAATTGGAAAGATTTTTGAAAGAGAAATGAGTACATTCACTACAGGTTCAATAATCCCCGCCTGCTACGTGTACAAAGAATTCTAAATTGATGTCTAAATCAAACCATACAAAGCCTATTTAGAAGAAACAAGATAATCAAATCTTATGATTTGATTTACAAGGAAGAGACTGTAGCCAGTAAGTGATTGATTTCAAGTTTTGGGGGCTACTTTCTATGCACAGAGTGGTAGTTTAGGACCAGTAAAAATTATTTAGGGGGCATTAGACAGAACTTCCAGTTTAAGTTTCCAGTTTATAGTTTCATTTTTCTTTCTTTCTTTCTTTCTTGTGTATTCAGTTTTTATTTTTATTTTAAAAAATGAAAACTTAACATGTTGAGTAATGTTGGATTGTTTTTAGTTTTTTTATTTTCTATTTTCTCTTTTCCTCCTTCCCACTGCTAATGGAGTCACCAGAGTCCAGCAAGGCCACTTCCAAACCTTTTCTGGGAGTCCAGTGACTAAGGTCACCAGTGGTAGGGGTGAGCATTATTCAGTTAAAATCAAAATCTAAACCAAACCGATTAATTTCAATTAATTCAGTTTGGTTCAGTTTGTGATTATTATTTCAATTTTTAACCAAAATGACCAAATATATATGATTATTTTACAAAGATATGCCTAGGTTTTATATGTTATTTATGAAATTATAATTTGATTATTTAGTTTACGTTATGCTTTAAATGAATATACACACATGTTATAGAACAGTTTTATTTCTGTAACAAGTTATGGAATGCACTTCTTTTTTTGGGGTTAAATTCAATGTTTTCAACCATGTGAACACCCATTATTTTAAATAATTTATAATTCTGTTATTTTGATAAATCTTGGTTAATCTGGCCATTTCGATTAAAATGATTAAATCAGTTAATCGGCTTTTCCATATTTCTATTTGGTTCAGTCACCAAACTCCTCCATCACCAACCGTATTATCTAAACGTATGCCCCTAACCAACAGTGGAGAGGAAAGGGAAGGAGAATAAAATGAAAAAAAAAAAGGAAAATATGGAAAAACCTGTTTCAAGGTTTTCATTTTTTTTCAAATGTAATGAATTTTTGTTAAAGAGTAAATAAGCAATTAATGACCATTTCCTGTTTTTGTTTCCAAAATATTGGAAATGAAAACTAAAAACGAGTTATGTCAAACATAACCTTATATTTTCTTGTGGTTAGTATACTGCAGTCAACTCTGCTTGTAGATTGTGTATACCCTCAACACAAGAAGTGTAGAAGGTATTTTTTCAGTGATGCGGTCACCAATTAAGACCCGGCCCAAAACTGACCCGACCAAACAAAAACAGTATCACCATAATAGTAACGCCGGAATAATATTTTAATACTTCTTAAGTTTTAGAATTCTACTTGATTTAGGATTCTATTTCATGATTCTACTTGATTTAAGATTTAGGATTCTACTTCATATTTGATTAGGGTTTTATTTTTATTAGAATTCTAGTTAACTTTTACTTAGCATTTATTTCTATTACAATTCTAGTTGGATTTTATTTACAAATATTAGATAGATTTGGATTAGCCAAATACTATAAATATGTCTAGAACCTAAAGTTTGTAATCAAGTTTTTTTCAATCAAATTTCAGCAACCTATTTGGGTTTTCTTAGCAAAACAATCTTGTTTTTGCGTCTTCTTGAAAGTCAAGCTTCGCCATTGAAGTTTGTTCTTTCAAGGGTTTATTTTGGTGTGTTTTCTTCACACACGCACTACACGTTGCGTCAAGTGGTATCAAAGCGGTTCATCAACCAATCAGATGGCCAATCTTGAAGGTAACGATAACAACCAGTCTCGTGACGGTAATCAGGAGCTGTCTGCGGTTTGGAGAGCAATCGAAGAACAACGGGAAATAACTCGTACAATGGAGTGTCACGACCCAAGGCTAATTAGAAGGGCAATAATGTAATTAGTTACCTTAGTTGGTTAGGAGCTATTTTTATTATTCTATTACAGCACATGGGACTGTTATTCTAGATATTGTTTTTAGTTGTAAAGCCTATAAATAGGCTATAGTATGTAGAGAAAGATATGCAAAAAATTGAATACAACATTATCCTATTCTCACTCTCTCGTCTCACTCAATTCTCTTCTCCCTCTATTCATTCTATTCTCCCCTAATCTTCTTCTAATCTCTCCCTCATTCTTCTAATTTCCTCCTTAATTTCCTTCTGTTCTTGGCCATAGCTGAATCGGATTCTTCCGATTCCCAAACTGATCCTAGGTTAAGCCTTAGGATCATGACAAATGGTATCAGAGCCACCGTTCCTCGGCGGCTTCTTCAGTTGATTAATTTTTTGACGGATTGATGTCCGTTGTCCGACGAAGGTTGATTATCGGGATTGGAAGGTGAATTCAGCTCCAATAATTCCGACAATCCCTGGCTTTGGTTCCGATTGGATTTTAAGGCTGTTGGAATTAATTTCAGCGAAGCAATTCTGACACTATAGGCCGCGATTGTTGGCGATCTAGGAGCGAAGTAACATCTGACCGACTCTCAAGGAGTTACGTGATTGAGGCAGCGAGACTTGAGACGATCCAAGTGGTCCGGTGAATCCAACAGAATCGGAAGTCCTAAAGTTGGTTGATTGCAACTGTGGTAGGTTGTTTATAGCAGCAAGTTCAATGTCGGAATTCTGGTAACAGAACCAAGCGAAGAAGGTGCAGACCCTGTCGTTCACATCCAGTTCAACTTGCAGGCGTCACGGAACCGGTCGAGTTGCAGGGAGCGATTGGGAAGCTAAGGTACAAGCGATCACGGCTTGTGATCTGGAAGAGTTGTTCGACTTTTCTTGAAAGCGAGCAGAAGGTTGACGCTCAGCCGCGAATTGCAGTAAGTTTGTTCGAAGTGGATGGGCGAAGCAACTTAAGCGGATTTGGAAGCCAAGTCATAAACTACTACAGCCATCGATTCTCAATTCTGGAGAATTTGGTTGGTTGCGTCACAATCGCTCGAGGAAGGCGAGTAGCCCAAACGACTCTTGGCTGTGTTGCGCGAATTTCGAACGTGAAGCAGGAGGATTGGCTTTCGGCTTGAGAAATTTGGGAAGTATTGACCGAGCAGCCAAGGTAATTTCGCTGGTGAATTCCAATCCATTATGGACTGTCATTTCTATTTGGAATTTGAAGGGGACTGGACCATTTCTGACAAAGCTTCCAGCGACTCTTAGAACGGTTCAAATTGATCGAAAATTGCAGACGAAGAAGAATCAGGGAGTTGCGAGAAATTCCGGTGATCGTTGCGGTAAGCAGAGACAGGCAACTTGTGGCGATCTGGGCAGTGGAACAAGGCCAGGCAACTTCAGCGATACAGTAATTCTGATCTGACATTATAACTTAGCAGAATAGCTTACAGAAGGGGAGAATTCATCATGTATAGAACCCTTATCCCTTGGTCTTCGCAGTGTCTTGTTCGCGAGAAATCGGCCATGGGAAGCAGTGCATGTAGGAGACTATGGGAGCCTCAATTGCAGCAGAAAAATTCTTCATTCTTAGTTGAAATGGGGTCTCAATTGCAGCCAAATGATGCTGCATTTTTGGTGGCTAATTTTCAAGCAAGAGAGCAGCCTCAATTGCAACGGACCAACGCTGCATATTCAATGGGTTATCCTACTAGTGAAGCTAGGGGAGGCAGTGCATACATGAAGCAGAATGTTTCACTTGCAGCTGGAATGGAGCCTCAATGGCAACCAAAGAAGACTACATTTTCAGTTGGCAGCAACAAGGACAAAGGAACAAGTAGTGGGATTCATGAAGAGTGCCAGGAATTTGGTTGTATGTTCCGTGAGAAGTTACAGGAATTTGCAATGATACTAATCAAGAAGTATCATTGCAACTTTCTCATTGAATACTTTGATGATTATCACGGAAGCTTTAACAAGGAGGAATTCCTTGGAGCGGAGCAGCCGAAGGAGGAGACAAGATTACGAACATTCAATTCACTGCCTACTCTAGACTTTGGGTAGAAAAAAAGCATTCTGATAGGGCAGCAGATCAAAAGGAGCCTTCAAATCTTTTTGAAGAAGAAATAATACCCCAAGATGCATCTACTAAAAGGCTACAAGGAAATATTAGGGAAGTAATTGATGAAGTGATAGAGGAGGCCAAAGCCAACTAGTTACCCCCGGTAGCTAGTGCAGGGGAGAAAGGGTTTGGGACTGCTCCAGATAGGGGTGTTCGCAGTTCGGTTTGGCCGATTTTGAGACGATTTAATACGCCGAACCGCGGACTCGATTTTCTACCAAATCAAACCGTGGGTCTTGGCAGCGAGGCGGTAGTACTTCTCTGTGGTCTTCCACCACCCTGCGACCGAAGGATTGGAAGAAAAAGAAGTGGGCAGCGAGCTGATGAAATCAAAGACGATGGATCGCTGGGCGGGCTTGAACTGGCCGTACCAAATGAGATTAATAGAGATTTTGCCGTAGAGAAGGGAGCCATTGTGGTATCGCAAGGTGGAGCTTGTCTGGTCCTGAACCAGTTGCTCGAGGTTTCTGGCAGCCATGGACAGATGAAAGAAAGATATCAGAACGACAAGCTGCAGGACAAACTGTAAAACAAACGAAGCCATTTTTGGTTTTCGATCTATGAAATGATCGGATTGAAGGAAGAGTAGAAACGGCAACAAGGAAGATGAGTGATACTGTATAACAATATTTATGTGGTATTTTTTTTTGTTTCAGTTAGTGTATGTAAATTTTGAAACCGCGAAAATCGAACCGAACCGAACCGCAGAATGCAGTGCAGTTTGGTTTGGTTTTTCACACCCTCGTCGCCCTCCCTGTCTCTGGCGATGTCCGAGGGAAAGGAGAAAGAAAGAAGGCGCGAGTGGGTGCAAATGGCTTAGGGTTAGGGTTTGGTTGGGGGGAAAGGGGAGAGGAAGAGGCAAAGAGGCTCGCCTGGCGCTGCCCCTTTTTATATTTATAATATATAAATTATTTTTTTTAAATTATATATTATATGCGGGCAGTTCGGTTTTGGACCGAACCGCCGGTCTGCCAAACCGCGAACTACACGGTTTGGCAGTTTTTCAAACCGAACTGAACCGAACCGCCAGTTCAAAAAACTAGTCAGTTCGGTCTGATTCAGTTCGGTTCGGCCGGAAATCGCGATCTAGCGGTTTTTTTGCACACTCCTAGCTCCAGATCAGAAGTTTGTGGAAAATGGGACAGCACTGGATCAGACAAATCAGACTAAAGCACCAGCCATTGGTGTGGATGATGGTGCTGAAGCCTTTCCTTAGATTTTGGACTTATCAAAATTTGAGGAACAATCACATTTGGAACAAAATATGGATTTGACTTGGGTTAAAATAGACAACAAGAAGGTGAAGACAGCACTAGCTGGGGGAAAACTAAGGGATATAGCGAAAGGATTCAAAGGGTTTGTTGAAAAAAACAAAACTATCGCTGCTGTGTTGTTTTTTACTTCCACTAGCAAATCCAAGTTGTTGTCCACTGCATGGAAGGATGAATCGTTGGCTGAAATAGAAGTTGCAACAGCTCCTAATGCTAATGGTCACAAACAGCCTTGGTATGAGTATCCAAGGAAAATTTGCAATCCTCCATTGCTACATTTCGAGGATGTTGTTGATATCTTTCAATGTGCAGCTGTGGTGCACCATGGAGGAGTAGGAACAACTGTTGTTAGTATTGAACTTGAATTCTATCAGATTGCTTCTATTGAAGTTCTAGGCCGAATTACAACGGGGATTGATCTTGGATACTTAAGAATGAGGAAGAAGAAAAGGCCTAGAAAAACAAGAAAAGAAAGAAAGAAAAATCAAATAGAGAAGGCGTGAATTGGATGAACAAGAACTGCTCAACGTAATAAGTTTCTTGGGGACAAGAAACCTTTCAAGGAGAGGGAATTGTCACAACCCAAGGCTAATTAGAAGGGCAATAATGTAATTAGTTACCTTAGTTGGTTAGGAGTTATTTTTGTTATTCTATTACAACACATGGGACTGTTATTCTAGATATTGCTTTTAGTTGTAAAGCCTATAAATAGGCTATAGTATGTAGAGAATGATATGCAAAAAATTGAATACAACATTATCCTATTCTCACTCTCTCGTCTCACTCAATTCTCTTCTCCCTCTGTTCATTCTATTCTCCCTTAATCTTCTTCTAATCTCTCCCTCATTCTTCCAATTTCCTCCTTAATTTCCTTCTGTTCTTAGCTATAGCTGAATCGGATTCTTCCGATTCCCAAACTGATCCTAGGTTAAGCCCTAGGATCATGACATGGAGCAGCAATTGGAGCGAATCCGCAACCAATTAGGCGTTTTACAACGAGTTAAGGATAATCGGAACTGGACTAATGGCATGAATCAAGCCGGCTATGTTAAATCGGGAAGACCAGCCATTAATCATGTCTTCATTAATCTTAGAAGACTAATGATGGATGATAGCGACGATGAGGATGATCTTGGTTGTATGATAGCCAACCCTAGTGGTAAAGGGGTTAGGAGGAATGCGCAACAACACAACCATTGGAGAAACAATGAGTATAAACTAAAGAATGGTTTTTCGTTGAGTTTGCAGCTTGATCTCGAACATTATGTTGTCCCAACAACCTCAACGTTTGCAAACTCAGGTCTGGTTTATGCTGCTAACATGACAAAAACTCCAACGTTGTTGACACATACTGGGGTATTTTTCAGTCCCAAGGGCTCAGTCATTGCTTCACAATCCAAGGATGATGGTGTTTCTTTTGATCGACTTGTGACTATAAAAGAGATGGAGGCCATGGTAGCAGATCCTTCAACAATTTATTCAAGCTCTGGCATGGTTGAATCGAAGGTAATAGGAACATATTCACCTTTGCGATTGCAAAAGCAAGATGGTCACAGGAGTCTCTTTGTGGATAAGGGTGTTGGATCTCCCAGGCTAGTTAACTCAGATAGCGCAACTGCTTTCAATATTAATCTGAAATTAGATTATGAAACTAAGAATGTTGTAACAACTACCACTATAGCTGATCAAGTGCCTGAACCAAAGGAGGATACAAGCATCAATATTTTGAGTGATGGAGAGACTACTGGTAGTTATGGAATAAGTCTCTATTCGAAAAAGTTGCAAAAGAATGTTTCTCCAGGCAAGAAAAATCTACGGATGAATTCAGAAGCTATTGAGGAGTTAAAATCAAGAAAGCTGATGAGAGGAGAATGACCTATGATAAGATCTACCAGATTAGAGAAGCGCTCAAGACGGAAGGTTCAACGTCCTCAATCTAACAGAAATAATACAGTGGAGGTAGAGGGCAACAAACATGGTGATGGTTGAACCCATGCCAATGAAGATAGGGCTAAGATGGGGAGGAATGTCTTTGCTCATGTTCCCTTTGCAGAAAAGTTTAAGTGGTCCAAGAAGATGTCAAGCAAAAATTGCACAAATAAGAAATACAAGGCGACAGCTGACAAGCATAGGAAGCACAAAGTATTTGAGGTTGGAGATGAAGTCATGATATTCTTAAAGAAAGAACGGATTCCAGCAGGAAAGCAGAACAAGTTCAAGCCAAAGAAGTATAGTCCTTACAAGATTCCAAAGAAGACCAATGATAATGCTTATGTTGTGGATTTGCCTAATCATATGGGTATTTCTAAACATTCAATGTGGTTAATCTCTCTTTGTACTTGCTAAACGTGGATTTATCCTACTCAGATCAAAATTCGAAGTCGAATTTTTTCTCAAGTGGAGGTGAATGATGCGGTCACCAATCAAGACTCGGCCCAAGGCCGACTCGACCAAACCGAAACAGTATCACCGGAATAATATTTTAATACTTCTTAAGTTTTAGAATTCTACTTGATTTAGGATTCTACTTCATGATTCTACTTGATTTAGGATTCTACTTCATGTTTCTACTTGATTTAAGATTCTACTTCATGTTTGATTAGGGCTTTATTTTTATTAGGATTCTAGTTAACTTTTACTTAGGATTTATTTCTATTAGGATTTTAGTTGGATTTTGTTTACAAATATTAGATGGATTTGGATTAACCAAATACTATAAATATGCCTAGAACCTAGAGTTTGTAATCAAATTTTTCTCAATCAAATTTCAGCAACCTATTTGGGTTTTCTTAGCAAAACAGTCTTGTTTTTGCGTCTTCTTGAAAGCCAAGCTTCGGCCATTAAAATTTGTTCTTTCAATGGTTTATTTTGGTGTGTTTTCTTCACACACGCGTTACACGCTGCGTCATCTAATTTACACTCAAACCCAAGCCCAAATAAGGAAGGAGGTTCTGTTAGATAGCTCATAGCCAGAATAAATCTTGTCAGATCTTCCATCACAAATAGACAAAAATAATTAGAGAGCTAAAATTCATGTAACCAACCCTACTCAAAGCTTGAGAGATGACGATGATATTTAGTATACTGCAGTCAATCTACATGTTAATAATCTAAGCAACTATAGCAGCAAATAAGGCCCAGCCCCTCAATAGCAGAAGAACAGGGTTTGACATATGCACTTCAACATGCATGCATAGAATCTAAAAGCAGTAGCTTTTTCTAAGGTTGCAGCACATAGTCCCATGGATTCTAAATCTATATGCTGGGAAAAAGACGCACTCAGACACGTACATCCTAATGGTGTTCTATGTTGTAACATCTAAGGCAGACCCACAATGGATATATAATGACTTCTAATATACATGTCTCCAAATTTTAGCAAGATATGGGAACATGTCAACATATTTTGAGTTTTCCAAGTATTCTTCTAACTAGGACTTAACAGAATAACAGAAAAGAAAAAAAATCATAACTTCAGTCAATTTTTAAAACCAGGACGTGGACACTAAACTTCTATATAGTAGATACATATATGCATACAATCAGACATGGTGATAATCACAAACCCCAATTTCTTGTTTAAAACCATTTTGCATTTTAACATTATTATCAAATTTGGACCACGTGTTCAAAGTTCATAATGCATTTAAACCCATGGAGACAAACTGGGTTGTCCTTAAAAGTTTGCACATTTTATATTAGCATTACACACAAATTAACAAAAAAAAAAAAAGTTGACCTACAATCAAACACAGGACAAGTTCGATTCATTTGCTTTTAAGTGAAATATTTGTTCAGTAATGCATGTAACACAAAATATGAAGTCCACATGAAATGAATATAACTAAAAGATTTTCAGGAAATACCTTGGCAGTCTATGACTCTATGCATAGCTGACAACTGGGCAATAGGACACAAGGTCTGTCTAGCTTATCTGATAGCACAGGTGATACTTATTCTCTTGAGATAGAGTGATACTTATCCAAAATAAATATATAAATAAAAAGAAAACAGACGAGATAGAAAAGTAGATTACTGCCTGGTAGAAAATATTTGATTGTTAATGGTGAAAATGACTGCCCTAGCAACTAAGCCATATAATTTGGAGTGCACTAATCACAAGTTTTCCAAAACTTGAGATAACTGAGATGTTTTCACTGAAGAAAAAAATAAATTAAAAAAAAAACTTAATTATACTTCTGTACAAACATGAGCAAATTTCAGCGCCCTTGCCAATCAAGTACAGATTACAATAATAAACTGACTGTATGATTTCAAGATTGATAAAGATCACACATTTTGGCAGTAAGTCTTCAACCGTTAACCTCCTGGGCAGTGAAAGTATTGATTTAGCATAAGGATAGCCAAAATCTCCCTCCCTCTCTTACCAATGTACAAGGATCCTAATAGGCTTCTCTCAGTTACCCCATCACCAACACCCTTTTAACTTACGATAAAATTTTAAGACATTGGACCATTATGGTTAAGAAAACTTAATGGTGCGAGAAATATGCCATAGACATCCAATTTGTGTTAGTGTCATACCTCAATTGGGGTTATAGGAAGTAGTTCCATTCCATTATCAGGTTCAAAAGTTATTCCTTCCTCGTGTAGCTTTGATAATATTGCTCCATAATTTTCTGCTGAACTCACAACTTTATAGTATCTATGGACAAAAACCAATAAATGATTAAAATCTATGTGCACTGGAGAAAAACACCAATGAGGAACATAACAAAATTTCAAAGAGAGAATCAGAAGCATATAAAAATAAATTAGCAATGAAACAGTGAGATGAGATAATCTGCAGAAGTAGATAGTTAGCAGGTACCTTTCAGACATATCTTCTTCAGTGTCATCCTCATACACTTGCGGTTCAATGACATCATCAGCACCAGCATCTAAAGCAATGGCAAGAAGCTGGTCTCTGTCAGCATCCATGACTTTTATATTTACAACTCGAGCACGTCTAAACTTAAACATAATAGACCCTCGGTCTGCCATCTTCCCACCACAGTCTTTCACCACCTCTCTGATAGCTGCCACTGATCTGTTTGTGTTATCCGTTAAAACCTCAACTATTATACCCACTCCACCAAAACCATAAGCCTGAATGTGCAAGCACTTATAATAAGATCCAAAATACACTCCCACACAATATCAAAATGATAGAACTGAGAACATTTTCCTGAGAAAAAAAAAATACTGCTGCTGTCAAATTGAAGTTAGCAATGAGATTAAATCTACCTCATAGAATTTCTCAATGTAGGCTTCTTGTCCCTTTTCAGAAGCTCTCTTTATGTTGCGCTCTACAATTTCCTTCGGCACATCAAGCTCCTTCGCCTTCTCAAGTACAGAAGCAAGAGCCGTATTTGACACAGGATTAGGACCACCTTTTTTTACACTTGATTGTTGAAAAAATGAATTGCATCAACATCAATGATCAAATAGTATGTAGTCATGAGGCCAATTGTTAAAAGCATATCATGCTTGTAAGAGACAACTTAAGAAAAAGTGCTTGAGAACAGGACTTTCTATGAAAAGGACAGGATACAACAACAACAACATATCCAGCTTTTATCCCACTATGTGGGGTCGGTTACATGAATTCTAGACTTCCATGTATTTCTGTTTTTTGTCATATCTTCATTTAGGCTCATACACTTCATATCAAACTTCAATGTCTCTCCCAAAGTTTTCTTGGATCTACCTCTACATGTTTTTTTGACTAATTGTTCTATTTCATCAACTCTCCTCACAAGAGTGTCTCTTGATCTTCTTCTCACATGATCAAACCATCTTAGTCCAATCTCTCTCATCTTCTCCTCGATTGGCACTACTCCTACCTTATTACAAATAACCTCATTTCTAATTTTATCTTTTCTTGTATGGTTGCACATCCATTTTAGCATCCTCATCTCCGCTATACTCGTCTTTTGCTCATATTGGTATTTGATTGCCCAACATTCTAAGCCATACAACAAAACTGGTCTTATAATTGTCCTATAAAATTTTCCTTTCAGTTTTAATGGGATTTTACCATCACATAACACCCCCGATGCATTTCTCCATTTTAGCCAACCTGCCTTAATTCTATGCGTGACATCCTCGTGAATTTCTCCATCTTTTTGAATCACTGATCCCAAATATCGAAAATGGTCTTTTTTTTGTATGATTTGGTCTTCCAATTTTATTATAACATCCTCCACTCTTGCATTCTTACTAAATTTACATTCCATATATTTTGTTTTCCTTCTACTTAATTTAAATCCCTTAGATTCTAAATTGTTTCTCCACAACTCAAACTTAGTGTTCACTCCCTCTTTTGTTTCATCCACTAACACTATGTCATCTGCAAATAGCATACACCATGGCACCTCTATCTGAATGTGTTTAGTGAGTTCATCTATTACTAAAACAAATAAGTATGGACTTAATGCATAACCTTGATGCAATCCCATTGTAATTTTAAATGGTTCAATATCCCCTCTGCATGTTCTGACTTTTGTCCCTGCACCATGATACATGTCCTTAAGGGCTTGTATATAGGCTATTCAGACTCATTTCTTCTCTAAAACCCTCTATAATACTTCTCTAGGGACCCTATTATAGGTCTTTTCCAGATCTATAAACACCATATGCAGATCCTTCTGAAGATCCCGATACCTTTCCATTAGGCACCTCAGTAGGTATACAGCTTCCATTGTTGATCTATCAGGCATGAAGCCAAACTGATTTTCCAAGATGTCTGTTTCTTTTCTGAGCCTCTGCTCTATTACTCTCTCCCAAAGTTTCATGGTATGGCTCATTAACTTAATTCTTCTGTAATTTTCACAATTTTGAACATCTCCTTTGTTCTTGTATATAGGAACCAAAGTACTCTTGCTCCATTCATCTGGCATCTTTTTTGATTTAACAATTGCGTTAAATAATTTCGTTAGCCAGAAGATGCCCTCTTCTCCCATGCATTTCTATATTTCTATTGGTATATTATCCAGTCCCACCGCCTTATGATTTTTCATCTTTTTTAATAATTGCTTTATTTCTTTTGAACTTATGCGTCGATAAAATGTATAGCTCACGTTCCCTTCGGAGTTACATGTCCCAACCTAACTCTTGTGTCCCCACCATCATTGAATAATTTTGTAAAATATTCTTTCCATCTCTCCTTAATCGCTCCCTCATTCACTAATGCATTTTGGTTTTAATCTTTTATGCATTTCACTTAGTTTAGATCCTTTATTTTTCTTTCTCTTATTTTAGCTAATTTATATATATCCCTTTCTTCATCTTTTGTATCAAGTCGTTTATATAGATTCTCATATGCTTTTGACCTTACTTCACTAATAATTCTTTTTACTGTCTTTTTCGCTTTTTTATAATTTTTTAGGTTTTCTTCATTACTACACTGATATACAGCCTTATAGCAAGTTTTTTTATTTCTAATTTTCAATTGTACCTCTCATTCTACTACCAAGACTCTTTAAGATTTGGAGCTCTACCATTTGTCTCTCCAAAGACTACATTTGTCGTGCTTCTCAAGGCAGTAGCCATTTCCCTCCACATTTGGTTTTCATGTCCTTCTCCATTCCATTCCCTTCTACCCTTTAATTTTTCTTTGAAGATTAATTATTTCTCCCCTTTTAAATCCCACCACCTAATTCTTGGATTTTGTTTTATGTGATTTTTTCTCTTCCAATTTCTTACTTGGACATCAAGTATCAAAAATCTATATTGAGTAGTTAAACACTCCCCTGGTATCACTTTACAATCCCTACAACATAACCGATCCTCTTATCTCATGAGGAAGTAATCTATTTGGGTGCTTGACGTGACATTTTTATATGTGATTTAAGTGTTTGTCCCGTTTTTTTAACCTAGTTTTAGTTATGATGAGTCCATATACCATATCAAAATCTAGAATAAACTTACTCTCATTATTAATTTCCCCGAATTCATACCCTCCATGTACCTCTCTATAGCCGTTTTCGTCTCTACCCACGTGACCATTTAAATCATCTCCTGTAATCACTTTCTCTCATTTTGGTATCATTTGTATGAGTCCCTCTAGATCCTCCCAAAATTTTGCTTTTATCTCCTCACGTAACCCTGCTTGTGGTGCATATGTATTAAAGATATTCATAATCATTCTTCCTATACCAACCTTCACTATAATAATCCTACCATATTCTCTTTACATCCACTACCTCATTTACTAAGCTTTTATCCATAATAATCCCCACTCCATTTTTTGCTCGATCATTTCCTATGTACCATATTTTATATCCAGTTTCTGATAAAGTTTTTGTTTTTTTCCCTACCCATCTCGTCTCTTGAAGGCACATAATATTAATCTTTCTCCTAATCATCACATCTACCACTTTCATAACTTTGTCTATTAATGTTCCTATGTTCCATGACCCAATCCTTAATCTATAATTTTGGCTTTGGTTTTGGCTTTGACTTTGAATTTGATTTTGTTTTTTATTTTGATTTTGGTTTTGATTTTGGACTTGCTTCTTTATCTGCATCCATCCAAGCAAATGCGAGAACCCTTGCTCATTTGTCACTACATCCGAGCGCCAATGCAGTGGCCCTAGTTCACTTGACACTATACGCGAGCAGTGTAGCGCGTCACTATGAAAGGTTACGCCCAACGGTTTTTCATAGTTTGTCTAAAGTTCATGTTTTGGATCCGACTAGATTTTACGTTAGATGTTGGTTACCTAACACAACCCTCCTCCTTTATCCGAACTTGGAACCGGTAGTGGATAACATCCCCAAGACATGATGAAAACTAATATTTCAGCCCTAGCCACTGATGAGAAGGTAAAGAGCAACTTACGCAGATACAACTTCCTTTCCAATTTTTGCATGCAGCTTTGCCTTCTTTGCATCTTGAGCCCCCTGCATTTGACGCATGCTTGTAAAATATGAAATTTTCAAGCAGAACATGAAAAAAAGCTCTTTTTGATTCTCTGTTGTCACTGTTACCCCATATGAAAGTTTAAACTAGAACGGCTCTACTCACAAAAGCAAGAGTTATAGTTGCATTGCATGTGACAAAGAAAGAGAAATTTGGACATGCTGTTTGCCATTGCCATTTTTTTGTCAAGAATAGCCCTCATCAGAAGATTAGGATAAGGTGCAGTAGATAATGATGATGATGAACCCTCGTGAGAGGATTAGTTATCTCCATTGAGCCTAACTTCATGATACTTCATTTGTGCAAAAACTAGAAGTGAATACAAATTCACCAATTTGTAGCATAAAACGGTTAAGAATACACAATCCTGTTGCAGCAGCAATGCCCGAAAACGTGGTACTACACTACACAACATAATTCCAAGTTACAGCACCAACAATATTCCAAGTTAGTGGCGGAGGCAACAAACCAACGCCACATTCTACATCTACGAAACCAGAACTGAATCAGGCTTTTCATCAAACACGAGGAGTTCAAAATTAACGTTCAAGCCTACCTCTTCCACAAGAAGGCCAGCGCGATAGGAGCTCCGTACAACTCTCCAAATTACAAAAGTTGAACAGAACTACAAAAATTTCCGTGGTTGGTCTCAGATTGAGGGAGTGGAGGATACCTTTCTACCGGCAATCTTGCAGGAACGCCTGCCCATAGAGAGGGGAGAGAAAGTCCAAATCTTTCTAGCTGGTCTGAAAGACGGGCGTTCGTATGATTGTACCGACGAAGAAGCCGAATACGATGATGAAGATGATAGGTTGCTGCTTATTAAAACTGTACCTGAATCCACAATCCCATACTCGCATCTTAAGAAATTCTGAACGAACATTAGATTGATGGCAACAGATAAAACATATACAGGGAGATAAATTTTACTGTATAGAGCAAAAGATTTGGAGCGTCGGAAGGAGAAGCCAATCGAGAATCTTGGGATGAATGCTCCGAGAGCTCTAGCGGAGGAGAGAGAAGAAACCATTGTTTCAACTCTATTTTGTTCTTCCTCCGTTTGCTTGGCCCAACAGATTGTCAGCAGGGATTTGAACGCTCACACTGATTTTCTCAAATCAGAAAACCCCAGGACCAAGAGAAAAAGATTTGAGTAAGAACATCCATACATTACGGTCTGTAACATCAGTTGCACGTGCGAGTTACAAAGACGGCGCGGTGTTCATCTGTTCTGCGATTCTGTTTGAGCAAATTGCATTTGTCTCCCTTAGGTTTAATAAAATACATTTATTATTTCAACTTTTTGAAAATTGTACCAGCCTTCCTTACTATTTTCAAAGGATTATCACTTTCTCTTCTATTTTTTTATTTCAGTAAAAGTGGTTAGTTGGGTGTGACTTAGACGACTTATATTCTTATCCATCTCAAGAATAACTTAGATGAATTACGAGAAATATAGTTAAATTGAATGTTTTGTTTAAATCTTTACAAAGTGAGAGTTTTTGTGTGTTAAAAATATTACTATTAAATAATTATATTGTTGAAAATTCTAACGATAGAATGTGATAAAAAATCTCAACACCAATGCATGAAACATTTTTCAAGATCCATAACATGCACATCAAACAAATCAACTAGATTTACAAAATAAATAAATATGTCTCACTTAATATTAATACTTATGAAATAATAGATAAATTTTACGAGAAAATAAACTATTCGATTTTTCATTCGCACACATATCCCATTAAAGTAAAATTACTGTCGCCAAACACTTTGTGAAACCTTAAAATAACAAATAGGATATAACAGAACAAAATTGAATAATAAAAAAAAAAAAAAACCCTTCACCCTTAACACAATTCATAGATCATGTTGCTAGAGACAAACTTAGAGAAAAAAAAATATTGGTATTGACAAATTTATTTTATTTATAATGCAATGAGTCCAATACCATTATATATTTTGTTTAGTAGTTTTCTTCAGTTAAGTATCAAGACACTCTTTAACCATCTCTTGAATCCTCTTCTTCAATAACTTATCTTTTACGCTTGTCAAAAGGTTTCGGTAAAACAACTCCAGACGAGTGAGCTTAGCATGATTTGAGGACTCCAACATGCTTTCCCATTCCTTTGCTATGTCAAAGGTACCCGAGTTTTGCAATAAGAATGTAGGTACGTCCTGCTCTTTAAAAAACTCTCCAAAAATTGAACCATGGAGAAGGGTAGCATACTTTTCCATCATGGAGAGTTTTGAGCGAAGGAGCCTCGTCTCTTCCGTCGCCATAGACAATCTTTTCTCCATCTCTTTGATTCTTGCGGGGCCCTTACCTTTGTTATTCTTAATTCCATCAATGTGGTCAAGCTCTCCTTCCTCGAAATCCTCAATTAGCGGTGGCCACAACACAATAGATGGAGCATAACAATCTGTAGTCCTACCATTCCCAAGTACACCACTCCTTCCCCTACCCCACGACCAAAGCTTATATCCATCATCAGCAACAAGAATGGTGTGGGCAGCCCCACATACAACCTGAACTGGCCCCGGAAATTTAGGTCCATATGGCCCATTACATGGAATAAGTAGGGGAGAAAGGGCATCCCCTGCATCAGTTCCGGTAAATCTAGCATCAGGGCATAAGCCAAGGCCCTTCTCCATACCCCATGACCACACGCCTCCAGCTGATGAAACAACGCTAGTGTGAAACAAGCCACAGTCAACAGAAATTAGAAACACATTTTGCAGCAATCCTTCCACTGGCTTGGGCAACAAAGCATTTCTGGTGGTTCCAAGACCAAGCTGCCCATTATCCCCAAGTCCAAATGTCCAGCACACACTTGTTGTCGTGTCACTTGATCTGTTATCAAGAGTAAGTAAAGCTGTGTGGAAGGCCCCGCATGCTACTGCATAAACTGCCCAAGGGGAACCCTGGCTAAATTTCTCAATGATTTCAGGCTGCAACCTGCTATCTGTATCTCCGAGGCCTAATTGGCCATGGTTATTGTTACCCCAAGAATAGCATATAAGATCACTGCCTCTGTATGTTTCTCCAGCACTAACTAAGGCCACAACATGCTCGTTTCCACAAGCAACCTTGACAACAGTGTGTCCATGGAAATTCCAAACAGGTATTGGTATGAAACTGCTTACAAGAGAGAAGCCCCCCTCACTGGAGCTACTTTGCTGAGGGCAGTTACCCCAGATCCAGAGGGCTCCAACATTATCAATTGCCAGCGACATCATTCCTCCAGCTTTGATAGAAGAAACCTGAGATAGAGGGTCAAATAAACAACAACAACAACAACAACAACATATCCAGCCGTTATCCCACTATGTGGGGTTGGCTACATGAATTCTAGACTTCTATGTGGGTTACATCCCAACAGATAGTTTGTCTAGAATTCATATTTGGATCCGACTAAGTTTTACGCTGGCTGTCGGCTACCTAACGCAACCCTCCTCCTTTATCCGGGCTTGGGACCGGCAGTGGATAATATCCTCTGGCGGAGTAATGATGAAATGAAGTTTGAACACCATCTTCACATGGAGAAATTTCATGAGATGGTGGTGAATGAAGATAATTGATATAGTTGTGTTCCATAACTTAGTTGACATGGTACATTAAAAAGGCAATGTTAAGTTGATCAAAACCTGAGGTTGGCCAGGTTCTTTTTAGGCATAACAGATTAATGAGGATAGTCATACCTTTAACGGTGCTCTACTGGTTGTTTCTGATTCATCTGTAAAAGCGCCAGGAGAGCCCAACTCAAAGAATTGATATATTAAGCGGGGAACTAAAGCATGATCTCCATTGAGACCAAGTTGGCCATCCATGTGACAGTCAAGGATGAACAGAAATTTCAAATTAGCAAGCCAGGAGACACAATATAAAGAAATAGGATAAAATAAATCATAACTTATTAACATGTTATTGTGATCCATATAAAAGCAGAAAACAGCTTGTATTGGATACAAGTATTGTGACCCCAGGCCCAAACTGATCCATCATCTGCAATTGAGGAACAAAAGAAAAGTCAAGTCAGAATTGTCAGAAATCACTTCCAGATCCCAATTAACTGAAATTTCATTTCTTAGTTGCCACTGACAATAATAAGAATGTGAGTGAGAAAAACTAACATTATTCTCCCACTAAACATATCTTTTGTTATCTGGTAGTTGTATAATTTTACTTGGTCATCAAATTCAAAAGAAATTCATGATGAGAACACTTCAAGGTTGATTCCATCAGTTTGTATCTTAGTTACCAGGAAATTTATTTGGACAAAAAGGAACTCCTTCCTCTAGAACTCTTTTATGATGGCAGACAAAACTAATAAAGTTTTAGATCAAACTCCTATTAAATGATTTCAAGATGCTTCAGAAATTTTACTTGGAAGAAAGCAATTAATAAAGTTATACAACTACCAGATATCAGAAATTTTGATATCTGGTAATTGTATAAATTTACTTGGTCATAAAATTAACTACACCATCCATGAAATGGAAGAAAACACCTTCAAGGTTGATTCCATCAGTTTATACCATAGTTACCAGGGAATTTATTTGGTGAAAAGCAAAAAACTCCTTCCTTTGGAACTCTATTATGATGGCAGATAAAACGGACAAAAGTTTAATATACATTCAAAATCACAATAAAATTATTCTTTTACCATATAAGAAAGAATTTTATTTGGATAGTCTAAACCATTTTTATATGTGACCAAAAGTTCAGATCTCGGCTCTTGAAAAGTAGTCATGATAAGATCATATAACATACCAAGCCTTAAACCCACCAGGCAGTATGAAAAGATCACATGACTTGACAAAATATAAAATAGTTTCTCTCTCATTATTTATTTCACCAAAACTATAACCTTTGGGCAAATTTTTATATCAATTCACTTCTCCACATGCATAACCAGTCAAATCACCTCCTATAATAATCTTTTTTTGTCTTGGTATTTCTTGCAATAATAATTCTTCTAAATTCTCCCAAAATTTTAGTTTTACTTCTTTTTTCAATTTGACTTGGATTGCACATATACTAACAACATCAGTCTTTTCCTCTAGAACTTTAGTTGTGATAATCCTATCTTTCAATATCATCACGTACACTACCTCATTTTGAAGTCATCCAAAATAATTCTCTTTTTATTTCTCTTCAATTTTTCTTCTAAGTAGCAAAGTTTATGGTTTAATCATTAAATATTTTAGCCTTCTTGCTAGCTATCTCATTTTTTGAAGACAACTAATATTGATGATTTTTTAACCATCACATTTACCACTTTCATAGATTTTTCTATCAAAGTTTTACTATTCCATTATCTAATCCTAATTAATTTTGTTACTCATGTTTGTTCATAAAATGAGAGAATCTTTACAAATATAGCACTGCCTCCAGACATTGACAAAGCAACCCTAATGCATTTTTTTCCTGCATTCTAGTAGTACGTGTCACTAAAAGAGTCACACCCTATGAAGATATACTTACAACTAGAATTTATGTTAAAAGAGTTACAAATTTTACACTGACTTCTGGTGACCTAATATAACACTCATTCATCTGAACTTGGGACCAGTTATCATAAGGAGTAAAACCTTCAATGCTTGAAGTTTTGAAATAATTACTCCATGCGCATGGAGAATTTTAGATGAAAACGACTTACGTGAGGGACAAATGATCCATCTATTCTCATGACAGGCTCAGCTATGTTGAAAATTTGGTGAATGTATCAAAATTTTTCCCAAATGTAATTTGAACAAGAAACAATTCATGTTCCAATGTTACCTGCTTTAGTGCTTCATATAGACTTAGAAGTTCATTCTGATCTGCCTACCTCATCATCACGAAGACCCATTTTGGACATGCTGAAAAAAAAAATAAAAAAAAATAGCAGTTGTACTAGTATGATGTCTTCTTCTTATCTCTGCTTCTTCCATAACCCTCCAATGCACTATATGTGATCATGAATTACACATTCAACATATAGAGAAAGTGCCTTCTTAAATTACAAAATACATATTTCTTTTTTGAATTACAATACAAAATATATATTTCGAGTTCTTATTTTACAAACCCAAAGCGTTATTTCCCAAACCCATGATCTCTACAAATTGTGCATGCAAAATTCAAGTTATGCGAGAAGTTCTGTTTACGAAACATGACTTCACTAATGGATTGAGAAATCAGTGGCTAATGTATACAAGTTTACTATGGACGAAACACAACTTCATTGAAACTGCAGCACCGACACCACGGTATACTGCAGAACAGAGAAGCCAGTGACTCTGAAATATGACTTTATTGTGAAAGAAGCAGAGACTTCAATGGAATTGAAGTCAGTGTGATCAGTCACAGACTTTACCAGAGTACTTGGATATGAGAAGTTGTAATGTGCTCAAATTTGGGGGCAAAATGTTAGCAGACAAGAAAATCTACGATTTGAAGATATTACAAACAATCAGCCATCAAGAAATTACCAATCAAAGAGATTATTAATAAACTAACTAGACAGGGTAAAGTAAGTGTCTAAATAGGCAAGGAAAATGGATCCAGCAAATTGATTGACCTGCAAGTGCGAGACTGTGATAAGCGCCAGCAGCGACTTCAACAAATTTGACCCGCCGGTTTCTATCCCTAACGTGGATCCGGACCGGGAACAGCGAATCTTCCTCCGAACCGGTTCCCAGCCGGCCCAGCGTCCCTCTCCCCCAAGCATACACATCTCCTTCCCCTACGTGTATTCCACCGCCATAAACAATCAAATTAACAAGCCCTTAAACAATGAATAATTCAGAGTATTCCTATACAATATTCTGTGCGTTTGAATTGAAATTTACCGGTGAGAGCGAGAGTGTGAGCTTCTCCGGCGGAAATTGCGACGATTTTGTGGGACAAGGTGCGGGAATCTAGAGCAGCTCCGGCGTCCTCCATTTTTTCAGGCGAGACAAAGGAATCGGACGCTAATATCACTATCAAATTTCAGAGAGAGAGAGAGAGAGAGAGGAGTGGATAAGAGCGAATTCGGCTAAAATGGCGATTGTAATTGCGTAACTGACTACTTGTCATGATGAATTGACTTGACCAGTGGATGTAGGCGATGAAGAGGCTCTTTGGCTTATCCTTTTTTAAGATGGCTTTTTAAGCCAGCCTTTCATGTAAAGTTTTAATTGGTTAATCTTTAACTTGATAATGCGTTTTGATAAATATATTTTAAGTTATTATTTATATAATTATATATTTAATTTAAAAAATTAATAAATTATCAAAAGTTAAGAAAAATATAAAAATAGATATTATATAATATAAATAAAATTCATAAAAATATTAATTATTAATAAAAATAAATTGTAAATGATAAAAATGTTAAAATTATATATTGATCAATTATATAAAATTATTTAAAAAATATATTAATATAATATTATATGTTAAAATTTAAATTTAATTTATAAAAATGTTAAATATATATGTTAAGATATTAATATATATAAAGAGAAAAAGTAGGGGATGAGATGACTTTGATAGCAATAGGTTGAAGACAGAGATACTGCGATGAAAGTTGGAGGCAGTGATAAAGGTGATGAAATAAGAGATAGAGGCAATTGCGATAGGGTTGTAGGCGATGGTCAAGATGGAGGAGATAGAAGCAACAACAATAACAAGATGGAAGGGAGGTGATAATAGAGAAAAAAAAAGTTTAAAATATTTAAATTTGTAGAGGACAAAATTATAAAATATTTAATTAATGAAATAAACTGATAATATTATTTTTTAAAAAATAAGAGATTTTTTAAAAATATTATTAAATTAATATTTTAAAATTTTAATTTGTCATAAGCATGTAATTAAATAAATTAGATAATTGAATGAGAGTCAAACCGCTACCCCCAAACATGCTCTAGATGCAAATAAAGATTGAGAGAATAGGTGTTGAGACTCTAAACATCATCTTTCCACGACGATAGCTAGGTAAGGCAGGCAATCCAATGATTCCAAATGGTGCTCTGTCAGTGCATTTAAGGTATATTTGGAATATAAATTGGCTTAAGATAAGGAATGGTGCATGTTGTAAAATAATTTTAAAATATACTTTACTAATAATATTCTATAATAAACAAAATATTTATTTTATATAATAATATAAATAAAATGATTCTCAATTATTTCAAAAATTAATTAAAAGTCATATATTTTTAGAGTTATAATTAATTAAGTTTCGCTAAGTTCAAGTTCGGTTTGGTGAGTGTATGGACTCGAGTTTGGTTAATCAAAAAGTTCGATAAGGGTACGGAGTTGTAAGTAATTGCAAGCGATAAATGACTTAGTGTTATAAATATTTGATTGGAGAAACCAAATCAATTAGAAAGAAAGTCAATGGCTGGCGGTCATCTTCACCGAAGAAAATGAATGATTACAAGCACGAAGGTCACACTCTAATCAGTTGAAAAAAATAGATAACAGTATCGGTCGCAAACAAAAAAGATGAGGAGAAGTTGTCAATGATCTCTACCTAATGCTAGAAAGAGAAGAAAATGGGGACCAAAAGTCAGTAAAAGACAAATGCGAAGGTGAAGGCATTACCCTATTGCATACTGAAGAATAAGAGAAACAAACGAGGAAAGGAAGAAAAATTAGGAGAGGAACAAGCAAAAAAATAATTAGAGTTCTTTAGAAAAGCAATCCCGTTCAATTTAATAAATACATATGATATAATAATAATGTTTATATGCATTTATATTAAATAAATGTATTTATAAAATTATAAAATAAATTTATTAATATATTTATAAATGAGTCTGTTTTCACAAGTTAATTGTTAATTTATACCTCTAATCGAGCTAATTAACAAATTAATGAGCCAAATTTTATCAAATTTAATTTTAATTTATTTATAAATTAAATTTAAAAATTAAAATTAATTTATTTAACTTAATAAATAAATTTAAATAAACTTTTATCCAATTAAATATCATTATACTCACAATCGATTCAGCTCATTTGTGACCGTACTTACTTCTATCTAAATCATCAAACAACGGCACTCTGCAGCTGGATCAAATTAAATCTGCTAGACGTCGTCGTATTGTGCCTTCTGTGCTTGCCACGTAATAATAACCGATCAACCCCTCCGCCCACCCCAGCGGCTCAGCGTCACTGCTCGCCAATCCAAAGCCGCCTTCACCTTCCCGATGTCGAGTTCATTCAGAAACCCTCATCGGTCATCAAAGAAGGTATCTTTAATCTCCTTCTTTCAGTTCTAAACACTTCTTATTTCCCATTCCTTCTCGTTGTTTCTAGGTTTTCTTGATTTTGCATTCACCAACTAGATGTTTGGTATCATCACCAGCAGAGACAGGAAAGGGAGTGGTTTGCTCCGAGTTTCAAGCCAGAGAACTTCATTCCGGGCCTATTCATCGGTTTCATTCTTGGGTTGTTCTTGGACTTGTCGAAACCCACAAAAACTGGCTCCAGAAAAAGCAATCTCTTACCGGGCAAGCATCAGCAGGTGCTGGCCTCGGGTACTAGTGATGAAGAGCTGAAGATGGTCTGTTTGAATATATCTCTTATATGTTTTCAATTTCCGGCGAAATTTCTTTTTGTTCCCAAAGGACCTTGATCTATGATTTGTTTTCTTTTGAGTTATTGATCCAGTGGCCTTTTTGTAGTATAGATCCCTATGATTGACATTGTCACCAATTAGCATATTGGTTAAACAATTGTCCACAATTGGTTGTTGAAGCTTTGATACCTTTGCGTACTATCATGCTAGAACTCGCGTTCTTTCCATAGTCATTCCCCTTTCTTATTTTACATCCATTCCCTCTATTTATCTCACTATAGATAGCCACCATCTTCACACCACTGGCAACCATGAACACCCATCACTATGTGCTCCTTGAAAACTTAACTCCATAAAGTTAGAAGAGGACGTTAGCCATTATTTTTACTTTTTTCAATCCCTCGGCTAGGCAGCCCCTTATTTAGACTTCTTAGGACAAGTGAGCCTTTAGCCAACCAGATTTTAAATTCATTTGCAATCTGACAGCTTATTCCACTAGAGAGAAGTATGAGAGGAAGATCTGAATTTTCTACCGGTTGTGCCCCCTGTTTCGTTGTTCTGTGACAGGGCGAAGAAAAACTGTTGCGCACTATTTGGAGCATAATTAACTGAAGCCCTTAGGAAATTGGTTAACTCTATTGAATCATTATCGCTCTAGCCATCTTGATATGGAAAAGTTTCATGAGATGGTGGTGAATGAAGATAACTAATATGGTCTACGCACCCTCTCCGTTATCTATGCATCCCTCTCACCCTTCTCTTATCTTATTTTTCCTTTATAGTCTATGCCATATGGCACTCTACTGAAGTTAGGAAGCGAAACCATGCAAATGCAACATGTGGCAATTGATAAACTTAAATTGAGTATTAGATGGACAAGCATCTGAAAGGATAATGGAATTGCAAACCTGAGATGCACCTTACTGGATATCATTGATTTTACTGCAACTTGGAAAGATTCTTGTTACCACAACTCTAGAAGGCCAGGGTTCTTGTGTTGAGTAGAAATGTTCTCATTTCACATTGCACAGAGGAAAAAGTATGGTTGAGGAATTAAGGAGAGCAAGGGTTTCAAAAGACATAGAAGGTGAATAGTATAGATGACTTTTTTTTTATACTTATCCATTTCCCAATTACCAATATAATTAGATATTTATCTGCAAATTTTTAATGAGTTTTTTTGTCTTTAATGCTATGCGGTTGAATAAGTTTCCATTTAATACAATCTAAGGGTTAGGATCAAGTATCACTAATCCAACAGTCAAAAGGTTGCAGTTATCAGTACCCCTATGGGGTACTATTGAAATAGCAAACATGTGAATGATTGGTAGCTAAGGATATGGGTATCCTTAGGTCACTTAGAGTTTTCCTTAATCTATATTGGAGTTCAGAGTGGTAGGTAAATTTCATCTTTGGAACTAGTAAAGATTTGAGCTTCGTGGGGAATCTAATCCCTTTCTAAAAGTGGCAGTCCTAATAGTGCATCTGGGGAAAAGGGGGGGGGGGGAGGGGGGAATGAAAATGGATGAAGGATGTTCTCCTCGTGCGGGTGAAACAATAATAATGGAATGGAATTGTTTTCGCCAAATTGTGGGAGAGTGGATGGAATGGAAATGGATGGAGAATTTTAATTTTTGTCAAGACCTAGGTCTTGAATCTAGGTATTCGGAAGCAAGAAGAGTGTAGAGAGGAAGGAGCAGAGATAGAAACACAGAGAAATAAAGAGAGAAAAGAGATAGGAACAGAGAGAGAATTAGAGGATTGTATCGAAATTGTTGTTATGATCTCGATACGAGTTGGATTAGCTTTTTATACAGCTAATAAAACAGTCAGTTACATCATGTAACTGAAGCAAGTAGGTGCTCACTGTAACAAACTGCTAGCAGCCAACTTCTGAAAAATAATATGCTACAATGCTTCCTCACAATAGTACATACACCCCATGAGCTTGACATCTCCCCCCTCCTTAAAAATTTTCTTGTCCTCAAGAAAAGCAAAGAAGCTGGGCAGCACAGGGAAATTGAGCGAGCAGATCAGGCAAGTATTCCCAGGTATTATTGTTCGGATGCAAATGAGACCATTGGACAAGTACTTGCGTAAGAGGAAGATTATTCTTGTAATTCACTCTTTATCCAATATTATCAATGGTTCCACCTTAAAGTTCCCATCAGTTGTTAGAGGAGGCAAAGTAGGATGAGAGAGAGCATTGGAACCAATGGTCTTCTTCAATAGACAATGGAAAAGCAGATGCATGTTAGTGTCAGGTGGGAGCTGCAAACTATAGGTTGAGATACACCAAATCTTCTACAGAGAACTCCTGTTCACTTCTTTTCTTATCTGCATACAGCTTCATCTGGTTTTGAGCAATGGCCAGCTCACGCTTAATGAGTTGCAACAATTATTGGCGAGTCTGCAAATACTGATCCACCACTGCTACTGAGGATGATTGTCATGACCCTAGGGATTACCCAAGGATAAATTAGTAAATATAACAGTAGGAATTTACATTTTCTTCTGTATTTTCTGTTATAGGACTTTGTCTTTAGCTAATAGGCAGTTGGGCTGTTTGTTACAATGCACATGGGTGCAAGTGGGAGGCTGTTAGGCTATATATAAGCCACAACTGAGGATGGAAGATTATGCTTGAATTGATAAACAAAGATCTCATTTCTCTCTCAAGATTTCTCTCCTAATCTCCCTCTCATTTCTCTCTACTACTCTCCCTCATTTCTCTCTAATTTCTTCCCCCATTTCTGTCTCATTTCCCTCTTGAATCATTCTGTTTCAGTTCTATTCAATCGGATCCTTCCGATTGTCAATTCCAACCCTGTTATGAACCCTAGGTTCATGACAATCTTATGCCCAAATGACCCCCCCAGGGTGAACCATGCAAAGATTGCAATATTTGATTCTTGAGCTGGTCACTATCTCCCACCACTACTCGTCCTTGAAATTGGAGTAATCCATTTGTCAGAATATAACCTGGTTTCTGTTCGGACTGATTGACAGTTGAACCAAGAGTTCTTGTGCCCAAACAGTAGTTCCATAGCTAGCAGACATCTTGCATCTAGTCCAGAACTACTGAAGAAATAACAGCACAAATATTGTCCTCAAAGCTTCGAGACAATGCATCAGCTGCCAAATTTTGTTTACCTTGGTGGTATTAAATGATATAGTCAAGGCCCAACAACTTTGACATCCCTTTCGTTGCAGCTGAGTATTGAGTCGTTGTTGAAGGAGAAATTTGAGACTCATGATCAATTTGAATTATGAACTGACTGCTCTCCAAATAATGTTGCCATTTCTCCACAGCTACCAAAACTGCTATCAATTCTTTATCATATACACTAAGTCCCAAATGTTTAGGTGCGAAAGCCTGACTAATGAAGGCTAAGGGCTTGCCTTCTTGCATCAAAACTGCCACCCACTCCCTTGTCACTAGAATCGGTTTCAAGAATAAAGGGCTTTGTGAAGCCTGGCAAAGCCAAGACAGGGGCCTGTGTCATAACTCTTTTAATTCAAGAAAGGCTGCCTCTACTTGGGGATTCCATTGAAACCCATCTTTCTTAAGCAACTCAGTCAATGGTTTGCTTATAAGCCCATAATGCTGAATAAATTGTCTATATAGGGGCAGATCGAAGGGAGGGTTGGACTGGGCTTCAGCTCGTGCCAACCTCAACTTAGACATCAATATATATATATATATATGCACCGTAGCTCTTTGCTCACCCTTTCTAGCTCTTAGCCCTCTACCCACCCCACATAGCCCACTGCCCACCTGCTCCCTGGATCCACCCCTGTGCCTGTAATAACCAATCAGCCCCAAAAACCCATGTAATGCCTTAATCGAAGTTGATCTAGGCCATTCAACCATAGCTTCAATCTTCTTCAGATCTGTACTCACTCTTTCACACAAAATTATGTGTCCCAAATACTCCACTGCAAAGGTACTTTTGTGTCATGACCCTAGGGTATAATGGTCATTAAAGCATGCTGCAATTACTGCTTTGTATTTTTCTTTTACAACTTATATTTTTTTCCAATTACATTTCTGTTTTAGAATGGAAAGTTGTAATACTTTCAGTTACAAATTATAACTGAGAGCACTAACTGTAAGAGTAGCTATATAAGCTACTCGAGAGGATCTTTTGGGGAATATGGAGTAATCACTAATTGAATGCTTCTCTCTCTTCAATTCTCTCCTTGATTTCTCTCTCGCATCTTTCTGCTCTTCTCTCCCTTTCTCTTTGTTCTCCCTGATCTTCCTCCATTCTTCTCATTTCTCCCTCCCTTTCGATTCTCTCTTCCCCGATTTCTTCCAAATTTCCTTACAAACTAGGTTAAACCTTGGTGCATGACATTTTGGACTTCTTTACATACAATTAATTGAATTGAGAACTTCAAATATGGCCCAAAGGTGGTTAAGATGCTGAATAAGAGTTCTACCATATACAAGGATATCATCAAAGAACACAAGTATGAAGTCTCTCAAGTATGGACTGAAAACATGATTCATAAGGGCTTGAAAAGTGGCGGGGGGAGCATTGGTTAGGCCGAAGAGCATGACTTTAAATTCATAGAGGCCTTGGTGGGTTCAAAATGCAGTTTTAGAAATATCCCCTAGTTTCATTCTTATTTGATGGTGTCTTGCCCTTAGATCAAGATTGGTAAAGATTGTGGCTCCCCTTAATTCATCGAGAAGGTCCTCTATGATAGGTATTGGAAATTTGTCTTTGATGTTAATGGCATTTAGTTGATGGTAATTGATGCAAAACCTCCAAGTACTGTCTTTCTTTTTGACGAGAAGGACCGGGGATGCAAATGGGTTATGGCTAGACTGGATTATTGAATTAGCAAGCATTTCTTTGACTAATTTTTCAATTTCAGTTTTCTGAATTGAGGAGGTATTCTTAAGAATGAATATTGATAGGTTTCAACATTTGGTTTAAGGGGTATGGCATGGTCATATGGTCCGCTGTGGGGGTAAGGTTGTGGGCTCTACAGACAAGTCCTCAAATTCAGTCAGAAGTAAATGCAAAGGGTCTGAATGTTGTACCTCTGGTAAGGATTGGATCACGTTGCTGTAAGCAGTTGGTGAGTTCCAATGCTCCAGAAATTCAGTCTCTTCTGATCCACCTACTTCCACAGCCTGTATTGAAAACATTTGAGCCTCTTGAGTTATTTTATTCTTAAGGAATTTCTGTATTTTCTTCCCAGAAATCAATTTGCAAGCTCCCATATCAAGGCTGCCTATTAGAGTCAATTTCTTCCCATCCTTCTCAAAGGTAACTTCCAGCTCATTAAAGTCGAATGTTATAGGACTGTTTGTTTGCATCCAATCAACTCCCAAAACTATATCACAACCTCCCAACTTCAGTAGCCACAGATCTGTAATAATCTCTTGTCCTTGCATTTCCCGTCGGAAATCAACACATTTGGATTTACTATACATCTTATTTCCATTTGCCACAATAACTGATAAAGGAAATGTGTTCTTTAATTTGCAATGCAAGTCCTTGGCAGCGCTTTCATCAAGAAAACTGTGTACTACCACTGTTGATACAACAACAACATATCCAGCCTTTATCCTACTATGTGGGGTCGGCTACATGTACTACCACTGTTGATCAACACCATTAATTTTTTTTTTTCCTCTGCTGTCCCTGTCCCTTCCGCCGTTATGATTTTATTAGTAGAACACCCTTTTAAGGCATATAACAGGATCTCCCCATCTTCATCTTCAGGTAGGTTTTTAGCAGCAGCTTTGGTTTCCTCTGTTATTTCTTCCTCCTCCTCATCCATGTCCTCTAATTGCAACAGTTGTTGCTTACACTGATGCCCCGGAGCATATTTTTCTCCACACTATAACAAAGGCCTGCTTGTCTCCATTGCTCTGAACTGGAAGATTTTACAGCATTAGGCTGGTAGGAGTTTGAGGATAATTGGCCTTGAGGAAGCTTTGGAAATGAATTCATCTTATTTGTTCCAGAATTAACATTTCTGGTAGTGAATAAGGGTTGTACACTGCCAGGCCTGTTTCCTTTATAAAGAACTCTGTGCTTCTTGAAAAGAGCCTCTACCAACAATTCTTGTAACTTGGCCTTTTCTGCGGCCTGCTTAACTGTTGCAAGTTGCAACATCTTCACCTTCGGCCTAAAGTTCTTCACCAAGCCCACTAATGAAACTAGAAACAAAATAGGCTTCAGACAAGGAAGGATTAGTAATAATCATCAAGGATTTTAGTTCCTCAAATTTTGTTTGATACTTCAGCACTGATCCAACCTGTTTCAGCTTGTTAAACTCTTCAATAATGTCATTCATGTTTTTACCCCCAAACCTCTTACAGAATTCCTCCACAAAATCCTTCCATACACACTCCACTCTATGCCTCGCCCATCCCTGATTCCAAGCATCAGCAACTTCATTCAAATAAGCAGAAGCCAAATTTACCTTCTGAGGATCTGATATATTATAGAACTGAAAGAATTTTTGACGTCTGCTCACCCACCATATAGGGTTCTTGCCATCGAACATAGAAATCTCTAGCTTCGGCATAGGAACATTACTCTGATTATATGGATTATTAACAGTGTTGTTCTCCAGCCTTCTATCAAACATCCTACCTGCAATATTTTCTCTCTCATGTGTATTTTCAATCTCTATCACAGGGAATCTAGACTGTCTAGGGTTAAGTCCATTACCTTCTAGTATAGGATCTGCATTTTCTTTCAGCGGGAATGTCAGGACCCTACGTGGAACCTGGGGTAAAATTGTATTTTGTTTCCTATGGTTGTAACAGTAGGCGGATAAATGCTGTAGATTGTAATGGTAGGCAGATAAGCAGTTAGTAGGCAGTTAAGGTTGTAACCTCCAAGGATTGGCGGGAAAGGGGCTGTATAAGAGCTCCCTATTCAATAATGGAGGTAGTGAATTTCATAATCAAAATTAATACTCTGTTCTCTCTCTCATTTTTCCCTCTCGCAACTCCCTGTTCTTCTCTCCCTCTCGTTCTGTTCCCCCTTTTTCCCTTCTTCCTAACCCTAATTTCCCTCTCAAGAGGAGAAATTTCTTGGGGAATATTTGCAGAAATCCATAAAGTCCCTTTGCAAGTCCTTCCATCGAGGCATCCAATTTATTTTCTAACAACTGGATTCCTTCTTGATTCCTATTCGAACCAACCTCCAGCACTTCCATTCGAGTCACCCAGGAAGTAACCTGCACCTCCAACTGCTTCATATGAGTGTCATCTGCCATGGATCTCAATCCAGCAATTCCAAGAGCCATCTAGTCCAGCAGTCCAAGAATCGACTGCTCTGATACCAGAAATGTCAAGGCCTAGGTCTTGAATCTACGTATTCAGAAGCAATGAGAATGTAGAGAGAGAGAGAGAGAGAGAGAAAACAGAGATAGGAACAGAGAGAATTAGAGAATTGTATTGAAATTGTTGTTATGATCTCAATACAAGTTGGATTAGCTTTTTATACAGCTAATCAAACATTAAGTTACACCAAGTAACTGAAATAAGTTGGTGCTAACTGTAACAAATCGCTCACCACCAACTTCTGAAAAATAATCTGCTACAATGCTTCCTCACAATAGTACATGCACCCCACAAGCTTGACAATTTTGTGCATTGACTATATTAACCTTAATGTTTTCCAAATCTTGAAAATTTCCCTTCCCTTAATAACACTCTCTATCTTTCCATCAAGAGCGTATTACTGGTCAATTGTTGTTCAAAATTCTTCCATCCCATCCATTTCCATTGCTCTCCCAAACTAAGAGAAACATGTTACCGTACTTCACATTACTTTCCATTCCATACTTTCCCCAATGAGGAGAAAATATTTTACATTCTGTTCCATTTCAGTATGTAGTTTCATTGGTTCTTGAATGTTGTCATCAATAGTAATTTCTAGAGGCAAGGTTCAGGGAGAAGATCATAATTTCTATTTTAATTTGCTTGTTAATTGGAAGAAGAAACCTGAATTGATCGGTATTTGGTTGCTTATGAGGCCTTTTTTTGAATGTTAACTGACAAGATAACTATCTTCTATTCATTTTCGCTCACAGTCCTGTAAGCAAGAAAATGAGAGGAGTAGGTATGGATGTCACTGATGTTAGTTTGATTTGAGAGATATATGCATGCTGAATTATGAAAAGTTGCCTGGTTTCTAATTGACATGGGAACTGATAATGGCAGGTTTTGGTAGTTAGACAAGATCTAAAGATGGGAGCTGGAAAGATTGCATCTCAATGTGCTCGTAAGATATATCTAACTCTTGTTGATGGGCTTTTTTTTTAAGGTTTTATTTATTGCTTTATTGCTTACATGTGTTGTTTATGTCTTTTGAACTTGCAGATGCTGCCACGGGAATGTATTCAGAACTGATGCAGAGGTAGAACCATGAAGCAAGGCCTTCTTCCTTACCTTGCCGCCTTAATTTCTTTCATATTCCACAAGTAGTTGCTTTCATGAAACTTGATGCTCTCCCTCTCTCTCTCATTTGGTTACAAAAAAACTCTATTTGCAAAACAGAAACATCAATAGACTTCTGCAACGTTGACTTAATTTTGTGAGACCAACCACGGTAGTGCTTCCTATAGATTTTACAGATGCTGTAACCATAAAGCATTTAATTTAACTTTATCACTTACCAGTTATATCTTCGAGACTGGCTGCTTTACAATTATAAATTTTATTGCTTGATTTGGACATTTTATAATCTTTGTGCATTAGAAGATCTTGTTAATTAATTCAAAAATATTCAGGAAAATATATGCTTTCCTTACTAACTAGTGATTATTATTGAGCTATTTCCTTGCGGAGCTTGAAATTTGATTTACTTGCTTTGAGATTGAAGTCTTAAACCATTACAGTCAACCAAGTGAATTTTTCATGTTCACTAAAGGCTGCAAACAACATTTAGAACTCAAGTGACAGTAAAAAACATGTGCCTCAATACGTTACTTTTATTCATAATTTTCAAAAAAAAAAAAAGCAATTTGTGCAACCTATCATATCCCATGCATTAATGCAATTACATTAATAGAGAGATAAAGATAAGTAGTAAGTGTCTCATAGTTATAGCCTCACCGTCAAATACAATCCAACAGAAACTGCTTCATGTTGTATATCATTTTAAACGAAAAGGAGCAACAGTCACTGACTGACAATTTTTCATCATTCTCATGATTATAGTTGTTATATGATTATCACTATGGAGATGTCATATCAGCCACATCTTTACGCAACAGTATTAAGCTGTTTTATATATTGCAGTAACCGGTCCCTTTTGAGACAATGGGAGCTGTGTGGGCAACCAAAAATAGTTGTCACATGCAAGAATCAACAAGAAATGTGAGCAAGCATCTCACAGTAACTAGTTCTTTGTTAAATGTGCTCGGATTTGCATCATTAAATCTGAAAAGTTCATCTTTGCTCTTAGTGGTTAACCTGTAGCCTCTCAATCAGGAATAAACTGAAACAAGCAGCTGAGAGCATTGGCCTTCCAGCTTTTGTTGTTGCGGATGCAGGTCGCACTCAGGTATGCTACTAAGATATAAATTTGGAACAACATACAATTGAACATTTAATAACTAAGTAGAACATAAAATTTAAATCAATTGAATGGTCATCGAGATGTGCAATCCTTGAGAGTTTGAGCCATAGTAACTTTTGAAATTGACCTCTTCTATGTTTCAAACATTCAGCTGCCTTAATTTTTTGTGCTTGTGTTCTGTGCACATACTCATATATAAGCACATGCATACGTTTGCTTATTTGATGAGTATTTAGCCTTGGGAAGAAGATTTTATGATCATGAAATGATATTCTTCCTTATGAAAGTGCAATTTGGAACTACTTTCCCACATTGAGGGCCTACATGCATACAAATAGAGCTGTTTTTTTTTTTCTTTTTTCTGTAGTTTATTTTTTCAACCATCATAGGCATATTTGGGTTTCTAAGATAGAGGCAGAGGGGAAGATGACTGAATGAGATGGTCATCAGGAAGGGTGAGGATAGATACATACTCTTGCTCACAAAATTGAATCTATAAAATTTTATTGCTTTTAGTTTTGCCACTTAAAGATGAAACATCATAGGCCAAAATAATATACTGTTGTAAATATGGAAAGATTAAAACTGTAAATTAATATAAAGCTGTAGCCGTGGCTGTAAGATTTCAAGCATCAATCAAGAAGCTTGATTGTAGGATCTCGATTGCCTTGATTTACGATCTGGATTGGCTAAGTTTAGGAAACCAAAACCTGTATAAATGTATCTTCTCTTTACACAGAAATATATACGGAATTTTCCTTGCTCTATTTTACATATACCTAGTACAAATTTTGTTTGTGACAACAGCATTGTTATTGTCTTCTCTGATTGCCAAATACTAATTGGCATAAGCTCCCACCAGAATCTCTGTAAGAGAGTTTTTCTTTGATTCTACAATATATGGAAATTATTGTATTAAATTAAATGAATGATTAGATAATCTCTAACCTCATGAAAAAGACAGGAAAGGGCATACTCTCTCATCTTTAGTTCACAGATATCCAGCCAAATTGACAGAGAGAATCTATGATTGAACTCAGAAAAGAAAAATATGAAGCATCAATTCTATTCTATCTAAAAAAGTCAAAAATGAAAAATAAATAAATTTGAATTGAAAACCAATTGATGTTGAAGCGGCTTCTTACATGATGATTTGTACCATCCGTTTTTTTATTTATAATTAGGTAGATTCTAACAAAAGTTGCAAGACGATTAGTTGTTAATGATGTTTGTTTACTCATTGATATTTTCTTTTTTGTTCTTCTCTTGATTGATTTACTATATTCTGAGAAGCCTTCATCTATCTAATGGCAATTAGTTTCTGCACAGGTTTCGGCTGGGTCAAAGACAGTACTTGCTATCGGACCTGGTACGCTTATCATCTTTTTTGCTTCTATACAAAATCTTCCCCGTTTCTCAAATTACCTGCAAAGTCCAGTTTTAACAGTGTTTTAGCAGTCCCATTAATTCTGCTATTAATTGCTTCCATTATTGAATTGTGTAATTTACAGTGCTCTACCAGATAGTTTCTAGCTGAGTTATGTTGTGTAATTCATATCTTTACTGCTTTATGGAGAAACAATAATAGAAGTGTCCTGATAGCTTTCATGTGTGATAAGCTTAGGTCCCATTCAATTTCAGAAAACATTTTCTAGTTTTATACTTTAATTTTATAACTAAATGTCATAGCATTTATTTTCAAAAAGTCCTAGGATTTATTTTCAAAAAATTTAGAGAACATAAAAAATGATGTTTTATGATGTTTTATAATTCATAGTATAAAGTTGAAAAATTAGAAAACTGAGTTTTCTATTTTCTAATGGGAAATTCAATTATTCAATAGAAAAATTGGAGTTGGAAAACAGAAAATGTTTTCTACAACTGAACAGGCCATTAACCTTTAGAACAGAATTTTGTTGAAGTGGATCTTGCAGGCTTGGATGCTCTGCTTAAAACAGCCATTTTGATGGCTTTTCCTTTGCGTGTAAAAACATGCATCTTACCTTTTTTAGCAATTAGAAATGATAGCAATTGTGAATCTCAGTGATGCTTTCCTTGGGAGACTATGCAAGTACCGGGTAGTAAACAACAATAATAACATATCAAACTTTAATCACACTACCGTGTGGGGTTGGCTATATAAAATTCTAGTTTGTCAGTCACTTCTATAAATGCCCATATCTTTAGCAAGGCTCTTAATAACTCGCATCACACCTAGGAAACACCAATACAAAAGTAAATACAAGGACCCATTCACTTCTAGAGGAATGGTCAGAATGGGGGATCAAGTGTTTTGGTTCCCAAGCAATATCCAAACCCCTAGAAATCCATGTGGCTGAATTTGCAAGATGGCTCATTTGGAAAAGGACTAAAAGAGAACCCTGTGACATTTTGGGATCAAGAAGCGTTGGGATCTTGTAAGGTTCTGGTTAAGGACCACTGGAATTAAATTTTATTATATCACATCTATGTAATGAAATAATCTTAAATGTGCTTCTATTTTGGTGAAAAATAAAATTATTTCAATGTAGTTTGCACAATTCAATGCACGGTGAAAACTTCTTGCATAGTATTCAATAGTCTAATAGATCTGAAGTTCTAGAGTTAGCATGCCAAATCCACATTTTCATTTTTTTCATGATTTATAATATAACTTTATATGGAACTAATATTAAGCAAAGCATGTCATCTACTTTTGAGCAGGAAGCAAGGCTTCTGTAGATTCGGTGACGGGAAAACTACGACTGCTCTGATGGCGTTGGGCACATTTAAAGCTTCACTGATGAATTCTCCCCGGTCATGGTTCTATGCACTTCAAAGCTCTCCTTCCGGCCATGATCGGGGATCGATGCTCTGGTTCTTGTACCTAGAGGAGAATTTACTTTCTTCTAGTACATCAGGATAATGTAAAAGGTGTCCCTGACAGGGCTGTGAATATGGTAAACTGAGTCAATGCCCTCGTACTTCTATCTTAGATGGGGATTTAGTTTTCTCCATTTGTTAGAACTGCCTGAGTTGAATAACTACTTGTTGATAGTCTCTTCTTTGGCTGCAGAGACAATAAGGAGAGTATAAAAGTTGTTTTTCTGTACAATTGGGAATTAGAGGATTTGAACTAGTGATTCTGTTCAATTACTTACATGCCACTGTTGAGCAAAGCCAATGGATGAGACATTGCGGCTCCTGTTTGTGCTTGTCAATGTGAAAAGTTTGTTCTTAATCTAATGTATTTTTTTAATTTTTAATAAAAAGCAACGTGCTTTAAAAGGACCACAATGTCAAGCATGTCATGTGGCTTGGAATGACAGTAGACGTGAAAGAGTCGTGAATCTTTAGAGTTGGGCTACCATCACTAATAAAGAAAATTCTGTGTAATTTGGATTTTTCCCTAAAGTTCTGGCCCTTTACCCTAAAAAATATTCTTTTGATAACTCTTGAAGATTTTTCCAAAAAGAAAACCCTACTATTAATGCTAATTGTAATGCCTGAAAACTCCTTTATAAGTTAATGTTTACAAAACCTTAATCCTTCAATCCAAAATTGCCGTCTCCAGTGGCCTTTAGTTGTCCTGTTGAATTCAAACTAGAGCTCTTAATATTCTCAAATTTGAATTCAAATAACCTTACATGGTTGCCGTTTATGTCTTTTTAAAATATAATTGCATGTTTAATTATTTTTAAAATACAATCATCAATTTTACCTAAAAAAATAAAATACATTATGACTTATTTTATAATTTCACCCCAATGAACAAGAATGTTTTTGGTAAATAAAAACTCCTTTGTAAATCAATGTTCACATGACCTTAATTACCAACTCTAATGGCCTCTTTTTGTCATGTTGTATCCAAATTAGCTTTAGGTATTTTTAAATCTAACTGTTTCATATCCAAATTTACAGTCAGATGCAGACAAAGATCCATTTCTATGCCTTATCTTCGTTCTCTTCTTCATCTTTCATATAGATTCACATTGTTGCTCAAAAAATTAAATATAGAAAATCATATTACTCAAAATTTTCCATTCAAGGTGAAACATCATAGGCCAAAATGTTATGCCTAGTACTTTTTTTTTTTTTGGGTGATAGCAGCATCGTGGCTGCCTACCCTTTCTCTAGTGTCCAAATCCTTATAGGCATAAACTCCCACTAGGGATCTCTATAGGAGAGTATTTCGTTGATACTACTGTATATGTAAATTGTTGTACTAAATGAATGGTTAGATAATCTCTAACCTCACAGATATCAAGCCAAATGAACAGAAAGAATCCAATATTGAGTGTGGAAAAACAAATTATGAATGAAAAGTAGCTGAATTTAAATCGAAAACCAATCAATATTGAAGCAGCATCCATATGTGGTGATATGTACTGTCTGTTCTTGACTTCATGATTAGGTAAATTCTAACCAAAGTTGCAAGACGATTGGTGGTTAAAGATGTTTGCTTGCTCGTTGATCTTTTTATTGTGAGAAGCCATCATCTATCTTATCCTAATTAGCTCCCGCACAGGCTTTGGCTGGATCAAAGACAGTTATTGCTGTTGGACCTGGTATGATTATATCATCTTTTGCTTCTATACACAATCATCCCCTTCTCTCAAATTACTTGCAAATTCCAGTTTTAATGGTGTTTTAACAGTCCCATCAATTCAGCAATAGATTGCTTCCACTGATTGATGCTAAATTGTTTAAATTACCATGGCAATCTTTGCTGAATTGATGGGACATCATTGAATTGAGTAATTCACTATGCTATATGGGACAGTGTTCAGCTGAGCTATGTTCCATAATTCTTAGCTTCACTGCTTTATGCAGAAACCATAAAAAAAACGCAGATCTTACCTTTTTAAACAATTAGAAAAGATAACACCCATGGAACTCAATGATACTTTTTGTGCAGGACTATGCAAATATCGGGCAAGAAACAACCATAACAACATATCAGATCTTAATTCCACTAGTATTATATCGGGTCGACTTCATAAATTCTAGTTGCTCGGTCATTTCTATCAATGGCCTTATATTTTATAAGAATCCTATAACTCATTTCATACTTCGGAACCAACAAGGCAAAACTAAGTTTGAGGAACATTCACCTCTAGAGGAATGGAGGATCAAGTGTTTTGGTTCCCATGCAATATCCAAACGCCTAGAAATCCATGTGCCTGAATCTGCAAGATGGCTCATTTGCAAAAGGAGACTAAACGAGAACCCTATGATTTTTCAGGATCAAGCAATGTTCAGATTTTGACTGATTAATTCTCTGAGACGAGGAATGGGGTACATTGGAAGCTTGACTGATTAATTCTCTGAGACGAGGGGACATTGTAGGCTTGACCATTGATTCCCAAGTCAAGGCTCAGTCTAAATTGAATGATTTATGACTACTTGTTGGCAATCCCTCTTTTGGGTGCAAAGACGAAGGCAGGATGGAAGAGTTGCTGGGTGTAGAATTAGGAATTAGAGAATTTGAACTTGTGATTCTGTAAAACTACTCCATGCCACTGTTGAGCAGAGGCCATGGATGAGAAACTTCTGTTTCTGTTTTTGCTTGTCAATCTCAAATAAAACAGGCACTTTAGCTTGGAATAATTCTTCGGTTGAGAGTCGGACAAATGGAGTGAATTTTTCCATTCCTTTCTGTCATTCCTCCATATCGAACTGTTCCTCTCGCTTGTTGCCATTGCCTCCCCATCCCGTCGCCATTTGTTGTGTCATGAATGTAGAAGAAGATTCAGTGCAGATCATAGCGTTCCCTCCCCCCTGGTATTGGGTGCTGGCAACAGCAGCACCCTTGCAGCTTTGTGACATGTGAAATGTTATAGGAATTGACAAATTATCCTCAAATTGTCAATATAACTAATGTTTCTGTTCATCCAAAACAAAAAAATGTCATAAATTTAAGGGATAAAAGTAAAATAAAGTTTTATCTCAGTTTTATTTATTTACTTTTTTTAATGTAGAAAACATAATCAATCTTCGATCAACTCTCTTCAAAATTTAAAATCTACGATAGATGAATAAGTTGAATAAGTGAATTACGGATCAAAATATAAATATTGACCTATGAATATAAGTAAATTATTAATAGTTATAGGGAGATAAATTCAATCTTTTGATCTTGCATCAAATTTCTTAATATATGCAGTAAATTATTTGGAGGGTTCAGTTTTATTTTATTAATATTTTTTAAATTATAAAAAAAAAAACTCTGGATTAAAAGAAACTTTCTTTTGGTATTTCACTTATTATTTCTTTGACAATTTTTTCCCGGAAAGTAAAACCCCCAGCTAAAACCCTGGGGGAGTGTGAAGGGTAGCCTCGTTCTTAAGCCTCTCTTCACAGAACCCTAATTGTTCACTCCAAATTCACCATCTCCAATGGCCTCTCGCTGTCGCACCATATCCACACCAGCTCTCCGCCTTCTCAGATCGCCCAGTTCCGCACCCACATCTATCGCCAGACACAAACCTATTTCCTTGCCTTGTCTTCGCTCCCCCCTCTCATCTCCCACACTCCCCAGGCAAAACCCTAAAACCCTTCTCTGAGCCCAGTTCAGTTCTTCGATTAGGTTTGATTTTTGACCTTGTGTGTTGAATTTCAGGTCGGTTTGGCGAATGGCTTCTCTCCAGTCTCTGCTTCCTCTCCACACGGCCGTCTCGTCGTCTCGGCTCACCTCGTGCCTCGGCATCGACTCCAAGGGTTCGAGGTCGTTGTCTCAGGGTATGCTCTGCAGTGCAAACCCAGGAGTTTGATAATTTGTATGGTATCTGTAAGCAACTTTTTTTTTTCCTCCCCCACGAATTCTTGATTTGATTGATACTTCTTTTATGTCTACTGTTTTTTTTCAATAATTTTAGTTTTATCTGTAGAACTTTTGTTTCCGTTTCTCAAATCATTCACTGATTTACGTGTTGTGTATTTGACTAACGTGAATTAGGCTATTCTTTGAGCTAGAAGCGGTCCTTGAGCTCAATGATTGGTGTCATCTGTCATTTGGTTCTGCTTTTCATGATCCCATCAGATTAATTTCATACGTTCATTTGATTCTCTTTTTTTTTTTTTTTTTTTCTGGGAGTTAAAAATTTGATGTTGTTGGTGTTGGGTAAAATTGGATGTATTGAGTCTATTGACAACTATTTAAGGTAAACGAGTTGTGGTAAGAGAAACTTATTATTGAGTATAAAACGATTTAATCAATCAAGGATTATGTTTTATGACCGTGGTCACTGAACTTTTATAGAATTTTCAACTAGAATGGCACCCATTTAAAAAAAAAAAAATCCAAAATAGCATCCATTTAAAAAATATTGCCAACACAGCATTTTCCAACACACATCACCTGCCACGCAAGAGGAGGATCCTGACTCTTAGGTAAATTCTCCAAGTGCGGGAAAATGACACGTGACAAAAAATCCTTGGTGTCACTAGTAGTACTTTCTAACAATCCATGGCTTTACAAACGGTTATTTCTAAGAACTGCTGGTGAATGGTCCTTTGTCACCCTTGATCTGCCACACTTAGAGAAATTTGTTTTCCTAATGTAAGAGCAGAACCCCTGGTGACATCACCATTTTTGCTTCGCTGATGCCACGCAAGATCCCTTCCCATGTGGGTGGTTACATGTGAGGGAGAGTGCTACTCAGTAAAAATTTTGAAATGTATGCTATTTTGGCAATTTTTTTTTAATGAGAGCTATAACTATTCTGGTAAAAAGATAAATTTTTTTTTTTTTTTTGGGTAAAAGTCATGTCTTTAGGTGATTGCTAGTACAGTCTTATGCTTTAGTTGGCCTTGCAGTAGTATCTAAAATAGCACTCTTATTTGAGCAAAAGCACTTTTACATGTATTTTTTTTGTGTCTGGCCAAAACTAATAACCACTTTTTTGGACAGCAAAAGGTATTTTCCTGCTGTAAAGCAGAAGTAGGATTTTGGAGCTTGTGTTGTGAAGCATAAGTAGGAGCCAAAATAAATTATCTTTAGTCAAAATTATCCCCTATCAGCATTTAGAATTCTAACATTACTTTCAATCTATCTATTCCTTGTTTCAGTCTTGTTGTTGTTCCTATATTTTTTCATCATTACAAACTCTTTTTACTATTCTTCCTTCTTAATAGATCAACATATTCTTCATCCCTATCCTAATTTGAAGATGATTGAATTTAAAAATTATATTATTAGTTCCATTTAAATTTATATAATATTTGGCTTGTAAATTATAGGGCTCAATATTTTTTGAAGTTAAAAAAATCAATTATATTTTTAACGATGTAATAATTTAGGTAATAACTTCTGCAAAAATGTTGAAAGCATTTTTATGTTGAGACAGTACTAACACTTATGGCAATGTCTTTCTTGGTAATTTAATTGTTAAAGCTTCTGTTCTTAATTACTAGTCAAACAAATTTAACAACATTAATAAACGTTACTGTTTTTGTTGCTACATGGATTGTCTAATTGAGTCTTTGACTTGGTAGCTAGAGATAAGAGTTGTTAAAATCACAATGAACAGAGAGCTTTACAGCTTATTTGAGTGTATTAAGCTTAATAGAAATAAGAATAGCTAACCACCAAGGTGGTAACCCAGGTGGTTAATGGTGGTCAATAAGTTCTCAAGTTCAGAGTTCTAATCTTGAGACGCTCCTTTCACTACATCATGTGGCTTGTTGGTAAGCTAGCAATATGGATCACGGGTTTAATGGGGTGGGGGGCCTATGATGTTGACAATAAAGTCCCTAGCAAGCACAGTTGTCAAAGGAACACCTAGGCGAGAGTTGTGCACCTCTACATAGCTGAGGCAAGGTGCCATCCATGAGGTGCACGCCTTTTGTGCATTATAATATTAAATCCTAATAACAAGAAAAAAAAAAGATTAAAACAAATTTTATGACCTTTCGTCAAAAGGAAAAAAATGGCTAATGCTCTGAGAAGCACGACAAAGGTAGTCCTTGGAGAGACAAATGGTAGAGCCCCTAACCTTAAGGAGTCTTGGTGGTGGAATGAAGATGTACAATTGAAAATTAAAAATAAGAAAACTTGCTATAAGGCGGTATATCAATGCAACAATAAAGAAAATCAAAAAAATTATAAAGAAGCAAAAAGAGCTGTTAGTGAAGCAAGGTCAAAAGCATATGAGAATCTATATAAACGACTTGATACAAAAGATGGAGAAAGTGATATATATAAATTAGCTAAAGCAAGAGAAAGAAAAACACGGGATTTAAATCAAGTGAAATGCATAAAAGATGACAATCAAAATGTTTTAGTAAATGAGGGAGCGATTAAGGAGAGATGGAAGGAGTATTTCACAAAATTATTCAATGATGGTGGTGACACAAGAGTTAGGTTGGGACATCTTAGTAACTTCGAAGGGAATGTGAGCTACACATTCTATCGACGCATAAGTTCAAATGAAATAAGGCAAACTTTAAAAAAGATGAAAAATCATAATGCAGTGGGACCAGATAATATACCAATAGAAGCATGGAAATGCATGGGAGAAGAGGGCATCTCCTGGCTAACGCAACTATTTAACGCTATCCTTAAATCAAAAAAGATGACAGATGAGTGGAGGAAGAGTACTTTGGTTCCTATATACAAGAACAAATAAGATGTTCAAAACTGTGAAAATTATAGAGGAATTAAGTTAATGAGTCATACCATCAAACTCTGGGAGAGAGTAATAGAGCAGAGGCTTAGAAAAGAAACAAATGTGTCAGAAAATCAGTTTGGTTTCATGCCTGGCAGGTCAACAATGGAAGCTATATATTTACTGAGGCGTCTAATGGAAAGGTATCGGGATCATCAGAAGGACCTACATATGGTGTTTATAGATCTAGAAAAGGCCTATGATAGGGTCCCTAGAGAAGTATTATGGAGGGTTTTAGAGAAGAAAGGAGTCAAAATAGCCTATATACAAGCCCTTAAGGACATGTATCATGGTGTAGAGACAAGGGTTAGAACATGCAAAGGAGATACTGAACCATTTACAACTACAATAGGACTGCATCAAGGTTCTACACTAAGTCCATACTTATTTGTCCTAGTAATGGATGAACTCACTAAAGATATTCAGACAGATGTGCCATGGTGTATGCTATTTGCAGACGACATAGTGTTGGTGGATGAAACAAAAGAAGGATTGAACACTAAGCTTGAGTTGTGGAGAAACAATTTAGAATCTAAGGGATTTAAATTAAGTAGAAAGAAAACAGAATATATGGAATGCAAATTTAGTAAAAATGCAAGAGTGGATGATGTTATAATAAAATTAGAAGACCAAATCTTACAAAGAAAAGACCATTTTCGATATTTGGGATCAGTGATTCAAAAAGATGGAGAAATTCACGAGGATGTCGCACATAGAATTAAGGCAGGTTGGCTAAAATGGAGAAATGCATCGGGAGTGTTATGTGATGGTAAAATCCCATTAAAATTGAAAGGAAAATTTTATAGGAGAGCTATAAGACCAGTCTTGCTGTATGGCTCAGAATGTTGGGCAGTCAAATACCAGCATGAGCAAAAGACGAGTGTAGCGGAGATGAGGATGTTAAGATGGATGTGCGGACATACAAGAAAGGATAAAATTAGAAATGAAGTTATTCGTAATAAGGTGGGAGTAGTGTCAATCGAGGAGAAGATGAGAGAAACTAGATTAAGATGGTTTGGTCATGTGAGAAGGAGACTAAGAGACGCTCCTGTGAGGAGAGTTGATGAAATGGAATAATTAGTCACAAAAAGAGGTAGAGGTAGACCCAAGAAGACTTTAGGAGAAACATTAAAGTTCGATATGAAGTATATGGATTTAAATGAAGATATGACAAATGATAGGAATACATGGAAGTCTAGAATTCATGTAGCCGACCCCACATAGTGGGATAAAGGCTGGATATGTTGTTGTTGTTGTTTCGTCAAAAGGAAAAAAGGTTAAACCTTATTTGAATCCTGCAGTTCTTCAAAATGCCATTGCAGCAATAGCATTTCTTTGTCCTTTCTCTTCTTCTTTGTTGTTACAGCAGCAATTCTTCCTCTTCTGAATGCTGATATTGTTGTGTATTTTTTTATCCATGAGCAGTTATTACTATTATTTACTGTTTTTTATTTTTATTCTCATGGATTAGAAATTCAAATTTTATCTATTTTTCATGTTATGTTTCCTCCTTTTTTGTTGCATAATTTAAGACTGCAAGTGTATTTCCTTTTTTTTTTAAGTATCATCCATTCCACTTCTGTTAGAATCTCACAATCCTTGATCCAATCCAGAAGACCCATCAATCCTACATAAATCCCAGTTTTGACAACTATGCCTCCAATGCTAATTACGTATAGAATCTCTTTCTTTGTTGTTTAAGAGTGGCACTTAATTACCACAAACTAAAAAATGAAACAGTAATCTTTGGTGAGTTGAGATCAAAACCATGTTAGCTGGACATGAATTGAGATTGCGTGTTAATAGGGCTGCAACAAGCCAAGCCAAGCCAAGCCAAGCCCTGCTAGGCAGACACTTGTTTGTTAATAATTTTTCTGTGCTTAGGCTCAAGCTCGAGCTCATTCCTTAAGAATTTTTCTAGACTCAAGCTCGGCTTGTTTATACTCAATGGGCTTGTTGTCGATTTCAGGCTCATTTAAAACTTTAAAAAAAATTCAAAAATAACAGTCAAACCTAAATATTACAATAATATTGACAACAAGATCCAAATATTACTAGATGGAAAAGGTTCACTTCAGATGTTCTCTTCCTTTCCTTTTCCTCATAGGGGTTGTCTTGCACTTGAATTATTCCATCTTCATTATCTTTATCATTAATTCTCCTGTTGATTTCTATATCTTAACATCCATAGTCAGAATAGCCTTCAGGTGCAGCAATTGATGGTTGTGGGTCTTCTTGCGATGGTTGTTGAACTCCTGACATAACTAGAAGAATACAAATATATGTTAAGAGGCTGCAAGAACAGAGGAAACTAACTTCAATTAATCATCACTAAAATATTGGCTTGGATGAAGACATCCTCCAAAGCCAAACCAACAGCACAAAATCAGAAGACTCACAGACCACTACCCTCAACAAAATAAGAAAAGGCCGACTCAACCAATCAATCGTATTGATATTGTTTCCCAAACCAGAATAATGGTCAAGCCACATAATCAACAATAAATTTATTTTTCAAATCCAAAGCTGAGCATGCTTGTTTCAGATTTTTTTTTTTTTTTTAAAGGACAAAGATGCAGAACTAAGCAGATACCATGAAACAACAATCACTGCCGAAAATCTAGCATCATGTTCACTGAACACTGAAAATAAACAAGGAGGAAGAAGAAGCATGTTCCTAGTACATTTACAGTAAATAGGTAATAAAAGTAGGTATCTTCCTATGGGCTCCAGTTTCATGATTAGTACTCATCAATTCATGGCATATGATTGTTGTCATATCATACTGGTGAATTAATTGGCTTGGTTGTTTATGCGTTATGCCTTCATATTGTGTTATGTGCTTGGGTGGGCCAGGATTGGTGGCCCATGACAGTTATATGTTGATGTGCATTTCAACTCAACTTGATTATTTACATTCTACTTTCTGATAATACCTTGCTTTCTTAACCCGTATAGTGTCTTTGTTATATTCAAATGACAATGCAATCACTTAAGATAGTGTTTGTTAAAATAAGTAAAATAAGGCTCAATCAAGATAACTTATGTAAAGTTCAAGATAAGTTATCTGAAGGGGGAAAGGATAAATTTATCTTGAAAATTTAAGATAAGAAGTTATGTGACTTCTTATTAGAAAATTTGACAAATATAATAGAAAACACTTTTGTTTAGGATATTTTTCATATTTTACATTTTTTGGCTTATATTTTGATTAATAGACGCTACCTAAACAAACAGGAGATGCAGGAAAGACGTCTTCCAACTAAAGTTACATTTCAAGCTGTCGCTCGTTTCTTGTACTTGTACAGATGGTTTATGTATTACCCTTTCGCTCGCGTTAGGTAATGTGCTAATGCTGCGCTGACGAACCTTTTCTTTTGGCCATTGTTTATCAGAACTAGGTCTCAGCGTGCCTCGATAAGAAAGACACTGATAGTGAAGAAAGGTGGATGATTTTGTTTATGAGACTCCCGACCACTCCTCTTCGCAAATGTCCATCTTTAACAGTTGAATAAATGTTGGAATTTTTGATAATCTGGAATCTTGGCTGGCCGGAAAATTTGAAATTTTGCTTCTCCGGCCATGGATATTATTATATTGTAACCGGTAACAGTTTATGGCAAGTTCTCATGAAACGTTGAAACTTTTAACTCTCAGTGGTGCGTGGTACACTATGCTATGCTATCGCTATCGCTACCTCTTTTCTAGGCAACGTAAGAAAGTGCGGGAGATATTGATTATATAAGATTTGGACAAAACAGAGCGCGAGCTTGCCTAGAGTTGGTTAAGTTGGGTTCATTCATGGGGCTCTTGAGTTGAGCCAGGCTTGAGTTTGGGCTCACGAGCCTTTATGGGTTGAGCTCATCAAAAGCTTGTCAGATTGACCTAATTTTAAAAAATATTTATTTAATTAATATTTAAGACACCAAAATATTTTTAAAAATACAAATTTTATGTGTAAAATAAGAATTTAGATTTAGAATATAGAAGTTAGATGTTTGAAAATTTAATTTTTTAATAATTTCAATTTTATTTTTAAAAGTAGTTTTAAATTTTATAAATATTTAAAATTATAAAAATTATTTTATATTTTGAATTTGAATTTTAATGGTTGTGTATGAGATTTATTTATTATCATTGTAAATTGGGGATATTGTCTATATAATTTTGAAAGTATTAGAATTATTAAAATAAATATTAAAAATTAAATTTAAATTAAATTATTTATAATTTTAATTTCTTATAACATTAAAATTCGATCAAGCTCAACGGTTGAGCCCACAAGCAAAAGCAGAGTCACAATCTTAAAAATATTAGGCTTTACTCAATTCTATGTAAATGGCAAATCGAGCTTAGTTCATTACAGTCGAACAAGTTCATGAACCCAAATTCAAAAAAAAAAAAAAAAATTATAAAAATATAATCTTACCATTACCATTACAATCAAAATCATCATCATCCATTACCATTCGGTCAAATGCGTTTCACTTGATTTATATCCTGTTTGGCAGCCAAGAAAAGCTTAACATAAGGACAGAAAATTCGGGTCATTTGTCAGTATGGATGGTGGAGGCTGGGAGACAGATAACGTGGAAATATTCCCCCTACCATGCATGCATGCACGCATGTGATAGCCCATCTATTAAAAATGGGTTTAAACCCTAAACAATATAATATAAATGCAATCATGCAACTTCTAAGGGGCTGTTTGATTTTAGGTTATTTTGATTTTATCTCCCTGGAATAAATTAAAATACAGAGAAAGAGAAAAATGGGGTTAGCGTCAACGTGAAGCTGCTGAGAAATCGAGAGGAGCACGTGACATCCGCTTGATTAGCTGAGTTGGGTGATTAATTAATTAATAATAATATAAACAGTGATCGGTACAATTATTACAAAGATATAATACAAAGTTAATAACGCTGCAGATTGTGCAGACGCTTTGCAGAGTACGTATTAATTAATTTGATTATAATAATAATAATATTTCAAATTAATAACAAGCACCATTATAAGCTATAAGCTATTAGCCAGCCAGACCTTTGGATCAGCGACGCCTAGGATCGAAGGAATTTCTGTTCTATTAATTGGATAATCCAACTTTATCTTGCATCTCTCGCGAAGTCCAATGTGGGAGCACTAGCTGTGACCGGCAATCGCAAGAAGATACGCGAAACAGAGAAGGGATTTCAAATTGCAGAAAACGATGTAAACATTAAATTCAACAATCCCATCTCTCTCTCTCTCTCTGTGTATATAAATATATATATGTATATATTAATTAATGGATATAGTTTTGCATGATGGTCGTCTGCTAAATTTCTTCTTAACATTCTCTGTAAATCGCCATTCCCACAAGTTCTTCCCTGAATTTGATGCGGGTTTCATCATGATCTCCATGCATGCAAGCAACAGAGCGACGGCGATGAACAATTTAACAAAGCCTTTTAAGCAGAGTTTTCATTAATAGATCGACACTGAACGAACTGAACTAATCAATGAAATTAAACTATTGATAACTCAGGAAAAATCAGTCCAAAAATGCGCCAAATTCCGGCGAACAGAAGCAAATTCGGTTTTGATTTTGTTTTTGTTTTTTTTTTCTTTTCTTTTTCTGGGTAGTCTCCTTTTTCCTATCAAAGTTAAGCAAATGAGAAAATTTTGGAAAATTCCCTAAAGAATTCGGTGCTAAAACTGGCCGGATCAGATCAGCTGCCGAAAGTCCGGCCCGATATGCTGGTGGATCAAGTAGTCGTCGCCGTTGGATACGTCGAACATCATGCTCTGGTGAAGAAGCTGCTGCTGCTGCTCCTGAGCTCTCTGCAGCTCCTTCTGCCGCCGTAGCTCCAAAACTTTCCGGTGGGAATTCGAGTGCTTCGTTAGCATGAACGTCGGGCTGGCGGCTGGTCGGTACTCGGGCACGAGCCGGCCCGACTTGTACCTCACCCCGCAAGCGTTGCACAGCGTCTTCGGACCCATCGGACCCGTCCGCCACTGCGGCGTCTTCTCGGTGGCGCAATGCAGGCACTTCCGCCCGTCTCCGCCGGAGTTCTCCCCCCCGTCTTTCCTCTTCGGCGTTACCTTCACCGCCTTCTTGCTGGAGCTGGATACCATGTCGGGTTCGGGTAGCGGCGGCGGCGCTGCCGGAGAGAGCGCCAACAGCCGGGACGTCCAGTCGCAGGGGGCGGCGCGTGAGCGTTTGCTCCGGGCTTTTCCCGGCACGGACACTTCATGGGAAAACACCGGACTGTTCCTGTTGGGTTCGGGCTGGAACTGACGGGTTTCGGGCTCCGGGCTGGGTCGGATTTTCTCCCCGGATATAATCTGGAGCTTCTGCAAATCCTCGCTGGAAAACGATTCTTCGACGAAATTAGAAAGCCATTCAAGCTCTGCTAAGTCATCGTACTGGAAACACAGCAACCGCCAATGGCTTAGCAAAGAGTAATATATAGAGCTTACACATCTACACAAATCTGTTTGGTTGTCGAGAAAATTTTTGTTTTTGTCTTGATGAAGTAGAACTTTTATGCATGGGTCGGGACCAGATAGACCAAATTAACACAACTTGGCACCTAATCAACCAGTAAACTGCATCATTCTTACGTTTTTTTCTTTCATTTTCTAAGCAACCAAACAGAAAAAGAGTGAGTTACTCTTTCCCAAAGAAGCCAAAAGCCTTCAAAAGTGATTCCTTCGCTGCATTTCATGTAAAAAATCCTAAACAAGTAAGAAATTAAATACGTTCCTTTCTAACTGGAAATAATGAAAATATATAATTCGGGAAATGGAAGTAATCTGATCCTGCACATACAACACACATGCATATATATATACACACAGACACATATATACTCAGTTACCGAATGTGTGCGTATTAATTTTGTATATCGACGTTTCTAATTATTGTTGTGCTAAATTTATTTGCATCAATACGTCCAATTTACCGGGACGCAGAGGTCGCCAGACAAGGGAGCGTCGGGGAAGCTGCTGCGGCAGGCGATGTCGCCGGAGAATGGAGGGTCACCGCCAGAGAAGGAGGAGTTGCAGCTGTCGACGGCCGTGACAGTGGAGGACTCGGTGGAGGTTCCGGGGAGGACGTCGGCGGCATCGGGGACGCCGGGCGAGTCGTCGGTGGGGAAGTCGAGGAGGTCCTCGATGATGAAATGGTCGGCGGAGGGGGGCTTGGCATCTGCGTGGCGCTTCTCCGGCGTGAATTGGGCTGGCAGCTGGAAGAATGCTGGAGTTTCCATGGGAGGGTTCTTGTCCTTGTGAGCCGGTCGAACGAGGGGACGGGAGAAGGAGAGTGAGTATCGATTGAGAGTGAAGAGAGAGAAAATACAGAGAGAGAGAGAGAAGGAGAAAGAGTGAGAGTGAATGGCGAGAATTACTTGGTGGAGAGAGAGAGAGAGAGAGCGAGAAGGAAGAGGAGGGTTTTGAATGGGCCATCAGACACCTAAAATTGAGGATTTTGACCAGGAAAATTCCTGCCTTCTCTTATTCACAAAAAATTCCCCCGTTCTTCCTTAATTTTAATTAAAATCTAATCTGATTTTTACCTTATGGAGACATCTCCAAAGCCAATGTTCACGGTCATGATGTGGGTCCGGATGTGTGCAAGACTCAATCCAAACCACCCAATTTAATTGGGTAAGTTTGGTTCTAATCTTTTATATGTATATATATATATATATAGTTCGAATTTGAATTAATTATAACTATGCATAAAATGAAACGTGACATTTATTATTAAGGGTCACTAAGACATAATAATCAGCCTTTTACAGTCTGTCCATCGCCAACTTGAAGATCAACGTGGAGGCGGAGGCGGAGCGGCAATGATGTAACCCAACTCCACCTTACTACGTTAAACAAAGATTGCATGCTCACTGCCCCAGGGCGTAGCACAGTTGGTTGTGGAATGGTAGAGTTGGTCCCAAAGAGCCAGGTTCGAGTCTGACCAGTCGCAGTGTGAGATTTTTGCTCCTCAGATGTGAGATCCTTGTGGGCAGTCAGCACTGGGCCTCCCATTGACCATGACCACTGTGTACCTGATTTACAACCTCTCCTGTGGTGTGGGACAGTCTGAGAAGGACCCCTAAGATGAAGAATTTCACCTTTTGATCCCAAGATTGCATGCTCAGGCTCACGTGCATGGCTACCCATTGGGTTGGTCATTATAATGATAGCTAACATCCAATTGTTCATGTGTACTATTCATTGCTATTGATTCTGTGACTGTTAGTCTGTTGCAGCTGGACGAGATGACAATCGACGGTCAGGATGGGGCTAAACATGTCAGGCCCTGCCATTTCCGCCTTACGCTTTTACCACGCGTTGCCACGTAGCAGTGCGAGCGAGTCCGCTGTTAGAAACCCAAGCTGCCTCACGCGTGTCCATCACCCAGATGCCCCAGGGCCTGACTTGCCGACACACAATCCCAAACAAAACATGAACTGGATATGTAATTACTGATTTATTGTTATTATTATTTACTTTTTTTAAAAAAATTATATGCTAAGAGAATTATTTTTATGATGATGGTTTTAGGGTCCGATCACCACATGTCATCTCTGTGACTGGATCTCGGGAATAGTACTTCAGACTTGGCGATGTCGGACCTCGCGTGTAAAACCTGTAAAACAATAGAGGGTTGGGGCTAGGATCTCCCAGGGTGGATTCCGACGCTCAAATTAGTAGAGTAAATGCAAGTAGAAATAAATATGAGAGCTGTAGAAGTTGGGGATACCTGGTGAGAATCTTTGTCTTTTATACGTGGACCTGTTTTGGGGTACTCAAGATGAGCGGGAGTGACTCCCGAGAATCCCAATTAAGTTGGAACGGGTCTTATGGTCTGACCCGAATTTTAGAGCCCACTTTAGATTGTTGACTTGTCATGTGTCGGTCTCTCAAGCGATCCACATGACAGATAAGACTATTAACGTGTAGAGATATTATAGTAATTTTAGTTGGTGTCACGTCATTTTAATATTTAAAAATAGCAGTGAATGTCTTTAAAATTTAATTTACTAAATAAAAAGAATATAAACATTTACTTTAAAATGCTTAAATTAGAAGGGACGGCTGGAAAAGGGCAGGCAGCGGGTTGGTTACTTAGAATGGAGGCTAACTATTTGTCAGATATTTACCTTTGATTTTAAATCGTGGGGCCCAAAGCGCACGTGACGGAGGAGGAAGGCTGTGTCAGTGAAGCATGTGAGCGCGAGGCTCGTGTCTAAAGGCAATCCGGTGGGAGGTGTTCAACGCCAGGTGGCACAATCTAAAGGCCACCTCGACGGTTGATTTCGTCTGCTCCGTAGATCGTCTTCCTCTTTCAGTTCGTAATAACGTGAGAGCACGTGCCGGGAGGCCTGCCCAGTCACGCACGTGCGTTCCCCCAAGTGACATGTCACGTGGGCGGGACACCCGTAATTAAATTCCGGTTGAATTGGATTAGGTCTTAATTATAAAATTATATAAAAAAATTTAAAAGTTTATGTTAAAGCAGTTTTTTACTAAGTATGAGCAGTGATAAATATATTTTATTTTTAAATAATATTATATTTTTTGAATAATATTAATCATGTCTAATAATTAAGGTGTAATAAGAGTATCTTAGTTTAGATTAAATGCATTTAGTACACATTATTTTTAATTTTAAAACGATCTTGTTAGTTGACTTAATATTTATTTATTTATAATCAATTAATATAATTATTTAGTGATTGATAAATGCATTATGTAGCTTCCATTGGGCCGTTTCTAACATCTACGGTATTGGGCTTGGGGCCCACATTTCTCCTTGGACGGCCCAACCCATGTTTGATTTGCCATGATCCAGCCGTTTCAAATTGGGCGGAGAAAACAGGGACTTCGGCGTCGGACGCACAGTCACAGTCATTATTTTTCAGGAAATCGGGAGGAACCGGAAGAAAATCTTCCAATTCGGCATGCGGAAACCCTAGTAACTACGCCAGATCAAATCACTGCTCAAGAGGACAAAAATGGTGAATAATCAGATGAACAGTGATAATCAGTACTACAATCCGATCACACTGCTGAACCTAATGACGTCCGAGCCGTACTACTTCTTCCATTTCCTCGTCTTCTTCTCGTACATCCCCGTCCGCGTCTCCGCCTACCAAGTCCTCTCCTTCACCTCCTCATCCTATCTTCTTCACCGGGTACTTTCATCCTCTCGATATATACGGACACATATATGTACATTTACATGCTCTTTAATCTCTTTATATTTCTTTTCTTTTCTTTTTCCTTCAGGAAATCCAAGCATTTTTTGCATTTTCCGTACTAACTGTTGTTAAGGTATGTTTATCATTTATTTTTAGGATATTGAATGCTTCTTACTATTCTGTTGGTTTTGAATGTCGATTGCGATGCTACATTTGAGTTCAAACGGCAATTTGTTCCATGAAGTATTTAAAATTCGGGTATAGCTAGAGAATTACTTATTTTGTGAGTGGAACTGCATATTTCGTAATTGTTTAGAATTTGTGAAAATAGCCTGGAACATTCTGAAAAACAAGTTACTTGTAGCCTGTTGATGATTTTGATTAGTGTAATCACTTGGTAAATTGAGACCTAACAAGAGTCGAGTTTTTTCTACGTTTTCTTCTATTGCATCATGATGGAGCTGGAATCCTGCTGAGAAATGATGGGACATGTCAGATAAAATGACGACCTTTGGATGAACTTCCATGCTTTATTGTGGATAAAAAAATTCTAAAATATTTTGGGAAAACACTTCTATTTAAGTTCACAAATAGCTCAAACGTGAAATCAAACACCGTTTGGTGGGAACTATGAAGGTGGCTGTTAATTTTGGCGTTTTTCAATTTATTTGTTCAATTGTGGCAGCTGGTGAAAGAAGAGACATGGGAAGGCTTCATTGCTGAAACTTTATTTTTCGCAAAGGTGGTTCCCTTTTAACTGTTTCTTAATACTACTTATGGTTTATTCACTTGGGACAAGAATGTGCAGTATGCCTATTTTCTTGTTATTATTTAGTAGATTACATGTTTATGATATCTGACCTCCTTATTTATGCAGCTCAGTTTAATTTTTTCTCAATCATATGTGATGCATTGATTGACTTTTTCCTATTGTCTTCTTAATATATCTGACACACATCAGCATTCAAGCACAAGTTCTGTTTAATGTTTTTGTAGTTTTTCTTGCAAATATATCTTTTGATATACATCAGTGTCTGTGCATATTAGAGAAGAAATGTTATCAACACACGAGCTTTTATTCAATTTTAAGTTAGGACTTCCTTATGCTACTTAATTTTGTTTTGAATTTCAAATTGTTTACCAATGGATTGTCTTGCAACCATGATTTTCCCCTTGTGGAGGTTTATATGTAGTTTGGTAATGTTTATTTTTAGTTTTTTCACAAGTCATGTTGATGTTTATTGTTAGATAAAGTAGAAAAGTTAGTCAGGGTTTTATAGAATAATATAACTTTTAGTTATATTATCGCTCCACCATGTTGGCTGAGCAAAAAGGATGCAGAGAGTGTTTTTGAGTGGTAAAATCCACAAAATACCCTTTTTCTTTGTTTGAATTTTTTGTTTTGGGAATTTGATTTGTGTTTAGATCATAGTTGTCTAAAGTGAGGTGCGGGCTTCATGCATGTGAAGCGCATATATATTAAATATATCTATAGAATACGTATATAGTATTATTCTCAATTTAACACTAAAAGAGGAAATGTGTATTTATATATATAAAGAAACTGAAAAAAATAAAATGACACAGAAAACCTTTGTTGAAACTTGAAACAAAAAAAAAAAAAGGTTGAAAAAGAAAAAAAGAGAAATTGAACACATATATTTTCAATTTAATATTTATGTATGAATTAGTTGGAAATAAAAAGAAGCAGAAAAAAATCTAAGAGAAATTGAAAAAGTAAACAACAAAACTTAAAAAAAAATCTAAGCAAAACAAAAACACAAAGGATGTTTCCATCTTGTGGATGTGATTAATTTTTTTTCTTTTATTTCAAAACACACAAAAGATGTTCTAAGAGTTCAAAAGGAAAAGCTCCAAACCAAGAGGAGTTATGATGGTGAAATGAGGAGGTGCAAATAAGACCAGGAGGACTTGGTTTAATAATCACACTTGTAAGGAGAGTGAATTAGGAAGAAGACCAAGACCAAGAGATGAATAACTTGTGACAATTGACTTAAGTAGTATTGGATTAGGAAGAAGCCAATAAACAACCTGTGATAAGAGTTGATGGAATGAAAGAAGTTTGTAGCCAAAAAAAATGTAGAGGAAGATCAGAGCAAACTTAGTCAAAAACTCTTAGGCATGGCATGGTGTATAATGTCCTTATTAAAGATATAATCATGGATAAAGATAAATCTAATTGGTGAGATAGAATCCATGCAGCTGACGCCATCTATTGGGGTTAAGATTTGGTGTTGTAGTTGTTGTTTAAAAAGTATTGATTTAGTATATTAGATAAGATTATTCTGAAAGAGTTATAGTTGGGTTAGGATTTTTAGCCTATAAATGTGGCCGATGGGTGTCATCCAAAAACATGATTAAGATTGAATGAAATTGATTATTTGAGAATATTTAGGCTCTCTCTTCTCTGGTTCTTCTATTCTTTACCCCTAGTTTCTCTTCATCACCTGTTTCTTCTCTGATTTCTTCCTCCTCTCTTATTTTCATCATCTTCATCTTGGTCCTGCATCATAGTCACCAACCCTGCTATGCAAAAGTTGAATCTTATCTTTAGCTAGAATCCTACAAAGAGAAACAAGTTATTCTAGTGGTTTATTTTGGACCCCTGTGTTTTTTTTTTAAATCATTTTCCCCTTTAAATGAATACCTTTCGTTAGTTTGGAGCTCAACATTGTCAATAAACTTTCATAAACTGCATAGTTTTAATAAAACCTATTTTTTGTCTCTCTACTTTTCACCACCATTGTCTCTTTCTCTTTTTTTTTCTCCAACTTCTTTTCTCTCTCATTACTTTCTCTCTTTCTTTGTAACAGAGAGGAAGTGACAGGAAGAGGAAGAATCGGGAAACCAAATGGAGAAAACTCAAAAAGAAAATCTTTCTTAATACAACATGAATATAAATTTTTTCTTGTGGCAAAATCTTCATTTCCAAAAGAAAAATCTTTCTCAACAGCCACCCACCAAACAAAGTGGAGAAGTTTTTGTTGTGAGAATTGCCAATAATATCCTTGCCTGACATTCCTTGTTTGGTGAAGAAAGAAACACAAAAAAGAACAAAGGAAAAGAAATGCCCTGTACTAGATTTTCTTTCTCAAAAATAACATGGCACATGAACTTCCCATTAATTGATCCAATGAAGTGATATTGTTCAACTAACCTACCTTGTGCGTTGCATCTACACTTGGCAATCAACATGAGATCAACTTTTTGATAATACTTGTATTGGGTTTTTCTTTAGATTAAAGATGAAAGCTTGACGTTTCTTTTTGTGAAGTAGAAAAATCCTGCAAAGTTTGATTGTTTAACTTGATAAAAAAACATACAAAACGTAGAGCCTCATTCTTGTTCAAATGAATCCTTCATGAATCTTTTTGATGTTATAAAAGATGTTGATGCAAAATCTGAGATGGGTTTGAATCCAAACAAGATTTAGGATTGAAATGAATTAATAATCACAAATTTTGACAATCGAGAGAGGTTCTTCAGACCATACCTTTGGTTTCTAAAGCTTCAGAGAATGATTTAATCATCAATTCATATTAAAGAGAAAGTAGAAAGAGAAGGAGAGCAAATTAGAGAGAGAAAGCAGGGCTGATTAAAATGTAGTTTAGATAATTTTGTTAATAGCATAGTTGTCAAAGGTGCAAGGTTCACTTAGGTGCAAATTAGTGCTTGGGGCCTAGGCAAGAGGTGCAAGGCAAAGTGCAAGCCTTAGGCACACGAGGCACACACTTATTCAAAATGCTTATAACATATATATACACTATAAGGAGGTACACGCAATATGTAGAAAAATCATAAACGACAAAAATGTACTTGTAAGGACGTAGATGCAAACTCTTAAAATCATAAATGACAAATAACCAACCCTATAATAACAAGTAATATTATTGTAGAAAAACAATTAGTTTATTTCGCAATTAGTTTCCTCTTAATTGCAAAGGAGAATAGAGGAAAGAAGAAATTTTAGCAAAACACATTGCAAAAAACAATTATAGGAAAACCAATTAGCTTCTTCAATTTTTTTTGCTATTACAAGAAAGAAAAAAAAAAATTACAGTAGAATGCACAGCAAAAACAGTTATAGAAAAACAATTTGTTTCTTTTAAATTGCAAAAGAAATTACATGAGAGAGAGAGAGAGAACACAATGAAAACATTTGTTTCTTGGCAATTAGTTTCTTCTAATTGCAATAGAAATTAGAAGAAAAACAAAATTACAATTGAACATAGTGAAAAACAATTACAGCAAAAAATTAGTTTTTTCTTGTTATGGGTATTTCTCGGAAAGAGCTAAGCGGGCTAGTCTCTACCCAGCAGGTTGACCCAATCTCCCGAGGCTCAATAGGCCCAAGGTCGAAACCTTCAGAATGAGGTTGCACGTCGCTGAACTAGAGCTCAGGTCGCGAATCCAAGTGAGCTCCCCAGCAATCTCCCAACGAGCTCTCAACGATATACCCAACGAGCTCCCAGCGATCCCTCTTGCTCACTGACCAACAGTTTAGCTCGCTGGTCAAACTATTCAGCTCGCATAACAACATTGCTGTTGAATAACTGGAGGTAGAGACCTACTCACTTTATCTGAGGCAAGCCACATCCCTCGTAATGAGGATCTCACTCCCGATTTTATGCAGATGATAAAGACAGTTTGTCCCTCATTATATCATCTTTATACTTTTATATCTTATGCAATTGTAAACACCCCTCACTATAAATAGGGGTCAAAAATACCATTATAAGAGGGAGACAACAAGAAAAATGCTATACTGTTACTCTACGGGAATACCTAGAGGACAATCATGGAGTAGGTATCATTCTGGCCGAATCACATAAAAATTCCTTGTGTTTGTTCTATTTTGTTCGTCCTCCTTGCATTTTGGCTTATCTCCTCACTGCAGACCTATGAATCACGGTCGATTGAATTTGAACGTCGAAACTTCTAAATTGCAAAAGAAATTAGAAGAAAGAAAGAAAAATGAAGCGGAACACAGATGTGAGTAGTTCTCCAGTGAATGAATGTCACTGCCAAAGTATCCTAGCTAGTGGGAGATGTGGTAGACCTCTGGCTTACGCAACTAGGTTCACTTCTCACTGATATACAAGAATATGCAATCAAATCAACAAGAAATAAAATTTGAGATGACAAATGGACAAGAAATAGGTTTTTAACACACATATATACAAGGCATACACCTCATGCGCCTTGTGCCTTGCATGCACATGCCTCTTGTTCCTAGGTGGTGCCTCAATCATGGCATTGTGCTTCAGTGGTGATGAGGAGAGTTGTGCCTCACACCTAGGTGCGCCTTTGATAATTATGATTAATACCATTAAACTTCAGATTGATGGAAGGGGCTGATTAAAACAAAAAAGGGACCTGAAATAGCAAATTTAAACCACAAGTGGTGTCAGTAAAATGGACTTAAATGATAGGGTGTTTGTTTTTAATTTACCCCAAAATCTTAATATTCAAATTTCATAATAATACAAAAAATAGTTGAGAAGCGCTTTCACTAGAACCAACTGTAGTTGAAGGGGCACTTTTTTTTTTTCCCTTAAGTCCAAGGATGACCGCTTTGCTTTTTCACCAATGGCAAGAGCATGATTGAGGGGAAATACAGACCATACTTTTGCTTTGATCATCACAAGTCATTGAGTGTTGAGGGATTCTGTTGATACAGTAGGAAGAAATATTTACCAAGCTGACTTCTAAAACCTGTATGCCAATTTATTAGGGGAAGAAATAACCTTCTATAGATTACATTTCATCTGATAAACCTTCATTTTAAACCATTCCGTGTTGAATATCACGTGGCACACTCTCATTTTGCTTTTAGTTCTCTCATTAATTTTGATACTTATTTTAGTTTTTTTATGTTTTAATTGGAGGTCTAATTTTCCAGATATTTCTTGTTGGCATCGCTTCAGTCATTGATTATCACCTGGCTCTCTGGTACATGTTGGCATTTCTAGGTAGGCTGTGCTGAGTGTCGTGGTCAATTCAAATATTTTGACTTGGAGAATTTCTGGACATTATGTGTAATATGAATACCTTTTCTGTATCACTTAAAACACAGTTTCATTGACCAAGGATGTTACTTTTTTTCATTAACAATTACATAGAAGGTTATTCTGGTGCATTTTGTTATGCCTTTAGCTTCAAGTTTCTGTAAAAGCTAGTTGTTGCCATGTAGTGTTCCTACACCAATTTTTACTTGACCACTTAATGTCAATAGTGTGTACTGAATATTTGAGGGAAGTAGTTTTGAACTTAACAAGAATATTTGGTCATTTAAAGTGAGTAGATGGTAAATATTTCTTATAATGATTTTTTTTTTAATCTTATTCCTGATGATGATTTTGAGCTTGCTATCTGTTTGGGTTTGCTTTCTGCTTGCAGTTATATATATTTCAACACAGCAACCTGCCTACCAAGGGCTAGGTACGGATGTGTATTTGGTTTTTGTTTCCCTCTTCTACTTTCCTATCATTTTCTTTACAATTTGATCTGCAACAAATTCATTTTATGAGAAACACCAATGAATATATATGACGTGATCGTGTGATTACTACCAGTTTTTAACAACTTGCTTTTTCTTGTTGGGTTTGTTTGTAGGTACTTCAAATCAATTGACACCATTGCAGTTGGAAACCTTGCTGACAGAGGGGAACACATCAAGATTCTGGTTGGTTGGTTCCACAGACTTTTCTTTATAACTCCTATTATCAAGGGCTTGTAGTATAAATGTTTTTGTTTTTTTGTACTTTCATTGAAGAGTTTCCTAAAATCAGTGGATGCTGTTAATAGTCTTGCATAGATTTATATTGTCGGATAATCTACTGAATAAAATTAGTTCATTTGCATGCTACTTGTGTACAAATTAATATGTGAGAATATTGAAAATTCAATTTACAACCTTTTGTTGGAGTCCTGCATGATAACTGTTTTCACACCTATGCATTTGATGAATTGTTGACTTGACCTTTGGATGAAGGGATTAAAACTGGGTTTCTTGGGAAAGATATGTTATTATATAGTTGGTTAAATTTAGTCTCTGCGTGTGTTGTTTTGGGGGTGGGGGGTGCCGTGGGGGAGTGATACAACTTACAAGGAATGAGCTGAGACGCATTCTACAATTAGAATGCTTGTGAAAACTTCATTATTGGATACAAGGAGCCTAAGAAGGGGTCTTAGTGGCAAAAGGTATTGTGTCCTGAGTATTGGATTACGAATGGGGTCTGGTATAACTGTTGGCAATAGTTGTGTGCTTCACAATCTAACTATGTGTTTTTCTCTTTCTTCTGTGAAACTTTATCTTAGTAAGTATCATGAGCTTTCAACGTTGCTGGGAATTATTTAATAATCTATATAGAGGAAATTCTCAAAATAATTTGAGGTGAATTCTCAATGTTTAGCTTTCTTTCTCATGCTCAGTGATCTATGATTTGGCCTAACCATAAGATCGTCAAGGGAAATTAGTTGGAAAAATATGCAGAAATGCATGCCCTGGCCTTCACCTTGAAATGCAGATTATGCTACAATTCTTGTCATATATGAAGTTACTGAAATGTCCAATAATTAACAGGTAGAATTTCGTGCGTCCTCTCTGACAACATGTGTTCGTACCAGTCGCTTCATTCCTGAATTATCCATGACGTAAGTGCTTTGCATTGGGAACTAAATTGGAACTTTTCTTTCAGCAGCTTGTATTGTGAAAGCAAAAAGTATCCTTTGGGCGTTTGTTTTAACAATTATACATTGGCCCTTAGCTTTTCTTCATGAGTTTTCAATTTTCTCTGGTGTAGCTGTCTTTGTTGTTCTGATGCATGCAGTGGTTTCTGCTAACAGATATGCAAACAAAAATTTATCTTTTGGGATTGTTGATCTTGGTCTCTTCCCCAATGTTTCAGAAAAGTTTGGGATATCTCTAGGTAGTTTCACCTTCTAACTATCTACAATCATGCCTTAGTTTCCATACATGAGATAATTTGGTGTGTGAATGCTAGTTCTGCTTTTGTATAATGTTATGTTGATTGAATGATCCATCTGGAGAATGGTACTTCTAGGGAGCAACGACAAACTTCCGATGTATATATTATTTGAGAATGCAGTGGAGGTTTCACGTTTTCCTGAGATGGACTTACATGCAAAAATTTATAATCCTTCTATAACAAAGGTATCCTTCTCAAACCAATCACCTTGATGCTGACTATTTATGTTGCATTGTTTTTAGACTTCTATATTGAATTAAAGACTTTTGAGCAACTATTTTATACCTGTTTCTTACTAAGTTATCCGATATATTGGAACTAGAATGGTTGCTTTCATATGCATCTGAGATTTCACTTAGTACACATTACAGGATCCTCCTAATCCATGTGTGAGCTATATCTTATTCATTTAAGTGGACTTTATTTTGAAGCAAACAAAGAAATAAGACATTGTACTTCCTGTTATGTTCTGTGTCATTTCTCCTGCAACTCTGTTCAGAGGTGCAGTCAAATGATGTTTGGAATTGTTCTAGAAGTGTCTATGGATGTTTGGATGGGAGAATTTGGAAAAGCTGTTGGCCTCCAAGTACTCAAAATTTCATGATTAATTTGCATGTCCATAAAAGTTATTGTTGGTGGAGAAGCTTGAAATAATGATTGAACTATGTACATTATGTTTGTAACATTTCTCACAACATAATCTAGGGCTAATCAGTTCTACGGTGGTATGATTTATCCATGAATTTTTCTGATCACAAGAATAAATGTGAATCTTCAAAGTTGTGAAAATTATGAAAAATCAAGCAAATGAGTCATATTATGAAACTTTATGAGGGGGATTGAGCAAAGGTTAAGAAGAAAAGCCAATGTCTCTGAAAATCAAGTTGCTTTGAGGCGTGGTAGACCCATAACTGAAGCTATCTATTTGTTGAGGTGATTGATGGAAAGATATAGAGATTATAAAGATTTACATATTGTATTTGTAGACTCGAAAAAAGTAGAAATTTTTTCTTAGGACTTATATATATAGGTTATAGAAGTCATGTATTACAGGGTAGAAACATGTCCTAGAATTTTTGGAGAAGATACTAGGAATTTTCCAATTATAATTCAGTTGCATCAAGGATTTGCACTACGCCCTATCTTAACTCTTTGAAGATTTAACTTATTTTGAAAAAGGTTAATTTAGATATTTTAGGTCAGTAGGTTGTAAAGCCAAGAAATTATTGGGGATCCTACTCACTCAATTAGGATAGAGTAGTCAAAGTAGAGATTCTTTTTAACATTTTATGTGATTGTAAATTTTCTTTAAATCTAAAAGAAAAAGTTTTATCCTCAATTTATGTGGAAAATTGAAAAAGTAAGTTCAAACATGCGGGAAACATAAGCATTTATTAAAGTGAGGATGTTATAATATGTAGTCATATAAAGATAGACAATTTAAAATGAAAACGGTGGAAAAATTTTAAGCATAAAATGAGATATTAATGTCTCTAGGGGGATATGTTAATAGATGGGTTAATTGATGAGTTAGAATTTGTATTTACTGACCCGTGTGGGATCACGGCTTGGTATTGTTATGGTTAGAATTTAGTTTTTATCATGGAGCCGGGAGATTTCAATAATTAATTGATCGCTTGTTTTGCAGAAACTTATTTGTCAGCATTTCGAGCTTGATTGGAACCTTCTCAATTACATCAATGGTAAATAGGTGAATGATTCAGACATTATTATGTGATAGAGTTTTCATTTTCAGATTGTTATTTTAATTTTGTTACGTTACAACTTCTTGTATGTTGCAAACTGCCATGCTCGTAATATCCATGTTTGATTGTTGGAAACATTTGGGGGTATTTAGGATTTATCTTGGAATATGCTCAAGGGGGGAAAGCAGAGCAGGCAATGAGCTGCTGACCCCAAGAGATGGGAATTTTGACTTCATCATCATTATCTTAAAAAATAATGTTTGATAGCTTGGTTCTGTTTTTGAATTTAAAAAAAAAAAAAACATGTTCCCGTAATTTTTACTTTGTTTTATTTTCTTTGTCAACTCTCACCATTGGAGTGGTGATGGGGTAAGCACTAATTACACGCCCAGTTACTTTTATCAAGTTTTGTCTTAATTTTTCTTTACCAATACATTTCTGTCTGCCTAAGACGGCAAGAGAGAATAGAAGGGCCGTAGAATTGGATAATCCATTGGAAAAGCATGAATGATTTAAGGTGTCCCAGGTGGTCTACATCTCTCATCTCCACAGTCCACTCACCACATGTAGCAAGCAGCCTTTGCCTTTGCCTTTGTTGGTTAGTGCAATCAATGTTGGACTACGTAGTAGTAACAAAGCCTCTTTTGTTTAGCTTATTAGTGACAAAAGGCTGCTTCTAGAAAACATGAAAGACCCACCCACCCACCAAACATGGGATATGCAAAGACTCCGGTCTCTGGGGGCACAGGCATTGACCACCCTTCTTACATTTGTAGTTTATTTGTCAATAAGCGATCAATCCCAATGATGAAACAACCCTTTTTCTCTTTTTCCATGATCTCAATTGAAGGAAACACTGATGATGTTCCAACATCCTTGTTAGAAACACATTAGGGCTACCAAACTTTTATACTCTTCACGTAATTGTTGATTGACTATTAAGAGATCTCGTGTGATCCTTGTCTGCATACATGGGTCTCAAGTTTTGGCCGACTGAGGGCTGATGTACAAGGCTCCCAGTCCCAGGAGCGAAGATTCGTACATGTGCCATGAGATTTGTTCCCAACAACAATGGCCTAAAAGTGAAAGTGATTTTCCCCTTTCTCTAATTATTTTAATTAGCTAAAAGAACCCTAAATGTACCTAGCAAGTTCATCTTGAGCGATTAAGTAATGGTAAACATAAATTCCCTTCGTACAGGAAAAAAGAAAAAGGAGTTTGAAGAATTATTATCAGTATATTGTAGGACAAGAAAGTTGTGAGAGAGATACTTATACGAGGCCATGGGCTTGGACCCCAGTATTTGGATGCATGCTGAAATTGACAATGATCATTTTTTGGTCTATTTAGACTTGTGAACACTCTTAATAGATATTATTAAGGTCCATATTATAATGACTTGACTCAACTCTTGGTATACCCATTATCTTTAGTAGTCAATGATACAAAATATCATCAATAATGATAATAATTCAGTACTGACTTGGGCCAATGATAAGTGTTTTAACGTCATTGATAATTTCTCCAAAACAGCAATTGATTACAATCAAAATAGAATGGAGAAATGTTTTGAAAGTTGAAAGAACAAGTATGTTATTAATTGCAAAATAATAGAAATAATAATAATAATAATAATAATAATAATAATAAAAAGAAATAACGCTCAGGGTATATTCGGTAGAGATTTGCTTATAATAGAAGGCTGTCTCTGTGTCCTCGAAAGTTTTAAACAATTATTACTCTCTCTCATTATTATTATTATGTCACTTCAAAAGTGTTAAATTCCTTTCGTTATTTTACGTGAATATGCTCTTATTTTTGGGTTATCAACATTGTGCCAGGGATCCTCATCCTGTCTACTCAAGTTTCATTTAAATAAAATAGTTGGATCATCTAAAAATAAAAAAAAATTATTGCTAGCCATACTTTTTACTCTTCACAATCACAAGTAATGAAAAGCACTCACTTTTATTACTCTTTACAATTATTTATATTTCAAAATTATCCTTGCCCACACATCCATCGCACAGATGCACAACCATAGGCAGGCCTTGTGCGCGCACCTCTTGCTCTCTGTCACCCTTGCCCTCGCCCTCGCTTTCTCTTGCTCCCTCGCCTACCATTTATCGCCGAAGTCACCTTCTTGTCTCGCCAAAGTTTCCAAGTAATGGATTTTAAAATTGAGCAATGTCCAAGGCGTTTTAACACCAAGGTTCAAAAGCAGCCAATCCAATTAGATCAGCATAATGAGAAGACCTGCAACCCCCGCCCTAAGAGTTCAGCCCCCCTTTCTCTCTCTCTCTCTCTCTCTCCCAAGACCATCTAGGTTGCCTCGCTAAGAGTTGGATCAGATCCACTCAACACCTAATCAAGACCTCAAGAATATAACATCACAACCTCAACAAAATTTGGAACTTGGAAGCGATGGTAATGGTGAAGGCAATGAACAATAATGTGATGATATACATATATATATATATATACGTGCACGCATACAGACATATAGTGTGCAAAATGCACATGCCCAAAGGAGGGTTGATTTTTAGAAATGGAATCACTAACTTCTTAGTTTGGCGTAGAAAGGGGCAATCACCCTCAGAAACATCCCATCTCTTTGTCGAAAGCCATATTCATTTTATGGGTCACAAGTCTTTCATTAAGGGCTCATTCTGCCACATAATATGCAAAGGAAAAGAAAAGAAAGTGATTCATGCAAAATTTTTGTAAAGGCTATTGAGTTTGGCTTAGAAAATCACCGACTCTCAAATCACTATAGAAATAGAAATCACATTTCTGGAGGGGCAACGGCTTTTGCAAATTCCTTGCTCCCTATGTTAAACCTTGAGTGTGGAGTTTCCTGAACCCTAGCAGTGGCCTTCGCAAATTCCTTGCTCCCCATGTTAAACCTTGAGTGTGGAGTTTCTCAAACCCTGGTAGCGATCTTTGCAAATTCCTTGCTTCCCATATTAAACCTTGAGTGTAGAGTTTCTCAAACCCCAAGGTTTGTGGAACTCCAACTTTCCTAACTTGCAAGTCTCCTACAACAACGACAAATGGTATTACAACTCATATACTTGTTTGTTGAATTATTTGTAGTGTTATTCTTTTGAGTAGTCTTTTTTTTTTTTGTCAAACTCTGCCCATGTCGTCAACATTTGAGTATAAGTCATTCATAGCTAAACTCTAACTAATTGATATACTAAAGAGAAAATAACTGAGTAACGGTGGGTGTGAAATCACATGGAATGAGTGACCTCTTTGTTATGGTGAAGAAAAAATAACCTTTTGATGATAGACATAAAATAACACATAATAAATTATAGAGTTTAATTGATGAGAAAAAAGTACGATGGTAGGTGGTTGATCATTTAAGAGTTAAATGGAGCGTAAAATTAAATTTTTATTTAAAATTATTTTAAATATATTAAAAAATAACTGAGCAAAACGTGTGGCTAGGAATAGGATGTCCATTAAAAAATAATCTCATACAATTGGAATTGACTTGTGCGAGTCGTGTGTGTCACACGCCCCTCGTCGGAGAGTAAGACCAACACAATTGAATTTTCAAACAAATTAGGTGGGACCAAATCCATCGCCATCCTTAACATTCTCTGATGTGATGTGAGAGATGGTGATGCTGATAATCACATCACATCAATTAAAGTGGCGCCGCCGAATATTCGTCTTTTCACATTTACTTAATGCGGAATTTAATATTTTATTTTTTTATAAGATATATTATTTTAATATTAAAATAAATTTATTAATTGACCACAAATTCTGTCATTTTTAGAATATTTTACTCGCTCCCTGTAAGATGCATTTCATTTATTTTATTTTTTAATATTTAATAAAATAATTTAAAATACGATAGGTTTATTATTAATTAAAATCTATTTATTACTTTAAAATAATAGTGAATATGATTATTATTTAATTAATTAATAAAATAAGTAGTCCATCATGTGGACGCGCAGCACTGAATTGAAGCCGCCGAGGTGGGCCCCGCCGGTAATCTATTTTCGTGCCGCTTTAGTGGGCCCCATAATATAGCTGTCGGCCCACGCGTTAGGCCCATCCAACCAAAAACAAAACAAATTCCTTGGTTTTTCCTCCCCACGGGCGGGGCTCCGCGTGCCTTTGGCCCGACCGTATGCGTATGTGGATGCGTACAAGACCAGGATCCCAAAATTGCACATCCACCTTAACGACAACGTCATCATTCATTCATTGTAAAACCAAAGTTTTATCGTCCATTGTATCGTCGCTTAGCAGCACTTAAAACTTAAAATACTTATACTAACATAAAATAAAATAAAAATAAATTTAAATGTTGCAATGAAGTATCCTCTGAAATTATCATAAACTACGAGGTTGTTTAGGTGGGATTTGGGGGGAGCAGGACACGCGTCCCGCTTTAAGCCTTCCAAGTGTTCCCCCCCCCCCCATTAATTATTACTTCACTCATTTTGTCCTCTTTCTTGTTCAATTTAATAATATAATAATAATAATACTGAATTTGCATACTAATATATATATATATATGAATGAGATGAAAAAGTCAAGATATGAAATGCATTCCAGACTTCTATCATTTTTAACATGTTTGTTAAATTTATCTAACAATTCTTAGAAACGTCATTAATGACTTCTTATCTTGATTGTTCAAGATAAGCTTATCTCCCCCCTCAAGATAAGTATATATTGGTCTTTATAGATAAGAAAAAAATAACGATTGTATCTTCTAGTGCATTTTAAAAAATTTAACAAACAAATTGATAAAAATCTTGGAATGCTTCCCAACCTTATCTTGATTATTCTATATCTTGGTCCGGAAAGCATTCTGACCTTATCTTGATACTCTTTTATCTTGCTCATTTTAACAAACGCTACCTGTAACACCCGAGAAAATTTTTGAAGATAAAATGATATTTGATGAAGGGCAAAATTGGAATTTTGAGAAAAATGAGACTTTAGGGCACACTAACCTAGTTTTGGACTACCAAATTAGCCAACGGGAGTACCTCGGACCCGAGATTGCCCGAGAAAATGGTATAGTATCGACAAGCAATTAAAATTATGATTTTTAGTGATGAAAGGAAGAAGATCGGGAACAGTTTTCGGTACAGCAAAATACAGCTGCCCGTTTAGGTCGTATTACCGAATTGCTGTAAACGAAGTCCAAAATGTCAACGGAGGGTGTCAGGGAATAGTATTCGATGTGTAGAACAACCCTTAAGTGGTTTTGGGTTGAATCGAGTGGATTTGAGGTCAAATAAATCAGTCGGGCCAAAGTGTAATTTTCTAAAAATGCCCGAGGGAGGTCTAAACAGCAATTTCTTTGAAGTTTCAAGGGTGAAATGAGAATTATTAACCTTGAGGGTCTTAGTAAAAGTATTAGAAAAGTCAGGGGCTTGAGAAAAGGGGCCGAAATGCAAAAGAGAAAATTCAGGGGCCTAACTGCAATTTTCGGAAAAGCTGGCACGCGCCAGTTCAAACGAGGCCACCCACGCGCCGCGCGTGAGGGCGCGTGAAGGGTCAGGTAATTTCGAATTTTTTTTATTATGTTTAGAAAATTATTTTATTATTTATGGTGCAATAAAATTTAGAAAATTGTTTGAGGAAATGGTTATTTTGTAATTTTCAAAGTGAATAAGGCTTAGGAAAAAATAGGAAAAGGAATTATAAAATCCTTAGAAATTTTTGGGAGATAGGAATTTATTAATTATGAATTATTATGAAGAGAAATCAAGGAAAAATGTTGAGTAGGCAATTATTAGAATTTTTGAGGAGAAATATATAGAAAATAGGAAGAAATTATGGAAAATTAGAAAAATAGATATTGATGTAATGTGATGACTAAGGTATCGGTGAGACTCGAGGTCGAAGTACAAGAGCGCCAGGCGCAAGAATCGAGGCTAGGCACGCAGATTGAGGCAGGCGCGCAAATCGAGGCTGACCACGCCTGACGATTGGAAATCCGTCTAAATGTGAGTGTTCTGTCCGGAAAACTATTTACTGTAAGAAGTTCTTCTCCAAACATTGATTTCTGTGAATGATTCTACCCAAAAGATTTCAAATGACATGTAAATGGTTTCCATGCTCGGTTTTGTGATGAATTGTCTAAATGATTGCTTACATGTGCATTAAACGATGATTTAAGTATTGATGATGCATGTTATGAGTTTAAGTGATGCATGTTATGATTTTTCGACCATTGGCTGGTTTTGTGGTATGTGGGTTGTTGACCTGTGACGTGGCCCAGAGTGGCAGTACTCGGGGATGCGTACCTAGGATTAATGTTTGGTGATGACTTGGGACGGGGCTGAGACGGACTTCACCCTACGGGACCCAAGTGGCGGGGCTGCGAGTGGACACCACCCCGGTTGATGGCTCAAGTGGCGGGGCTGCGAGTGGACACCACCCCAGGATCCTTTGAGCAGTAGCATTAATGCCTAGGTGACGTCGATCCCAAGGACAGTGCTGTTGTGACACTCTCGGGGCTAGGGTTATGTTTTGGAATGCTTGAGTGGGAGCGTAAAGCCTGACAATGACCGCGGGGTGGTTCCTGGGTTCATGTGTCGAGATTGTCCCTCTTAAGCAGGACCGGTTTGCCAATGGGTCGATTTGGTTGTGTCGCCTTTAGAGAGATTGCGTTTTCCCCGGTTAGGGTTAAATGCTGTGTGGGATTCTCTTTAGGCTGGTGCATGATGAGATTTATCGATTTTGTGTACATGATTTCTGCATACATTCATGAAAACGTTTTTGAACTCTCACTTAGATGATTCAGCATCTAATTTGGACTATGTCCCTGGAATATTCAAACGTTCCAGGTGAAAACAGTGGCGTCAAGAGGAAGAATGTCGTCAGGATGTAGCAGTTACGTTTGGTTCTCATAGGTCCTATCTTTGACTTCAATGTTCAAGAAATTATGTAATGTATTTTCATGTGAAACATCGATTCAGTTATTGTAAAAGAAATTGTCAGTGATATGTATATATTGAGGTTTCGATCTTGCTTCCACTGATGTGATTGATGATACCTGTCTTAGTTATTTATTGAATGTTGTTATACTAAGAAGGTACGATCGAGATTGTCGGGAAACGAGGAAAATATGGCCATCGAGGTAATTACGTGGTGTTTGATTTAAATTTTCTCGAAATCTCGAATTAACGCACGCTTGGGAAAAGTGGGGCGTTACAGTTGGTATCAGAGCGAACTAGCAAAAATCCCCGATTGGAGACTCAGGGGTACTAATGGAAATAGGGAATGATTAAGTCAGTAACGGTTAGTCTGATGTTAAGTTAGGCGATAGGAAGCATTGAGATGATTTGGTATTTATCGAGGATTCAAGTATTGTTTAAGTGTTGATGTTTTCTTTTCAGATGGAAAGGGCTCGAAGAATTTTGGATCTCAATGAGCAGGATGAGGGAAACGGCAGTAGCAGTCATCGTGGTCGCTCAGTGAGTCGCGCCACAAGCAGTCGCCATAGTCACTCTACGAGTTCTGCTACGAGCAATCCCCGTAGTCGCTCAACGAATCGTGCCGCGAGCAGTAGACGACAAGAAGAGCAATCAGGTCCTAGTGAGAGTAGGCTTGATCGAATAGAGCGAATCTTGGAAGGCGTACTGACACATGTAACGAGGAACGAGGCGCCAAGACGCACCCCCCATATGTTGGACCAATATCGCCGGCAAAGACCCCCGGTGTTTAGAGGCAAAGCAGGAGATGACCCCAGTACAGCTGAGTACTGGATGGAGCAAACTGAAAAGCTGCTCCAACATCTGCACTGCAGTGACGAAGAGAAGGTTAATTGCGCCACATTTATGCTTGAGGGAGAGGCTGCAAGATGGTGGCAATCAGCCCAACGAGCCCTACAAACGACGCCCGGGCAGGCCACACGGGATCTAAGGCCGAGACAAGCTCAGCCGATAACTTGGGAAGCATTTAAGGAAGTTTTCAATGCCCGGTATTTTCCCCAAAGCTGGAAGGAGGAGAGAACTTGGGAATTCATGAACCTAAAGCAGACTGACGGGATGTCGGTAACTCAATACGATGTCAAGTTCACTCAACTGATCAGATATGTGCCTATGTACGAAACTGACGAGAGACAGAAGGCACAAAAATTTGTGGGTGGATTGAAAGTAGATCTACAACAAGCCCTCAGTTCGTGTATCATCAACACTTACAACGAGGCGCTGGACAGGGCTTTGACCACCGAGATGAACCTACTGCGTGTAGGATTGATAAGGTCTGATGAAAAGAGGAAAGAATTGAAAGGCACGGAGCATAGGACAGGAGGGAAAAATTTCAAAGATAGCAAACCATGTCCCCGGTGCAACAAAGAACACCCAGGAAGAAATTGTTCTCAAGGGCATATCACATGTTTTTCGTGCGGTGAGAAAGGACACAAGGAAAAAGATTGCCCTAAGAAGAAAGATGTACCTCCAACTGGGAATCAAACGGGGATCACGTGCTACTCGTGCAATCAACCTGGTCACTACGCCAATGAATGCCCGAAAAGACAGAAGGTAGAACAAACTGGGAAGATGACCATGACGCCAGGACCTCGTACCGGACGAGTCTTTTGCCTAACAAGAGAAGATGAAGAAGTCTACCCTGGCTTGGGAAGAGATGATGAAGAAACCACGACCAAGGACATGCCAAGTTAATTCAATGTTATCAATTTCTGTGCCATCTTGACAGATGAGTTAAAGATTCAATATTATCAATTTCTGTGTCATCATGGCATTAGTATTAGGATCGATTATGAGTCAATGAAATGTATTTTGAGGACATAGTTGGATATAATTATAAGTGTTATGAATCATTTGGGATTTGCGTAACTGCCTGTTCAAAGCCACAACGGGATATCCTGGGAAATAAAAGATGTGTCTGGTAAGATCGGATCACATGGATATGTAAGTTAGGAATAATTATGAATGATACTTAGACATTTCAATTTAGAGTCATTAGCAGATATCACGGACCAAATTTCGAGGACGAAATTTTTCTAAGGGGGGGAGGATGTAACACCCGAGAAAATTTTTGAAGATAAAATGATATTTGATGAAGGGCAAAATTGGAATTTTGAGAAAAATGAGACTTTAGGGCACACTAACCTAGTTTTGGACGACCAAATTAGCCAACGGGAGTACCTCGGACCCGAGATTGCCCGAGAAAATAGTATAGTATCGACAAGCAATTAAAATTATGATTTTTAGTGATGAAAGGAAGAAGATCGGGAACAGTTTTCGGTACAGCAAAATACAGCTGCCCGTTTAGGTCGTATTACCGAATTGCTGTAAACGAAGTCCAAAATGTCAACGGAGGGTGTCAGGGAATAGTATTCGATGTGTAGAACAACCCTTAAGTGGTTTCGGGTTGAATCGAGTGGATTTGAGGTCAAATAAATCAGTCGGGCCAAAGTGTAATTTTCTAAAAATGCCCGAGGGAGGTCTAAACAGCAATTTCTTTGAAGTTTCAAGGGTGAAATGAGAATTATTAACCTTGAGGGTCTTAGTAAAAGTATTAGAAAAGTCAGGGGCTTGAGAAAAGGGGCCGAAATGCAAAAGAGAAAATTCAGGGGCCTAACTGCAATTTTCGGAAAAGCTGGCACGCGCCAGTTCAAACGAGGCCACCCACGCGCCGCGCGTGAGGGCGCGTGAAGGGTCAGGTAATTTCGAATTTTTTTTATTATGTTTAGAAAATTATTTTATTATTTATGGTGCAATAAAATTTAGAAAATTGTTTGAGGAAATGGTTATTTTGTAATTTTCAAAGTGAATAAGGCTTAGGAAAAAATAGGAAAAGGAATTATAAAATCCTTAGAAATTTTTGGGAGATAGGAATTTATTAATTATGAATTATTATGAAGAGAAATCAAGGAAAAATGTTGAGTAGGCAATTATTAGAATTTTTGAGGAGAAATATATAGAAAATAGGAAGAAATTATGGAAAATTAGAAAAATAGATATTGATGTAATGTGATGACTAAGGTATCGGTGAGACTCGAGGTCGAAGTACAAGAGCGCCAGGCGCAAGAATCGAGGCTAGGCACGCAGATTGAGGCAGGCGCGCAAATCGAGGCTGACCACGCCTGACGATTGGAAATCCGTCTAAATGTGAGTGTTCTGTCCGGAAAACTATTTACTGTAAGAAGTTCTTCTCCAAACATTGATTTCTGTGAATGATTCTACCCAAAAGATTTCAAATGACATGTAAATGGTTTCCATGCTCGGTTTTGTGATGAATTGTCTAAATGATTGCTTACATGTGCATTAAACGATGATTTAAGTATTGATGATGCATGTTATGAGTTTAAGTGATGCATGTTATGATTTTTCGACCATTGGCTGGTTTTGTGGTATGTGGGTTGTTGACCTGTGACGTGGCCCAGAGTGGCAGTACTCGGGGATGCGTACCTAGGATTAATGTTTGGTGATGACTTGGGACGGGGCTGAGACGGACTTCACCCTACGGGACCCAAGTGGCGGGGCTGCGAGTGGACACCACCCCGGTTGATGGCTCAAGTGGCGGGGCTGCGAGTGGACACCACCCCAGGATCCTTTGAGCAGTAGCATTAATGCCTAGGTGACGTCGATCCCAAGGACAGTGCTGTTGTGACACTCTCGGGGCTAGGGTTATGTTTTGGAATGCTTGAGTGGGAGCGTAAAGCCTGACAATGACCGCGGGGTGGTTCCTGGGTTCATGTGTCGAGGTTGTCCCTCTTAAGCAGGACCGGTTTGCCAATGGGTCGATTTGGTTGTATCGCCTTTAGAGAGATTGCGTTTTCCCCGGTTAGGGTTAAATGCTGTGTGGGATTCTCTTTAGGCTGGTGCATGATGAGATTTATCGATTTTGTGTACATGATTTCTGCATACATTCATGAAAACGTTTTTGAACTCTCACTTAGATGATTCAGCATCTAATTTGGACTATGTCCCTGGAATATTCAAACGTTCCAGGTGAAAACAGTGGCGTCAAGAGGAAGAATGTCGTCAGGATGTAGCAGTTACGTTTGGTTCTCATAGGTCCTATCTTTGACTTCAATGTTCAAGAAATTATGTAATGTATTTTCATGTGAAACATCGATTCAGTTATTGTAAAAGAAATTATCAGTGATATGTATATATTGAGGTTTCGATCTTGCTTCCGCTGATGTGATTGATGATACCTGTCTTAGTTATTTATTGAATGTTGTTATACTAAGAAGGTACGATCGAGATTGTCGGGAAACGAGGAAAATATGGCCATCGAGGTAATTACGTGGTGTTTGATTTAAATTTTCTCGAAATCTCGAATTAACGCACGCTTGGGAAAAGTGGGGCGTTACACTACCTAAATAAATAAAGCCACAAACTTCTTTAAAACATTTGATTATATCAATAATAACATAAATAATTTTTATTTAAAATTTTGATTTTCATATTAAAAATTATGACGTCATTTTATTGGGGCAGGTGGTGGTGTATATTAAAATAAATAAATGATTTATAGAGAAATTAGAAATATGTGTTGGTTTGGCGTTTCGGCATGTGCTGGGCGTGTCGGGGGGCATCGTGTAGCACAAGAAAGAAATGCACTGGGTGGGGTGGGCTTGTAATAGTGGACATAGGCAGTCACGCGTGCGGGGCCCACCTAAATGGCGCAACGACTCCGCCTCCGCCTCGCGTGCCCCACACGCCACCCTTGTCCACGTCCACGTACCTGAGTTAGTGACTCTGTCTAATTCAAACTTTTGATATTTTTGTTAATTTTCTAATATTTTATCATTGTACTATGTTTCTTGTCTTAATCAATCAAGGGATCTGATAAGATTTTAATTTAGAGACAATAAATTTTTCTTCATATTTAATATATGTATGTGCCTTGCTGTTAGTGTTAATATATAAATCTTAAAACTAACGAACGAATGGGTCAAAATTCAAAAAGGCGGGTGGGTTTGGGTTTGGGTTTGGGTTTGAATGCTTGGAAACGGGCACTCAGCTTGGTCTGCCACTAATTACCGATTAATAGTTTTCAGCCATTAATATGCTTGTCAGAAATTGCAAATGAGTTGACCCGCTATTGACCCGCCTTGGTAAACCCACAACCGCAGACCCACCCAATAAGATGGTGGCCGACTCTAGCTATTAGGTAAATTGGGTAAGTTGGTTAATAATAATAATAATAAAACTAAATTATATAATAATTATTATTATTAATAAAAAGTAAGAAGAGAGGGAGAAATGAAGGGAAAGCAGGCAAGCCGTAATTTTTTGGGAATTTGGAGGGCATTTGAAGTGAGGAGAAGCGTTGTTTCACGTTCACTCCTCCACGCTCTTCAGGAGCAGAGAGAGAGAGAGAGAGAGAGAGAGAGAGAGAGATTGTTTTGCTTTTTAAGCACCAAACCAAACAGCCTCTACTGTAAGAAAGCAAAGCAAACAGCGAGCAAGAATCATCAAAGGGCAGGAGAAGAGCAGAAAGAGAAACATCAAATGCATTGATGCTCCAAATGGTCTCTTCTCTTTCTGTCTCTCCCTCTCTCTCTCTCTTTTTTCTTTTGTCCTCCATTTACGCAGACATAATCCTCTTTTCAGCCTGTTATGTATGTATAGATATATATATGTATATATGTAACTTGCTCCTCTTCATTTCTCTGCGTATTTGATCTTCTTTTCTTTCTTTTCTCTCTTTGCATATTGCTGAAGCCCCGACGCTGTTGCTGATGAGGCAAACCTAGAAGCTTCACTTCACCGTCTTAATTTATTTATTGCATATGGAAGATCGGAATTTCTCGCTTGATGCTACGTGGTAGTTCCCGGCAGAAAGGTCGGCCACCTTTCGGTTCCAAAGAAAAGTAAGGTAATGGCGGCCACTCTCTCTCTCTCTCTCTCTCTCTCTCTCTCTCTTTCTGCTTTACGTTTCTTGTTTGTCTTTGGAAAATCTCAAATCTTTGTACGCAAGCTACAAAGTGTGTGCATATATATGTGTGTGCGCGCGTGATGAAGATTATCGTGACGGGTTTTATTTTTGATTGGTTTTGAGCATTTGATCTGAGTTTGTTCGAAATTGAAGGTTTTCTAAATGCTACATGTTGGATCGAAAACTCAAAATATACAGGTTTGGTGGAATAGGGTTTCTGTGATTACTACAAACATGTGCTGAGAGTGTGAGATATATTCAGTAATAAAATAGCTTCTCCCGCCTATAATTCGTGTTAGTATCTTGAGTTTTGCATTCTATATTACTAATTGGATTTTTATTTTTATTTTTTTTGGTAGCGATGATGGTGGTGACATCTTCCTGCAAAGACACCAAATTGGCGATGGACAATGGCAAGTATGTGAGGTACACGCCGGAGCAGGTTGAAGCTCTCGAAAGGCTCTACCATGAATGCCCAAAACCGAGCTCGCTTCGCCGGCAGCAGCTGATTCGTGAATGCCCAATTCTCTCCAACATTGAGCCTAAGCAGATCAAAGTCTGGTTTCAGAACAGAAGGTATTATGGGGAATTCGAATTCCGTGTAATATTTCAGTGATTTGTGTTGCTTTGGGTGGGGGTTTCAGTTCGGTGCTATGTTTACTTCATTGGCACAGATGTAGGGAGAAACAGCGGAAAGAGTCTGCGCGGCTCCAAGCTGTGAACAGAAAGTTAACGGCGATGAATAAGCTCTTGATGGAGGAAAATGATAGGCTGCAAAAGCAAGTGTCGCAGCTGGTGTATGAGAACAGCTATTTCCGCCAACAAACTCAGAATGTAATGAATTGCTTTTCATTCTGGTTTCTCCCTTTATGTTAATTTCACTCACGGTGATGTGCCATTCGGTTGCTAACAAAGATAGGGTAAAGAAAAATTATTGGAATAACGTAGATTAAGTCCTCAACCGATTGAGGGCTTGCCAAAAATGAAAACCTGTATGCAAATTCAGCTATTGCAATTGTTTCCCTTTTTCTAGTTGTTTGCTTTTGGAAGATATTAAGATATAATGAATCATAAGAATCAAACTTTGTATGTGATTTTCCTACAGAAATCTCTTTGTGACCGTATTTGGAGTTGCGATGTCAAATAATTAGATTCTTACTGCTGAAGATTCACTCTATTTTCATTTTTCTTGAATTTGAGGTTTTGAATACCGGCTTCTTTTTCTTTGAGTTGCAGGGAAACCTTGCCACCACAGACACAAGTTGTGACTCAGTGGTGACAAGTGGTCAACGCCATTTGACTCCTCAGCATCCACCAAAAGATGCAAGTCCTGCAGGGTTAGTGGAGAATGCTTTTTCTTGTTGGGACCATTTCCGTTCTTGTTCTTTAGACTTAATTAACTCTATGGCTTATGGGATTGTGCCTGTATGTTTTCTAGACTTTTGTCTATTGCAGAGGAGACTTTAACAGAGTTTCTTTCAAAGGCCACTGGAACTGCTGTGGAGTGGGTCCAATTGCCTGGGATGAAGGTTACTGCTCTTTAATTCAACATTTTGATGTGTTAGGCTTCGTCCCCTTGTCGTTATATGTTATTTATAGAATAAAGAGAGAACCTTGCTAGCCTTCTACGCAACATCTAAACTGCATCATCTCAGTCATTACCCCACTTTCTGTGCACGAAATTCCTTTTGCTTTATGCCATAGTTTTTTTAACTTTTATCCCCGTTAATCTTTATTTTATTCCTGTCAGATCTGGGAAGAGGATATTTTTTTTTCCGTCTTATCTTTTAATGCATTAGTTAACTTATGTTTTTGTGCCAATGGATCAAATTCCTCCTTTTGTCATAAAACTTATGGTATTAGAGAATTTTGATTTTTCATAAGATACAAAACAACAAAGATTTTTTTTTCCCTCTTTCTTGAGCATCATCTAATATTTGCATTGTGTGACATCTAAAACTTATCCATCATGAGGATGCTACCTACAATTCTTATTTGGCTGAAACATTGTTTCTCCATTCTGTTGCTGTTCTTCTATTGCAAATTTTGTCTTCAACTATAATTTTCTCAGGCTATATTTGGAACTTGGATTTGTGAAGGGAAAAGATAGCGAAAAGAAAATGAAGGAATTGAAGCTTGATTTATGTATTTATTTTCGTTGTTTCAAAAAAAGAACAGATATTTGCCAAAAAAAAAAAAATCATTTTCTCAATATTGTTGTCCATAAAAAGTATATTGCATGTAAGTGATTGATTCTCTCTTTCTTATTATTTTCCTTGTCTGTAAGAAATCCCATTCCAAATGTAGCATTAGTCATCCAGTGTTCATATAGTCTCCTTTTGTTCTGCACAGCCTGGTCCGGATTCCATTGGAATCATTGCTATTTCTCATGGTTGCACTGGAGTTGCAGCACGTGCATGTGGGCTTGTGGGTTTGGAGCCTACAAGGGTGAGTCCTTACCCTGCACTTGCTATTGGAAGAATTACAATTCAGTGTGTAAAATATTAATCAGTGACACTCTACAGGTGGCTGAGATCCTCAAGGATCGGCCTTCTTGGTATCGTGATTGTCGAACTGTGGATGTTATCAATGTTATGTCCACTGGAAATGGTGGAACCCTTGAACTACTTTACATGCAGGTTGGTGCTTAGCATATCCGGTCTAGCATCACTTGTTCAATTGCTTAATAATACTTCTTTCTCATTGTGCTTGATTTAGCTCTATGCACCAACTACTTTGGCTCCAGCTCGTGACTTCTGGTTATTGCGCTATTCATCTGTATTGGAGAATGGAAGCCTTGTGGTATATGATCCTGGTACTTCATATTGCAAATAATCCTTTTTATTGTTTTGTTGCCTTAATATTTTCCATTTACCTGGCAGGTCTGTGAAAGATCATTGAACAACACTCAGAATGGTCCTAGTATGCCACCAGTGCAGCATCTTGTGAGAGCAGAGATGCTGCCAAGCGGCTATCTGATAAGACCCTGCGAAGGGGGTGGATCTACAATCCACATTGTTGATCATATGGATTTAGACGTAAACCCCATTTCTACATTTGTCTAATTCCCCCTCCCTCATTTCTCATACTTGCTGAAATTTACTATTTTATGTTAATGACTATGTCAACCAGCCATGGAGTGTGCCTGAAGTGTTGCGTCCACTATATGAGTCATCAACCTTGCTTGCTCAGAGGACGACGATGGCGGTAAAAGTTTTTTGCTTCTCATCCATAACCTCTTAAGAGCTATTAGCATATACCAGCTAATTTGTGGATTCAAACTTTTTAGAGCTGAATAATCTTTTAGTGGCATGTAGTTTTATTTAGTACTACTATTCCCTAAGCCTTGCTTTGTAACTGTGCATTTCAAAAAGTGTGCAGGGATATAGAATTGGGATTTTGGATATATAGTATCCAATATAACTTTTTCATTTCATGCAGGCTTTACGCCAGCTGAGGCAGATTTCACAAGAGGTTTCCCAGCCAGTTGTCACTGGTTGGGGGAGAAGACCTGCTGCTCTACGTGCACTTGGCCACAGATTGAGCAAGTAGGTCTATATTTAATTGTTAAGAGATGTTCCATGTAGCAGTTGGCTAATCATTTTTCATATTATACTACTTATTTTGCTGCTCAGAGGATTTAATGAAGCTGTTAATGGGTTTGCGGATGATGGATGGTCTGTGATTGAAAGTGATGGGATTGATGATGTCACCCTTCTTGTGAACTCTTCTCGTGGCAAAATGATGGCTACAAATCAGTCTTTTGCTAATGGATTTCAATCTGTGAGCCATTCAGTGTTTTGTGCTAAGGCATCCATGCTTTTACAAGTAAGGTTTAGAATCTTTAGATAAGAATATTTTATTCATTTGCATTAGACCACTTCGAAATTGTGTTATTTTTTAGAATAAACAAGCATTTTCTGTGGAACCTAGAGGCTAGATATGAGCAGTTATTGTTCTAAACTTTTCTCTATGCATATAAATGATACCATGAAATTAGTCTGATCTGTTGCTGATAATTCCTACAGCCTTTTCTTTCAGTTACCAAAACCTTTGCCAATGTTCTCTATCTGTCTGAACTTATTCATGTTCCTCCAGTTGCATGGCTTTTCTGATTCCTCTTTTTCCTACTTTTCCAGAATGTGCCTCCTGCAATACTTCTCAGGTTCTTGCGCGAACACCGATCAGAATGGGCAGACAGTGGGATTGATGCTTATTCAGCTGCTTCTGTTAAATCCAGTCCTTGTACTTTGCCAGGGTCTCGAGTTGGAGGTTTTGGTGGGCAAGTTATTCTTCCATTGGCTCAGACTATTGAGCATGAAGAGGCATGTGCTGAAACTGTCAGTATATATTTTGCATCAGCATTGGGGAGAAATATCTTCCTAATGAGCTATTGTATACTGCTGTTTTGTACTTACTTAGCTTTACTTCTTCTAAACAGTTCAGGGAGGTCATTAAGCTTGAGAACTTTGGCCAGTATCGAGATGATATGATTATACCTGCAGACATCTTCCTCCTGCAAGTAAGTAGTCCTCCTCTGCACTGATGTTCTAATGCCTAATATTCCAAGATCACCTCTCTGGAATCCACATTGGCCATTAAGATCTCAGGCATTCATGGAAACAGTTGTTATGCGTGGGTGGGAGGTGATTCACTCTGGCAACAGTTTAAAAAACTGCTGCTACAGTTTGTGCACTTTGTCCTTTCTGTCTTTGTTCTTCTCTGCTGTTCGAATCTTAGGCCACATGATAGTGAATATTCAATGTTAGCCTACCTGTTAGAAAGTTCCCTGTGTTATGTAATTGTTTGTGTGAGCTAGTGCAACTATACTCAGGTCTTGATCTTACGGTTTGACACAAGTCAAACAACTATTTGGGAAATTGGTTCGGATGGTTATTTTAAGGCCTTGCCAAGTAGCTTTTTGTTTGTTATTGAGCACATAGTATGTATAGATAACATTCATGTTTCAATACTCATGTTATATTGGACCACAGATTTGCAATGGAATGGATGAGAGTGCCATTGGCACTTCTGCAGAACTCATCTTTGCTCCAATTGATGCCTCGTTTTCTGATGATACACCTCTTCTCCCATCTGGTTTCCGCATCATTCCTCTTGATTCTGGGACTGTAAGTATTTCTTTTATATGCATAGGCTAAAGATTTTTTCTTTTAGGCTTTTAATATCTTGAGTTAGTTCCATGATACACTCCTTCAAAATGATGTGTAGGGCTCCTCTAGTCCAAATCGTACACTTGATCTTGCATCTGCTCTTGAGGTTGGACCAACTGGGAATCGAGTCCCTGGTGAATGTTCTAGTCATAGTGGGAGTGGAAAATCTATTATGACAATTGCATTTCAATTTGCATTTGAGATACACCTTCAGGAAAGTGTAGCAGCTATGGCCCGTCAGTATGTACGAAGTATCATAGCGTCTGTGCAACGGGTGGCATTGGCACTCTCCCCTTCTCGCTTTGGCTCTCATGCCGGTTTGCCACCACCCGCTGGGACTCCAGAAGCACATACACTTGTTCGTTGGATCTGTCTTAGCTACAGGTATGGCTTTTGAATTATATACCATGTAACTTAAAGGTGGTTTGTCCGTCTAGACAAAGTTACTAGAATGGATAATGTTAGAAAATTAAAATCCACGCCATCATTTAGAATTCATACTTGAATTAGCTAGTGTACAGTGACAAATATGGTATATGGTTGAGATCTTTCATCCTTGCCAAACATTAAAAATTACATGATGAGAATTTAATTTTGACATCTGCGATTCTGAGAAGTCAAGATAAATGTGACTCAATATGGAAAGATTAGATAAATCTAAGTTCTAGATCTGAAGTTCCTTTCTTTGTGTATTTATCAAAAGAAAAAGGACTAATGTACTTAATCACTCTAGCTGCAAACATGTGATGTCAACGTTACTTCCTCACTTAGCAACAAGAAAACCCTGCACTTCCTCTATGGTCTCAACATGTTCAAGCTCCTTATAGCTCTGGCATGGAGCACACTTTTTTTTTTCTGGGTACACATCACAAGTTTAAAATCATTACTCCGCCAGGGGATATTATCCACTGCCGGTCCCAAGCCCGGATAAAGGAGGAGGGTTGCGTTAGGTAGCCGACAGCCATCGTAAAACCTGGTCGGATCCAAATATGAATTCTAGACAAACTATCTGTTGGAATGTAACCCACATAGAAGTCTAGAATTCATGTAGCCAACCCCACATAGTGGGATAACGGCTGGATATGTTGTTGTATGTTGTACACATCACAAGTTTAAAATGACCAGTTATCTGCCTCCACCAATGATTTCTGTAACAATTACAAGTATAATAAGGCTGTTATGTGAGTAAGCAATATCCTAAAAAGGAATTGGCCGGGTAAAGATTAGTCCTTCCTAGTTTATGTGGGATGAATTTATGTGGGATGCATTCACTGGGTGCCTTCCCTACCTCATCCAGATGGAGACAATCTTTGCTTATGTCAGGGATATATCAACAGGCTGGTCCGTTTTTAATGGAAACAATGTTCACTTCCTGTCATCTTAAATGATTAAATCTATCTTCCGTTGTCAGTAAAAATCACTCAATGGATCTACAAAAAGGAGGGGGGGGGGGGAAGAAAAAAGGAAGTCATTAAGTGGTTCGGAGTATTATTCCGTTGTCAGGATTATATAAAACTGTGTAGGTCATCAATGTTAAATTCTTTGAAGTTTTGATGACATCTGCCTTTACAACAATTGATCACCCTTGCCTCCCATACTATTTCCAAGTGAAGTGGTAATTCTACTGAAAGAACTTTTGATAATTGAGTTTTAGAAACACTTTGGATGCTTGATAGGCAGGTACAGAGGTTGTGCATGTAAAAGTTCATGAAACATATGAATGGGATTTTCTTGTGGTCTAGCTTCACCGGTTGTTTTCTTGACAGGTGCTTTTTAGGTACTGAGCTACTTAAAACTGTTAATGAAGGAAGTGACATGATCCTCAAGACACTGTGGCATCACTCAGATGCTGTGATGTGTTGTTCTTTGAAGGTATTCTTTTGGCTGTTCAATTTCTTATTTTGATAGCAAATTTTTATTGTTTGTTTTTGTAGAACCTTGACTGGATGTCCTACATTTAGGATACCACTGACTCAATGAGTTTCTTTTGGAAATAATTCTCCTTTTTCTACTGAAATTCTCCTTTTAATTTAGTATGTTTATGTACCTTCTTAATTCTAACCTTGAAGATGATTCATGCAGGCACTGCCAGTTTTTACATTTGCAAATCAGGCAGGACTTGATCTTCTCGAGACAACTCTGGTAGCGCTTCAAGACATTACCTTGGAGAAGATTCTTGATGACCATGGAAGGCAGACACTCTGCTCTGAGCTCCCACAGATTATGCATCAGGTTCAGTCCCTTAACTGCTTGAAGCTTAATATGTTTGTATTGGAAATCCGATGAAAGATATGCTTCTTGAACTAATCATCATAGTCATCATCGTGATCTTTTTTTTCCCGTGTCTCACTAAAAATAATTGTACACTTCTGGTTCTTGTCTAACACAACTAATGGCTGTTGTGAAACTAACACTAGAATCTGTGAAATCCATGTTTATGTACTTATTAAACTGGAACATAGTAGTGCCTTCTATGTTGATAGGAGACAATATGGGGTAAAGTTCTTTGGTAGATAAATAAAATTGGATAAAGAACCTAAAAGTCTACACAGAATACACAAGGTATACCGCTGGATTATATAACCAAAGATCAAAATACGAAATGAGAATGCACACCAGTCTAGAACATAATCTTAGACTTAGCCTAGAAAGTTATGCTCCTCCTACTTAACCTTTGGCTCCTGCTATTTGTTTGTTAAATCAATTTCCATGCACAGGATTATTCAAACCACTTGAGTCTTTTTTGCTTGGAAGATGCTGAACAAACTTATCAGTTACTCCTCTTAATCCTTCTGTGTTTTTCTCAGCAGGGTTTCGCTTGTCTTCAAGGTGGGATCTGCTTATCTAGTATGGGAAGGCCGGTGTCCTATGAGAGAGCGGTAGCTTGGAAAGTGTTGAATGATGAAGAAAACGTTCACTGCATCTGCTTCATGTTCATCAACTGGTCTTTTGTCTGACTTTCCCGACAAAGGACATAGGATTTAGAACAAAACTAGATTAGAGCATCTCTTTTTTGTCCTTGTGATGTGGAATGATCCAGACTCTTCCCTGTTTAAGGAAGCTACATTCAAGGTATTTCTGGGCACCATCTTTCTGATCCATCCTTAATTTATGAATCGTAAGCCTTCTGCTTCTTCTTTTACATGTCCGAAAATGTCCGAAAATATCTTCTATATTTCCCTGATGTTTGTAACTGTGGCTGGTACATATTAGGAAATCCAAGTGATTCTTATTTTCAACTCCACGTTTAAGCCTTCTACGCCCCCTTCATTTTCATGTTAAACATGCACTCTTAACAGATAGGCCAGAGTCTTTAAAAAAAAAAAAACGCTGTGCAAGGGTTCAGAGGATGGCTGTCTTTGTACACATTTTTACTCTTGCTTTGCAAAGTGTCTTTTTTCTCAACTAAACACACAGAACTATCTTTGGATGGATCAAGTTTTGATGCAGAAATGAATGGCTGATGGAAGGAGCCGCCGCTGTTTTGAGTAAATTATAAGCTTGGCTTGATGGCTAGCTAGGGGTTTTATCTTAAATGCATGCAACAAACAATGAAAGTGGTGTATGTGTTTGGCTAAGTTTTTGAGTATTGTTCGTTTTCTTCCCCTTTGGATGGGCTTTTTTACTCATTAAGACCTGCTATCAGCTAAGTAATACTCTAAAGCTCCTTTGTGAATGTTATTGACGATCAAGATATAAATATACACGTAATATGGTTGGATATGCCCCTACAAAAGTTCATTTTCTTTCCTCTCTTAGCTAGACATAACTTCCCTCTGTGATTAATCAATACCCTAACAGCGACCTGCAAACCTGGTATGTATCAATCGCTTGCATGAATATTATTTAAGAGTTTCTTGGCTCAAAATTTACACATTCTTTTAGTTTCTTTTTTAATGAAAAATTATTGTTGTACTCAATGAGAAGTCAAGCCAAGCCTTCTATGATGATGGTAAAATTATTCCTCTGCGATCACTCTCTCGACCTCGATCTCACAAAAATAAAAACAACCTTTAATTGTTTGTTTTGTGTAATAATTTGTTCATATAAATTAATTAATACAGGCAAACAAGTAGGGACACGATCAAGCTAGATTGAAAAACTTCAATTGCCCCCACAAGATCTTGAAACATGACCAATATGAACTTTGGTAATATGAAAAGGTATTTAGGTACACCCAATTTATGCATGAGCCCATGTCCTCAAAAGTCAAAGAGTGATTAACCAAATTTTAAAATGTTGGATGATGCAGTCGATTCTGGATTTTTGGACACATAACCCAGCCATACTTCGAGCCTACCTAGGGTATTTTCTGGTAGGTAATATGGCCGTTAAAGTTCAAGCCTTGGGGGACAACTAGTGGTGGGTAATATGGCCGTTAAAGATCAATCCTTGGGTGACAACTAGTGGTTCGACCAAGCTTTGAGGTTGACGAACACTCTTTAGAATGTCTGCTCTCAAAGCTCCTCCTCGCAATCTTCCTCATGGAGCACGTCAGCGAGAGCTTGGGGTTGGCTCTGGTTGTGGTGTTAAACTCTTGACAGACGGTTCTGTGAAAGCTCAGAGCCCCTTCCATGCAGGTTCTGGGAGCTCGCCTCAGCCTCTCCTTCACGGCCTCCGAGCAAAGGCCGCAGACCCACTTGCCGGAGAAGGAGGTCTTGATTGCGGCGATGTAGTCTGCAGTGCAGTCTTCTTTCATGCCGCAGCACTCGCATTCCGCCTCCTGAACTTCGCCCCTTCCGGCGGCCATGGCTTCCTCCGCCACCTCCTTTCCCAGTTTGTCCATTTCTACGGCGGCGGCGGCGGCGGAGACAGCCTTCCGGAGCCTATGCCCATTCTGTTGGTAGAGAAAAGGAAAACTTTCAATGGAAAGAAGATGATGTGATGATGACTGTATAGGAGCAGGTTGTATGCACGCCTTAAGAGTGTACTTCACTTAAAAGTCGGTGACTTTGGATTCATGTACTAACTAATACATCAAGTGCTTTTTTTAAAAGTAAATTACAAATGTAAATGTAAGATTGAACGACGACCTTCGTTTATTATTACTCGATATTCTGGTCGAAATAGAAATCTTAATACTTTAATTTAATCAAAATTTGTCTTTTAAACATTTTTTCTTACCCATACACATTTAATGGAGGACTCGAAATCTCTTTAATCTTATTGATGTAGGATTAAGTCATGACAAACTCTTTTCTTTTAATTCTTTGTATGTATTCTCACGACACTAAAAACTCATATCATTCTAACAAATGTTAGTCCCAAAACACCTTACCTTGGATTCACTTAGTACGTAATAGTCATGGGTTGAGTTTAATATACATCATCAGATGTAGCTAGTTGAGAGAGAGAGAGAGAGAGAGAAGTTGAAGGAGGACATACCATGAGAGGAATAAGATGGTTTTCTTCTTCAGTGAGGGGTCTGCTTATCATTTTCAGGTGCAGAGGAAGAGGAAGAAGAAGAAGAAGAAGAAAGAAGCAGTTTTGGGGTTGAAAGTGGAACTGTACACACTGGCGCAGCAACTATTTATACGCCGGGGGGGGGGGGGTGTGAATAAGCATGCATGCATGGGTTTTCAATGAGAAGAATGTGAGCTTGATAGATAAGCAGTAATAAATTAATAGAAAAGATGAGAAAACCAGTGCATTTTTCCGAGAAAACTTCTTTCCATGCCGATGATGGAAGCCTTTTACAGGCTAAAGTTTTCTTCCTTTCCTGCAGATACCGATATTTGCTTGTGGTATTGCTTTTGCTTGCCATTAATGAATGACCCAATTGCACCACCACTTGTAATTTGGCCAATTTGCATCTAATCTTCACTGCTGGAGAAGATATATATGTAGTTTCCGAACCACTGTCTATAATAAGCTTGTTTGCTCCCATATCTCGCAATATTTATATATGTTGGTGACTAACATATTGCTATTTATAGGTTCTGTTTTTTTGTAATTGTTGGTGACTTGTGAAGATTCACGAGCCAAACTATCATACAACCTATCCATTTGGCATTTATATTTATATATGTTGTGGGATAAAGATGAAGCTAGTGTAGATCATGCAAGGGAGGACAACCATATATATATAGTGTATATGGTAGGGTCCCCTATCTATCAAATAATTAAAAGCATTAATCATGCATGCATGCATCAACATTAATGGAAAACATGCATGGATGGTGGATCTTACAAGTCATCAATAATAATAAAATTAAAATGTTATCTTGTTATTTATTATTGATTAGATGTCGTTTTTGTATATAATATTCATTAATTATCTTTATCTTATAAAGACACTGTTTTCGCAATTAAAAAAAAAAGTTAATTAAAAAAATTTGCCACAAAGCCCACAAAAGTTAATTAAAAAAAAAATGATTCTAGTAACTCTTCTAACCTAAGAGTTCTTGAAATTATCTAAGAAACCATATTATAACACAACACAAACGATTGAGCCAAATCTGTCACCTTCCATGCCTCAGCTGTTTAGGGATTAATTAAAGCTATGAAATTAGTATTTAGGCCTATATATTAACTCTGTTGTTGAGTGTAATCCCAAGAATGGGCTTCCTTCATGAGGCAAAGGCTAGCCCAAGCCTAATAATCTCCAAATTGGGCTCTATGGAAGATTTCTAACTTGATATTTGGGCTTGGTGGCTTCAATTCAGAGGCCGCCATTTTTGAACGCATTTTAATCTACGAGTACGAGACTCGCCATAAGCCACCACTAGTTTGAACAATGCTTCTCCTTCTCAAGTTTCGGTTTGGCAATACCGTGATATTTTTATTATCATATTACTTATTTCGTGACATAGTTTAATGTTTAATCAAATCATTTGAAAAATATTTTCGTATTGTTACACGGTTATTGGTCATGGGTCATGGCCAGTGATTAAGAAAATGTTTTCAATTACCAACCGATTTGTTTAGGGTCGTAAATGAGTTGAGTCGTTTACGAATAGTTCAATATTTGGTTTGACAAAAACTCATTTGAGTTTATTTGGTGAGGCAAACAAATCGATTTTAAACCTAATTTTGAAACTCAATTTGTAAATGAGTTGACATTGAGATCAATAAAACTCTACTTGTGAAAACTCATAAATATGTTCGTTTAAAATCTCGTGAATACTAATAGACTCAATTAAAGACTCATAAACATACTCGATTGAAAATTCGCAAGTGGTTTGTGAATGAACTCATTTATAAATATATCAATACATTTATTTATAATTTTATAAATATATTATTTAACAGATAGTTATCAAATTTCAATTTATTATAATAATATAATTAAATTAAATATATTTAATATTATTTAACTCTATTTGGGTCATTGTCGCATGTCTTATTGTTCAAATTGAATGGTTAAAACTTTTCAAGACTCTAGGTCAACCCAACAAAGAACAAAAATCGATGCTACCTATCGAGTTGACATATAACAAGTATATATATAAGTATATATATACATGAGAATATTTAACATATCTAATGCAACATATATATGTACATATACAAAATATAAACTAGTAGATACAACTGTATAAAAAAAATGACAATTTGTCAAAAAAATATCGAGGACTTGCCAATGATCGTAAGTAATGAAGGGCTGAAAGGAAAAGCCAGTAATAGTTGCAATTGTCCATCTTCTCCAAAGACAACATGTGACTTCATGCCTGCAACCATCTGTCTAAGGCTGCGACCATTTGCCTTCTCCAATCAAAGCAACGATTGCAATCATTCGCCTTCAATCTCCACCACCTATGACCCCCTAGCTATAACCATTCGTCTTCTTCAACGGTTTATATTCATCGCCAATACTACTAATTGTTGTTGTCACTCACTGCTCACCACCAAGCACTTGAGGTCGACTTGTCAACCTTTTCATGAACCAAATTGAGCATGAACTTAGAGAAACTTGAATCGACTTAATTCAATTAGAATCCTAGATATATTGATACAAATGTTTATCTAGTCAAACATGTGTGATAAATGTCACCTTTGCCATTTTTAATGTTTTTTATTTTTATTTTTGTTTTTATTTTGTAATTTAAAAATATAAAAGATTCTTTTTATGTGAATTTTTTTTTTTACATTTTGTTCGGAAAAAAAAAATTATTTAGACATATATATGTGTGTCATTTTTATCAGCAATTCATCTGCTTAATTAAGCTGTAGATAATCATGCATATGCTTTTCATTCATGGGGAATTAATTAAGAAACTAATTAATGTTAAATCTTATTAGAAAAAGGAGTAGAATTTAATATTCATTTGCACAAAGCATCAAGATTTTAATTAGGAGCCAGCCTGCAAGTTTAAACAAGAAAACCAAATCTAATATTATATATATATATATGTATATATGTATGTACAATCCTTAACTGCTCTCGAAAGTAAAATAATTATACAGTAATTGATGATGATGATGATGATGGAGCTTTATTGGTTCACCAATTTCAAATCAGTAATCCCCCTGGTCATCGCCGGAATACAGCTTGAGCTTCTCTGAATGCCGCCGCCCTTCCTCTGGAAACCACTTTTATCTCCATCTCGGCTCTTCTTGTTCTTCTTCAAGAGCTCCCTCATGCCCTCCGCCTGCAACAGCACCGGACAAGTCCGCCCGATCCGATTAAACCTAGCGCAAGCGTTCATATGCTTGCTCAAGGCGTCTTCTCTCTTCCCGCCATTCTTCTCCATCTCCTCCGTCACAGCCTCTGCGCACAGCCCGCAGATCATCTTGCCGGAGAACTTGCCGCGGACCTTTCTGATGTAGCCGGGAGTGCACTCCTCCGACATCCCGCAGCACTCGCACTTGCCGTCCTCGACCTCGGCCACGGCCGCCGCCTGCTTCTGCTTCGGTTCCTTGTCGAACATGGCGATCTGGAGGGAGACTTCGGATTTCGTTCTCTGGAGTACCGAGGGCTCGGCGTGAGAACCAGTGCGAATCTTCTCCTTGTTCGGTGCCATGTCAACGAATTGAAAGAGATGATAATGAGCAGATGAAATTCAGTTTCAGAAATGAACTAGGGTTTCGATCGAGCTTTAGAGGATGATAAGGTGCATGACCCTAACCCTAAGTTCTCCTTCACTTGTATATATATCATCTTCCTTATATTGAATGGGGGCCGGGTTCTTGTTCTAGGCCTGCATGAAAACTGTCACTGCATTTAATGTCATTCACGAGTATGTAAGCCACAGCCACACCCAAAGAAGACGGATATAATTCATAGGAGTAATGCTAGGTAGTTGCATACTCAGATTGAGACCCAAGTTGATACTCTACTAATTACTTTTTAATACACTTCTCATTAAATTAAATTTAGTAATTAATTACAAATACACTTCTTATTTAAGTGAGTAATATATTGATAATTGATTAATAAGGTATAAACATAGATCTGCAAAGTAGTATTACTCAATTTATAGATGAATAAAATATTTTGTGTTTTTAAGCCCTTAGAACATAGGTCGAGTAGTTGGATAAACGATATGTCAGTATCAATTCGATAGGTCATGAGTTCGATTCTTGTCCTGTACAGTGATGTAAAATTTCACGTCTACGATTTATATTCCCTGACATAATCAAGTGCACAATCATCAGAGACCGCACAAGGACGATTATCTTAAATATTTTGTGTCTTTAGTCCATTATATATATAAGAGTACTATATGTGGGCTCCATTGGTTTGATTTTATGCTCAATTCAAATTTAACTCGATAATTATTTTTTATTTAAATGTGTGTTTGATTGCATTACCTAGAATTTAATTCTAGATAATATTGGCTAGAAAACAAATTCCATCTCACCCTCTTGGAAAATGAATTCCATGGGAAAAAAAATTTAAATGCTTGTATCTTATATATTTTTTCATAGAAAAATTAAGAGTGTTTGATTGTTTTCCATAGAAAATGTGTAATGATCATAAATTTTCTATAGAAAATATGTGCAATTAAACATTCTAAGAGTGTGTTTGATTGTACACATTTTCTATAGAAAATATATAATTATTACACATTTTCTATGGAAAACAATCAAACACTATTTATTTTTCTATGGAAAAATATGTATGGTACAAACATTTAAAGCTTATTTCCATGGAATTCATTTTTCAAGGGGATGAGGTGGTTTTTATTTTCTAGGCAATATTATCTAGAATTAAATTCTAGATAATGCAATCAAACACATTCTAAGTGTTTTTAATGTTTTTCATTTTTTAATAAAATATTATTTTTTTATTTTCATTTTGTATTATTTTTCATACAACCTAAATCAAATCATGTTGATTTGGGATTTGAGCAATCCTAAGATTATGTCACTATATTTTAAATTAATTACATATTATCACATATTTATTATGATGATAAATTTATAAAATAATGTAAATTATTTTAAAATATTTTAAATTTAGTTTTAATTACAAATATATAATAACATGTATAATTAATTTAAAACATTAGTTACATGATATCTCGCGTGCATAAAATACTTTATCGGGACAATTGGGCTTCTTTTTAAGAATAAAGGGTCACGGGCAGAGACTTGGCCCACGGGCATCCCATTCTCCCGCCCTGGAAGGAAGGGAGGGAAATTGAATAAGTGGTGTTCGTTTAATGAGAAATTAAAGTGTAACGCTATTCAATTGGCTTAAAATAATATTTAGTATTATTGGTTCAATGAGAATAACCGGTATTAGTTTTGGAGAAATGGGCCTAATCACGGTGGCCCTTGGGCCCATCTACTATTCAATAAAGAAGCCCAACCACGTGAAAATGGGTCGGGTTATCAAATAGAATATCGATATTTTCATTATCTACAACCGTATATATATATATTAGAGTGTGTTTGATTGCACATATTTTTTATAGAAAATATGTAATTATTACACATTTTCTATGAAAAATAATCAAACACTCCTTATTTTTCTATGAAAAAATATGTATGGTACAAGTATTTAAACATTTTTTCCATGGAATTCATTTTTTAAGGGAGCGGGGTAGTTTTTATTTTTTAGCCAATATTACCTAGAATTAAATTCTAGGTAATGTAATCAAACACACCCTTAGTGAAAATATAAGACAGTCACCGTTCACTCACCAAGCTACCTTATCGGCTTGATCACCTAATGATGGTTGAAGTGATCATGAATCACCCGAAAAATTCCTTCAATACAATTTAAGTTAATCAAATACGATCTACACCGTCCAATAAATAATAAAAAAAGTTCAAATATTGACTAAGAACAATAGCAATTCCTTTATAGGGTGTTTGTTAATTAAGATATGGTATGGAAAAATTAAGATATGAGATGCATCTCGAATTTCTATCATTCCTAAAATGTTTGTTAAGCTTATTTGAAAATTCTTGAAAAAAATATTAATGATCCCTTATTTTGATCTTTCAAAATATATTTATCTCTCCCTCCTCTCAAGATAAGTATATATTGGTCTTTATAGATAAGAAAAAAAAAAAAAGACATTTGTGTTCTTTAGTGCATTTAAAAAAATTTAACAAATAGTTTGATAAAAATCTTAGAATGCTTTATAATCTTATCTTAATCATTCCATATCTTGATTCGGAATGCACTCCAACCTTATCTTGATGTCTCTTATCTTGTTCATTTTAACAAACGCTCCCTTAGGAAATTATCTTTCGACTAGTTTCAAGTTATGTTGCACAAAAATGTTTTGAAGGTGTCGTTTTGACTTTTTCAAAACATTTTCAGTACTGAAATATCAAAAAACATCAAAAAAAATATTTTCAATCTTTTTTATAATTTTATAACTGTTTCGGGACTATTTTGTAATAGTAGAAAAATATAAGAAACTCATTTACACCTACAAAGAGGTTAAGACACACCAAATATATTTCTACCTTAAAATTTTTAATTTTTTTTCATAATTTATTTAAATACATTATAAAATTTATATTTACTTTTAGGATGAGTAACTATTTTTTCTATATTAAAAATTATATTTATAAAAAAATCTATATTTTTTTATATATACATTTCTCCTGCATTTCTATTTTTTATTCTTTTAAAAAATATTAATTTTTTATTTTCATGTCGTACCATATTCGACTCCTATTTTGTTTTCTTGCAACTTAGTCATCGTTCTGGTTTTGAGCTGCAGACTAGACTTTCGATTGAAGTCATCATCTGTCTATTTGGGTTGTCATTTTCCATTGGGTATTATGGGGCTGAAACTTGCACGCGCCATTAGTGACTTGTTATCCATTCGTTTTCAACTTCAAACTATTGAATTTTAAAGCCCATTTGATTAGACCCTTTCAAATTATCATCATCGGAATAACCAATCGTATTCTTTTCTTTTTATTTTTTTTTATTAGTGCATCGTCACAAGCATTCTTATTGTTCGACTTTACGATATCAGTAAAAGATATAAATTAGAGGATTTAGCAATCAGTTTGATCCCTAACCTTGCCGCAAACGTGAGGGCATCAAGCGATTTTCAACTTCATGATCACTCTAACTGTTGAGTTTTCTCTTCTGATCAGGGTTCGAATACTGAATCTTAATGTTTATTTTCTTTCTCAACAGAGCTATACCCTAAAGGCAACCAAACCAAGTATATCTTTAAGCAATAGAAATTGTTACAAAAATTCACAATGGCAATAGAGGAACAGCCATATCTTCTGTTGTGATTTATAATCTTGTGGTCCAAGTTTGCTGAGTGTGGGATAAATCCAAAGTTTGAAGAGCGACCCCATTGTAGATCGGGAACAAGTCAGCAAGCTGCGGGATATATAGATAGATACATACACTGCATGACCAAATTCAATAATTGGTGCAGCATTGCATTAAATCTCTGTTGCTAGGCGTGTGGTCCTCCCCAAAGTACACAACTGAAATGCACCACTCAATTGGTTGTTGAAAATTGAAAATTGTACAAGTACATGCACCTACGTTCAATTACATCCACTCTAATTACTTAACTCAAAATTATATAAACTAGAAAGAAGTGAAAGAGTCCTAATAGAAAAAAAGGAGAAATTATTTTCTTAAAAGTGTCCCTTCGAATCAATACTCTTGACCACGCAACATCACTCTCGAGGCCAGTCTCCTTGGAGATATACTTTGTAAGTTGGCGATCCACTTAGTTGAGCCAAGCTCTTAATAAAAATTTAAGAAGACCTGCTCAGGGCACAGTCAAGTGATAAAAAGAGAGATTTATAAAGATGTACTCATACTAAAGATTTTTAGTGTAGGATCGATTTTTGGAGAAAGTAATTTTTTTTTAGGATAGTTCTTGATAAATGTTAGTGGATGCAACCTCAAACTCTGATCATTTGAGCATATTTCTCGATTTATTTCTCTCATGATAACTTAAAGATGAGTTTACGAGAAGTGCGAGTGATAACGCGTAATTAGAAAAAAAAATAAATTAAGAAGACCTGTTTCTTGCACAACGTGGCCTGTTCTGCCTCAGGCTCTCCTTTTGTCCTTTTGAAAGAGAGGGGGGGGGGGGACAGTTTCTAAAGTCAATTTGATAGGCTCGTGATACTGACACGTGGACCAATCTTGGTGAAAAAGTAGGGACTCTGGCCCTGGATATGATCGAAGATCGGATGGATCCCTCCAAATTGCACGTCCCATCCAAACGCACCCTAACTAGTTTCGCCATTCTCGTCTATTTTCTCCACGTGGACTGAGCACAAAAAAAAAAATATTTATTAATTAAAATATAAATTAAAAAAATAATATATATAAAATATTATAATTTTTTTATTTCTATTATATTTGTTAATTTTTTTGACAATATTTAAAAAAAATTACATAACTCTCATTTAAATTTTTCTATATATGTTTGTTTTTCTTCGCTTAAGATAAATATATATTGATTCTTATAGATAAAAAAAATGACGCTTGTATTTTCTAAAGCGTTATAAAAAATTTAACAAATTTTGAAATATTTTTCAAACTTATATTGACCATTCTATATTTTAGTTCAAAAAATATTTTAATTTTATTTTGATATAACTTTATCTTACTCATTTTGACAAATATTACTAAATAAAGTTTTATTATAACAAGAAGTAATGAGTGAAATAAATTATTATATTTAATTTAAAAATTAAATTAATTATTATATTTAAAAAATGACAAATGAATTATTCTATTTTTAAAATTTGGAGTCAAATTGAAATTATTTTACAAATTCATTATTAGGAGTAGATTTTTATAAAGATCAAACGTGTAAAATATTTGAATTTTTAATGTAAATGTCACATAGTCAATTATTATTTTTCAAAAATTATGAGTATAATAAGAGTGTTCCTTGACAAAAAAAATACTTTAATATGATGATCTCATGATAATTGAGAATTAATTAAATAGATAATTCTATTCACGACTGGTGGTGAAGAATTTCTCAAAAAAATTAAGAATTATTAATTTCTTTAAATATTAAATGAATTCAATCTTATACATATGCGAAAAAAGTAATAAAAAAAAAAAAGAAGAACTAGAAGGATGAACGAGAGTTTACCTTTTATATGGTTAAACTTATATTTTTGTTCATGTATTTTGTTTTATGTAATTATTTAAATTTTTTATTATTTATATTATATCTCAATATCTACATTTTTAAGTTAATTTAATCTATTATTCTTTGATTTTTTTTGTGTGATAATATAAATTTTTTATTATTTCGATTATATTTTTGTATTCATATTTTTGAGTTAATTTAATATTTAAATTTTGGTATGTAAAAAAAAATAAAATGAGATGACTCATGTCTTAGAGTTAAATTAATTTAAAATTTTAAGTATAAATATATAATTAAAATAATAAAAAATTTGAATAGTGATGTGAAAAAAAGTCAAAAGTATATAAATTAAATTATTTCAAAAATATAAATCTAAAAAAATAATTAAAACAACAAAAAAAATTAAATAAGTACACATTTCCTACTTATTAATCGTATTACTGTGAGAACTGTAATTTATTAATAAATAATAATGAATGGAATTTTATAAATAAAATTTAGGAGGCCACGTAGGGATGTGATCTGATTTAATACTGTTGCATGAAAATACAATACGATCCCTCGGATCTCGCTATAAATGCGAAACCGAGGGGAGAGCGAACGCTACTTTTACTTTCCATATTTTAGGCATTTTCGCCCTCTACGTCTCTGTATTCTCTCTTTGAATTGAGATTCTCTCGCCCCCGCTCCGTCGTCGTCCTCCGCCCTTCTCCGCGGCGTATGGCAGCGGTGCCGGTGGAAGAGCAGCTGACCTCGGGGGCCAGCGGCCGCATCATCCCCGTCTTCAAGAACCTGCGCCGATCGGTCCTCTCCTACGACTCGCTCTGCCGCTCTCTCGTCTTCATCCAATCGATCTTCCTCTGGTTCCTCCTCCTCCTCCGCCCCCGCCGCCGCCTCTCCTCGACCTCCTCTCCGTCTCCGCCTCCGTCGCCGCCTTCCTCCGCCGCGAAGCGCAGGTTTGCCGTCCGGAGGGAGGAGGAGGACACTCTGAGGCGGCGAGCCCTCGCTGAGGGTTTGCGGATGGTGGCTGAGACCGACAATTGGGCCACCGAGTGCAATTGGAGCACCTCGCTCTTCTATGGAGTCAGGCGCAACGCGTTGTTCTGCCGCTCGTGGTTCCCGGTCAACGGTGAAATCAAGTAAGTTTCCTTTGCAAATTGGTAAATTTCTGTAATTTACTTGTGGTTGCTATGGATGCGACTGAGACTTTACTTAATTGATTGTTGTAGGTTTTTTGTGATTCATTTGGTTGCAGGGAAAATAGAGGAAGTTTTTTCTTAAAAGAAAACGTTCAAATTTGTGTATGTTAGTTGCTTCTTGATAATGACGAACTTCCTTTGAATTTGGCTTCAACCGAATTAGTCTGTAGATTAGGAGTATTTTTCGTTTCCTTCCTTTTCACTTATGCCTTTCTTCTACCGGTTAGCAGGACGAGGCAATTGGTAAAACCTTTTCCTAAGCTTGTTGAAATGAAAATGATACCAAATTTTCCGTGATTGAGTTTGGTTTCCTTGCTGTATCTGTTAAGTTGAATCCTAATGGTTTGCTTGAATTAGTTTTAATCGTACTTACCAGATAACATAGACCTGCTTTTTATTCATATTTCGCTGGCTCATTTGCCTTGTTGTGATGTGATGTGCAAGGAGACTATCTTTGATTAACGAATTTGGAGACAAAAGCTCATCTAAACTTTTGAAAAAAGGAACTGCAAAAAATGTTTCGAAGTTCTCTTAGAGTCACAAGTACTGTCAAGTAATGTTTAGAGAAAAAAAAGGAAGTAAAAACTAAAAATCTTCTTAGAAAAACATTTTAGAAATATATTTTTGGTATTTCTTACTATCTTTTCAGGTCCGGAGCTTATTTTTCAACAATAATAGACGCTTTTTATATCTAATTTTTGTAAATATTATGACTCTGGCTAATTCCACTAATTGGTTAGAAGATGATGATCCTAGTTTTCAATATTTTAATCAAACTATTTATAATTGTTCTGTTTAAATTGAAATTGCTTCCATATATGATATCCCGTAATAATTTCACATCAGGTTTCCATTGTGCGAATTCTTCTAACAGTTCTGTTTAGATTTCCTATACTGGCCACTTTGAGATAGCAATAATGGAATCAGTATGATTATTCTTGGTCCTGTGGTTAATTGAACATAGTGTTGTCTAAAATAATATACTTTGCATGTCATAACTTTTGGCTGCTTTCTGTCAAGAGCTCCTTATTCTAGGACTCCAGTGATTTTCCCTACTGTTGTCTGACAACTGCATCTGATTCTGGGTATTCTCCATGTTCTATGCCTATTTGCTGTTGTTTTTGTTGTTAGATATGTAATTTGTTCTCTTCATGAATTATTTCACTTGATGAAGGCAAATAATTATTCATGAATTATTTCAATTTTGTGGTCTTCGTGAAGCCTATGGATTATTTCAAATTTTTGTGTTTAGTTTTCATTGTCAGTTGAAAAAAATGAAAACTGAACCTGTTGTTTATATTTTTGTTGTCTCAAAAACACAAAATATCATTTTATAGATCTATTTATGTTAATTTTTTCTTTATATAATTTTATGTTATTTATATTAATTTCTTTTGTTTAATAGTTGTAATTATTTGTGAAAATATATATTTTGAAAAGTTATTGAAGGAACTAAAATCAGAAAATGGAGGAGACTAAAATGAGCACAACATGGAAACGCTGGTCTTTTCGTTAGTGTTTTTGTGTTTTGCCATTTTTTTTAAAATGAGTGAATTTTCCCTGAAACAAAAACTGCCAGTCAAATTGTTAAAAATTGGGTGGTTCAACTGTGAACCAGATGAACTGTCCTGCATTAATACCAGATTCCCCCTTCAATCCTAGGTTCTTCTAGTTTTTTGGGCTCACGGGAAGTAGGCTTGAAGACATTAATCTATCAGACTGGCAACTAAAACCCCAAAATGATTAGGAGCTAAATTGATCTGGGAGCAGTTAACTTTCGACTTCTCTAAACACCCAAGACCTCCTGCTATATAAATAAGAGAACAACAATCAACGGGAGAGAGAGAGAGGGTCTACGAAGACAATAGTAGAGGAGCAGTGGTGGCTGTTTGCTGTAGATGCGAAGCAGAGAACAGAGAGGAGGGGGGTTGTTTGCTGCGGCATCTGCATTTATAACACCAGTCCTGCTAGAGCCTACCTTTGATTTCTTGGGTTGTCAGTGGTAAGAATGGCTCCAAGGCCAACTATCCAGATGGAGAGAGCACTAGTTTACCTGACTTTTTCTGCTTTCTGTTGACCAGAAAAACCTTTTTAACAAAGGGCTTCACAAAAAAGAGCAAACAGTAAACATCTTTAAAAAGCCTTCCGCCAAGCCTATGTGTCCACAACCTCTCTAGTCATGAGATAATCATTAAGCATTGCTAAGAGAGAATTTTGTTGGAGGAGAGAGAGATTTCAAATCTTTTGTTGCAGGGTAGAGTGGAATGCAGAGTAGTGGTGGCAGTTCTGGTCTTTTGGCTTTTGGGCCTCTTGATAGGAGAGTATAAAATATATGTATATATGTGTATATATATCATTTGCATTTCTTCTTTCTTTGGTTATGGGTTCATTACCTGATATGAGAGTTTCTATATGCACATATAGTATATTCATTGTATTATGGGAAAATATTTTAAATGTAGAATAATGTTATTAAAGATTATATAATATCTATCAAAAAAAAGGTTTTACAATATATTTTTTATTTTTAGATAAGAAATTTAAGTATTATATAATTATTTATTTTTATTTCTTTAATAATATTATATTGTGGTTTGACTCTGGTCCTACCATTAACCCTTGACCCTCTTCTTTTGCCAATTCAATATGTGGTCTGGTTTTAAAACATTGGCATTTTCTCTTTCTTTTTGCTCCAAAATTTTGAAAATTTAACACAAAAAACTGAAAACAGTAAGAACTTGAGCAGGTCCTAAGAAATTTCTTTCTTTATCTATCTTAAAGTCATCTGGTCCTGTTCATAATTTCATTGACTCTACCTAATAGAGATGGTGGGTTCTAGTTATGTTAGTTTGAATTTATTTGTGAATTTAGCAGGCTAGGATCTTTGGTTTTTGTGTCCCATTTTAATTTGAATTCCTAGATTGTTAAAGATTTATGAGTATGTAGAATTAGTAATACATCACAAGTGTAGGAATTATTTGGACTTGGATGATTTATTAATCAAGTGCAGAGATTGTTATTAATTTTTTCCTCCCTCTTTGCTCGTGTACTTTTTCTCTGTTTCTTATTCTATTCCCCAGTTCTTTCTTCTTCTCTTGATTATGTTCACTTATTCTTGTCTGCATCCTTGCTTCATCATCTCTTAATTTCATTTGTTTTTGGAGTGAGGCAGGGTATATATCAATCTCTATACTATATAGTCTTAGAAATGATTTTCTAATGTACTCATAAAAGAGCTTCAATTTGTTCCATTGGGAATATCATAACGCCTTATCAATTACCAATAACTTGCCTTTGATAATAAAGAACAAAGTGGAATGTCTATTTTGATTTTAATGTAGAAGTAGACATGAAAAGGTAGAGCTGATAAGAAACCTAATAAGATATACACCGAGGAGTACAAGTACATATGTTTCAGCAAAATCCATCCTGTAAAGCTTTTGTTAAGATTGGTTGTACCGACACCCATAGGTAAACTGCTACTTCTTTTACTGAGAATGATACTTCTTAGTGTTTCTCTTTTATCTAGAAAATATGTGATGGAAGATGCTTATTTTTGCTTCTTTAGGTAAGCAGGATATTGTTAACTAGGAACATAGAGGACGTACCTGTATACACCCATAGCTAGCATAGGAGGTCTTGGAGTTCTCCCATGGTTTGTAATCCTCAAATACCAATTGAACAGAAGTGTCAAAGGTTGAGCCTTTAATTTTATGGGAGGTTCTTTTTACACACACACAAAACTTCAATGCTTGAAGGCTGAAGAAGTTTCAAATAATCTCTTTATCTTATAACTTGAATGCATCAGCTTGCAGACAACTAAGAGTTCCTTTTATTTTCTTTGTTTTCTCCTTTTTTATTTATTTTTTTTTATGTCACTCTCCTACTTATATACAGTGTGCTTGTTATTTCAGGGGTATAATTGTCATCATGCATGGGCTTAATGAGCACAGGTAAGATGGATGGTTTCAGTTTGACTTCCTCATTTTATTTGAGCCTATTATTATACTGAGCTACAAGGCAGCTGCAGTACATGGTAGAAGTCAAACTGCTACTATTTGAAGCTCTCTAACCTTGTATTTTTTTAGGTAAAATGTAGGAGCCTTACAATTGTTTTGTGAATGTTCATTTTCAGTGGAAGATATGCTGATTTTGCCAGGCAACTAAACTTGTGCACTTTTGGTGTGTATGCGATGGATTGGATAGGTATTTACCCTATGTGATTGCATTTAGTTTGTATTATGTTATCATTATATTTGTATGATGCTGTTATCCGTGTTAGCTGCAATGTTAAACTCGTTCTGGTTAACCTATTTGCATTATTGAGACTCCCCTTAAAGGTTTAAAATTGGCTACTTCTTTCTCGTTGATTAGCATTGAGAAGATATGCCACCTTGCATCTTGTGGACGTACAGTTGTGAACAACTCAAAATTATTTGTTCTGCCCACCAACTAAATTATGCTAGGGAAGTTTTAGTACCCTGGCCATGCAAAGATAAATTTGCATAAAGTTTTTGAGCTAAGGCATGCAAAGTTTTGGCCACATTGTAGTTCCATCAGCAATCCAACCATTCCTCTTAGGGGTATCTTGTTGGAAGTACTGCTGTTTATGCTGCATATATCAACTAAGACATCCAATTTCCAGCAAGCTGTGCTAGTTGGAAACTCTGGAATTATTAAATACTTATGGGGGGTGGGGGCGATTTATATGCTTTCATTCTAATATGAAATTGTGATTCTACCAATTTCCCAACTATGATTATACACTAACACATATTTAACCTTGATAATCGTATTAGCTGAAACAAATTCTTTTGGGGGCTAACCTGAAACAAAATTATTTTTGAGTGGCTAAGTGATGGTAATAAAAAAAAATTGGAGAGCTAGGGGAGCCACCCACCCCACTCAAAAAGCCTCCCTTTGCATCTGCTAGTGGTTCAGCCATTCCATTTGGATGAGTTAATGTTTTAGTAATTGGATTATTCTTCCCCTTTTTGTAGGTCATGGTGGGAGTGATGGATTACATGGATATGTGCCTTCACTTGATCATGTTGTTGCGGACACTGTAAGTTCTTGTTTTGTTAGCTTTCTCTTGCCTGCTTAAAAGTGCAGAACTAAAAGCGCATAATGTTTGTTACCCTATATCTATTGAGTTATTTCTGCTCTGTATCACAAGTACCCTTTTGTCTACCTCTCTCAGTGACCCTTTTTTTTCAGACACCATAGCCTAGCACACTGCACACTTTCACCCCCCAATATGCTTCTTGGAGATTTTGTGTGCTGCTAAATATGAGTTATTGTTTTTTATATGGTTAGATAAGTTCTGTGTTTTTCCCTCTTTTAACAGGGGGCTTTCTTGGAGAAGATTAAATCAGAAAACCCTGGAATTCCAACCTTTCTCTTTGGTCACTCAACCGGAGGAGCTGTTGTTTTGAAAGTAAGCATCCACTGATATGCATACCATTCCAACTGATTCATTCTGATTGGGGTATTATATTTACAGTGAGCTCCTTCATGCAGGCAGCTTCCTATCCACACATTGCACAGATGCTCGAAGGGATCATACTGACATCTCCAGCTTTGCGCGTTAAGCCAGCGCATCCAATAGTTGGTGTAAGTCTTTTATACCCCACACCATGTATGAGTTATGACAGGATTGTCTGAAATTCTACTTGGGACTGTTTTGACCTGTTGACGTAATTCAGTTTCAAAACAAGACTTCAGAGCTAGTTTGTATTGTTGATGATATTTAGCTTCCTTTTTTTTTTTTTTTGCTCGGTATATTAAGCTTAATTTCAGAAGTTCACTTCAAATCCCCGCCACTAATCTCTTTCTCTATCACACACGTGTTGTGTTGGCTGGTTAAAATTTTGAATGTTGTGGGATCCACCTGTCCTAGGGTTTATGTGCCATTGTGCCTGTTGGAGTATGAATGCTAAGGAAAACACTAGTGATATTTGATTTGTCAATTGTCACCGGTAATCCTGGTTCGCCTGCATGGGTTTTGGAATTGATTTTTTTTAATTACCAATTAGAATATCTGTGCGTGTTTTCTTTCTTATGAAATCTGCGTTCCATTGCTTAGGATCAGTACAATTGACACGGGCGCCATTGTAGTAACTGCTGTTCACTTGTTCATGCAGGCTGTGGCGCCTCTATTTTCACTGGTTGCCCCCAAGTACCAGTTCAAAGGTGCCAACAAAAGGGGCATTCCAGTTTCAAGGGATCCGGCAGCGCTCCTGGCCAAGTACTCTGATCCATTGGTGTACACTGGACCGATGAGGATCCGAACAGGGCATGAGATCTTGCGCATATCCTCCCACCTGATGCGGAACTTCAAGTCCGTGACAATCCCATTCTTTGTCCTCCATGGGACTGCAGATAGAGTAACAGATCCACTGGCCTCCCAGGATCTGTACAGCGAGGCCGCCTCTCAGTTCAAGGACATAAAGCTTTACGAAGGCTTCCTGCACGACCTTCTCTTCGAGCCTGAGCGCGAGGAAGTGGCACAGGACATCATTAATTGGATGGAGAAGAGATTGAATGCTGGAAACCTTGAAAACGTTAATAGCCAGTGGTAAAACTCTGTTTTCTGCGGCAGATCACGTTAGGTAGCATGGTATCTAATTGGGCATTATTATTATTATTATTACTATTATTATTATTAGCGTTTGAAGAAGGGGGTGCTGTGGTGTATCCAATTAGATGATTTGTTTCTTGGGCTTTGATTTGAAATCTCACCCTTGAAAGAAGATGCATGTATGAAGTGGGGGTTACTGTGAAAAGGGAACTTTGTAGCTATATATATTCATATATATATTTGCTCTTGCAAATGGATGTGAGAGCAGCTTTCTATAATCTCCAAAATCAACTGGTGCTGTGTTTTGATGGGTTGCCGCTGGTTTGTGTTTGAAAACACAGTCAAGAGTAAGGCAAAGACAAATGAAGAAGGATGACGTATGCTGTACCTACATCTCAAATGTTTTACCCTCGGTTTGAGTTGGCGTTGGTTTTCACAATTTTTCGTTTTATGTCTTCGAGGTTATATATCTACCGACTACCAACACCCTCTGCCTCTGGTGGCGTACTTTTATTATTTTGTGTTATTATAAAAAAAAATTATATTATATTTTTTTAAGATATATATATATTTAACTTTAATAAATGACAGATGCCACGCAAATGCAACCTAAACATTTTTCTATCTTAAATCTTGTGTTGTTAAAGGTACATAATAAAGTGTATTAAATTAATGCATTATTTTTCTGAAAACGCCAATATCTACTTTGGTTTGTTGGGAGTAGACATGGTCACGGTTCATGAACCGTCAGTTCTGATTCAAGAAATCTTTGAACCTGAACTGAACCGCCCAAAGGCGGTTTGGAACGGTTCGGTTCCGGTTCTGGTTCGTGCCGGTTCGGTCAACGGTTGGGACTGGTTCGATCAACGGTTTCGGTTCCGGTTCAAATCGAATTTTTTTATTTTTTTTAAATATTGTTGTATTCAATTTTGGTCCTTGTTCCGTTGTTCGGTTCGGTTTGGTTTCGATTTTTAATTGTTAAATGTAATTGTAAATATAGATATTCTTAACCATATTTTTAATAAAAAATATTACTAAAAATTGAAGAAATATAAGTAATAATTTCATTAAAAATAATTAAAACAACTAAACAAGTATGTAATACAAGTAATTAATTTTTACAAATGTGAAAAATAAAAAATAAAAAATGGAATTAGACTTAATTTCATTAAAAAATAATTACAACAAAAATGTAATAATAGTAATTAATTTTTACAAATGTGAAAAAAAATAAAAAATGGACTTTGATCCTATGCATCTTCATTGGAGTCGGAAGTCGCCGTTGTTGAACCATCATTAACCCATTCGTCAGATGATGATGAATGGATAAGTTCTTCTTGACGTCGCATGTTAGCTCTTTCCCAATCATCGAGGCAAACTTGAGCTTCCAATGATTCTGGAGCCAATCTTGATCTTCTTTCGTCCAAAATGTTGCCTCCACTACTGAATGTTTGTTCAACGGCTACAGTTGAAGCTGGAACTGCAAGAAGTTGACTTGCATTAATTGCAAGAGTTTGAAATGTCTCCTTGTGCCTTTTCCACCACTCCAAAATTTCAAAATTTAAACCTGTATCATCACCAAACTCAAAAACTGTGGTTAGATAAGTTTCGAGCTCCGAATGTGAGCTCGATCTAGGTTTTTTCCTCCTTTGATCTAAAAATTTATGACCCCATTTCATTGGTTGGGAGGAAGAGGAATGCGAAGCCATGGATGTAAATGATTCTTCACTACTAGGAGCAATAACATATGCTTCATATAATTGATTGCATAAAGTTCTAACCTTAGAAATTATAATATTCACATCAATTTCTTTATTATTTTCTAATCCTAACAACGAATAATAGTTAGACAAACACTCAATTAAACCATCAAATTTACACCTAGGATCAAATACCATAGTAACAAGAAAAATTTCACGAATAAATTGATAATAACGTAACCATTTTTCTCTCATTTCTAAAACAGCATGACAAATTTCTTCAACATTAATTCCTTCCATTAATACACCGGCCACATTCATTGCTTCTATTAAAAATTGATGTGAAGTTGGTTTATAAACACTACTAAGTGTATGAGTAGCATCATTAAAAATTTGTAAAATATTCAAAATTGAACTATAAACATTCCACATAGTTGGAAAAATAGGATATTGTGGAATATAATTTGCTGCAAAAGAACACAATAAATCTTTATATTCAAAAGATTGATTAAGTAATTTAAAAGTTAAGTTCCAATGAGTAGGAACATCTTTTGAAAAACGTTTTGGGGTTTGACCATTGGAGGTGCAAAAATGTGCCCATGCTTTTGCAGTTCGAGGGTGTACCCAAATATAAAAAATAACATTTCTAATTGAATCTAAATAAGAATTAAGTGACTTAATACCATCTTGAACACATAAATTTAAAACATGGCATGCACATCTAACATGAAAAAATCTTCCACCAAAATTTGGTTGGCAAATTCTTTTCAATTCATTAATAGAAGTAGTATTAGCCGATGCATTATCAAAAGAAATTGAAAAAATTCTATTAACTAATCTATATTCTTGTAAATTTTTTTGAATTAATTTACAAATATTTTCAGGATTATGACTTTCATCAAAACATCGATACGCAAGAATTCTTTTTTGTAAAACATAATTTTCATCAACCCAATGACAAGTAATACCCATATATGAATGAGTTTGCCAATGATCACTCCAAATATCACTACAAATAGAAACATTAATATTATTGTTTTGAAAATATGTTATCAATTCAATTTTTGAGTTTTTAAACAATTTTAACAAATTCCTTTTCAAAGTATTTCTAGGAATTAATTTAAAACTAGGATTAACAAAGTTTTGACAAAATCGAGTAAAACCTAATTTTTCACCAAAACTAAAAGATAAATGATCAATTGCTACCATTTCAGGTAAACCAGACCTACAATTAGCTTCATTATAATGAAATAATTAAGGAGAGTTTGAAGAGGTAGCAAACCCGGATATTTGTGTTTGATCGCGGCTCAATCCAACCTTGAGCGGGTGCTTTGTTTGCAAATGTCGGGCGAAAGTACCATATCCACCTCCTTGCTTGAATTTGTATACCTGATTACAATAATTACAAGATACATCAAATTTACCATCTCCTTTTGGTGTTTTCTTGAAATGAATATTAAAAATATCAGAAGTAGAAATTTTTCCACCTCCCTTTTGTTGAGTTTCACTCTCTTGTGTTTGAAAATTTTGAGTTTCAAACTCAACATTTTCAACATTTTCAAAATTTCTACCTTCACTTGCCATTTTTTTTAAAAAAGTATGATAATAAAAAAAATATAATAATGATAAAATAATATAGTAAAAAATTGACAAATATAATGAAAATATTAGTAATAATATAATATAGTAACAAGTAATAAATAATTAACAATATAATTGAATAAATTGACAAATAACAAAATGAGAAGATTGAAGAAATTGAAATTGAAATATTAAATGAGAGACAAAATAGAGAGAATAATAGCTTGAGACTTGAGAGAGAGAGAGAGAGAGAGAGAGAAAGTGTGAAAAATGAGTGGGGGAGGGAGGGGTATATATAGATAGGAATCATAGGATTAGAAAAAAAAAAAAATTGGGCTGCTGCCGCTGCCCGTTGGCAGCAGCCAACGGTCCAATTTTGGACCGTTGCGGGGGGAAGGGGGGGTGGTTCCGCGGAATCGCCGGTTCCGATTCCGCGGAACCTCGAACGGGATCAAATTTCGCCAGTTCGGTCTGGTTCCGAGTCCGGTTTCGACCGATCTGATTTTGGTTCGAACCGCCGATTCAATTCAATTTTGGCCATGTCTAATTGGGAGGGCGGGAGATAGTCATGATCTTCTTCGCGTCGGGCATCTTTTATCTTGTCTGACATGTGAAGCATACATATAATGTACAGCACAACAACCCCCCCCCCCCCAAGCATATATTTCTAAAAATATACATATATTCTAATTACTAAAAATATATTCTAAATTTTATAAAAACTAAATATATATTATATTTCAAAAATATAGAGAATTACACATTTCGAACCATAGAAATATATAATATTTTCAAAAATATACAAAAAAAAATATTTTCTTAACTTTATACATAAACAAAATATGTATACATATAGTTTTTTTTAAATTATTTTAATTTATCACTATACAAACTAACAAAGAGCTGAATCAATTTTTTTCCTCTCTTTTTAGTTTTAGTAAAGGAGTATTAAATATCGAGACTCCAAAAATATAATACAAATAAGTCTTGTGAGATGTAAAATGTTGGTTAGTTTGATGGACAATACTATTTACACAATCGTTTTGACAATCAATTGAACAATTTAATTTATCGTCAGCTTCACCTCCACTCGCCCCTCACCTACTCTTTGTCTCTCACTCTCTCTCACGCACAGTCTCCTCCCCTGCATGCCCCCATGTCCCTCAGTTTTGGCCCCCGCACACACAATTATCAAAGATAGATAAGATAATTTAATATTTTTTAAAATATTACTATAATATCTTTTAATATTATATTTTTATTTATTAAGCAATATTGTAAATAAATTACAACTTAATAATATTTTATAAAAGACAAGTTTGATCTATTGATCGTATCGTGATTGTGAGAGACAGAGAGTAGGCGAAGGACGGGTGGGGGTGAAGCCAACAATAACAATGGGTGAAGATGCGGGCAACAACCGTAGGGGAGGAGACTGTGTGCAAGAGAGAGAGAGAATGAATGAGTAAGTATTCAAATTATTGATTGTCTAGATTAATTTATCACGATATTTGGTGTCAAAATAATATCACAATAAATTGAATTATTTAATCGATTGTTAAAATGATTGTGCAAATAGCATTACTTGTCAAACCAATCAAACTTTTACATCTCACAAGACTTATCTACATCTTACGATATTTAGTATTTCTTTACCAAAACTAGAAAAGAGAAAAAAAAAAAAATGATTCTCCTCTTTGTTAATTTGTATAGTGGTAAATTAAAATAACTTTTGAAAAAACTATATATACATATGTATTTAGTTTATGTACAAAGTTAAGAAAATATATTTTTCTATCCAGAAAATGTTTTTTTCTGTATATTTTTAAAAATATTATATATTTTTATGGTTAGAAATGTGTAATTCTCTATATTTTTGAAATATAATATATATTTAATTTTTATAAAATTGTGAATATATATTTTTAGTAATTAGAATATATGTATATTTTTTAGAAGAGGGTGTTCGGGTTCTATGCTCAATATATATACTGGAGGCGGGCATTTTTTAATTAGTCAAATGTATTAGTCGTCTCTATCTATTGGTAGCCGGCGTCTACTCACTCACTCGTTCAAATAAATAATTCAACTCTTGAAATATATTTAAGTTACACGTCTCTATTTTATTATTATTTTAATCCCACCCACGGGTTTATATAGATAACCATTCTCACTAAGCTTAATAATCTCCGGAATCTCCAATGGAACCAAAATGGACATGGAAGATGTCAACAAGCTTAATGCGAGCAAATGCAGGCCAAATATGGCCACTGGTGAAGGACTTCTTCAACATCCACAAGTGGTTTCCCGGCGTGCCAACTGGCTACGGCGTCCATGGCACCAACGGCGAAGTGGGCTGCGTCCGCTTCAACGCCGGCTTCCAGATCCCCGCCGTTGACGGCGGCGACGTCAGCTGGTCCAAGGAGAGGTTGACCGTCGTCGACCCCATTCAGCGGCTGATCAGCTATGAGATCCTCGACTGCAATATTGGGTTCAAGTCTTACGTTTCCACCATCAAGGTCCTGCCGTTGCCCGGAGCCGGAGAAGGAGACGGGGGAGGGTGTGTGATCGAGTGGTCTGTCGCCGTGGATCCGGTGCCGGGGTGGAGAATGGTGGACTTGGTTGAGAAGTATGAAAGTGGGTTTCAGGTTATGGCGAAGAAAATGGAGGACGACGCCCTTGCAGCTGGAACCTCCGAGCAGGCGCCGGCGCCGTAAACCGTAAGGAAGCTGGCCGTATATATGGAATGGGAAAATTAATAATTTGGGGCCGAAGATTAATTTGAATTTTCTAGATGCATCTGTATCTTGGTTTGGTTTACGTGTGTGCAACTTCAATTTCCCTTTATTCATATTAGTAGTGTAGTTCATGAATTGATTCCTACTCTTAAACACTCCTACTGTCCCTTAAAAAGTCTCTTCCCCCTACGTATCACTCTCCTCTCTAATAACAAATATATCAAATTAAGTACTAATTTTACCATCCAAAAACAGATAAGAAAAAACAGATCACTGGTTCAGCTTTTCAATATGTTTTTTTTTTTTCATTTTGTTGGAATTTTATTGATTGATGGAAATGTTTAAAGGAAAAGAAATTGAATTGAAATAGTTCAAGTTCTTGGAATTGAAAAATTAATTGTATTGATCGAAATGATATTAGAATGGTTGGATTGGAGCCCTTGTTTTCAAAATTAGAAAGATGGTAGAGAACTTTGGTAGAAAGTTTTGGCAGACGATTGGTTTATAGTTTTTAGCTTGCCTTATATATGGCCCCCCAAGCCTATTTATAGGTTTCAATGGTTGCGTCGCCAACTTTCTAGAGAATTTTTTATTTTTCTTAGATAATAATTTTTAGTTGATTCTAAATCTAGATATTTTCTTAGGTCTTTCTAGATTTCCACTTAAGGAAAAAACTAATAGTTTATAGACTTTTCTTTGTTTTTGTATCGTTTCCTCCAAGTCTCTAGATTTCTCTTTGAAATTTTCTTCTCTTAATTTGTAGAATGTGCATCAATTTTCAACACTCCTCCTCGATGTGCATTCTTGAAACTCCAATCATATCTCACAGTTGCTCGAACTTTTCTCATGGTAGTGCTTTGGTGAAAATATCTCTCAGTTGTTCTTCAATTCTGCAATATTCTAGTTTAATCTTCTTATTTGCTTCAATTTCTCTTATGAAGTCATACTTGATTCGAATGTGTTTTGTTCTGTTGTGGAACATGGGATTCTTTGCCAATGCGATTGCTGACTTGTTGTCACAGTAGATTGTGATTGGTTCCTCAGAGTTCTCCCATGTCTTCAAATATATGCTTTAGCCATATAGCTTGGCTTGTTGTAGCAGTTGTTGCTATGTACTCTATCTTGACTGATGATTGGGCTACTATTACTTGTTTCTTTAATCCCCATGAAAATATTTTTGATCCCATTGTGAATGCATAGCTAGAAGTGCTTCTCATGTCATCTGTTGATTCTGTCCAATCACTATCTATATAGCCAATTAGTTTTGAGTCATCAATGGGTCGATAGCATATGCCTTAATCTTTTGTGCCTTACAAGTACCTAAGCACTCGTTTTCTTGCTCCGAAGTGTACTTGACTTGGTTGTTGTATGTATCTTGATAGCAAACTTGTGGCAAACATGATATATATGGTCTTGTGTTTGTCAGATATAGAAGGCTTCCAATGAGACTTCTATATTGATAGCTATCTGCTAACTCAACACCATCTTCTTTCTGGCATTCTTTGTTGTTGTTTAGTGGGGTTGCCACTGTTTTGCAACCATTCATGTTGAACCTCTTAATTAAGCTCTTAGTATATTTCTTTTGAATATTTCATTAGACCCAAGTCAGTCATCTCGAATGTCTTCATCATATCTTCCCTGAATTCTTTGAGCATCTTCTCATCATTCCCTGTGTAGATGAGATCATCCATGTATAAGGAGACAATGAGAGTTTCATCATGTCCTTGGGTCTTAACGTAGAGTGTAGGTTCACTCTTGTTTTTCCTGAAACCTTGATTTATAAAGTAGTCATCAATTTTGATATACCGGTTGTTTTAATTCATAGAGAGTCTTCTTGAGCCTTAATACTTTGTCTTCATGACCTTATATCACAAATCCTTGTGGTTGCTCCACATTTATTTCTTCTTGAAGATTCCCATTCAAAAATGTTGATTTCACATCAAGTTGATAGATATGCCACTTTTTCTGAGCAACGAGTGCTAATAGTGCCCTTATTGTGTCATGGAGTGCTATTAGAGCAAAGATTTCGTCGTAGTCAACTTCAAATTGTTGCGAGTAGCTTTTTGCTACTAGTCTAGCCTTTTGTTTTTGTATTGTCCCATCAGCATTGAGCTTAGTCTTATAGATCCACTTTACTCCAATGACTTCTTTGTCTTTTGGAAGTTCCACCAGCTCCCAAGTTTCATTTTTCTTAATCATTCTTATCTCTTCTTCCATTACTTTCACCCAGACTTCTTATTTTGAAGCTGCTTCATAATTCTCTGGCTTATTATAGCTAGATTGCATGTCTCATATATATCGTTGAGAAATCTGGTTCTCGGTGTTGTTTCTAGAGAAGATTGAATTTGTTGTCTTGGTGATGATGGTGGAGTTGATTATGTTTCTCCTGGAGAATCCATATCTTCATTTGGTTGAAATGATGCCGGTATGCTGATACTTTTCTTCTCAACTTCTTTTTTCTCCCAATTATATGTTGCATTCTCGTCAAATATCACGTCTTGACTTATAATCAACTTTTTTGTTCTTAGGTTGTAGACACAATAACCTTTTGATTGAGAACTGTAGTCCAAGAAGATTCCTTTCTCAAATTTCTCATCTAGTTTATTTTTTTTTTTTTTGTTCTGGAGTATGCATGTAGCATATGCTTCCAAATACTTTGAGATGCTTGGCTAATGGCTTTTGTCCACTCCAAACTTCAATTGGAGTCCTGTTTTGTACAACCTTTGTTGGGCATCTGTTGAGTAGATAAACAACTGTAGATATTGCTTTGGCCCAAAATGTCTTGGGTAGACCTTTCTGGTAGCATTGTTTTTGCCATTTCCATCACTGTTCTATTCTTCGTTTCAGATACTATATTTTGTTCAGGAGCATATCTTATTGTGAGTTGATGCTCAAATATTCCTTCACCTTCATAGAACTTGTCAAATTCTTTGGAGGTATATTCTTTACCTTTATCACTTCTTATTGTCTTTATGAAGCGACCACTTTGTTTCTCGACATAGTTCTTGAATTTTTTGAAAATATCAAATACTTGGGATCTTTCGTGTAGAAAGAATACCCATGTGATTCTTGTATAATCATTAATAAAAAGAATGAAGTATCTGTTTTCATCAAGTGATGGAGTGCGCATTGGTCCACAGTAAACGTTTGTGTGTACTAAATCCAATAAATCTTTGGCTCTCCATGCTTTTCCTGATGGAAATAGTTGTTGATGTTGTTTGCCAAGATGACACGCTTCACACACTTCTTTGATGTCATTTATTGTGGGCAAATCTCTCATCATTTTCTTCTGGTAGAGAATTTTTAACCCTTGCAGATTGAAGTGTCCGAATCTTCGATGCCATAGCCACGTGCCAATTTCTTGTGCCTTCATGGCTGTTCTTTTATGTATCTCCATTGGATTGGAAAGCATCTATTCTTCTTCATTTTTACATTTGCAATCTCCAATGTTTTATCTTTATTATCATATATCTGAAGGAGTCCCCTTCAAAATGTAGAGAATATCATTTTTCCATCATCTGACCAATACTCACGAGATTTTGGTCAATAAAAGGCACTGAGAGAACATCACTAATGTATCTCTTGCCTTTCTTTGTTTGTATGGCAATGGTGTCTTTCCCTGTAGCCTCCATATGGTCACCATTACCAATTCTGACTTTTGTTGTAATCTTTTCAAGATTGCAAAATATACTGCCATTCTAAGTCATATGGTTGGTATAGACACTGTCAAGATACCACGTGCCATTTTTCTCTTCTGTTGTAGCTTGGCAGACAAAAAAGAGATGATCACCTTCTTTATTTTCTTTAGAAATGTTTGCTTGGTGATTTACTTTTAATCGACAAGCCTTCTCAATATGTCCAAACCTTTTGTAGTTCCAAGATTGGGTTTTGTCGTTGAACCAACTATCTTTCTCCAAGTGGCCTTTTCTTTTACATAAGTCACATGGCAGGTGTCTACCTTGATTTTCTTTTGATAATTTCTTCCCACCTTTAGATTTTTGAGACCGTATATTTAGTTTAGACAGGAAGGCACTTTCCATCGAGCCTTCATTACGCCTGCTCGGTCTTTTTTCGTATGCTTCTACAGAGTCCTTTGACTCTGTTACTGACAGAGTTCCAATATCTTTTGATTCTTCAATTGCAGGGATGAAGGCTCGATGAGAGCAGTCCAGTCGACATAGTGGATACATCTTCAAGGATTATAAACCATTCACTAACAATGTTCCATAAATCTTGCGACAGAAAATATGTCCCATCTTTATGGACCAAAAATCATAGTTGTTTCCACAAAAGATTGAAATGCTGACTGGAACATATGATAGTTTCTAAAATTCTCTTTGCTTTTGTATATTTTCCTCCAAGTTTTTAAATTTATCTGTTTGAAATTATTTCTCTTAATTTCTAGGATGTGAATCAACTTTCAACACAGTTAATGAAGACGAAGATACATTTGACAAATATATAGCAAACATATATATATATAGCAAGTTAGGCCAAATCACTGAGACATTGATCACTATCACAGCCTTAAATCCACTTACATGGTGGAGACAGCTAAACCACTCCACAAACAGCAGATAATGAGATGGAATCGACTAATTCATTCACTGCAAGGCAGTCGCCATATTCTGTGCCAGGTCGTGCGCGGAGAGCTCAATGAAACCCAAGAATCCATCAAACGTGAACCCCTCGATCGGATCCGCCACAAACGACCACTCGATCACGCAGCCGGGCTCTTCGCCGGCGACCGCCGGTACAACCCGGAGCGTAGCCGAGTACGACTTGAAGCCGATGTTGTTATCCAGTATCTCGTAGGTCAAAAGCCGTTGGGTGGGGTCAATGGCCACCAACTTTTCGCGGCACCACTTGACCGCCTTCTCTTCGCCCCCGGCGCAGTAGCGGACGAGGCCCGGCTGGCCCTGGAGGCCGTCGACCTGGTAACAGGTGTGGACTGAAGAGAGGTACTTGTTTAGTCCGCAGAAGTCCTCCAGGAGCGGCCATACTCTCTCCGCCATCGCGCCGCCGCCCACCTTGGCTCTGGCCTCGCCGACCCACCTCGGCTCCGTTCCTCCTTCCAACATGAGAGAGAGAGATGGATTTTGCTGCAGAGAGAATTGTAGAGCTTTGGGTTTCGAATATTGAAGGCAAAGTGACATTGTAAGAAGTGACAGTTGTGGTCAATAGGAGAGGGGAAACCTGGCCACAACCGCTTCGATATATTATTATTTTTTATTTATTTGGGTGTCCGAACTTTGTCTTCCTAATCTCTAAAGGTAGTTAATTTCTCCTTGAATGCACCTCCAAATAAATTTAGATGTCAACTCAGTCTATATACAGTCAAAATTGAATATTACGAGATGTCAACTCAGTTTATATACAGTCAAAACTAAATATTACATACAGTTCACACAAAACTTATCTTTTAACTTTTTACCTTCTAATTAAATGTTACATTCAAACAATAATTTAATTTCTAAATTGTTGGGCTAATTTAAACCCGAATATTTCATATAAAACTCTATCACTGCGCCATTCCCGTGAGCTGCTTCAATATATTATTTCTTACTTGTTAGTGCTTCCCATGTTCTTAAGATATATATATATATATAATACCTTAGTGAAAGAGTATTATTATTTAATTATGTCAGTAAACGCTAATACTAAAATATTTGTGGGTTATTGGATCTCTAAACTTTTTTAATACGTGATTTGGGTTTAGGATTTCTTTTAACCTAATTTAATTTACCTTATGTGAAGAAAAATGACGTCAATTAGTGATTTGATAGAAAAAAATAAATAAAAATGAGAAAAAGTAATTACTAACCAAAAAAAAAAAAATCATCTCTTAAAATTAGAAGTGTAAATATAATGTTAGAAAATTCAATAAAAAGCTATATTTATTAAGAAAAAAAATAATTCTTTTGAGATTACATTACTTTCATGATTTAAAAATAAATTTGTTTTTGTAATTTTAAGATGCATTGAATTTCAGTGAGATTAGGAACTAATTGACTTTCAAAGATAAATTGAAATTTCAGTTGGGTTAAGGGAGTGATGTTTTACAAATATTTTTACATAATCTCACTTCTATTATTCTCTATTCCTTTACAAAAATTTCTTTCTATTTCTTTGACATTCAAAATTATTCTTATCGAATTTTTTACTATGAGAATTCTTGGAAGATCATCTAATTTGGGAATTCTTTTAGCTACACAACAAAACGTCCAACAAATTGTTGACATATTGAGGGAAGAATGCAAATTAATATTCCTAATGTAGTAGGGTTGTTTCTTCTATAAGGATAATGATTCAGTGTGTTTCAATCCACGGGCTATTCTAAACATTTTTTCCTTTATTGAATTATTGCATTTTGTTGCTTTATTGTTGCCTATTACAATGTTGAATTCTTAGTTTTTGTCATTATTATTTTTTCATATAAGTATAACTTTCTTTTCAATATTAAAAGGTGATCACACAAGAACATAAGTCTTGTTCAATTGGCCCGGTAAGTCATGTGAATGACTATAGAAAAACCAACTTTGGGTGAAAATCACATTTTCTATGCATATCTCTTTAATATCCTAAGAGTTCAGAGAAGGGTAACATATATCGAGAATAAGTAAGAAAGAAAATAACATTAATTAGATATATTTTGAGCTAAATATAGGCAAAGAACTCACAAATTAAGTGTGCTTGAGCTGGGAAAGCTTGAGAATAAGTTACTCCATAAAAGGTTCACGTAGACCCATCAAGGGTAAGTTATTCTAGTCCTTGCTATCACTCGATGTGAGATGTTACAGGTGGTATCAGAGCTGACCCTTGGTAAAAGTGGTCCGATAAGGGCAGAAAGTGGTGCCGGGACTCGAGAGCCTATATAATAAGCTGTTTCTGGCAGATTTCTAGAATGACAACCTCCAAAAGGGAGAAGATCTGAGACCAATTGTAAGATCGCATGACGACGATGTCATGTATTCAAGAAGGGAGAATATAATATCTCAAGAGTTTAGAGAATGTTAATATATATGAGGATAAATAAGAAAGAAAATAACATCAGGTAGATACATTTTAAATTGAATGTACATAAAAAACTCTCGAATTAAGCGTGTTTGAGTTGGGAAAACTCAAGAATGAGTTATACCCTAAGAAGTTCACATAGATCCATCAAAGTAAATTATTCTGATCTTTACTATCACTCAACGTAAAATGTTACAATCTCATCTTAAATGGACTTCACACTCAAAATTACTCGTTTCTGATCCCACATTTATGTGAACAATGACCCTTGGACTTTCCTAGGCCTGACCTCAACCAAGGTTGGGTTTGGAACAACATTTAACTTTGGGTTTGAAACAAAGTACCTAATAGTTGGGGATGAAGTGTTGGTCCTAAGATAACAACATTAGCTTGAGGTTTAGGGACTATAACAACCTAAGGATGTTAGCTTTCCGATGATAACAATTTTTGGTCAAATGATTTGCTTTTCCACAAACCCAGCAAGGTGTACATTTCTCTTTATGCCTTTCCTCTTATTCAAACTATTATCACCTTTAGGCCTATTGTTGCTACTATTTTTATTAGCACTAGATTTCTTAAAACTCTTAAGATTTTGGTTTAAAACCATGTTCAATAATACGAGCTTTCGCATGAAAATCAAAATTTTGCACTCGTTTTTGAGAAAAACTATGTTTGCCTTCAATCCTTAAAGTAACAAACAATTAACTTAAAGAAAATTTTCCAGTCTTTTGTTTCAAATTTCTAGTAAAGTCAAAACAAGAGGGTGGCAATTTTTTTAGGAGAGATGTAACAAAAACAGTTTCATTTATTTCAACACCTTTCACTCTCACGTCAAAAACAAGATCTTCAAACTCATGAATTTGGTCAGAAATTAATTTATTATCAATCATATTATAATCAAGCCATTTCTCAATAACGTACATTTTTAACCCTTTTTCTTCAGTACCATAAATTTTAGTGCTTTGCACAATTTAATAACAATCTTAGTATTACAAAAATACAATATTTATTACCCGCAAGAGCACTCAAGATTCTACCATGGCATAAAATATCTTTATCACTTGAATTAAAAATGCAGAACGAACACTAGCACTGAAAACAACAGCAATTGTTTTGCTAAAACTAGTTCCAAACTTTTTTTTAGAACTATTTAATATTATAGAAAATAAACCTAATTTAGTAAACCAAAATTTCATTTGTTATTGCCAGCAAAGGAATTTTTTTTTAGTGAATTTTTTTAGGTTTGCTAGACAAATAATTAATGAGGTCTATTCTAATTCAACACTACACTAGCCAACAATAAAAGACAATAATTCAATAAAGAGAAAAATGTTTAAAATAGCTTGTGAATTGAAACACATTGAATCGTTATTCTTAGAGAATAAATGTCCTTATTGTATCAGGAATATTGATTCACGTTTTCTCCCAAAATATGATAATTTGTTAGACCTCTTGTTGTGCAGCTAAGAAAATCCCCAAACCATATGATCTCCCAATAATGCTCGTAGTACAAAATTAGATAAGAATGATTTTGAATGTCAAATAAATAAAAAGAAATTTCTTTAAAAAATAATAGAAGTGATCTGTAGTGGTGTTTTTCCAAACGAAAAGCTTTTGTATTTAAAGTCCTTTTAGAAGCTAGAAAATAAGTATAGAAGTTATAATTCCCACTTACAAAAATTAATTAGATTTTATCCCTAAAGAATAGATCATCCTTTACCCATTCCAATAAAAATATAAATTTGATACCATAAAAACCAACACCAAGCACCATCTTTTGAATGCAAGTTTTTATTTAAATTTTTTTAATTCTTTTTATATGTATATATGTAGTATAAATCATCTTTCTAGTCATTAATTATTTTTTATTATAAGAGATTATGATGACCTCATCTATAAATAGGGTCCAAAAGTTTTGGGACAAATCCATATATAAATCTCACAAGCATCATTTGTGGACCCAATGGCTTAACACGAACCCATCAATCCGAGACAATGAACTTTACTTGTTGAGATGTAAAAAGTGCATGCTTTTATTGATAAAAAAATAAAATTACAATAATTCGATAGTGTCGTATGGTTTTAATGTATGTGAACCAGATGGGCCAAATATGATCTTCCAGGTGGATCTCAGCTCGGCCCAACCCAAATTGGGCCCACTGGAGATGGATTGGGGTTGCATATCCGCCTTGAAAGGACAGAATTACTATAATTTAATAATAAAGAAATTAAGAATCGAAGTTAGAAGCTGGGATTTGTAAAATGATATTTTCGGTCTCTTGTTAAAAATAAGAAAATTAATAGAAGGGCCCAGGAGCAATCGCTGTCGTCATGTACTCTTTTATCCTTCTAGAAGTTTTCTTCCGCAATAAGCTCTTCCTGTGATCCACAACAAAAGAGTATCTTTTTAAGCTTGACGTGTCCAACTACCATTGCTTACAATTATTTTAGCTTCCGTTTGCTTGAGAAAACGTATTTTTACGGGAGAAAATTGTTTTTTTTGGAAAATATAATTTTACAATAAAATATAAATATAACATGGAAAGAGACAAATAGAGAGAATTGGACGAATCAGACAGAGATAAACGAAAAATAATGGTTAGTGGGAGGCAAAGCAAGACGACAACAGTGAGAGATAGAGATGACGATGCACATGCGAATTGATAGAAAAGCATATTTAGGCGGATATAGTCACGTTGATTAAGAGTGACGAATTTAATTGAAGATGAAAATAAACATGTACGGAGGTAGATGATCACACAGGTTAAAAGAAGTGGAAGTGAATTTAGTTAGAGATAATGACACAAGTGAAGCCTGGTGGATATAGGTAGAGGACAAAGATGACGACGTATGTGGAGCTCGATAGATGGAGGTAGCAACACAAAAAGAGTCGACAGATGACGACGACAACTCAAAAGAAGCTCGATAGAGGCAAAGAAGACACTATGATATTTGGATTGTTACTCAATTTTGTAACTTTGGAAAGTGAATAATCGATTTTAACTCGATAAAAGTCACTTTTTAATTTTTATTGTAGCTTTAACAAATTGCTCTTCAATTTATCATAACATGGTTTCATTTGACTTTAACCTTAGGGTGCGTTTGGTACAAGGAAAAATTTGAAGATTCCTATAAATGTTAGGTTAGGAATTTATATTCTCATTTTTGTATAATTTTTTTATAAAAAGAATACTGAGAAATAGGATTCTCCAAAATAATTTTTAAGCAACTTTTCCACAAAAAAATGTCACAGAGGAGGTTAGGAATCCAAGTTTTCCATGAACTTGAGAATGTTTTTTTTTTAAAAAAAAAAGATTAAAGCACCCATTACCTATTTATAATCCCATATAAACATATTATATATATGTAATATATTTATATTATTTATTACAAAATATTTATATTATTTATTACAAAAATATCATATATATTAAAGTAGATATTCATACAAACATATATATTATGTATATATCTTATATATACACACACACGCATATAGATATACACATAATGTGTAAAAAAATGATATTTTTTTGACTTTCTAAATATATTGTTGGTCCCAATATTTTATACAGTATAAGAAATTTATCATTTTAAAACAAAAAATCAAATGAGGGTAATTTTGAAAAAAGAACATAAATTTCAAAAAATTTTATATTTAAACCAAATAAAAAATATAAAATTCTCAAAAAATAATACTCAACATTTCTATGAATGTTTAAAACTAACCAAATATAGAATTATATAAATTTTGGAAATAACAAATTTTCAAGAGCATTCATAAGAATCATGAATCCCAAGAATTTAAGGTTGCGTTCTCTTTGTTTTTCAATTTTTAATTTTAAGTTTTGAATTCATTTTCAATTTTATGTTTTGATAATCTATTTTTAGAAAATTGAAAACGAGTTATCTTTGTCATTTTGCAAAACTATTTCTTAAAACAGAAAATTAGAAAACGTGTTCTATTTGAAATTTTGAAAATAATTTTTTAATAATATTTTATTTAATAAATTTGATTATTTAGTAAATTAAAAATATTTGATGTTAATATATTATTAAAAAAATATATATATTTTAAAATTAATGAATTTTGTAATATTTTTTCCATTACAATAATAAAATATGAATAAATAAATAAATAAATATGTTTTTAGTTTAGAGTTTGTTTTGAATGAAAATACTCAAAATAACTTTTTATTATTTTGAGTTTTTTTACAAATTTATTTTTTTTTAAAAAAATATATTTTTAAAAATAGTAATAAGAGTGCGTTTTCATTATTTTAAAAAATTAAAAATTAAAAATAATTTGAAAACAATAAAAAGAAGCCAGTCTAAAAATTTATTCCCTACCAAATGCCCTTTAGTGTTTTTTATTTTTTTATTGTTTTGAACTTTTTTAAATATATTGTTAAGTCAACAAAATTCAAAATATTTGTTCCTTATTTAAGTAAGTTCCACGCAATCTTATGTTATTTGAGTTATTATTTTAAGAAAGCTCCATATGTTTTAATTTTAACATTTAAAATATATAAACTTCAAGCAACAAAATTAAGTTACAAAAAGGTCTTCTTAAGAATTATCTACCATAATTTTACAACGACCTATGGAATTAATTTATTATTATTATTTTTTTCAAGTAGAAGACAACCCAACCTTAAGGGACCAAGAAAAGTCACTTGCAAAGTGCGATGATGTGACTTGGCACAAAGATAGGTTTTTTAATTTTAGGTGGTCGTGGTAATGTGGTAGATTTTTTAAGCTTAATTTATAATAATAATAATTAAAATTAATTTAAATTATAAAATAATTTATAGTTTAGACTTATATAAAAAAAAGATTGTCTAATTAAGCTAAAATAATGACTCATTCCTTATGATAAATACGAGTGTATAAATTTGAACATTCTCATGTCTTGTAGTGTGTAGATATTTATTTATGGTTATTTAAAGAAAAATAAAAAAAATAATTAAAAAGACAAGTGAAATAAAAAATTTGAAAAGAAAATTAATTAAATTGAATATAAGATTACACCGTGAATGACTATAAATAGTGGGAATAAAAAAAAGCGAAAAAAAAAAAAAATCAAGAACAAGGAGGCGCTGCTTCTCTCAAATTTTCATCTCTCTATCTCTCTCCGTCTCTCTCTAATCTATATCTTGTCCCCGGAAGCCACCGTTTCTCATTTCCCTCCACAGATCTCTGAATTTTCGCAATCCAGACCCTAGTTTTCTCTCTCTATAGAGAAGTACGTCTCCGATCGCGTCGCTCGGTGCGATAAGTACGAGCCACCGTTTCCGATTTCTTCCTCTCTTGTCACCGATCGCCGATCGAGTTTCTGGAACCTACATGAGGGGCGGTCCTGGGATTCCGCGTTGAAGAAGAAGAGTTAATGGATGATCGATATGCCTCTACTGCGTAGCGCGGTGCGCCGAGGCCGACCGTCGAATCAGAACCGTCCGACTACTCCGATCGAAGGAAAGGGGGCGAGAAATTTGCGCGCTCGCCAGGGGCGAGGTGGGAGGGCGAAGGAGAACGAGAAAGAGGTGATTGTGGTGGGTGATGGTGAGAACGTGGTGAAGGTCGTCGGTAGCAGGAAGGCGGCGTCGTTGGAGGGTCAAGAAGCAGAAGCAGCTAGGGTTTTGGCCGTGGTTGGTGGTGCTGTGGCGGCGGCGAAGGAAGAGATTGCGGAGAAGAAGATGGACGATTACGATAGTGGCGGCCGGAGTGGCGGTGATAAGGGCTTGGGTGCTGAAGATGAAGGAACAACAGCTCCGCTTCCTGAGAGGGTTGGTTTCTTTTTTATCTCTTCACACACGAACACACGCACACGCACACGCACACACTTCCCGCTTCCTCACTACACAGACACACGCACATAGGTGATTTATGCTTGTTTTCAACTTTGTGCTTCTTGTTTGGCTGCCCAGATAAATGAGGAGAGAAAAAGGAATTTCTGTAGGGTTTATGTTATTTATCGTCTGCTGTTGAAGTACAACGAAAACATCTAAGGATGTTGAGTCATGTTGTCTTATCTTAACTGATGGTTTTGTTTAAGTTCTGTGGGATTAATGTTATATGATTGAGTTTCCGTTCAAATAAAAATAGCAAAACAGAACTTGCAGTAGAAGAGGATAACTGATTTCAGTTTTGTTTCCATAAAAATTCATGAAACATTTCAGGAGGCCCCATTTGCTTTGATGTAAAATGTTTTCCAGTGGAAAATCATTTCATGTAAATATATTTTGCACAATATATTTTTTAATTTTATTTTCTGGTGTTTTGTGTGCATGTGAAAATGTTTTTCAAGAATGATTATGAAGTATAACCAATACATGCTTATCAACTAGGATTTTAAGTCCCACATCTGAGTATGAAAGCTGATTGGATCATGATATCATCAGCTGGCGTCATTCACACAATACCCGTAAAAGTGAGTCAAGCACCCTCGACGATGGATACGCCAACCCACGAACTGAGTCAACCATTAAGAAGTCGGTTATTGACGTATTAAATGCAATTTTTAGCATCATGATGTTTGCAGATTGGATGTCACGCAGCGAGAGAGAATCGGGATGACCAAGAAAACTGACGTACTGTATTTAATTTGGCAAGTCATAATGGGGGGAAATGCTTTTGTTAGATGAATATTTTTATATTTTGTGTTAGCCAAGTAACAGAGAATACAAATAACTTTTTCTTGGAAAGCATTTTGCGTCTAGACAAACTGAGCCTTTGCTTTGAAAAGTCTTACATGGGAATTAGATTAAGAAGCTTATGTTCATTTTGTTGAATGAGGGAATCTCTCAAGTTGGAATGGAAGCATGCTCTTCGTTCCCATTATTTTACAACTTGAAGAGATACTAGAGAGGGTAGAAATGTTTCACTAGTGCTGGTAAAGCTAAAATAATATTTGATGAATTTAGTGGAAGAGATATTTGATTGAAAGATTCTAATAACCTAGCCCAAAAAAAAAATAGAGATTCTAATTGGTCTGTTATCTAGCCTGATATAGTCTAGAACTCTTCCTGTTTATTAAAATGATGTCTGTTAAATATGGATACTGCTGAGAAACATGCCTTGTTTGAAATGATTCTCTTAGATGATCACAGGTTCATTGCTGCAAATGCATTAAATCAGAGTAAGCAAGATTTTCTTGTTATATGTTACCAAGCTACCAAAACAAGTGAAGTATAGTGAAGGCAAAAACATGGTGTTCATAAGTATATTTGTTACTTCCAAGCTTGAATTAGAGGACAGGAGTGCGGCAATATGCAGTTGACCAATTTTATTTATGTTTTCCATTCTTCTACAACAGGTTCATGTTGGTGGTTCGCCTTTATACAAAATCGAGAGGAAACTTGGAAAAGGAGGTTTTGGACAAGTATATGTTGGTCGCCGCATTAATCCTCCAAACCCACATGAAAGAACTGGCCCTGGTGCTGTGGAGGTGAGGATACATTTTTAAGGAAAATTACATTTTACCCCTGTGGATTAGCTTTTAAAGACATAACTCCCATGGGTTTAAAGTGAAGAAATAACCCTCTTACGTGTTGGGCCAATATGCAAAATGAGCATAAACTGTTAAAATCATTTGGCTTTGTGCCTCATGTTTGTGTAAGGCACATGGCATCCCTATTCTCTCTAAAAGCACAGTGGAGATACAATATATGTAAATAAGATCGTGTTTTTCTCTAACATAAATATACTATTTCTGTCAATCATTTTAGTAGCCTTGACCGGTTCTCCAAACCTACATAAGGTAAACAAAATACATTTTGATCAGAAAACAGAATTTTTACATATGAATCTCTAAAATTATAGGAAGCCCTAATTTTTTGAATTACATATACCTTAATCTGGTTAAATAAATCCCTAACTTTCTAAGACTTCAATTTTTAGGCATCTTATAATTTCAAAATTTACAATAAATAAACTATAAATCCCATAATGTAGAGATTTTGGAAAATATTGTTCATACAAATAGATATAATACCAACAAGAACCTTAATCCCACTAGATGGATCGCAATCCCTGTTGAAAAGATTTGGTAGTTTTTATGTTGGCTACCATATGACTAGCACAACCCTTTTTTTATGCTGATTTAGACATTTAGTATCAACTGTGATAGGAAGTAAAATGTTGAACAAGTTTTGAGAGGATCACAAAATCTTCATGTGGAGTTCTTTCATACAAAATATATATTTTCTACAAATATTTACATACATTTAACATGCTTACTTGCTCAGTAATAAAAAAATTAAAAATTCTACCAACTTGATTCAGAACTGCAAATTAAATTCATTGTCAGTTGATAATCTTCCCACTTTTTATCGTTAGTTCATGACTATTTTATTTTTTCTCATCTCTTTCCTGTTTTCTCCTTTTTCACAGAAATCTTTAGTTTCTTCTCTTCCCAATCATATATAAGACTTCGAATGATCTGATTTCCAGTAACTTGAATGTCTGGCGCATTTTTATGCATGGAAAACATTACTTGCCCTTTCTTTTTGCATATTGGTTCATGGCATTGGAACATTATGTATCCTTATAAACCATCAGATTTGTGTGTTTTAGAGCCAATCCACAGTTTGTGTAGTTTTTCCTTTTTGTATTCATGGTGGTATATTTTGTATGTTTCTTTATTGAATTATGACATACCTTGTAACATATTGAAATTTTTAGGTGGCCTTGAAATTTGAGCATAGAAGCAGCAAGGGATGCAATTATGGACCACCTTATGAGTGGCAAGTTTACAAGTAAGTCTTGTTTCTTTTGCAGCTTCCTGGCATGCTTGTCCTGTTCATTGCATTTTCAATATAAGACTATTTCCTAAAATTATTTGCTTACGCTTTGTTACATTGTCTATTTTCTTAGTGCACTTGGTGGCAGTCATGGTGTGCCACGAGTTCATTACAAGGGCCGTCAAGGCGATTACTATATAATGGTGCTTCATCAACTTTGCTTGTACCTTTTAATATTATCATATAGTTTTTGGAGCTCTTAACATGGTGTTTCTTTTGCAGGTGATGGATATGCTTGGTCCTAGTTTGTGGGATGTTTGGAATAACAACACTCACACGTAGGTTTCTTTTTTAATTTGATTTGCAATCAATATATTTTTTAATAATTATGTTGGGTTCTCTAATCAAACTGGCATGCTCTGAAACTCATTTATGTTTTCCCCCCCTTCTCTTGTTCCAAATTCAGGATGTCCATTGAAATGGTTGCTTGCATTGCCATTGAAGCAATCTCTATTTTAGAGAAGATGCACTCCAGAGGGTGATTATTTTGTTTACTTATTATGCTTATGCTATATTTGCTTTTTTACTTTATTTGACACAAATAGATCCCCCCCTGCCTCTCCCTACTTTTTTTGTGTGGCTTTGTAGTTGATAAGTTAAGTTCTAGTTTCATTTGACACAATAGCATGTGTTATTTAGAAGTTGGTGTGCCAATTCAAATCACCCATGTACGAATCAAGGTGGATGGGGCTCCACTTGGTATTTAATTTTTACACTTGATATTGTTAGTCATTTCAACTTATTCTGGTATAGATGAGTGCTGCAAACCTATGCAGATATGTCCATGGAGATGTAAAGCCCGAGAATTTTTTGCTTGGTCCACCAGGAACTCTAGATGAGAAGAGACTTTTTCTGGTTGATCTTGGATTAGGTAAAACTTTCTTACATGCCTTTGTTCTCTGTATTACAAATATTCGACACTGGATGGACGCAATATCCTATTATTCCTTAACGACATTTTTCACATGCAGCCACTAAGTGGCGAGATAGCTCAACTGGTCTACATGTGGAATACGATCAACGGCCAGATGTTTTTAGGTAGCTTAACATTTTAATATCTATATCACATGTCACCTTAAATCTGTTCTGTTCTCTTGGTGGCTACTTTTACTTAGGCATGGTCATTTTGGTCTTTCAGGGGAACAGTACGCTATGCAAGCGTGCATGCTCATCTTGGGAGAACTGGGAGCAGGAGAGATGATTTAGAATCTCTTGCATACACCCTTGTCTTTCTTCTCCGTGGTCGGCTGCCTTGGCAAGGATATCAGGTTGGCAGTTTCCAGAAAGCACAGTTTTGTTTATTATCTTGTCATTTCCAAATTGTTCTGACTCAATTATTCAATTAGGGAGAAAACAAAGGATTCCTTGTTTGCAAGAAGAAAATGGCAACTTCTCCAGAAAGTCTTTGTGCCTTTTGTCCTGCACCTTTTAGACAGTTTGTTGACTATGTGGTGAACTTGAAGTTTGACGAGGAACCTAATTATGCAAAATATATCTCACTATTTGATGGGATAGTTGGTCCAAATCCAGATATCAGACCCATTAACACTGATGGTGCTCAGAAGGTGCTTTTTAGTTCATGCCACTGATATTCTGTAGTTGAACACTTGAACTGAAAATTCCAGTTAATCACGACAGGGAGTATCTCTAACTTATGTATGTATTGGGCAGCTTATATATCAGGTTGGACATAAAAGAGGAAGATTAACAATGGAAGAGGAAGATGATGAACAGCCAAAGAAGAAGGTCCGAATGGGAATGCCTGCTACACAGTGGATTAGTGTTTACAATGCCCGTCGACCCATGAAGCAAAGGTATGCATTTTGAACACACTCTTAACTTGTATGAAATTATAACAAAAGGCTGAAAAAGTTATGTTTGCATTTGCTTTGTAGATATCACTATAATGTAGCAGATGTAAGGCTTTCCCAGCATATTGAAAAAGGAAATGAAGATGGGTTGTTTATCAGCAGTGTGGCATCTTGTTCAAGTCTGTGGGCGTTAATCATGGATGCAGGAACTGGCTTCACTGCTCAAGTTTACGAGCTCTCGCCCCACTTTCTTCACAAGGTAACTTATCATCCTTATTGTGCGAACTGCTTGGATAATATGTGTAGATTGGCTAGGTGATATTTTTATTTGTGTTTCTTTTAGGAATGGATAATGGAACAGTGGGAGAAGAACTATTATATTAGTGCAATAGCAGGGGGTAATAATGGGAGCTCATTGGTGGTGATGTCTAAAGGTTAGTTTAACAATTTCTAATCTCGTTTGATACAACTAGATTTGCTGCTGTTCTCACCTAACTTGTGTTATACCTAAATTCTAGGTACCCAATATTTACAGCAGTCCTATAAAGTCAGTGAGTCATTTCCATTCAAATGGATAAATAAAAAATGGAGAGAAGGCTTCTATGTGACTGCCATGGCTACTGCAGGAACAAAATGGGCAGTTGTCATGTCTCGTGGTGCTGGATTCTCTGATCAGGTTCAGTTAGACTTATTGGAGCTATGTGCAGTTAGAATACCATTTCCTGTGAAAGAAAAATTCTTAACAGGATTTCTTTTCTAACTGCAGGTTGTGGAGCTTGATTTTCTTTATCCTAGTGAAGGTATTCATCGAAGGTGGGATGGGGGTTATCGCATCACATCAACTGCAGCCACTTCTGATCAGGCCGCTTTTGTTCTTAGCGTTCCTAGAAGAAAGCCTGTTGATGAAACACAAGAGACTCTTCGCACTTCTGCATTTCCTAGCACACATGTTAAGGTAACTCAAGTTACCATTTTTTCTCTTTTACACTTCAATTGGGTGGGTGGAAGTTATCAAGGGGCTAGCTGTCCCCTTGATTTTCTTGGTTTGTTAATGTTAATCATACTTTAGTCAAGGAGGATGCTTGACAAGTGGTAAAAAGTACTCTAGTACCTATTTACAAGAATAATGGGGATGCTCAAGCTAAAGAGCTATGCCTTGGAACTCTGGGAGAGGGTCATTGAGCAAAGGTTGAGAAGGGAAGTCAAGGTCGCTGAAAATCAACTTGTTTTTATGCATGTTAGGTTAACAATGGAAGTCGTACTTACTGAGATATCTAATGGAAAATCTAGAGAGAATAGAATAATTTTCTTATCATATTTATATATTTCAAAAAAGAATATAATAGTATCTTTAAAGAAGTTTCCTGAGGATTCTGAAAAGAACAAAAAAAAGGAAAAAGAAAAAGAAAGAGAAGTTTGAATGGCTTGTGTTCGAGTTATTAACTTATACTATGAAGTAAAGATGTTTGTTAGGACTTGTGGAGTCTATTGAGACTTTTGGAATTACAATTGTGTTGCATCAAGGATCTACATTGAGCTCATACTCCTTTGCTCTTGTAGTGAGTGAACTCGCAAAGCACATTCAGGGAGAGGTGCTTTGGTATATATTATTATTAGATAATATTGTCATGGGAGATGAGACAAAAACAAAGCAGCAATATTAAGCTTAAACTATGGAAGAACATTTTAGAATCCAAAGGCTTTTAAGTTGAGCATGTTAACAATTGAATACATGGAATGTAAGCTTTAGTGAAAGCACATGATTTGAACTAAAACCATAGTTACTAGTATAATACTCTAAAGCAACCCACTAATATCCCTGCTTTGCACATTGTCCAAGTGGCAGTGTTAATTACAAACTAGAAAATAAAAGGCTCTCCCATAGTAATAGCCTTTATTAATAATTTTTAAGTTTACAGTCCTCATCCAATTATTAGAACAAGATTTTCTTGGCATATAATTAGCTAGGCAAAAAATTGTTAAGCCAGCAACTAGTTTGGAGAATTGTTAGATTGAGGTTTGTTAAGAAATATATTATATGTATTGGGGCTGTTGTATGGGTATAATTAGTTTTGGTAGAATAATAACATGATTCCCTTTAGTTCCATTCCAATTTTGATGAGGAAGGGAAGTGATCAGAAGGTGGATGTCTGTCCCCTTGTAATATCTTCATCCCCCTGCTCTTCCTTTTAGGAGCTCATCCAAACAAGCATGACCATTAAACATTTCCTTTCCAAATATTTATCTCTTCCAAAGCCCTCCATTCAAATGGGCTAATGTATTTAGAAGCATTGTTTTACTAGCCTCATCTAGCATTCATATAGCCGACCCTGCCTACTGCCTAGTGGGATTAAGGCTTGTGATTGTTGTTGGTTTACTAACCTTACTGTTGTGGAATTCTTTCTTGCAGGAGAAATGGGCAAAAAATCTATATATTGCATCTGTTTGTTATGGTCGAACTGTTTCATGAGCTGCCAGCATTTTAATGGTTGATCAGGACTGTTTTTTGGTCCACAGTCGGCATGAGCCAGTTCTTTTCAACTTTTGCACTTCAGCAAGATGAAGAATCCAAGATGAGCTGAGCTATCATGTCATTTGCGAGTGGATGTATGCAAAGCTTTACTTAGTGTCACTGTCACATGGGATTATATCTAAGAGCTCTGCACTTTATTTCAATTATATCTTGATGCTCTGATTATGCCAATGATTAGTGTAATCAATGATATGGGGTATTTTGTAGTGATAAAATTTTGTATAGTTCTGAAAATAGTTGGTTGAAGGCATGTGGAGATAACATTTTGATTATTGACAGTTTTCTAGCAACATGCTATTAAACAATATGGATTGGAACTTGGAAGCTAGACTTCTGTATGTTTGTGTTTTGTTTCTATTCTGTTCCTACTTCTTGGCTTGTGTACTAGGCTTGTATCATCTCTGCTCGTGGATAATCGAATTTGACCTGGAATACTTGCCCTTATTTTGCTGATATAAAATATTACTCACAAAGTGGGCACTCTCCTGCACAGGGGATGCCTTTATTCTTGGTGATATTGCATTTATATATCTCTAAAACAAGCCTGGTTGCACTTTGATAACAAATGGATACCATTTTATATCTGAATATTCAGTAACCTTTCCCATTGATTGTCTCTATAGTTTACTTATCATGAATTGATTTGTTATATGGATTATGGTGTAATAATTCTTTTGTTCTTTCTTTCATTTTATTTTTGTGGCATGTAGTGTATATTGGTCTGTTCAGATTCTTTTTTTTTTTAACCAGAAAAAAGAGAGAAAAAATAGGTAAAATCCCCCTCAGATTATTTAGTTGGAGTTTGAGCAGAAAATGGTCTGAACCATCAAGGGATATGTTTGGGGTGCCATATCAGATGCTGTGTGCGCTTCAAATAATCTCATTGTTTTTGCAAGTATGCATTTGGTCTTGCAAGTCTAATTCTGTGGCCAGTTGGTGTGGTAAATGTTTTTGATCTTTTGGAATGTATAGTTTTGGCCAAGAACAAAGGAGCAAAGTGCCGGCTGAGACCTTTTCAAGATGAATGCTTTCCACTTGGTAAGTCACTAGTGATTAACTTTATCATGGCAGTTGTGTTGTTTTCGTATTCATTTTCTGCATGTGATTAATAGCTTTTTTTTTTCAGGGGTGACTACTTCAATTAGGTGAGTCATCTTGTACTCTACATGTAAGGCAGGTGTGTTACTCATATGCCCTTCTAATTAAATTGTAAGGAATTTTATTGTCATATTATTATAATTCCATCAAAATTTGGATAATTGCCAGATTATTAAAATGCAAATTTCTTTCTTTTTGATAAGTCATAACAGTCTAAACCACTTTTTAATTGCATACCCTGATACAAAGTGTACATATTGTCAAATATACTAATCGCTTGAACAAAAGAAAAGGAACTACAGCTGATTGCAAATATTTGACAATATCTCTGGTGCAAAGTGTATATTTTCTTAGATGTACAAATCATATCAATACAATATGGTGAAGTGAACTATAGCTGATTGCCAATATGTGATAATATATGGCATTTTGCATTGTTTCTTTGTATATTCCTTGATGCCATGCACTATTCAGCCTCGAAGTTGCATGAGATGAAGTTGTTAGTTTGATTGTATGATCTTACCATATTAACATTTAAGGGTAAATTCTGCCTAGATCTCTTGTGGTTCAGGCCATTTTTAGAAACACCCCCCGTGGTTTGTTTTTAATATTTTGCATTCCCATGGTTTATTTTGTAAAATGTATTAAAAAAAAAACTATTGTGGCCCAGACCCAAAATACTAAAAGCCACATGGAATGTTTTTAAAAATGGTCTTACCAGGGGGCTTTGGTGGAATTTACACCAACATTAATATATTGTAATATTTTTGGCAAAACTGTGGAGTTCAATGAATATGTATTCGATTCAATTTTTCAAGGACGTCCAATTTCTCTTCACTATCTTTTAGTAAGCTTTTCTCTCTTCATCCTCATATAAGGTATCATTTGACCACATTTTTCCCGTTTCTTTTCCCCAATTTTGCAAAACAAGGGTAAGGTTGTATCTAAAAATAATCCTCTCCCAACTCTTGCTAAGCGAGACTAGGGAGCACCCTGTTATGTCTACCATCAATCTATGAACATTTTATTCTCTGTAGATTTTTGTTCCTTTTCCTTTTTGTTATATAACCCGTCTCTTTTTTTCAAGGTGGTGATTGAAATTGTATTTTTAGTTCCTTTCGTTTTACTTAATGAAGCATGTACAGAGACAGACATATGAACATGTAGATTTCATAAAAAATGTCTCACACAACACTCTAGGAACACGCATACAAAATATATTTTTTAATCAATATATCTGACTTTTTTTTTTATTGTAAATATAACGAAATGCTTACAAGTCTGATGAAAATGTAACATAAACATTATCAAATTTAGATGCCATAATTTCATACTTTAAATTTTGAAATTTGATTCACATAGCTGAAAAGGAAACTGCTGTAGTTGAGAACAAGAAAAAGGTAGGGCAGGGAAAAGCTGTGGTTTTAGAAGATTGAGAATGAGGGGAAAGATTGGGCTGAGCAGAAAAGTAAAGCACTCTTGTAGACGGTAATTTATTCTATTTGGAGCATCATTTTTGATATTGTACTTAATAACTCCTTAAAAAGTACTAATAGCACTTCTTCTCTAAAGGTTTTTTCTTCTTTGCATGGACACAGAATGTTTTGTTTTTAATCTTACTATCAAGTAATGTTTATGTCAGTGTATTGTATTCTTCATGATATTTCAAATTTTTTACTGATTTTTTTTTAAAATAGATAGAATGGGCTTAAATTACACACACGTACAAATTATTGGGATGTTTTGTTTTTGTCTGCTTTGTACGCCTTAAGAGTCCTCATTAGAATTCCATTTATTGCTAGGGCACCCCCCCCATTAAGTTTTACCAGAAATGGTATTAATTAACAACCAATTACATTATACTTAAAACAAAATTTTCTTAGTCTTTCTAACTAAAAATCAAAAAATAAAATAAAATAAAATAAAAATAGAGGTGCCGAAGAACAGATGAATCTATTCTTTGGCCAAGGAATAGATCTGGAGCCCATTGGTGGGTTCCAGATCGGAGAACCCATGGCTGGGTTACATTGTTGGGACCATCAATGGGTTATGTGGAGCCCAATAGGAGGGAAAGAACTCATCTCCTTGATAACAAACACGGTAATAGCTTCAGTTCTTCATTACTTGATCTTGCCATTGGGAACAACTCATGCTGGCATATCAACATTCATAGGTGTAAACTAAAACCCATAGAAAAAAAAAAAATATGGGTTGCAAAGTTTAGAAAACTGATAACAATAAGAAAATAACAAAGAAGGCAACTCATATCTTTTTGAGTGGCTATCTTTTTGAGTGCCGTGGCTGGGAGACTTCTTTATGTTAACTTTTGATTCTTCGAAGTTGGTTCTTTTTTTATGGTGGATGGTCAGTGTGGCATTGCCTGTCAGCAGCGGGGAGAGAAGCACTATTGGGTTCCCCAGATCTGTTCTGTTCTTCGTTCTCTCTCCCTTTTTTCAATTAGATAGAAAGATAAAGAAAAGTTGTTTAATTATAACTTAATCGATTGTAAATAAACACTGTTTGTGGTGAAACTTATTTGGGGGGGGGGTATCGGCAATAAATGGGAAGTACAGGGATCTCTATGGCTAACAACAAACCCCAAGGGGTGTCGGAGCAATTTATATTTACCTTTATGTTTCTTGGAATGAAGCAATAGGAAGTCCTATGAGCTAGAACTGAGGTGTTCTGAAATGGTACCTAACTTTTCTTGATATCATTTTATTTTATTTTTTGTTTCTTACATATCCTAAATGAAAATAGTTTTTGACATTCAACCAATCACAACCATAACATACTTTAAGAACTTCAAGTTGTAAATCACAACCATAACATACTTTAAGAACTTCAAGTTGTAACAGCATCTTTGCCAAAAAAAAGGGGGGAAGGGTGGGTGTGGACAAATATGATCCCCTCCCACGCCTTGTGCGCTGCCAGTATTTTTTTTTTCTGCTTGACCTGTGTTTGATCTTCATAATACAGTTGACTTACGTAAACTTTGTGAATAGCTAAATTTAACAGAGATTTATTATTTATTGATGTTCTTTTTATTATCATCCAGCATTTTGTATCCACTAGCTGTAGGCTAGTTCAAGTATTATTCTTGGAAGGAACCATTGGCTTCCCTTCTTTTATGTGAAAGGAAGAATTTCCCTGTCACTGGAGTTTTTTGTGCAGTTTTTCCCCTTCATATTTATCTGTAAGTAGTCTCTTGGCTTCTGTACAAGTTCACCCTCTTATGATGCTCTTTCTATATACTCTTACTTGCCAATAAAGTAAGTCCTGTCTTATTAGATTAACATTTTCAAAAGTTCTTTCAGATTCATATGTTTTGTTAGTAATGAATATTTTTGACAAAGAAGAAATGAAGAGAATAAAGAAGCTTATTGGTAATGCTTTTTTTTATTTTTCCCCATGTTTGCTCTATCACCCTTCCTATCAACATTTCATCCATCGGGTATTATGTTTTGCTACTTAGAGAACTCTGGTCACAGTTGCAAGTAGGTCAAGAGTTGCCAGATTTGTACATTTCCCCTCACTGAATGTCTTCCAGAGAATTTGTGGTAGGAGATGGAAGTATTGAAGGATCACATTTCTTTCAGTAGAAGGGTCAAGTTTAGATTCTGTAGCATACTTACGTTGAGAAAGAGTAGATCCAGTCCAGACTCTAGTCTCATCTATTACGGTAGGTCTTGAGGTGTCAACTCTGTCAACTTTCTCTAGCTACACTTGGTGTCATTTGTGGGATTGATAACACTCCCTGGTAGATTCAAGTGGTGGCATGCATGCAAGACGGTGATGGCCTCGTGCCATCCACCAACTAGGTCCACGAGAGCAAAAAGAAAGATTGCCCACCATGGGGGAGTTTTTTAGTGTTTTTTTTTTTTTTTTGGTATGATAAGTCTCATGTCACTTGGTTACTACCGAACTGGTGAGATAACCGATTCATGCCCGCTACTTTTCGATGGTTACCTGATACTGGCCTAATTAATTTAATGATATGCTATATTTCAATGTAGGAAAAATGGAAGTTAGATACTGAACCAAATGGGTGATCAGTTCTTGCTTCTTGGAGACAGGTGGGTCATCCATCGAAAAGGCTCTTGAATTCGAAGATTTGTTTTGGACATAGGGTATAGAAATTCTGGTATCATATTCAGCTCTCTTCCAAAATCCTATTTTTGATGGAATTTTCATTTATCTTTATCAAAATTTGTTGCAATACTTTTTCACCTCTTTTTTTCAAAATTTACAAAATATCTTTAGACAAAACAAAAACATAATATTTCATAAATATTTAAAGAAAAAATAATAATTTATTCATATCCAAAGTAACGAAAATATTAATTTATTTTCTTCTTAAATTGAGAACATTTTTGTTAAAAGAGTTATTTCTTTTTCATTTCATTTCATCTAAGGTTTAATATACTGAAAATATAATAATAAAATGGACTGATCATTTTATTAATGATTGTATTAGATAACAAAATCATAGAATAAAATGATTATTTTATATTATTCTTATGCTTTTATTTTTGTAAAACAATTAAATAACTCTTTATTTAACCTTTTAAATTTGAATGCAAACTTCACTACATAATTGAAAACATTTACTATGCCTCTTCAGGTTGGGCCACAACTAAGAAGAGCATGCTTTCCAAACCCTGTAGGGAATTAGGCCTATTTTGATATCTCCAGAAGTCATCCATCTACTATTTAAAACTGCGCATAGAATTCACCAACCCATGCTGGTATGAACTTCAACCTAACCTATCTGCAACTAGAGTTCAACATTCACCCTGGGTTTGGACCCACTTCAACACAGGAAAATACTTGAGGTATTATACGCTCAACGACCAAGATTTAACTATCTCATTCAGGATTTCTTCATTTTCTTAGATGCTTTTTTATTTTACTTTTAGTTAATAAATTCTTTAACTAAATCAAGAGGTTTTGAATAACATTACCAAACTTTGACCATTAAGTGTATGTACGGGGCCACCAATACACCCGCGGGGTACCTAACGACACATACCGAATATATCACCAAGTGGCATACAGATACAAGCACAATTATGCATTCAGAACAACAATCATCATCCTATTAAAATAGCACTGCAAGAGTTGTTTTTATAAAGACCGGTTCCTTACGTGCAAACTTCATACCTAACTCTACAATGAACCATTAATTTTCCCAAGTCCATAAAAGATGAATCTGGAGCTAGCAAACACCAGCATAATTGGCTTTTTAAGAAACCATCTTGGAGCCTACCATCTCAACCCAAACCAACATGCAACCGGTTCCTTATAATATGACAAAAAATATGGAGCTGCCTGTAAAGTTGCAAACCATATTTACCCACCCAATCTGCACAAGGATAAGCAGCCACAGCCAGGATTGAATTTGAAGTTTGAGCATCATCAGTTGAAAAGATCTAATATGTTGGCTGGCAACATAATCGTCTCAAACGAACCCTTTCCTGGAAGACACAACAGATGGATGTCTTAATCTTATAGTTAGCTTGAAGGGAAGATCAACAAGAGATACACCAACTGTGGATTCGTGAAAGCCAATACAAATAGCTACTTGCCTCAGTTTTGTCATGGTCATATTGAATCAAGAAAAGACACCTGCAGCCTCTTATATCATGCATTCTCCTTTGAATCTCTACAACACGGGCATCATAGTATCGGGCCTGATCTCCCTTCTCCTAATAATATACCCAAATAAACCAAGTACAGGTCAGGGCCGTTCTTGTGGAATCATATGAAACAGAAATAAGGGAAGTCAAATTACCTGAAAGCAAAGTACCAAATCTCCAACTTTCACCTTTCCACATTCTGAATGCTCCAAGGGGACAGAGCGTTCACGGATGGCCTTCACATTAAGCCATTCATCCTCCTCAGACCCAAACCCCACAAATCTAACCAGAACCTCCTGAAATAAATAGCAACTTCAGACTTTTATATCGCAGATGCAGATTATGAGTTTTATGAACTGCTTACATAGAGATACCATTCTGATAACAAAGCCATTTATAAAAAGTTCCACCATGTTGAGAAATGTTCTCTATCAGTATAATAATGAGAGGCAGAAAAGGTTATGGCTACAGCATTAACAAGGCACTGTACAATAAGTAAGCTTCATCCACAATTGATCAAAGCAGAGTTTGGTTTGGAAGAAAAATAATGCGATAACATTATTAGCCAACACATAGTTGTATGTAAAATTATCTTCACCCTTCAAACCCACTTAAAATAATACTTGGCCGGTCTCCAACACAAATTGCTAATTATATTCTTAAGTGCCAGCATGTAAAAGCACGAGAACAGCCACTATTTATTTAACAGTGTTATGCCCAATAATCGGCAACGAAGATGGGTTGGAAGATTAATTTGAGCCAAGGCAAAAAGGACTTGGGGAGGACCGATTAAAGACCAATTAAAAGGTCACTCAGTCTTTCCATGGTCACTTGGTCATTTAATACTCACTCGGTCAATTAAAAGACCACTCAGTCGCTCGCCCTTGCTTTAAGGCATACAAGAGACCATTGAACCTATAGAAGCCTCTCTCCAAGAGACCCTCTCGAAAGGCCGTGATACTTGGTCAAAGATGCTCCCAAGATGCCCGCCAAAAGGGGCGAGTCACATGCCACTTGTCAGCTTTCTCCCCCTCTATAAATAGGAGGGTTGCCTCCTCACTCAAGGTGCACTCAATTTTACACATAGACTCTTTTGCTTTCAAGCATTTCACTCTCAATGATTGATTTAAGTATTAGAGGGTCCACACAGGAACACTCACTCACACCCCTAACCGACTTCTTTCTCAGCAAGTCTCTCGATCACTTGGGACTTCTTCGTCACTTTGGACTCCTTCGTCACTTTGGGGGTCTCTCTCGATCACTTGGGATCACTGGTCACTTTGGGACTCTCCCATCACTTTCAGACTCTCCCATCACTCTAGGACTCACATGCATCTTGAGGGTCACCCACACCTTGTTGAGTCTCACTCACATCGCACTTTTCTGCATTATAAATATAATTTATTGTTGTATTAAGGCAACAACAAACAAAAACATTGCACATATACATTGGGTATTTAAGACCTAGCACTATGCTATTGGTTATGTGATCATGCCGGACTATTGAAAATGACAAAAAGTGTCAAATGCCCTATAAAAGTAAACACCAAGAATTCAACTTTCATTTCTGGAAATTTGGAAATATATCTTCTGATATTTTTGAGCTGTATCATTTTATTTGAAGCATATTGGTCATACTGTGTAACTATGTTACATTGACTAATTGCTTGTATTTTATTAATTAACCTGATTCCACTCAACACTAAAGGTTTAACATCAGTAATGAAGACAGTAATGAAGGTGGCAGTACACTCCCAGGTTAAAATTTAAACCCATAAAAAATCAGGAATGCGTGGCCTTTTTTTATCTTATCCACTTACAGCTTCATCTGAACTAAGAAATCTGTGGTTGAGAAATGTATCCACATCATACCTGTCAAACAGGGAAAAAAAAAAAAAAGGATTAACATAACATTCTTAAAAATATATCCAACATCCGATTGTACTCCCCATTTGAAATTGGTCATAGTATTCTGCACGTTAACAGAATGAAGCATAATAAGGGTGTGATTTGGGGTAAGTAGCACAACAAAAGTTGACTATCAGAGAGGAATAGGATCGATGTTGGGCATTCACTAACCATTAGTGATTCTATGAGATACACAGAGGCCAAGTCACTTTTATTCTAAAAATTTGTGAGACTCTTTAGATGTTAAGCTACTTGAATTGTGAGAAAACAAACCAAAAAGTCTTTGGAAATAGCTTCATAACAGTTTTACCGCTGGCTATTTTCATGATAATTAGAACTTCAAGGAAAAGAATACTGGAATTAATTAGTCAGTTCAAATTCTGCAAACTATGAGAAAGGGAACAAGGTACAAATTTCAATGCAACTCTTGCTCTTGAGAAAAAGGAAAAATTAGTATCAAAACATGGAAACTCTCAACAGATGATATAGATATCTTTGGAGATGGAAAAGAAATGCCAAAATTCATAGACCCAGTTGCGTTATAGAATGTTGGAAATGGCAATAATCTAGCAAGTGTATTCATATGTTTACAACATGTCTAGCAACATAAGGTAAATGGTCACTGAAATAGAAACTCTTAACAGATTATGGTTATTCGTGGAGATGGAAAGGAAACAACTCTAAACTGGCAGTCTACCATAATTCAGAAAATAAAATAACCATCTAAACAGAATTTTAGACCAAAACAAGTATCAAGTGCCAAGCCGGAACCAAGTTTGAGTTTCTTAACAAGAATAAGTCAAGAGAGAAATATAATACAACTAAATTCATCCCTTTGGCAGTTTATCCTTTCTCTCACACATTCCAGGGGTAGGAAGACACTTGTCTTTCTTAGTTATTGAGGATCAAGATGCCCTTTCACCAAGGGTGATTGGAGATATTTTGGGGGCGCTGTGAGAGAGTTCTAGGAAGTTCATGCCTGTTGGCAGGGGAGTTCTCTAAGCTTTATATGGACCCCTGGATCCAAGAAAATTGATTGGACATCCTGCCACATTGGTCATCTTGAAAACGCTCATTATGCGGGCGGGGTGGATGCATCAACGTGGCTATTAGACAGGGTTCACCATTGTGGCTCAATCAACCTGTCCATTCAGTATGTGACAACTGTAAGTTAACCTCTCTTTTACTACATGGGCGGCCTTCAAAATTCACATCCTCTCAACCCCAACTGGCAGCGCTCAAACTGATTTGCAGGTCATTCTAAGGAGGGAGATATCAAGGCTTGAGCTGGAGTTCCAACATCATACAGCTCATTTCTTAGAGCCCATCAGCATCCACAAGTCTTTAAGGCTTAACATGTTCAATTGTGCTGGGATCTATTCTTGTCATGGCATCCTGGGGAGAGTACACGCAATGGTCTTCAGTAAATGTAGAGGCAATATTATTAGTGTCTGGGTATTCTGAAAAGATGGTATGGTGACTCAGAAAGTAGATGTGGATATCAAAAATATATGATGACTTTAATAAGAGGGGTAGTACTGATGAAAGTAGTTTGATAAAAAACCATTCAGAAGGAAAAGAAAAGGAGAGCATCACAAGCAATAAATAATCATCAACAAACTCCACTTTGAGGGGGAAAGAAGTCCAAGGCCATTGAACTCCATGTTACATCCGAAAGGACTAGTTAGCTTTCCACTGAAGACAAATGTGAATCAAGGTAACTCAGATTTTACTGCAAAAACCAGGACATGAAATACCATCACAAAGTCTTCTTCTGAGCACCATTATAAAAGTTCAGAGCAACTTTCATGAAATCAAACTTCTAAGTATTGTTAACCATGTATTATAAGTTCAGCACAAAAATAAAAGGAGAATAAAGATACATCCACAAGAATCATACACAAAATCAAATAACCAGCTAATGAAGAAATAACAAATCCTTTCTTGTTGCTGTGTGTAGGCTTACCATGCCCCATCTTTAGATGATCTAGCTTCAAATTCCAACTCTGATAGGTCAGGAACCTTTTCACCTGTTCTTGAAACACGATTTGTTAAAAAAAAGAAAGAAAGAAAGAAAGAAATCACCGAGTAACAATAGCTTTTTATAAATCTTAAAGGTCTTTCCAATTTCATAAATATAAAAATTTCTGACAGTAGACAACAACTAATGGTACTAAGAAGTAGTAAAAGCTAGCACAAAACAACATATCAACCCTTAATTCCATAGGTGAGGTCGGCTACATAGATTCTAAGTTTCTAACTCACCAATTATTTCAATGGTCATATCTTCTATATGCCATTAAAATGAAAAGCAAGCCAAAAAAACTTTAGGAGAGCAAAAAAAAAAAGTTGAATAACACTAGAGAGAAAATATTCAATCACTAGATGGCAACATTATCAACACAAGTATAGAGGAATCAGTAACTGCATATCTCCAAATTTTTATTTATCTAATCAGATGAAGAACAAATATGTATATAGGGAGAGACTTAGTGGTGATAATTGAATAAAGACTGGCTTTCAGCTGAAATAATAAACAAGAAAAAGTCTCTCACTGAAAACTTAAGCCCTACACAAGCCTACAAAAATAAGTGAGACTGTTATCGTTAAAAATCTCAAGACAAAATTCATACATAAAAAAGATATCTCAAGCAACAATTCATAGGAAGAAGAGAGTACACCATCATAGGAAAGTGGTTTGACCTAATAAACTTTAGTAAATTAACCTTTCAACAACAAGGCAATTTTATCTGACTGCTCAGTGTCGTGGAACACAAAAGTAGGGTTGTATGCTGCTGTTCAAATCAGTTTATAAGCTTATATAAAAATGCACATCAGTCAGAACAAAGAATAAGTAACTCAACCAAGTTGATAGAAAATTAAAAAAAAAAAAATAGTCCACTAAAAAGATATGATTCAAAAGCAGAAGCAAATAAATATGAAGAATTCTGTAAACGGCCAACAATTGAAGAAGAAATGTCTGTCCTGCCAACAAATGTACAGAACACCAACAGTTGCTACATTTACAGGGATTTGACACATAAAATATGAACCTTTCTAACATGTGGGATGCTGATACTACATCAAACAAAATCAAATTTCAACAAATCTGTCTCAGAGAAAACAGTTGCCCTAGAGGACACTTTTAACCACACAAAAAAAAAAAAAAGGAAACAAAAAATCCATTTGCCTTTAAAGTTCAACATCTTCAGGAATTTGTTCAGGCAAAACCTATTATCGTGATTATTAGGAATTCTTGCATATCTTGCAGGTGCTAGTTACTCATCTGAAGCACTCTGCAGTATGCCACAAAGATTGCACACTTTCCTTATTATTATTATTTTACACAGAAAATGGATCATATCATCACATACTTAATGCAAGGAATCTTGCCAAGCAGTCCCACAGCTTGGTTCCTGCTTCCAGCTATAGTAAGGCTTGCATATTGCTTGTCCCACAACCCCAAAAATATATTTGTTCAGAAAGTCTTCTTAGTTCCTGAAACTGTCTAAGCTTGGAAAAAGAAGTTCAATGGATCAAGTATATACAGACTCTGATGACTAGACAAACTGATTCCTACCCTTCAAAGTCATATCCCACTGTACAGAAAGCAAAGTACCTTTTGATGCTGCAGGACTTTCATGGGCTTTATTCAGAGGGCAAGCATCTGGAACAACTGACAACTTCTTGGAAGGATCAGGTAAAGAAGCATTTTTCAGCGGATGGGGAACAAGCCTATCCTGGAACCAGCTTTCTACCTGCAACAAAATTGTAGCAACAGTTTAAAGTTTTTAAAATAAATGAAATAATAGAGTCCTATATTAGAGGAACCAGGAGAAAAAGACAGAGAGAACCTCAGTCCACTTTACGCTAGGTTGTCCAACTCGACCTTTGGAGGAGCTGAAGACAAAACAGGCCAAACTAATTACTCAAATGCCAAGTTACCATTTCTTCAAAAGAAAACCAACTGCCAGGTCCCTAAGATGTGTTCATTTGATAGGCACATGCTCATACTTAAATCAATGAAAACTAAACTCACTTGAAATCTTTCACAAGTTTTTTACAGAACTCCCGATCTATAGATTGCTCTCCCAGCTCTTCACAGATTTTCTCCATTTTCTCTATCTGCTTGGGTTGAAGAGAAGAAAAATTTTATGCATCAGGCCGCTAAGTGTGTTGTGAAGGGAAACAATGAATAAAAAACCAAAACAAGTTAAGGTACCTACTCTGAGATTCAAGTAGTAGAAAAACCCTATCCAGGCCTCTAATCCAAACTTAGGAAAACATCAAATTCAGAAAAAAAAAAAAAAAGGAACTGTTAAAAGACCAAATATACAGACACATTACAAGCAGTGAAAGGAACAGCATTCAAATCAAAATATACAATTAAGGGGGGCATCACAATTACACCCAAAATAATTAACCATATCCTATGGGAGATAATTGCAGTACTTTCTTTTCCCCATTTCCCATTAGTTGTCTATAGAAATGGAATAAGGTTAATATAGGATGTGCCAACTCCCAACCTTGACCGGCCAAAAATAATACTAGCCTTTTGCAAACCTAGTCATAACAAGTGGTTGTTCCAAGACCCAATGACAATTGGAATATAGCAATCCTATATTGACCCAATGGCATCTCACACACACACACACAGAGACAGCAAGATAGATAAATGTGTGTGTGCACGTGCATGTAAGAGAGAGAGAGAGAGAGAGAGATTAATTTCTAGAATAGAAAGCATTATATAGCATTAACTTTACAAATATTAACATCCGAAGATAAGAGATTAATCATCAATCTAGTTTCTTTCCAGAACAGCTTGGGGGGGGGGGGGGGAAGAAAGTGAGTACAAACAATGCATGAAGGAGAACAATGGGGGAGGCTGTAGCAATGAAGTAACTACAGAGCTTATGATCGGAAGGTGAACAAAGTCCTAATAACTGCCATAGGGTCAACATAAGCAGCCACAGTGAGAAACGGTGGTGCCAAGGCTTGCTGCTTTAAGAGATATGGACAAAGAGAGAAAAGAAAGGGAGAGGAATTTCTATTTTGAAAAAAAAAAAAAAAAGCCTTTCTTATTAATTACTTGTATAAGCAAGATCAGAAGACAAACTCCTAACCCCATTCTTAACCAAACATGAATATGGTTGACCTCATAGGTTTCATATTTGGAAGGGACCCTGAAGGCACTCCATTATCCATGTTAGATCCCATCCCAAAATATTGAAGTAGAAAAGTCCTTTTCTGTTACATATTTCCTAGGTGAAGAAAGATGTTTTACCAACATAAAGCTAACTCGATCGCCAAAACCACTGTTGAATATCTTAATTCACACTCCATTGTTTCTCCGAAAGTTTCCATATCCGACTCAAGTTTAACACCGCCCTGTATAAGTCTGTTCTAAACCATTCTATTTAAGAGTTGGAAGGACAGTTAAGGCACTCCACCCGTTGAGCTCCCATCTCCAAATATTAAAGGAGAAAAGTTGTTTCCGTGATAGATTTCGATGCAAAACCTTTTTTCTTTTTTGGTTGGGTGAGTGGGGGGATATTTTTCTGACATAAAGTTAACCTGATTTTTCAAAACCACTGTTGCATATCTTCTTAATTCACACTCAATTGCTCCTACTAAAGTTTTGTTATCTGACTCAGAAGTTTAATGCCAACATAATTCCAGCAAGTTTCGATTTTGTCCTTATCCTAATAACCAATATGCTTCTTCATTAACATGAGTATCTAGCATGCAAGATCTTGTCAAATAAATTAGTCATTTAAATGGCCTCTTATCAACTAAACACTTTTTTTTTTCTTTGTCCTATATATGTCTTATCACCCAGACATTTCAAACTTTAGTCAGGATTTTGTGGACCCACCAAGTGGGATTAAGGCTTGTGATTGCTTTTGTTGTGGTAATTGGGATTTTATGGTCTTATTGTCCAATCATAAACTTTATGTAACCTATTTACCTGTATTACTATAGCTTTGCAAAAGGAATCATGACATATATTATGTTGCTGCTAGATTCATTAAAAATCCCAAGATCATTGAGTGACTTTCTTGAGATATTTTTTGAAGTAACTCATTTATTGATCCTTATCTTCATTAACTTCCACCCTCATCCCCACTCTTAATGGACTTTAATAGTTTATGTGTGTCATGTACCACATGGTAGCGGGGTGAAATAACAATTAAATGTAATAGAGGAAAAGTAGTATATTAGTAAAATATGTTGTAGGGAGTTATACTAAGTTTGTTGCTGCTTTGACAGCTTGTACATTCCCAGCTCTGTAAGCGGTTACCCGCACATGGGAGGCTAGGATCAAGCTACATATAGCTGATCCCTTCCCAATGATGGATATATGAAAAACCATAACAAATTCTCTAAATTCTCTCTCTCTATTCTCTTTTTCTCCCTCATTTTTTGTCTCTTTCCCCCTAATTTCTCTTCCTCAACCTCAGGGGTTTCTCCCCCTTCTTCTTCTTCTTCTTCATCTTCTTCTGCTTCCAATAATAATAGTTGTTGCTTGCACTTGTGCCTCACAAAGAATTTATCTCCACACTTATAGCAGAGGCCGGCTTGGCGCCTCTATTCCATCAACCTTCCCCCACTTGTAGGGTTAGTAGTAATTGTTGAGGGCAGTGTTGAGACTCCCTTGCCACCGTGCCCCATATCCCTTCCAATTACTTTGTTCCCTAGCTTCCATCCACCAGTGATCACCCCCTTTACTTGGCTCCTCTACTTCCTCACCAAAGCCTCAATTGTCATTTCTTGCAGCCTTGCACTGTCAGCAGCTTGCTTGACTGTTCAAAGTTGCATCATTTTTACCATCGGCCACTGATAAAACTTGACACAAAATATTCTTCAGACAAATGGGGTTGGTGCACTACCATTAAGGACCTTAGCTCTTCAATTTGAGTTGATAAGCCTGCACCGTTCCTTCTTGCTTGAGCTTATTAAATTCCTTGATCAAATCCCTCATGTTCCTATCCCCAAACCTCGAACAGAGGTTTTCAGCAAACACATTCCATGGACTCCCCTCCTTAGTCGTAAGCCATCCCTGAAACTAGACGTCTCCCATATCGTTCAGGTAAGAAGAGGCTAAAGTAACCTTTTGTTGTTCCTTGCTGCAGTTGGGACTCCATTTGCTTCATCCTTGTTCCATTAGCCATGGCGATGGCTTCTCAAGGATCCGATCGTCGCCCAAGAGCACCACTATGATACCAGGATGTTAGCTCCCTACAGGTCTGATGAGCAATTCTCGATCAATAGGTTGATCGAGAGAGAAAGAGAGAGAAATCGAGAGAGCAATTAGGGGGAAAGAGACGAAAATGAGAGAGAGAGAGAGAGAGAATTCAGAGAATTTGTTATGATTTTTCATATATCCGTCCATGGGAAGAAATCGGTTATATATAGCTTGATCCTAACCTCCCACGTGCAGATAATCGCTTACAGAGCTGGGAATGTACAAGCTGCAAAAGCAACAATAAACTTAGTACAACTCCCTACAATATATTTTACTAATATACTACTTTTCCTCATATTACATTTAAGTGCTATTTCAACACCCCCCCCCCCCAACCATGTTCTACATGACAATGTGTCTACATATTCTTCCTATATCCTAATAAGTAACAAGTTTATATCTAAGGTTCTCTGCATCCTTTCTATTTAAGATAAAGATCAAATGTAGTATATTGCTTTTTAATCAATTATATGAAAACAAATTTAATTAGTATTTTATATTGTTATGTTGTTTAATTATATGAAAACACATTTCTCAAAACCTGGCTTCACAAAACTCTTACCATTCATAGCCTGTAGTTTATTTTATTATATTTTTCCTCTTAGAGGATATGGTCTACAATTCATACAGTTGACCCCATTAAAGCTTGTGATTGTTCTCGTGGATCACTAAATTCATTATTTTGGGACAAAACCGTACTGTGTTTGGGAATGCAGAGACCAATTTGCTTTCAGTTTTCTGTCACACAGATCCAAAGCCAAAGAGCTTTAGCAACTTACAAATTATCTGAAGACTGCTTCATAAACTTGTAAACCTAAAATTCCCACACAATTCTCACTTACCGAGGGATTCTAGAATAAGAATCAGGAGTATATTTTTCAAATCTCTATATTTCAATTATGATTTGAAATACAAAATTGACTCACAGCAAGAGAGTAAAATCAATTGCATGACAATCACCTCTAGAAAAAATTGCAAAATAAACTGTAAGTGGAAGAATGCATCCATGTAAAATATTAACATAATAGGTGTATGCATGTTGTTATGATTGGCAAGCTAAAATCCAAATAGTGAACCACAGTTAGCTGGATAAGGGTTGATGATGGTGATCTTGTTAGGAGCTTACATCTAACTATGGCAAGCTAAGATTTACATGCACTTTTCTAAATTTAAACAAGGTATGACTGATTATAACTACTATTACAAGCTATTAGCACCTTCTTTACCTTTGCTAACTAGCCTATGTCTGGATCAAGGGGAATGAGGGGGAAAGACTGAAAGAGAATGAAGGAAGAGAAAGGGGAACAATCCCCTTGTTTGGAAGAAATTTAAAGAGGAGAGGAGAGGGGAGGGGAGCCCTCCTGAATTCTCATCCACCCAAATCAGGGGGTATGGGAGGGGATGTTATATTTTTTTAATAATTTTGTGTTTATTTGACTATTTTTCCCTTTCTCCCTCCTCCTCTTGAAACATTTTCATTAAGAACATAAGGGCTATATTGAAAATTTAATGTTATAACCCTTCTCTACCCTTTCAGCTCCCATGCAACGGGAAGGAATTCCTTCCCTTTTCTCATTAAACATCCAAACAAGAGATAGGTAACCGCTTCTCCTTGTCTTCCCTTCCCTTCCTTTCATAAACTCTTCCTTCCCCTACCCTCCAAAACTCCCAAACATGAAAAACCTAGATATTAACATAATACTAGAAGAATGCTTCATCATTTAAAAACAAATGCATTCCAACTATTCCCATGAGATTAAAATAATGTTTGAACACATAAAATAAAACAAATACATGCAACCATTCCCACACATTTATAGATACCATGAATAGTGAGAAAGGATCAAACGTACGTGTAGGAAGTACTAATGGTTCCCTCTGATCACAGACAGAATCTAGAACACCTTACCCTTCCAACAAAATTGGTCACAAAACTACGCCAGCCTGATTTTGCTCAATCACGAAATCTGCGCCCAACTACGACAAATCATGCTTTAGACACAAAAACCTAAAACCCTTCTGCCTTAAGGCTTTACAATCACAAACCAGTGAATTTGTGCAATGCAAAGCCCAAAAACCACCAATGCGCTAATGCTTTTACCCTTCTCTACAACTATATTTTTTTTTCCTAGCAAACCAAGAAACCTAGTTCTCGAAACAAGGGCTAATTCTTCGATGTTCCGTAAATGAGGACAAAGATAAATCAAATAAAAAGACAAAAGAAAACGGGAATATAGCTCTGAGTGTAACCTCTGCAGTTGAGAAGGAGAAAACCTTTCCCGGCCTCGGCCGAAGACGATCCATGAAGCCCCAGGTCGGTCTCTCTCCCCGAACAAGCCCTTTTACTCGGTTGAAACAGAGAGAAAATCAGACCATCTGGAGCGAGTTTATAGGGCCAAAAAGTTGGATTCTGATTAGGGTAACGGCTGCTTCGCGTTGCTCCCAGGTTCCTTTAAGCGTGACACAATGAATCGTTTCTATAAAGTTGTTTGTGTCAAACGTATATATATATATATATATATATATACAGTCCAAACTGAGAGCAAAAAAGCCACTGCTACAGCAACCACCACACCACGTCTCAACTACTACTCCGTCTCCCGTTACCAAGGCCCTGCTGTTTGAAGTAGTTGTTATTTTAATAATTTTGTTTTCATTTGTCCTTTATTTTTTAAAATGTTCTCAATATAATAATCTTATTATTGTGTTATAAGTAAAATCACATTAGAAAAGACAAAAAAAATGTCCAAAAGCCTAAAATATCATTTTGGACTAAAAGGCATAAATTTCTCATATGTGGGGAGTCCTACATAAACACACAAATTAGGTAATTTCGATATGCAAAAATTTCTCTGAAGAGATAATCAATTATCCAAAAGAAATTTTATTCCCAAAAAGAGCAAGATAAATGTCATCTATAAAAAATGTATGTCATATATAACAATTAGGGTATGTTTGATTGCATTACTTAGAATTTAATTCTAGATAATATTAGTTAGAAAACAAAATCCATCCCACCCCCTTGGAAAATGAATTCCATGGAAAAAAGTTTTAAATGCTTGTACCTTACACATTTTTTCATAGAAAAGTTAAGAGTGTTTGATTGCTTTCCATAGAAAATGTGTAATGATTATATATTTTCTATGGAAAATGTGTGCAATCAAACACACTCTTAGAGTGTGTTTAATTGCATTACCTAGAATTTAATTCTAGGTAATATTGCCTAGAAAACAAAAATCACCCCACCCCCATGGAAAATAAATTTCATGGAAAGAAGTTTTAAATACTTGTACCATACATATTTTTTCATAGAAAATTTAAAAGTGTTTGATTGTTTTTCATAGAAAATGTGTAATAATTATATATTTTCTATGAAAAATGTGTGTAATTAAACACATTCTTATAGTCTCAGTCAGATTAGAATTAATCAAAATAAGTTTTATCTGCAAGAATTTTAATTCTGTTACACTTTATATCATTCTATATTCTTCTATAAATAAAAAGACACTCATTCTTAAAAAGGTACGATGTCTCTGATACTAATTTTAATACAATTTTTTTTATCATATTCAGTATCTAATTTAAGTATTGAAGTATTTGCGCGGGAACCTCCCATCTCCTTTTGATTGTTTTCTTATTTTTACAAATTTAGGTAGCTTGATGACGACATGTCAAATAAATTAAATTCATTGTTGTATCTATATAACAACAATTAACGTCGTCTATAGGAAACATCTAAAAAACCTATTAATACTACAACAACTCTCACACAATCTCAAGCAAGTTTAATCAAATCAATTGGGAAAAAAAATATTACATGTATGTGATAATCTTATTAATGATATGTTCATTTATTTAATATTTATACACTTTCCTTGTTTCGTTTTTTTGGCTATTGTTTTATGTGAAAACAAAATATAGTTATTCTCTCTAATTGCGGGCATAGGTATTACGCCGAATTACGAAAACAAAAATATGGATATTCTTTTTAATTGTGAATGTAGGCGTTACGCTGAACTGTGAAAACAAAATATGGATGTTTTTTAATTACGGACGTAGGCGTTGTGCTGAATCAAGAAAATAAAATATGAATATTCTTTCCGAGCATGGAGGTATGCAATACGTCGAATCGAGAAAACAAAATACTCTCTATGATTGTGGACATAAGCACCATGCTAAATCGCGAAAATAAAATATTGATATTCTTTTGAATTACAGACGTAGGCGCTATGCTAAATTGCGAAAATAAAATATAGATATTTTCTATGAGTGCGGACGTAGGCGTTATTTCGAATCGTGAAAATAAAATATGGATATTATTTAATTGTGGAAGTAAGTGTTACGCTAAATCGTAAAAATAAAATATTGATATTATTTCTAATTGCAGACGTCGCCCATAATTCCAGCAAATACATACACATGAAATTGGGGAGTCGTGACAAAAGTTGTTTCAAGAAGATTGTTAAGATATCTAGGGGTCAGTAGATGAACAAGACTTGCCTTGAACACACCCGACAATTGTTAAGATGTTTGGGGGTCGCTTGTGTCTATGGACAAAAGACTCGTCTCGAACACACGCAAATGTTAAAGTCCATTAAGATGTCTGGGGGTTAGTAGATGAACAAGACTTGCCTCGGACACACGTCACAACCGTTAAGATGTTTGGGGGTTGCTTGCATGGACGGATGAAAGACTTGCCTTAAACACACGCGGATGTTGAAGTCCATTAAGATGTATGGAGGTCAATACCTAAGACACTCGCCTTAGACATATGCGACAATCGTTAAGATGTTTGGGGGTCGTTTATGTCAATGGACAAATGACTCACCCCGAACGCACACTAATATTGAATATCGTTAAGATGTTTGAGGGTTACTTGCGTTGACGGATGAAGGACTCACCTCGGACACACAAGGATTTTCAAAAAATCGAAGCACAAACGTGTGAGAATGGTTTGAAAATCGAGGAACGAGGGTGCGAGAACGGTTCAAAAGCGCCAAAGTGCGAACATTTGAGAATGATTTGAAAATCAAAGTACGAGCGTGCGAGAACAGTTCAAAAACACCAAAGCGTGGATGTTCGAGAACGACTTAAAAACCGAAGCACGAGAGCGTAAGAGCGATTCATAAAACAAAAATGAAAAAAATGTGTGAATGGTTCATAAATCAAAAACTCAAAAAGTGTGAAAATAGTCTATCATTAGAAATAAAGGCAAGCCACGACACATTTTACTCTTCCATATGAGAAACTTGAATAAAAGAGTAGGAAGCAATTGTTGTGTCATAAGCAAAAATCCATTAAAAAAGACCAAAGAAAAGGTCCAAAAGCCCAAAATATCATTTTGGGCTAAAATGCATAAATTTTCCATATGCTGGGGGGGTCCTACACAAATGCGCAAATTAGATAACTTTAATATTCAAAAATTGCTCCGGAAAGATAGTCAATTATCCATAAGAAATTTCATCTCCAAAAGGGCAAGATAAATATCATCTATAAAAAATAGATGCTATCTATAACAATTCTAGTCTCAGCCAGAATAGAATTAATCAAGATAAACTTTATCTACAATAATCCTAATTCTGTTACACTTTAGATTATTCCATATTCTTCTATAAATAAACAGACAATCATTCTTAAAAAGGTACGACATTTTTTATACTAGTTTCAATACAGTTTATTTCATTATATTCAGTGTCTGATTTAAGTATTAGAATGTTTGCGTAAGGACCTCCTCGCGCCCTTTGATTTTTTTTTATTTTTACAAATTCAGATAACTTGACGACGACGTTTTCAATCAACTAAATTCATTGTTGTATCCATGCAACAACACTTGTTAATATAAAAGAATTGCTATAAAAAAGAAAACGTATTATGTAATGGATACACATATATTAAATTTAAAAATTAATCTTGGAATTATGAATTGGTTAAATATATTATATTTAGTAATTTTAAAAAATTAAATATAAAAAATAAAAAGTTAGAATAAAATTATACTAAAAAAAGGTTTGAGGTGCACTTCAGGCAGTGGTGTCAAAGCGTTGAGGGGCAACACAAGGGCAAGCCTTGGTTGTTTATCAAGAGACCTCTATTTTTTAGATGTTGAGAGCTAGGCATGGTCCTCTCCTAGGTTGACCAATGGTCAATTCCTCTGTGGGTGAGGATCTACGGTTTGTCACTAAAAGAATGGACTCAGAGTGGATTATTGATTATTGCTAGTGTTCTTGGTCGTCCTATCTATGTGGATACCATGACAAAGGATCGAGAGTGGCTTGGCTATGCCATAGTTTGTGTTGAGGTACATGTTTTATCCCCTTTTCCAAAATATATTGAGTTGTAACAGGGCATTGATGCATTCACAGAGGAACCCAGAATTGGAAAACTTCTAATGGAATAACAATGGACTCCTTCGTTGCGTTAACATTGTGTGGTGTTTGGGCATTCTAAAGGTAATTGCCCAAAGAAAGTAAAGTAAATTTATATTCAAAAGCAAAAAATGCATATTGAGGCTGTAATAAGTGATATGGGGACTCAAAGGGTGGCTAGGAAAGGGCTAAGACAGACAGGAAAATTTGACAGGGCAGTCCTCGAATGGCGAAAGAGTTATATGGTGATCTAGATAGAACATGGGCTTTTTCCTGAGCAAAAAAAAAAAAAAAAAAGAATTATAATGAGGATTATCCTTATGTCCCCATCTTGGACTTCATAAAGTTTGTTACTAAGCTGGTTAACTATTCTTCAATAGATGTAGGGCATGTGGTGTCCAATTGGTGGATGACCTTAGGGACTAAAAAGGGATAATATCCACATTTGATGCGACTTTTAGCCTCAGGAAGATAAACTTTGCTTTGAAATCCAATCCTAGCGCAAGAATGAGCGGTAAAAAAGACATAGACAGAAGAGGCCCAATGATGCTAGCGCTACCTAATCTTGATGTAGCTTGGTGCCTAAAATATCCGCAAGTTGAACCAGCTTGCCAAGTAGTGGGAGGGACGCTTCTTTATTCTTAAGTATCAATTATCTTTAATTGTCTTGTTGGAAACTCAAGTATAGGTCCATTGAAAATTGGACATTTCTCGCAATATCATGCCCCGATAGATGGAGAATGAACTATGATTATTGTAATGGGGATCGAATTTGGTTTGGTTATAACCCTGCCCAACTATCTATGGATGTAATGTGTGGCTCAGACCAATTTCCACATTTGTCTTGCACTCGTATGTCTAATCAAGTTAATTTTTTTGCTATATGTATCTATGCTTTACATGAAAAGGTGGATCAGTTGAGGCTCTGGCACCATCTCTGCTCTTTTACTGCTTCTATTAATATGGAGCCTTGGGTTCTCCTTGGGGCTTCAATGTTTGTCATCATGTTTTTCGGAGATGTGGGGAGGTAATCCCTCAGTTATTCTGGGTATGTTTTGATTTGTGGACTTTATTGATTGTCCTTTACTCTAGGATTTTTCTTTCAATGGGTCAATCTTGACTTGGAATAATCGTCATTTGAGATATGATTGTACTTATAGAAAATTCGATCAAATCCTTGTGAATGATGGTTGGTTAGCTCATTTTGGGGAGAGTTGCACTCTGTCCTTGCAACCAGCAATATCTAATCTTAGCTTGGCAGTGGTTTATCTCTAGGCATCTTAGAGGCAATTTAGTGGTTGTTTTCGCCTTAACAACCACCTCACTAATCATCCCATTTTGCTCTTTAGTTTTGAAAGTGTTGGGATATGGATGTTACAAGAACGTTTATGTATTAGCTAGTCTGAAAGTTATAAGTGGTTAAGAATGCCATGAAATCCTTGAACCTTACACGTGGGCATGTGAATGTGTAGGTTTTACAACGTTGGGAGCAACTTTAGTTTATTCAAAGGTTGTTACTTAATTCATGGTTGCATCTAAAAGAGATAGAGTTTGGGTTTTCCTTTTTTGAGGTTTTAAGTCAAGAGTCCGAATTCTTTCTTCTTCAGGCTAGAGTTAGTTGGTTTGGGGAGGGTGATCGTTGTACTAGGTTTTTTTTCTAGTAAATGATGTCTCATCAGAATCACCACCACATTCACAGTCTATTTTGAGATGATGGCTCCCTTACAACATCAACTTTTGAGGTTTAGAAGCTATTGGTGCACCACTTCAAAAATTTTCTAGTTCTCAGGACTCGAACACATAAGCTCAATGCATATGAGGTGGGGATCCATGTTGATAGGGCTATTTCTTCATACTAATGGATGACTCTACAGGCTAAGATGTCTTTTAAGGAGGTTAGATAGGTTTTTTTTGGCATGGGCAATGATAAGGCCCCTAGTCATAGTGAAATTCTTTCATCAATAGTGGGAGTTGGTGGGGCCTGAGTTTACTACTGCGATTTGCAACTTCTTTCACCGTGGCAAACTTCTTCGTGAGGTGAATGCTATTATTATCAACCTGGTGCCTAAGGTCCCTCATCCGAAGATGGCTAGCCAATTTCACCCAGTTTCTTGTTTTAATGTTTTATATAAGGTTATCTCGAAGATTCTAACTAATAAGCTTAAGGTTGTGCTTCCCAATTTGGCAAATGTGTCCCAAATTGATTTTATCCCTAAGAGATCCATTAGGGATAATGTCATGTTAGCTCAAGAGCTTCTTTACCATTATCACCTTCATTAGAGTCCTCCTTGATGTGTGCTAAGTTAATTTAGGGAAGGTATATGATTTAATGGATTGGGATTTCTTGCTACTTGTCCTTAGCTTAATAAATCTCCCTCCTAAATTTTGTGATTGGGTTCAGGCATATATTACTTATCCCAATTATTATGTAAAGATTAATGGTGAGCCTTATGCGTATTTTGTTGGTGGGCGTGGGCTCTGGCAAGGGGATTCTTTATCTCCCTATCTGTTTGTACTTGTGATGCAAGTGTTTCAGGGCATTGTGAAATATCATTCTCAGGCTAACTCATTTCAATATCATTGACAGTGTGAGAGGTTGGGTGCAGTAATGCTTATGTTTGCTGATGATCTTCTACTTTTCTCTCATAGTGATCCGGGGTTATTTGATACCTTGAAATCTTGTTTGGCGTGGTTTGTTGATCTTTCTAGTTTGAGGGCTAACCTGCATAAGAACGACTGTTTTGTCTCCTATGATGATGAGGTCTTTCGAAAGGAGTTGATATCAATCTCTAGTTTTCGTCAATGAGCCCTTCCTATTTGGTATTTGGGAGTCTTCTTACTCTCTATAAAGCTCACACATTGGATTGTTGGCCTATTTTGGGTAGAATGAGGACTCAGACGGGGACTTGGTGTAGTAGGATGTTATCGTTTGGTAGTTGTCCCTAGTTAGCCTAGTTTGTCTTGCTGACCATTCACTTGTATTGGGCCTCCATTTTTATTCTAACTAAGTGGTGATCTGCAAGCTAGAGCCAGCTTATTCAGTCTCTTCTTTGGAGTAACTTTGAATTGAATTCCCATAAGGAAAAGGTTTCGTGGCAAGAAGTTTATTGCCCTAAAGATCAGGGCGAGCTAGGGATGAAGCCGGGGGATAAGCTGATTTGGAGAGTCTTGCAAGGCTAATGGAGTCCCTGTGGATTAGGTGGATTCACACGTATCAGGTTCATGATCATTGTTTTGGTTGCTCCATATACCATATTCATGTCCATGGTACTAGTGTAAGATTATCTTACTTCAAAATGTGGTGCATCATCACTTTGGCTGGAAGATTGGTAATAATCATCAAGTATTATTATGGTATGACTTCTGGTATCCCTTGGGGATTTTGGTGGATCGCTTTTCTTGTCAATTGCCTAAGCAGCTGAACATTCCTATCTTTGCCCATGTCTTTTCCATCATTGAGCATGGTATGTGGAATTGGGCTATAGTGGACTATCTGGCCATGGAGCTTACTTTAGGGTCTATGCTCGATTCCCCTTTGGTGGATTGTCCTGATTTGCTCTGATGCTTCTTACTTCAGATGGTGTTTTTTAAGTGAAGTCTACGTTGGGTGTTTTGTTAAGGGGGCGAGTCCCATGGTAATTTTTGGTTTGGCATAGCTCAGGGGTCCCATCTCATGCCTATATCCTTTAGCTTGCTATCTAGGAGTGTCTTTCCTCTCTAGGTAGGCTTAACATGTATCTTTCATTTCCCAATAGGTTCCCAACAAGTGTTGTCTTTGTCAACAGGTAATTGAGCAACATTGCCACCTATTCTTTGATTGTCCTTACTCTAGGCAAATCCCGTCGTTCTTCCGGCACCAAGTGAAGTTTGGATGGCCTTAACGATTGTGGGATCAACGAGTTAGTTGGGCAGCCCCGTAGTGTTGTGGCAAGTAGCCATGGGCAATTTTTACCCGCCTTATCTTCAAGCCTTTATTTACTTTATTTGGAGATAGTGAAACAATAGTTGCTTCTATAGTTGGGAACATTTGGCATCCCAATTAACTTATTTAATTTAGAGTGTTGTTTGGACTTGTTTGTCCACCTTACAATTTCCCCGATCCTTACACATATTGGCCTTGGTCCATTTTTTTGCATCTTCTTAGAACCTATCTTCGCTATTATCTTAGACTTGGGGATCTAGTTTGTTTTTGGTCAGGGGCCTTTTGTCTCTCTTAATGTGTTAGATTTTTTTTTTTTTTTTTTGGTGGTGTTTTGGTCAGGGTATGCCTCATCTTCATTGGTGTTTTCTCTCCTTTTACATTCAGTGAAGTCTCATTTACAGACAAAAATAATATTTTAATTCTATTAACGATGTTAATCCTACTCCCAATAAAGAAAAAAAAAAAAACTCACACATTGAAAATGCTTAAATTGAATTTCAAATCTATATTTGAAGAATTTTACAAAGTTGCAATTTGATATTTTAAAAGTATAATTGGCAATTTAACTTTGGATTTAAAAGCACACTGATTTATTTGGTTCTCTCTAAAATACAATAATCAATTTAATCTTCAAGATAAGATGATTTCTTTCACACTTCACCTTAAAAAAAAATGAAAAAGGGCGGAGGAGGCCAATTTGGGCCAGCCTCTATGTTGGGCCAGACCACAAGAAGATGGGCCTTGCGAAAAGTCTAATAAGCCCACTTCGAGGCTCCTTAGAATTATGAGACAATGCCACGGTATTGTGTGAATACAATATACTAATATATATATATATATATATGCAGTTATTGTTATTTACCCTGATAATAAGCAATAATTATATTATTCTAATATAATATATTACCAATATAATTAAGAAAACATGGAGTTTTGATGAGTGAAAATGTCAAAAAGGAATTAAAGTCAATACCAAAACAAAAATGCTACACACACAAACAACACTCACAAATTAAAGTATCACACACAAAATTTATAATAATTTTATCCAAAATTAAGTATAAATATGCTACTATTGTTATTTTAAATAAAATTATTATAAATTTTATGTAAGCCACGTTAATTTTTAAAAATTATATATGAGTGTTGTTTGTGCATACATAACATTATATGAAAACCTCATGAAGTAGCGCAAATGATCCACTGCATATGTTTGAGAGTTTAGCGTAGTACAAGGTCAAAGAAGCAAATTCTGAATTTTGACCCACGATTTGTCTGTCCGATCAAAGATGGCAATAGTTGAGATTTCTCGATTTTCACAATAAAAAAACATTATAAGAAAATACCTAATACACATCTTGGTCCAATTTTTCCAATTCAATGTCCAATCTTCTAAAAATGGCAAGACCTTGAACTCACCAAATGCGCCCACAGAAAATTGAAGGCCGTTAGGAAAATCAAAGATGCATGTCATTAGGACAATAACCCTTTTACCACCTTTTGACTTATTTCCCCTCCCTGCATTATAATAAGATACACTATGGGCTCCTTTCATTTTACTCTTTTATTTTCTATTCAATATTTGTTATTTAAGACATTATCTTATTTTAATTTATTTTTTTAAATTTATAATATATATAATTAGATAAATTAATTTTATTTTATTCATGAGACTATATTTCTACCACTCTATACGTATGCACAGATATTTTAGATATCTTAATTGTACTTGTCTTGTGACCAACCCTTTGTACTTGATGAATCAATAAGTCAAATAATGTGTTTTAAATTCTTATATTTGCATTAATAATATATGCAGATAACAGTCGATGAAAGGGTCTCAAAAGTTAAGTATTGACACATTCACTCTTTGTTGTTTCAAACTTCCACTAGCCAGTTGTTGGCCCCTTCAACTGAGCAATTTTCAAATGAGCAAAAACTTATATTAGACTTTGGCATTGGCAATACATCTTCTTGACTCTACAACACATCTCTAATATTAAGACAAAATTAATGTTACCTTAAGATATAGGTCAAGTAGTCGGATGAACACTATATTGGTATTAATCTGATAGGTTACGAGTTTGATTTTCGTCCTGTGCAAGGGTCAAAGGCCCAATTTGTGATTTATCTTTTCTAACATAATCGAGAATAAGAGCATCAGAAGCCACGCAAGAACGATCATTACAAGATAAAACTAATGTTTGAGCTGAGGGTCAATAGAGTAAAATTACTCAATAAAAAAAAAAGTAATATAGTTACTTATTAAGGTAGTGTTTGTTAAAATGAGTAAGATAAGATTATATTAAAATAAGGTTATAATGCTTTTTGAACTAAGATATAGAATGCTCAAGATAAGACTAGAAAGCATTCCAAGATTTTTATTATACTATTTGTTAAATTTTTTAGAATGTACTAGAAGACATATGAACTATTTTTTCTTATCTGTAAAATTCAAAATAAATTTATCTAGAGAGAAAAAAGATAAATTTATTTAGAAAATTTCAAATAAGAAGTCACGTGATTTTTTTTTCAATGATCACTATATAAATTTAACAAATACAATGAAAAATACTTTTATCTGAAATGTTTTTCATATATAATTTTTTTGATCTATATATTAGTTAATAAATTAACATGTCCTAAATAATAAAACTTTTAACCACATGAGACACAATAATAACTTTGTGGAGAATAGAGAAGCACTAAAATATATCAACAGATCAATAATGACTATTGTGTTACTTAGGAATCTAAATCTGTTGTTCTCATCTCTTGTCTTTTTAGTTGTCTCCCTAATAAAAATAAGTCATGTTATCAAATTAATACATATCATCAAATAGTGATTATTTTAAAAAATTATAGAATTAAGTAAAAAAATCATAAAATTATATATATTGATCCGTATATAAGATAATTATTATTTAATGATGTATATTAATTTAATGACATCACTTATTTTTATTGGGTTGACACATAAAAGGGCAGAAAATTGGCAGAGTGGATCTGACTCGGTACTCAGTGCGTGCTCTTATTTTTTATTAACTAAACATGAAAAAGGGGGCTTCACATAAGGATAGAATTTCAAGGCAAAAGTCAAAAGTTGAATCGGTTTTGAGGGGCAGATGCGGTTCATAAGGTTGAAACAAGAATAGGGACCTTCCCCAGTTGTGGCCGTGGAAACATGGTACTTGTTTTGTACATTGTTTTATTTTATGTTTTCTAGGCCTTTGTACAATGTTGAAAGACAAACATGGTTGGTAAATGTTACCAAGAACATTTTTAATGGGAAAAAATGATTCTTTTTTATTCACATGGCTTGGAGTCCCCATGGCCAAGATTTTTTAATTCCTTATGCTATTTATATATGCATGTATAAATTAAAAAATAATGCTAATATTCCTCAATTATAACTAGTAAGGGAGCGTTTATTAATCAAGATATATGGTAAAAAAGTTAAGATATGAGATGCATTCTAGACTTCTATCATTTTCAACATATTTTTAAGTTTATTTGACCATACTTGAAAAAATTATTAATGACTTCTTAACTTGATTTTTCAAGATATGCGTATCTCTCATCTCCTCAAGATAAATATATGTTGATTCCTACATATAAGAAAAAAATGATTTCCGTGTCTTCTAATGCATTCTAAATAATTTAACAAACAGTTTGATAAAAATCTTGGAATGCTTCCCAACTTTATCTTGATCATTCTATATCTTGGTCCGAAAATTATTTCAGATTTATTTTGATACTTTCTTATCTTACTCATTTTAACAAATATTATTACTTAAGTGTGTTCACAAGACGAATTAGTTTGAGTTTAAGATTAACTTATAATTAAACCAATTTTTGTGGAATCTACATAATTGGACCCATAATTGAACAAATGCTTCTACAATTTATTAATCTCAAATTTTTGTTACATAAGCTTTGAGAAAATAATATTAATGCTTGATAAATAGTTGCACCTAAGCACACTACACAATAATTAATGATTTATTTTAAAGAATGACAACTAATTTACAATAAACAGCTATAAATTCATAAAATATATCAAATAATATTAAATATTTATCTATTTATATTATATATTTTTAATTTATATAATATATATATATATATATATTAATCGATTCAAGTGGAGTCAAAGACATTGACAGAACTCAATTTAATTTTTTAAACCCATAAACCAAACCTCTATTAAAAAATCAAACTAATTAGATTCAGTTAATCTGACTTTCGACTCTATCAGACTGATCAACATTCAACACTCCTATAAACCATAAACAACAAGACACGAGGCCAGCACGTGTTAAGCCACAGGTTTTTTTTTTTTATCCATTTTAAACATAATAATTATATTAAATAAAAATAAAATACTCTATGCAGCAGTCCTCCTTGTAACTTCCTTTTCTTTGAGAATTATTTATAAAAAATAAAATAAGATGATGTCAATTATTATTTAATATTTTAAAAATAATAATAAGTACATCTTATTTTTTAAGAGGAAGGCATACAAATATCCTTATACTTTACCAAAATCATCGTGTGACACTACGAATTTTTAAAACGTTCAATTAGACACGTCTATTTTAAAAAAGTGAAACTATTGAATATTCATTAGACATTAATTAGGGATAGTTTGGAAGCGTAAAATGCAAATCTCATGAACAAAGTCAATAAGAGAGCGTCACGTGTGACGTCGAAGTAAGCGCAACCAAAAAGAGAGAGGGAGTTGAGGAGATGCTATTAGTGAAGGAGAGGTGTTTTTACTAAACGCACTCACGAACGCATGCTCTTATATAGTTTGTTGATCGGGCAAAAAAGTGTTAAAAAATTCAATTTTTTAAAATTAGAGACATCTAATAGAACGTTGTGAAAGTTTAGAGTGCTAAACAATATTTTTTTAGTAAAGCACAGGAGTATTTTTATGTCTTCTCCTATTCTTTTACTTAAAACTATTTTTTTGGTTGGAAAAAAAGTCACGTGCATGTTGACAGATCACGTGACTTTTAATTAATCCACCAGTGGTCGTTAATATTGTACTTAAAGTACATGACAGAGATTTTGCTGACTAAGCTCAGTTTAATTTACACGTGCCATGAGTTAATTAATATTCTTGCATTGTAAGTGGGGCAAAGCATTATGTGTTCAATGCTTGAAGTTTGAGAAAGGCATAAAAATGGTATTAAATGGTGAATTTCTTTTAACAAAAAATTAAAGGAAAATAATCCCCCAAGCCCCAAATATAGCAATAAGGGCGCGTTTGGCTAAAGGACGCAAGCAAGCAAGCGTCGTCCGTTCCACTCTGTTCCATTGCAGGAACCACGAGCTTCTTCCATCTGTCACTCTCTCTCCTCGCCGCGAACGCGGCGGAGATCTCCCACTTTCTCTCTCTACATACGCGGAAAACCTGTGCCGCGCTGTCCGCACGTTGCTCTCACTATGATCTCGTCCATCCTACGCCATTTCATGGTAGCTAATGGAGCATTATTAAATTCAATTCCATGCCAAACATTCACCAATCCACATGCTTCTTCCACGTATTTTCCCCCAACAACAAACAACGAACCAATATATATTAAGTCTTTGGGGTCCTCATCGATGTGCTCCATCTTGTCAAATTTATTAGCCCATTTTTGCCTTTTTCGTTAATTGATTTTCTTTTTGGGAGTGGAGTGGTTATAAAAGGCGGGCAGTGTTTCTGGGTTTGTTGAATCGTCTGGTTTTTTTCAGAGGCGAGGTCTGGGAGTTTTTGCGAGGAGGAGAGGAGGAGAGAGAGAGATCAGTATTGCGATGGAGAGGAATGGCGAAATGGAGGACAAATCCGGCGTCGGCGGCGGCGTTGAGGACGCTTACGGCGAGGATAGCGCCACGGAGGAGCAGCTTATCACCCCCTGGACTATTTCCGTTGCTAGGTGATAATGCACTTCTGTCTCTTTCGATCGTTGCTTTTGGGACTTGATTTATCACTGGAAATTATCCCTTCATTTTGATTCTATTCCTAATGGGTTTTTTTTTTCTCGTGAAGGATGTCGTTTTATTAAGTGAATATATAGAATTTATGTCGTGGAATCCATTTAATCTTATGAATGATGTCACCTTATTGAGCATAAATTTAGAATTTTATGTAATTAATTGTTGGTGTTATTGAGGTTGTTTCTTCTTGTTATTACTGATTGGAATAATAATTATTTGATTCTTTAGATCTAATAGCATTAGCCTGATCTGTCCTCCATGTCAATTTTGATTCGGTTTTTCAAAAGAGTCATGCTAGATGTACACCCATTTTGTACATCTTGGGCTACACAAGGGGGTATTATGACCAAAATACCCTGCGCCTCACATGGGCTTCACGCGCCTCTATGCGCCTCATGAGGGCATTTTAGTCATTGGTACACCTTTATGTAGCCCAAGGTGTACATAAAGGTGTACCAATAGCATTTTCCTTTTCAAAATACAGACATGGATATGCAGTTCTTTTCAGATCGGAATCTTCCAAGTTTCAGCCATTTAGGGACCAAATTTTGCTTCTATCCTTGATGATTTCTTGCATCTATTGATTTTCCCATTGGTTGCTTCAATTAAAATATAAGATGGATTCTTTTCCTAACTTTTTAAATCATAACTATCTTGCAAAGCAAGAAATCATAATCTCTACATCTATGCTTATTTTCACTTACTAGGGGATGCCATTTTTTATTTGAAAAAAGAGAACTTTTTTTTTTTTTTTCTCTTGACATTCCTTTTTCCACATATAGATTTTGTACCTGCACATAAATAATTTATGTGACCAAAATGGATTTTGATATTCCTGATTTCTGATATTTTATATTGTGTTCAATATAACCTTGGCCTGTGGATGGTAGAATCTGAGGCTGCACTTGTAATGTAATGGGGAAATGAAGATTTGGTTAAATGTTTCTATTAAGATTCTATTCTCTATTGGGCAGAAAAGATTGACATTTGATACCTTAGATACAGAGGCCCCATCTAGCATATTTTTCTTTTTATGGACTTTTATAATATCTCTATAGTTTGTATATTATGTCAGAACTAGCAAATATATTTACTACTTAAAAAAGAAGTATCCTACTAGGCTCTTATTTTGTAAGGATTTGAGAAGATGATGCTTACCTTATAAAGAAAATATTTCTGTAACCAAACTCGTGTCTTTTTAATTATAAAAGAACAAACTTATGATTGCTATTAAGGCCCGCCACTCTCTATACTTCAGTGTGAATAATTTGTCACTGATCATTTGACATTGTTGTAGTCCGTTACATTTCTTATTCAAGAGTCTTAGCTCTAAAGTCTTTTTATGGCTTCAGTTTGAATAATGTCTTTCCTACTCCTCTAAAGTTTTAATGCCTTGGGCAAATTGCGCCAGAACCACTTCAACTTTGCAGTAATAGCACAAGCAAATGGTTCTCAATTTTCACTTCCCCAAACATTATCTGCTTTGAAGCCTGATGAAAAATTTTCTTTCTTATGGGCAGTGGGTATACTTTATTGAGAGATCCAAACCACAACAAAGGGCTTGCCTTCTCTGAGAAAGAGAGAGATGCCCATTACTTGCGCGGCCTTCTACCACCACAGATTTCAAGTCAGGAGCTTCAGGTTGCCTAATTAAGATAGTCGTCTTCTAAGTTTAAGCTTAGTGTACTGCTTCTAACCGAAGCACTATGTTCTTACTCGTGATTCTCATTCGGGTTTATCAGGAGAGGAAAATGATGCACAATATCCGCCAATATGAAGTCCCACTGCATAAATACATAGCAATGGTCGATCTTCAAGAGAGAAACGCGAGGCTTTTCTACAAGCTTCTCATCGACAATGTGGAAGAACTGCTCCCGGTTGTCTACACCCCAACGGTTGGTGAGGCTTGCCAGAAATACGGGAGCATTTTCAAGCGTCCTCAGGGGCTTTTCATCAGTTTGAAAGACAAGTATGGTCATTAGATAGCCTCCAATTCTACACACCCCATCTTTTTCGTTCTCCCTTTTGTCCATGCTTCTGTTTGGAGGCATTATGGGCTCTCTGTGTGTTCTACATGAATAGCAACACAACGAAGTCATTGACTACCGGGTTTTTGCAGAGGGAGGATTCTTGAAGTGCTGAAAAACTGGCCCGAGAAGAACATTCAAGTTATCGTTGTAACTGATGGTGAGCGAATTTTGGGACTCGGAGATCTTGGGTGCCAGGTAAGTGTGTGTGTGTGTGTGTGTGTGTTGTGCAGGTCTTTTTTGGACACGTTTGCATGATTGATGATGGCCTGAAACATTTGACTGTTGCAGGGAATGGGGATCCCTGTTGGCAAACTGTCTCTCTATACAGCACTTGGGGGAGTTCGTCCTTCAGCGGTATGTGCTTCTAAAGATTTTTGTTGATTAATCTCGTGAAATCTTTTAAGTATTTGCCTAACACAGGATATCATCTCTAAAATGTGGCCCTAATCAACAAGCTAGAATCCATGTAATCAGCCCCACCTAGTGGAATTAAAGCTTCTTCTTGTTTATTTTAGCTTTTCACTTTCTTATATTGTGATTGGATTGCATAAATCTCAAGCAAATTGAGTTCCATGCAGTGTTTGCCTATAACCATTGATGTTGGCACCAATAATGAGAAGCTGCTGAACGATGAGTTCTACATTGGGCTCCGGCAGAGGAGAGCAACTGGGCAGGTGTACAGTTTTTCTTACTCCGCATAGTTCTTTCTTTTATGTTCCTCTCCTTTCATAAACACCCAACATAACAAAGTATCTTGTAGCTTTTGGATATCTGTCACATTGAAGTGGGATTCATTGTTGGATCTGGGAATATGCCAAGCGTAGAAATGATTATGTAGCCAACCTTATTATATGTACCTGATCTTATATAATAAAATAAAGGACTTGATATGTTATCATTGTTGTAGGAATATGCTGAGCTTTTGCACGAGTTCATGAGTGCAGTTAAGCAGAACTACGGAGAGAAAGTCCTTGTACAGGTCAGTTTCAGTATAGACACATTGGTTTATTTGACTTACGGGTTAATAGTTCTGAATTTTGGAATAGGTTTCAAAACTAATATTTTGACTGTAACCTTCAGTTTGAAGATTTTGCAAACCACAACGCATTTGTGCTGCTGGAGAAATACCGCAAAACTCATCTTGTGTTTAATGATGATATTCAGGTAGATGATGAAGGTTCTACAGCTAGACCTTTAGGTTGATTTTGAGAAAGTTTTTACATCTTTGAGCATTTATTGTATTGTAGGGTACGGCTTCTGTGGTACTTGCAGGTCTCATTGCAGCTCAGAAATTACTTGATGGAACCTTAGCTGACCATACATTTCTATTCTTGGGTGCTGGAGAGGTAATATTGATGTTTCTTTAGCCAATAGATTCGCCTATGAGGCGAGAGATGAAATAGGGTAAGTTTATAGCAGAAAAGGGGGAGGAAGACCCAAAAAAAAACTTGGTGGGGAAACTTTTTTATTGCTTTAGACATTTTAGTGCCCCTCAACTGATGTTTTCACCTAGTTTAGATGTTCTTATGTGGTTCTTAGTCTCTGTTTCTGTTATGTATTCATCTCTTCTGTCACGTCTAACTTTCCCCTCTTGGGAACTGAAGGCTGGAACTGGTATAGCAGAGCTTATAGCCCTCCAGATATCGAAAGAGGTACTTAGTATACTGCTCTATCTATCGTCTTTAAGTCCTCATCCAGGCTCTTGGATGAATTCTCTAACCATTATTTTGACAGACAAACGCTCCAGTAGAAGAGGCACGCAAAAAGATTTGGCTAGTCGACTCAAAGGTACCAGGGTCTAATCTCTAGGTCCCTGCTAGGCAAACAATATTTGTTGGCATTTTGTTCCATCCAGCCTTTGTTTTCTGCAAATTTATTTCCCCTATTCAAATGGTCTTGTAAATTTTCTACAGGGCCTGGTAGTTAGTTCCCGTATGAAGTCCCTTCAGCATTTCAAGCAGCCTTGGGCACATGAGCATGAGCCAGTTACCAGCCTGTTAGATTCTGTGATGGTATGGATCTCTTTCCTCTGATCTGTTTCAATATTTTAGTAAAAGAATGTCCTAATATACGAGACTCTCTACTTTGTGAGGGACGGGGAGAATTGTTCATTTTGCTATGGTGTCTCACATTCTTTTTTGTATCTCAGGCAATCAAGCCCACGGTATTGATAGGAACATCTGGAGTTGGGAAAACATTTACAAAAGAGGTTATTGAGACCATGGCTTCCCTCAATGAGGTACCCCCGCCCTCCTTGGTCTCATTGATTCAAACATTTGTGTCCTAAGAAGATTCTGACATCGATGCTAATTAAATGCGTGCAGAAACCTCTCATTCTTGCTCTCTCCAACCCAACCTCTCAGTCCGAGTGCACAGCTGAAGAGGCCTATACATGGAGTGGGGTAAGATGAAATACAAATTTTGGTTTCAGCACTAGGTTTTACATCACAAACCTCATACAACTTCAGCTGGTTGGACTAAAGTTTCCTAGTCTCATGCCCCATAAATCTGGGGCATGATGGTGAAGACAAGCTAAGAATCTTCTTGCTGCATTCATCTTTAAATCTGCAGGGTCGAGCAGTCTTTGCCAGTGGAAGCCCATTTGACCCCGTTGAATGCACAGGGAAAGTTTTCGTGCCTGGCCAGGTTCAAAAAGCACCTCTCTCTACTTTGAATCACGCCTCTTTTCTAATATTGATTGGAAACTTATTTCTATACTGGTCTTGTGAAGGCAAACAATGCATACATTTTCCCGGGATTTGGTTTGGGCGTGATCATGTCTGGCACAATTCGCGTGCATGACGACTTACTTCTAGCAGCCTGTAAGTGAAAATAAAAATGACTGACAAAATCCCTATGTGATTTTTCTCTCTTTTTCTTTTGCCACAAAGTTTAACTATTTTATGTACTCAAAACAGCGGAAGCTCTGGCATCTCAAGTTACTGACGAGAACTACGAAAAGGGACTAATCTACCCCCCATTCTCTAATATCAGAAAGATATCAGCTCAGATTGCTGCTAAAGTAGCAGCAAAGTCATATGAACTTGGTTAGTTTCTCTCTGAATCACTATGTTCGTCCAGAAAACACTACCCTGCTGGAGTTTATCAACTAACTACAATCTATTCTCTGTACAGGTCTGGCTTCTCGTCTTCCTCGCCCCAAGGATCTTGTCAAACATGCAGAGAGCTGTATGTACAGCCCGATCTATCGCCACTACCTCTAAGAGTTGGGCAAATTCATACACCCTGCAGGCGTCTAAGTCTTTGTTGCAACATTATTCACAGCCCCCTTCTTCCAATTTTCGTTCCCCTAACCGCATACTGGTTTTGGTGGATTAGGATCCTTGTATTGCATCCAGTTCTGATATAGCATGTTGTCATTTTTTACGGACTAACTTCTTTAGTTAAGGTTTTCTCACATTACAATGGAAAGTAAGAAAAATAAATAACCACAAGTTGCATTGTTAATCTTGCACCTAGTTTCTACTACAAAGGTGGAAGTCAAGAAACAAACAGAAAGCTTTGGAAGGAATAAATGTTTTTTGCAGTTAAGGAGTCCTCCCCCCCCCCCCCCCCCCCCCAACCCCCAAATCTCTCCCCGATTAAAAGTGTAAGCTCACTGAAGACCACCTGGTCAGGAATCCAGACGAATCAAAAGATACTATGTTTTGCTTGCCAGTGTACCCTGAAAAGATTGCTAGCAATGTCTAATCTCTCACAATTAAATTCGTGGACCTTATGACAAGCCCCAAGCATTATTAGCAGAGCTAAGAATCAAACTCCTGCGCAAAGTGATAATCCTGAATCCTCTAACCATTAAATTATCACCTTGGATACTTGTCTCTTATCTCAGCCACCTACTCACAAGTCGCCACCTAAGGGTCCTCCATAATACCTTTATCATAGATATGTATGTGAGCATTGGCAAATAAATATCAACCAAACAAGCAGTTTGACCAGATAAAATCTCAGCCAAAAAAAAAAAAAGTTTGACCAGATAAAAGAAGTGAAAGCTAAAACATCATGACAAAATATTCATTATAACGGGAAGACAAGTAACACGAAATTTCAAAATAATACTCCTACAAATATATTATTAATTCTAATGAATGCTCAATTAAAACTTAAAAAATAAATGATTTTTTGAAAATTTTCTTTTGGCACCTACATGGATCTTGAATGCTTTCGTGAAATACAAAATGTATTCTTCATAAAAAAATTTCTAACATTTTTCAGAAACTACTACAACATTTTGTTTCCATGTTCACAATGCAATTCTTCACAATCACATTTCCTCACCTACACCTAAATAGAGTTCTCTAGTATTATGGTTTGAATTTAGTGGTGAAAAATTATCCTCACTCAACTGATACTCATTTTTTGTTTTTCAATATTTTGGAGCTTCTAATAGATTGTCAGCATTGAGATGCTTTCATGACACGATTGTATCTTCAAGCAAAGACACCCATTTGCATTGCAGCAACAACAACAACAACAACATATCCAGCCTTTATCTCACTATGACCGGCTACATGAATTCTAGACTTCCATGTATTTCTGTCTTTTGTCATATCATCATTGAGGTCCATACACTTCATATCAAACTTTAATGTCTCCCTCAAAGTCTTCTTAAGTCTGCCTCTACCTCTTTTTTTGATTAATTGTTTCATTTCATCAACTCTCCTCACAGGAGTGTCTCTTGGTCTCCTTCTCACATGACCAAACCATCTTAGTCTAGTCTCTCTCATCTTCTCTTCTATTGGCACTACTCTTATCTTATTACGAATAACTTCATTTCTAATTTTATCTTTTCTTGTATGGCCGCACATTCATCTTAACATCCTCATCTCCGCTACGCTCGTCTTTTGCTTATGTTGGTATTTGACTGCCCAACATTCTGAACCGTACAACAAAACTGGTCTTATAACTGTCCTATAGAATTTTCCTTTCAATTTTAATGAGATTTTACTATCACATAACACCCCTGATGCATTTCTCCATTTTAGCCAACCTGCCTTAATTCTATGTGTGACATCCTCGTGAATTTCTCCGTCTTTTTGAATCACTGATCCCAAATATTGAAAATGGTTTTTTCTTTGTAAGATTTGGTCTTCCAATTTTATTGTAACATCCTCTACTCTTGCATTCTTACTAAATTTACATTCCATATATTCTGTTTTCTTTCTGCTTAATTTAAATTCCTTAGATTCTAAATTGTTTCTCCATAACTCAAGCTTAGCGTTCACTCCTTCTTTCGTTTCATCCACCAACACTATGTCGTCTGCAAATAGCATACACCATGGCACCTCTGTCTGAATATCTTTAGTGAGTTCATTCATTATTAAAGAAAATAAGTATGGACTTAGTGCAGAACCTTGATGCAATCCTATTGTAATTTTAAACGGTTCAGTATCCCCTCCGTAAGTTCTGATCTTTGTCTCTGCACCATGATACATGTCCTTAAGGGCTTGTATATAGGCTATTCAGACTCCTTTCTTCTCTAAAACCCTCCATAATACTTCTCTAGGGACCCTATCATAGGCCTTTTCTAGATCTATAAACACCATATGTAGGTCCTTCTGATGATCCCGATACCTTTCCATTAGGCGCCTCAGTAAGTATATAGCTTCCATTGTTGACCTACTAGGCATGAAACCAAACTGATTTTCTGAGACCTTTGTTTCTTTTCTGAGCCTCTGCTCTATTACTCTCTCCCAGAGTTTCATGGTATGGCTCATTAACTTAATTCCTCTGTAATTTTCACAGTTTTGAACATCTCCTTTGTTCTTATATATAGGGACCAAAGTACTCATCATCCACTCATCTAGCATCTTTTTTGATTTAAGAATCGCGTTAAATAATTTCGTTAGACAGGAGATGCCCTCTTCTCCCATACATTTCCATGCTTCTATTGGTATATTATCCGGTCCCACCGCCTTATGATTTTTCATCTTTTTTAATGCTTGCCTTATTTCATTTGGACTTATGCGTCAATAAAATGTATAGCTCACGTTCCCTTCGGAGTTACTAAGATGTCCCAACCTAACTCTTGTGTCGCCATTATCATTGAATAATTTTGTGAAAAACTCATTCCATCTCTCCTTAATCGCTTCCTCATTCACTAATACATTTTGATTTTCATCTTTTATGTATTTCACTTGATTTAAATCCCTTGTTTTTCTTTCTCTTGCTTTAGCTAATTTATATATATCCCTTTCTCCATCTTTTGTATCAAGTCATTTATATAGATTCTCGTATGCTTTTGACCTTGCTTCACTAACAGCTTTTTTTGCTGCCTTTTTTGATTCTTTATAATTTTTTTGATTTTTTTCATTGTTACACTGATATACAGCCTTATAGCAATTTTTTTTATTTTTAATTTTCAATTGTACTTCTTCATTCCACCACCAAGACTCCTTAACGTTAGGGGCTCTACCATTTGTCTCTCCAAGCACTACCTTTGCTGTGTTTCTCAGGGCATTAACCATTTCTCTCCACATTTGGTTTGTCTGTCCTTCTCCATTCCATTCTTTTCTACCCCTTAATTTTTCTTTGAAGATTAGTTGTTTCTCCCCTTTTAAATCCCACCACCTAATTCTTGAATTCTGTTTTATGTGATTTTTTCTTTTCCAATTTCTTACTTGGACGTCAAGTACTAGAAGTCTATGTTGAGTAGTCAAACACTCTCCCAATATCACCTTACAATCCCTACAACATACCCGATCCTCTTGTCTCACGAGGAAGTAATCTATTTGGGTGCTTGATGTGACATTTTTATATGTGATTAAGTGTTCGTCTCGTTTTTTAAACCTAGTATTGGTTATGATGAGCCCATATGCCATTGGAAAATCTAGAATAGACTTACCATCATTATTAATTTCTCCGAATCCATACCCTCCATGTACCTCTCTATACCCGTTTCCATCTCTACCCACGTGACCATTTAAATCCCCTCCTATAATCACTTTCTCTCCTCTTGGTATCATTTGTATGAGTCCCTCTAGATCCTCCCAGAATTTTACTTTTATCTCCTCACCTAACCCCGCTTGTGGTGCATATGTACTAAAGATATTTATAGTCATTCTTCCTAGAATAACCTTCACCATAATAATCTTATCCCCTATTCTCTTTACATCCACTACCTCATCTACTAAACTTTTATCCATAATGATCCCCACTCCATTTTTTGCTCGATCATTTCCTGTGTACCATATTTTATATCCATTTTCTGACAAAGTTTTTGCTTTTTTTCCTACCCATCTCGTCTCTTGAAGGCACATAATATTAATCTTTCTCCTAATCATCACATCTACCACTTCCATAGCTTTGCCTGTTAATGTTCCTATGTTCCATGACTCAATCCTTAATCTATGATTTTGTTTTTGGTTTTGACTTTGAATTTGATTTTGTTTTTTATTTTGATTTCGTTTTTTGTTTTGGTTTTGATTTTGATTTTATTTTTGGTTTTGATTTTGATTTTGGACTAACTTCTTTACCCACATCCGTCCAAGCAAATGCGAGAACCCTTGCTCATTTGTCACTACATCCGGGCGCCGATGCAGCGGCCCTAGCTCACTTGACACTACATGCGGGCGGTGTAGCACGTCGCTATGAAGGGTTACGCCCACGCCCAAACGTTTTTTCATAATTTGTCTAGAGTTCATGTTTTGTGAATACGAACATACATGTTCTTGTAAGTCATAGAAACACAATGGATCCACAGTTTGCCAGAAAGTAAGTTCAAAATCAATGACACTTCTGCTCAAATAGCAATCAATAGGTACATTCTGGGAAAGTAATACTTTGTTCGTCTGATTTGTACAATAAACATGCAACTCAATATGGTTTGAAAGTGGTCATATAACCTTAAGTGATGGAAGCTAAAATGGAAAATGAACATTCACAACGGATTAACTAAAACATATAAATAAAAATAAAATCCCAATGGTTCTCAAAAGAACCATATAATTCTCTAGCAACTCACTATTGTTAGAACAGACTTGCATATGAAGCACATGTGTCATTATAGTTTTTTCTTGCTAAGAGTGTAATTATAGTTAAAGCGTTTCACTTTAATCTAAACCACAAAAGTTGAGCATCAAGTTTGAACTACAAGAGAGTTAACATATTTTTCATGCAAAAGCCAAGAAGGTCAAAGCATAACTTAACCTATACAATATGTACATCCATTAGATCCATAAAATTACCAAAAAGAAAAAGCTGGAGCAGTCATATCAGGAAAACAACCGATGATTAGCTTCTGAAGGGAACCCGTGCAGGAGTTGAGGTGGAGAGTCTTATCTACAATGCTGGATCGTAGCTCTATACATGATAAGAAGAAGATGTGTCTGGCTGCAAAATGGAAATTGGATCAAGAAGATTAAGACAATTTACAAAAAAAAAAAAAAAGGCCTCCAAACTTATAAACTGACCGGAAACTTCCATAGTCTCTATTATGTACTCTTTAACATGTAACCTACACTTCTTCTACAGATGAAAATTAACAGTTTATGGAGCAACTAGAGTTGCATTTACTAACAACAACAATCAGAAATCTTAATCCTACTAGGCAGGTTGGCTACATGAATTTTAAGCCTCCATCATCTCTATCCATGGCCATATCCTCTCTAAGGCCATTATATCCTATGTTATGTTTAAGGATTTCCCACCAGATTTTCTTTGGTCTTGCTCTCCCTCTTTTGCTACAAAATTCCTCCACTCCATCCACTCACTTACAGATGTGTATATCAAACTTCTCCCAAGATCAAGTCATCTTAATCATGTTTCCCACATTTTATCTTCAATAGGCATCATCATTCCAACCTTATCGCATAATCTCATTCCTTATATTGTCTTTTTCTAGAAAAACTGGTAATTAGACATCTACATACTTGTTTCAAGAAAAAGATTAAGACAAGTACATGCAGGTTAACTTGATCAGAAGGTGACAGGAGGAATTTGGTATGCAACAGAAGCCTCAGTTCATGTCATCGGCAACTTGAGAACTCCGAATGCCCCAAAATGAGCTGGGCTTCAATTTCTTATTTGTGGCTGTAAACAGCCACCCTATGCAGACATCACAAGTGACACATTCTGCAATTGTCCATGCATACCTGCAAAAACATTATCCATTAGAAACTTGACGTCTAGTTGAAATCCAGAGTCCCAGACCCCAGCATCCCACAGCAAAGTTGACAAAATATTTTTTCCAATTAAATCAGTAAAGAAAGAAAGATTAAAAGTACAAAGTGTTGAATATTGATTCAAAGTTGCTGATTTAGTGGGTTGATTGGGTTAAAATTGTGTTTACTGATTTAGTGGGTTGATTGGGTCAAAATTCTGTTTACTGATTTAGTGGGTTGAGATAATTTCATTTTTTTAAATTTAAGTCCTACAATAAATCTTATTTTCTTGTTATTCAATTGATATGTATTGCCTATTTAAAGGCATGATGATATGAATAAAAATAATGTGGTTACAGCCTCCACATTCATGATTTTTCTTTAGCTACCAATGTCTCTAAATTTCCAATAGTGGTATCAGAGCATTCAATGATCTTAAGGGGCTTGTGTGAGAGAACCCATCAACGCCTTCTTTATTTCTATGGCTTCAACAAACACATCATCTCTTTCACCACCAGTTTTTAATGGAGAAAATTATCAAGTATGGGTTGTCAAAATGAAAGCTCATTTGAGAGGTCTTAGTTTATGGCAGTGGGTCGAAAGTGAAATGGGGATACCTCCACTTGGCAACAATCCTACGCTCAATCAAATCAGAGCTCATGAAGAAGCAGAAGCTAAAGCTCCAAGGGCTTTATCTCAAATACATGCTGCTGTCTCCGAATCAATTTTCTCAAGAATCATGGCGTGTGAAACGGCTAAGGAAGCATGGGATGTATTGAAAGAGCTATATCAAGGGAATGCTAGAACGAAGAGAATACAAGTGTTGAATCTCAAAAGAAATTTTGAGATTCTTAGAATGAATGAAAAGGATACAATCCAAGAGTTCTCTGAAAAACTAATGTCGGTGGTAAATAAAATCAGACTTATGGGAGAAGAGCTACCTGACAGCAGGATCGTAGAGAAAGTTTTGATAAGCCTACCAGAGAGATTTGAGGCAAAAATCTCCTCCCTTGAAGATTCAAGGGACATTAGTCAAATTACAGTGACAGAATTAATCGGAGCCATGCAAGCTCAGGAGCAAAGAAGGATTATGAGAAATGAAGAAAGTGAAAAGACGGTGGAGGGAGCTTATTTTGCCAAGAGTTCATCGTCAAAGAAGAAAGGAAAAATTCCAGAATGTGACCATTGCAAAAAACTTGGTCATGAAGAGAAAGATTGTTGGCACAAGGGGAAGCCTCAATGCTTCCAGTGTAAGAGATTTGGGCATTTGAAAAAGGATTGCAGATTTAACTTGCTAGAACAAGCAAGTACAGTGAAGGCGATTGAAGGGGCAATTGAAGAGGAAACGCTCTTCTAGTTGGTGAGAAGTGCACCAAGAAGAATTTTTTTGGAGAGAAGTGCTCCATGAAACTGAATTGAGTTTTTTTTTTCAACATTTGAAGGAAGTATTGATTGTGATGAGAAGTGCATCAAGAAGTGAAGAGAAGTGCTTCACAATTGGGAAGAAATTTGGAGAGAAGTGCTCCATAAAAAGTTAAAATTTTTGCAACTTTGAATCAAGGAGGAATGTTGAATATTGATTCAAAGTTGCTGATTTAGTGGGTTGATTGGGTTAAAATTGTGTTTACTGATTTAGTGGGTTGATTAGGTCAAAATTCTGTTTACTGATTTAGTGGGTTGAGATAATTTCGTTTTTTTAAATTTAAGTCCTACAATAAATCTTATTTTCTTGTTATTCAATTGATATGTATTGCCTATTTAAAGGCATGATGATATGAATAAAAATAATGTGATTACAGCCTTCACATTCATGATTTTTCTTTAGCTACCAATGTCTCTAAATTTCCAACACAAAGCATGTGGAAAATAATCTTAATCTCTCTCAAAGTTGGTGACCAAAAGGTTATTGACCATTAATTTGTCATCTGCCACTGGAAACCCAACCAGCAATAGTAGAATAGTTTAAATTGACTAGGAGAAATTGAAGCATTTACTAAATAACTAGCATATCTCAAAAGACTGCTTGTTGACAAACAAACGTGATTCATATCGCATACCTATCCGGAAGTGTATCTGATACTAAGTTCCCAGAGTCATATTTCAAACCAGTAACCCACAGGCACCAAAATTATCTCCAAGGATAAATAATTTGAAATTTCAGACTATTATTCGCATTCCTAAGGTTTTTGTTCATTGTTAATGTTTTCATGTAATGTGTTCTCAGGATGAATGTGGCATCTATACTCCAGTAACTTAAGTGTTAGTAGCAAAAACAAGCATGAGTCCTAACTCAAGATCAAATGTGTTATCAGCTCAAAATTTAGCTAGCCTAAATAAAGGTGCTCTTGAAGAGCCAACAATTAGCTAGTAGTTACAGTATAACTTATTCTAGACATGCAGTTACAGAAAATGCTTCAGTTCAGTAAGTTGTATCCCATATTGATTTGCACTAATCCCTCTGCTGTTTCAGTCTTTCAGAGTAATCCAAATGCCCTAATTCGACTAGGAGGGAAACATAAAAAAAATGATAATAAAACAAAATTAAATAAATGGAGCACAGAAGACAAGTTTTTAAGAATACAAGCCATAAAAAGATGACTACTTGCCCCAAGCCTTTTCAAAAGCTTACATTATTTTCCAACCGTTTGAGATAATTAATAAATGCTTGTTCAAGAAATAACATATGCTAGCATTGATATTATAACTAGTACAACAGAAATTTTAGATCCATACCCAGGAAACCAGCTGTATTCTTCAACTGGGCCTCCAACAAGAAATAAACCATTTGCTTCACGGAGAGTCATTATTTCATGCACATAGCCATGTGGATTCACATAAGCACCCAATGGCCCTTCACAAGACATCATCAACATATCACTCCGCTTCCCAATCACATTCTGCAACAGAAAAATAAGGAAGAAAGAATAATTGAATGTTGGTGGATAATATGTAAAGAAAGCTTTAACAAGACAACCATGTACTACCTTGCAATCTTTACATCGAACATAATCAAAACTCTCCAGTAACTCAATTTCTCGCCTCAGTCTGTAAGAAATTCCATCAATTTCCAAAAGCTCCTGTCTCATGGATTCAGATACAGGAATTTTACTGGCTATATAAAATGAAAGAAGATCTGGTTTCCAAACAAGTCCATCCATGCTTGGCAACCCAACAATTTGTTTCCATTTATCTGCAATATTTAGATAAGAAACATCACTGAAATTGAAACATACAAATGTCAACAACATCACAAGCCAAATAAAAGAACCGCAAAAGGATAAGAAAGTACATCTTCAATTAGATATGGTTACCCTTATTAGGCCATTGTTGTACCTAAGAAGGATATGAGAGGGGGCTATTCCTTTCAGCAAGTTTTTACTTGCTTTATCAAAATTACCAGGAATCAATGTTTTAGCTGATGTAACCTTGAATTAAATGCAATGTTTTGAAACCCAAACTGCAGTATCAAACTGGAAATGTGAGAGGGCCAAGGACCAATGGTTGGACCAAGGTCAAACCGCAATTTATTTTATAAATAAAAGATACATGAATAATTAGAAATTTGATCAAAACAATAAACCAAAAATAAAAATCATCAGACATACTATAATAGACTTAAAACTTGATCAACATTATACTACAATAGAAAAAGCCCATACAATAATATTAACACAAGTTTAGGATGAAATAAAATAAAACTCACAGATCAAATATTTTAAATTGCAAGTTAACAAATGCAAAAAAATTGTCCATGCATCAACAAGATCCAAATTATAAATCACTGTGTTGTCCCTTTCCTTTATCTTGAATAGGATTTGAGCCACTACAATGATAGATGATCACCAAAGAGTTGCCAAGAACTCCTTCCAAATCATTCAAATTATTGTTCGCTTTTGGTCATTTAAAAATAAAATAGTAAAAGTGAAAAAAAAAAAAAAAAAAGCTGGTTGAATTGGGTGGATTCATCCAATTTCTGGTTCAACTGGTTGATTCAGCAGTTAATAGATGATACCCAAAGAGTTGATACCAACTCCTAAATCATTCAAATTACAGTTATCTTTTGAACATTTAAAAATAAAATAGAAAAGATTTTTAAAAACCAGCTGTTGAAGTAGATGGATTCATCTAATTCCTGGTTCAACCAGTCAATTCAGCGGTTAACTAGCCCCTTTTTCCAATCAATTTTTTTGCTTACAACTGGACCAGATGACCAGTTCATCAACTGGTTCAAAATTTTTTGTTTGTTTGAACCAGGGGTTTTATCAACACTGATTAAATGATAACCCCAAATCAAAACTAAAATGTTTATAACTAAAGACAAAAAGTTTCAAGCGCTTTCTATCTTTATGGAAATCCAGGTAAGCCTTAGCCCTATGCTGCCATGATCATTGCACATTAATACAAAATGTTATAATTGTTTGAACTGGACTTTGGAATGAGCGAGTGAGACAGGGAGACTTCTTTGTATTATCGTTATCATCCTCATCATCATCACAAGCCTTAGTCCCACTACGTTGGATAGAGAGACTTCTTTATATAAGGATGTCCCCAGTGCATCAGGCCACTCGGTTTATGAGGATGGAGAGTGTTGTTTTTGTATAATCTTACCCTTACTTTGCAAAATGGTTGTTTCCACTGCTTAAGACCAACCTTTCAACCAGAAAAGAACAACCTCACCATTGTGCAAAAGGTTGTTTCCACTGCATAAGACCAACCTTTTAACCACAAAAAGAACAACCTCACCATTGTTGCTAAGGCTCGCCCTCAAACAGATATGTTGGTCCCTTGACACACACAATGGCCACTCAAGAGGGGGGGTGAATTGAGTGATTACAACTAATTAAACCAAATTCTTCCCTTTTTAAAAACTCTTTGAGATTTTGATATACACAAAATACACTTGTTATAAATATATATGTTGTTTGGAAATAATAGCAATATAAATACACAAACAACCACAATAATCAACACAAGAGATATAGCGGTTCGGTGTCTCCAACACCTACTCCACTCTCTCAAGGTCAACCCGACACTTGAGGTTCCACTAAAACGACACCTAGGAAACTTTTACACAACACCGAGGTTTTCCCCTTAGCTCACCCCGAAAACTAATACAACAAAACACACCTAGATTACTTGGGCTCTAGGAGGCCACTCACAATCCACAATAAATATAAATAATCAATCCATTCAACACACTTGGACTAAAATGGATACCAATATAAGAACAATATACAAGACGAAAATGCAAATACAATGATACAATATTTACCAACTTGGAGAAAATATCTTCTTCTCCTTTGCCTTGGGCTCCAATGGATGTATCTTTGAGCTTGAGCCTTGGATTGCTTTGAAATGAATGCTTGAGAGCTTAGAAGTGCTTTAGGATGATAGATCTTGATTGTGCATTATCCTTCTCCAAAAATCCCACCTTGATATTTATAGTAGAGCTTCCAACAGATCTATAACGGTTAGGAAAAATTCGACCGTTAGAGCCGAGAGTCGACTTCTCTAAAACAGGAGTCGACTCCTATTTGAAGTAGGAGTCGACTCTAGTTATACAAGAGTCTCGACTCTTCGAAAAACACCAATACTGCTAGGTCGACTCTGCATCAACTGCTCTCGGCTGGGTTGCCTCTCACTTTGCAAGAGTCGACTCCAGCTGAAGAGAAGTCAACTCTAAATATATAAGAGTCGACTTTTAGGCTAGATTTTATAGAAAATGAATTTTAAACATATAGCAATTGTTTGAAGGCATAATCCATATAGCATGAATACACTACAAGTTATTTCCATTTCTTTAGTTTAAGTAAATGTCCTCATTTTATTTTATTTATATTTTACCTTTCATTTACTTTAATACATAAATGTAAATAACAAAGTACCCTCCATTTGGATTCAATAAAAATATCTAAAAAATCAAAATCCAAATAGATAAGAAAGTAGATTTTGGGTTTTAGTACAAAATCAGAATTTAGCAATTTTACCACCCCCAAAAAAGATACCTTCTATTTCTTGAAAAATTCGTTAAAAATCATTTTAACACTAATGAACATTAACTATAAAAATATCGGGAGTTAGTTTTTCAAAAAGAAAACATTTTCTTATATGTTCCCTTATAGCTTGCTAACATTCCAGACTTAGATCATTACTTGGTTTATTTTAATACACAAAATACTATAATATTTAAGACATATCAAAAATACATTAGGGATTTTAAATATACCAAAAATAGTTTTACTAAAATTATATTTTGTTAATCATCAAAACACACAATAAGTTGATTGGAGCAATTTGGCTCAACAAGATATTCTTTAAATGATTTTTCAATATTTGTTTAGTTGTTCACACCGTTAAACTACGTTGGATTGTTTGATCCTTTCATATCCATAATTCGTGGAAAGAATATTTATCATGGTAAAATATATTTTATACCATATAACTTGTTGATTAAGAGGCATTTACCACAAGATAGTTTTGAATCTACAAATCACAAGACTTACAATAAACTATGAGGTTTAATTTAACCCTCATTAGCAACCAAACCCAGAATTACCATATACATGATTCACTTGTGCCTTGTGGGTGAATTTAGGAAATCAAAGGTTTAGTCTGTTGGGATGGAACTAATGTGGCTCTATCTAGGAGGGTATAATTGTTATCAAAAATGAAAAAGAAAAAGGTAAGGAATATCCCAGTGGTTTAAGTTGCATTTTCACAATAAAGGGAGTCAAATTAGACTTCATCTTACTATTGCGTTCGAGAAAAAATCCATCCTATACAGAGAAGGGCCTTTGATTTATAATGTGATGATAAATTAGAAAATTATACTTGTGATGAATCAAGTTGTTGAATGTTGTATTTATTGTATAGTTGACCAAGCTGATTAGCTGATTTATAGGCTGATGTATAGCTGATTTGATAGATTGATTTATAGGTTGATTTGATTGGCCATATTGTCACATTCCAAGGGTATAATTGTTATCAAAAATGAAAAAGAAAAATGTAAGGGATATTCCAGTGGTTTACGTTGCATTTTCACATTAAAGGGAGTCAAATTAGACTTCATCTTACTATTACGTTCGAGAAAAAATCCATCCTATACAAAGAAAAGCCTTTGATTTATAATGTGATGATAAATTAGAAAATTATACTTGCGACTAATCAAGTTGTTGAATGCTGTATTTATTGTATAGTTGACCAAGATGATTAGTTGATTTATAGGCTGATGTATAGCTGATTTGATAGACTGATTTATAGGTTGATTTGATAGCCTGTATTTTCACATTCCAAGGGAAGTCACTGTAATTTATCTTTTCCTTTCCGTTATGGATATTTTTCCATTAGCTATAGAGGCGGTTACACTACCGTTTCTACTGCACATGGGAGGCTGTGAGACTATATAATAAGCCACATCTAGAGGATAAGGATTCATGAATGAAATAACCTGAATCTTTTCCCTCTAAATTCTTCTATTGAACCTTCTCTTTCTCCCTCTTTCTCTTACTATTCTCTCTCTCTCTCTCCCTCTCTTTCTCTCTTAATTTCTCTCCTCCCAATTTCCGTTAATTTTTGAAAATTCACCTCAATACCCTTTGTCAGATCCAGAGATCAGACAATTGGTATCAAAGCCCAGCGATCCCCGACCATTTAGTTTCAAGTACCACTGGTGAGCAGCAGATTCCAAGCGATCAGAATTTAGTGACATAACAATCGAAATTATCCACCAATCAGGTTTGGTGAGCTGGAAGTCGACCGAGCAAAGACGATCAGAATTTGCATAATTATGATCGGTTACCTCCTTTGATTGACTCCAGCGAGTTGGGTAGCTAGGTGATCGAAAATAACAAGCGAATCCAATGATGGCAGAAGGAACAAGGATGAAACAACTGGAGACGTGGTTGGATGCGATGGAGATTGACCTTCGACAAAACTAGGAGTAGATAGAGGAGAGGTTGGAGATGATAGAACTCAACCTCCATCAGACTCAAGAGGAATTGAGTTGAGGCCAAGTTGAGATGATGGTGGTGGAGGGGAATCGGAGATTGACCTTCGACAAAACCAAGAGCAGATAGAGGAGAGGTTGGAGATGATAGAACTCGACCTTCATTAGACTCAAGAGGAAGTGAGTTGAGGCCAAGCTGAGACGATGGTGGCAAAGAGGAATCTGAGAGAAGATTTCTCTAATCTTCGAGAGGAATTTTCTGGTTTTGTACAACAGTTAAGCACCGTCCTAAGCCTGTTATCCAAAATTCCTAATTCGAGCTTGCCAACGAATTTTCCGCCGAGGACCAATTTGGCTCCAATATTTGTCGGGGCCCAAGTCAGGCTACGCACTTCGAATCATATAGAAGTAGAGGGGCAACCGGAATTGGTGTCGGAATCGTCAATGAGAAGCGCTTATACCAATGCTAACAATACTCCAATGCTGAGATTATACATCCCAGTATTCAAGGGAGACAAACTGAGATGGTGAGTAAAAATATGTGAATAGTTTTTCTACCAGTATAGGGATGCAGAAGGACATAAGGTGAACTTAGCAGCCGCCTATCTCAATGACATCGGGGATGTATGGTTTCAAGGATGGAGTAGGAGGAGGACAGAACTAAGTTGGCAAGAGTTTTTAGAAGACTTTTATATGCGATTCAAGGAAAGAAATATGGTAGACATTATTGAGGAATTTAACAAAATGAAGCAAGAGGTAATGGTGGATGAATATTTACCCATATTCGAGGAGCTCAAGTCGTTGATAGATGTTGCTCATCCCACCTTGGATGAATCCTATTTTGTGTCTAGCTTCATCAGTGGGTTAAACAATAAGCTAAGACCGATAGTTAAGATGATGCAACCCACCACCATTAAACAAGCTGCAGAGAAGCCCAAATTGTAGAAATTAGCCCTAGCGGCAATTTTCAAGAAGCATTGGGTAGTGTCAAGGGTGTTAGTTCCAAATGGTGGTAAATATATCCCAAGGGAGGGGGGGTGAATTGGGATTAGGATAAATTTTTTGATAGATTAAAGACCTATTGTTTATAGAACACTATGTTTCAAAATATTAAGGAGTTTATTTCGAAATCAAACTTTTTGTTAAGTATGTTTCGAAATCTAAGTGAGTATGTTTTGAAACCAATCTTTCTGTTAAGTATGTTTCGAAATCTTCCTCTTTGTTTTTCTTATTTTGAAACTTTTAGCTTTTGAAAACGTTTCTTTTGAAAGCATGAACAATGAGAATAGACAAGTAAAATAGTAAAGCAAATGCACATGAGATTATAGTGGTTCGACACCCTGCCTAGTCCACTACCTTCAAGCTTACCTACTTGAAGGATTTTCAAACACAATCACTTTCACTAGTGATCAACCACAACAAGGGTTTTACCATGGTTCACCCTAAAACCTTGTACACGATGAGTTTTTATGGCTCAACTCAAACCTTACACCACAATGAGTTTTATGGCTAAATTCAAACCTTACAATCAACAAGAAGATAAATAAAACTTATCTTTTACAAGTCAACAGATTTAATGTAATGAAATACCTTACCAAATGGTTGTACAAACCTATTGGTATGAGATAAGGAGAGCTTAGAAGGATGAGATGTCGGTTTCAGTTTGCTTCTCCTTTTCACACCACAATGCACACCAAGGATTGATTGAATGGATCTTTTTTGAGAGCTTGTTAAAAGGATTTTGTTCACTTGTGCTTGTGTATGTAACAATGTCTCTTGTATGTGTATTCTCGTGTGTATGCTTGTAAAAGGTGTTTCTTGTCTTCAAAGAACTGATATATATACCAAGAAATAGAATTTTGGCTAATTATAACCGTTAGAGACAAGATGTTAAAGTAGGTTTCAAAACACACCTTGTTGGTTTCGAAACATACATCACATGTTCGAAACATCCAGCCTTTACAACTGGTTATGCACTTAGAGACAGAATGAGTAGGGGACAATGCTTTAAACTCAAAATGATTTTGTTTTATTCTCCACTTTCAAAATTTTGAAATTGAAACATCAGAGTATGCAGATTAAGTCAAAAGAAAACTTTTAAACAACTTTTGGATGTGAAAAAGTTGAAAAGCAAAAGCATGTCAGTTTTTCAAATATTCTGCTGACAAAGTTAGAAGTTTCGAAACATGCTATGAAGGTTTCAAAACATATTTCAAAAACATATTTCAAAACATATGCAACATAGTTTTTGAATGCTTTGTTGACAGAATTGATAGAGGTTTCGAAACATACTATATAGGTTTCGAAAAATATGCTTAAATTTCAAACAGGTTTCAAAATATAGCATATAAACTTAGCAAACATTGAAACCTTATCAAAAGACATTTCGAAACATGTATAGAAACATGGCAGAATAATGTTTCGAAACATGGAAACTAGGTTTCGAAACATGATGCATGAATTTTGAGTTTTTCAAATATTTGAACATTGGTGCCAAACATTTTTCGTGTATGTTTTGAAATATGAAAACTTTATTTCGAAATATGAGATTCACAAAAAGATTTTTCATTCTAAGATAGGTTTTTCATCAAACACATTTTCTCATATATCAAAAAATATGATACAACAAAGGGGCCTAACTACAAGCAGCCCATTGGTAGGGGGTGGAGGAGTGTCCAAGGCTGTCAATCAAGTTCCACAAAAAGGAAATATGCTGCCAAAGACTTCACAAAATCCAGCTCTGACGAAGTCCCTATTCATGGGGTAGAAGGGGCAGCTCGGGTTATATCTCTGTTGTGGGGAGAAGAAAGGCCCGGGACACCAATGCCAGAGACAACTGCTATAGATGGAAGGGCTAGAAGAAGGAGGGAAAGTAGATGTTGCTGGGGAGATGAAGGCTACTATAGAGGAAGATGGTGAGATTTCCTTGTATGCACTACAAGGGAGTCCATAAGAGGCTGATATTCACATTGATAGCGAAAGTACGCATAGCTTCCTAAATGAGGCTACAACTAAGGACTTACAATGTCCAACACAAGAAACACTTCCTTGTTAGAGCCGGACTCTGACAGGGTGAATTCTCCTCATATTGGGGAGAGTTTAGGGTAATTGAGAGAGAACATAGAGAAATGAGGGGGAATAGACGAGAGAGAGAGAGAGAGAAAGAAATAGGCGGGAGAGATGTATATTGATATTAATCTTCGATGCTTTGGGGCGCAATATCAGTGTGTTTATATACTGATCCAGTTCCTACTAGTGGTGCCAAGGCCAACTTGATCATCAATTACATGAGTAGTTTGAATTTAAAATTCAGGCCTAATTGCCTAACTACTCTTCCCGCCTAAACAATCAATTAACCACAATTCCCCCCAATTATTACAATTGTACGTTCGTGACATTCCTTTGTCAGTTATAGTAGCCAATGGCAGCAAGATGATGAGTAAACTGCGGTGTCAAGGGTTTAAGTGGACAATGCAAGGTGCGGAGTTGCGAATTTTGAAGTTGGGAAGATGCAATGCCGTCCTTGCGGAGGACTGGGTGAGAACGGTAAGCCCTCTAATATTTAATTTTAATAAGTTAGAGGTTACTTTTGAAATGGAAAGGAAAAGGCTAACATTAACAGGAAGTCAAGAGGCTGGAGAATGAAAAATAATAACAGGTCGGAAGATGTAGAAATTAATCCAACAAGGAGGAGCCTCAATAGCCCAATTGCATGGTGATTCTGAGAAGATTGTAGTAGAGCCAGTGGTCCTCCGACCATTGGACAGTGATTGGGTGAGACGAAGGCACTGATTTCAACAAGAAAGGAAAGCATGAAGTCGAAGCAGGTCTGGGGCGATTGTTGAATCACAACGATCGCACACGGAGTCTGGGCAATCTTGAATTCACTATGATCGTGGGCAAATAGGGATCAATTGCAAGGGTCCAACAAGCTAGGCAAACTCCATTAACAGATATGTCGAGATCGATATAGCACCGATTGAGTCATAGGAGGTTGACGAGCAGTCTCTGGCCTTTTGACTTCTCCTACTCGTGAGATTTATGGCCATGGCGAACAGAACAAGCATGATATGATTCGAAGCACAATTGCAGTAGAAGACTGCTACAGTTTCTGATCTGCAAATTTGAGTGGAGACTAGCTGGAATTATGAGTCGACCTTGGCATTAATCAGTAAGTGTAAGGCCTCGGCATACCATATTAACTTACTGATTAATTTCCTTTAATCAGTAAGTTAAAGGAAATTTGATGAATCGTTAATGATGTTTTCTAAGAAGGATCAGGTCGGAGATGAGAGCTACAACGAGGAGATCAACAAGCTAAAACAAGAGCACTCAGTTATGGAGTACCTGGTCAGGTTTGAGAAATTGAAAGCACTTGTGCTCAATTCCCATCCAACCTTGACTGAGTCTTATTTTGTATTGAGATTCATTAATGGTCTTAACGATGCATTGGGGCCTATGGTGAAAATGATGTGGCTTGCCACGATACAACAAGCAACTAAGAAAGCTAGGTTGCAAGAGTTGGTGCTGGAAGCTATTTACAGAAAGCATGGGCAGCCTGAAAGTTATCTTAAAAGCAACCAACAGATTGAAGGAGCTTCTAAGGCTTCTAGTCAAGTAGTGCAGAAAGCTGATGAAGTAGCATTGGAAGATAAGGATTGCAAGGAAGATAGTGTTCATGCAGCTGGTGAGAGGTATGAGGCGGACAAGGTCCTAAGAATAGGAATGGTAGTTGCAAGGAATAGGGAAAACCTGATTTGGATAAGACAGTTTAGGCTGACAAGAAAGGAATGATAATTGTTAAAGAAGCTATTGAGGTTCCGTTGGAGTAAAAATCTGCTGAAAGTGAGACTTTGGTGTACACCAACAATTAGGAAGTAAAAGATACTCCAATTGAGGAGATCTCTACTAAAGATGAGGAAGGAGAAGATGTTATGAAGATGGGAGAGGATACGACTACACCAAACTTGGAGTTTGAAGATTTTAAGTATGCTTTTCTTAAAGGCATAGACCATCAATCACAAGGACTAGAAGAAGTTGTTGAATTACCTACATTGGATTAGGTAACTCTGGCTGAAAAATCAAATAGTTGAGAGGAAATCTGTGCTTTAATCAAAGTGAACGACCAATGGAGTACAATTTAAGGTTGGTTAGAGATTGACGGAAGATGCTCGCATTTGGAAGAAATTGATCACATTAAAACCTTCCAGCAGCATATTCGTGATTTGGAGCAGAGGAGGAAGCAGGAGGAAACAACAAAACGAGATGGAAGGAAGATGATGGAAGAGTTTTTTGTTGATGGGAATGAGACTCTTGTTGTTTTGCTTGTTCACATTCCAGTTGGAGAGCGATAGCATCGAATCAGGTTATAGAGAAGTTTGAATTCCTTTCTACAATTGGAAATGATACGGTTGCAAGAACGACACAAAACAATTGGAACTATTTTCAATTGCAATAGGGAAGAGGTGGATGCCTAGACTTGGTGTTGTAGCAAATCATAGTACTGCTATGGTTAAGGAAAAAGAAAAGGACAAGCAAAAGAGAAGGAACATAAAAGCAAAGGGGAATAGGCCTAGAAGGAGAAAGAAAGATAAAACAAATAGTGAGGATGAGAATTGGATGAAAAAACGACGACTTAGTGGTAGTAAGTTTCTTGGGAACAATAAACCTCTCAAAAAGGGGGGATTGTCATGAGCCCAGTGCTATAGAAGTTGTTATGATTAGGAGCTCTTTTTGATAACTCAAACAATGATTCTTACTACCAATTCTCTCAACTCCTCACCCAAAATCAAAACCAAACAACAGAAATAAGACTGAAATTTAAAGAACAGAATTTAAAGGAATGAAAACAAAAATAAAACAATCAAACCACAAGAAGAGACAAGTGATATATCCAGTGATTGCAACCCTACATCCAGCCTTCAAACACCCACCAAGAGCAGCCTTCTTTATTACCAAGAATGATCAATACAACAGCTTGAGTAATTTCTCTTGTTCCCAAGTACATCCAACACTTATTCTCCAAGATTACAAAGCTATCTTGCTCACTAGCCTCTCTCTCCAAATGAATATCCACTTGATACAATAGATTGAGAAAATCCCTCTCTCTCAACTACCCCTTTCCCTCTATTTATAGAATAGGGCGGACATCCCAATGAAGACTTTAGGTAATCAATGAATCCTCACTGGTGGTAGATCAAACCCCCGAAGCAGTCTACAGTCCCAGAAACTGGACATGCAGTAGTAGCAGGGGATTTGCCGAATATCCATTTGTCCTATCGCCTAGATGGGCTCAATTGGTAAGCACTTTTCTTAAAGGTAGGGGGAAGATCAATCATCTCACTACCTCCCCCCCAAACGTAGCTGATCCTATGTTCTCAACATGAGATATTGAGGATTCCCAAATAATGTTATGGTTGTGGAATGCCATGCTACCTAAGGTAAGTAGGAATTACATGTTTTTGGGTTCTCCTAGAGAGATTTGGGAAGTTGTAAAGTAAACTTACTCCAAAATACAAGATGCTTCAATTATCCATAAAGTTAAAAACCAAAATTAGTAGTTCTAAACAAGGGGGGTTGTCTGAGTACGATAATCACATGAATGGCCTATGGTAAAGTTAGACCACTACCAGAATATCAAGATTGTAACACCCCGTTTTTCCCAAGCGCGCGTTAACCCGAGATTTCAGGGATATTTTTTTTTCAACAATCATTCAACATACACTCAGCCCAATTTAAACCCTGACAATCCCTATCTCCCATCTTAGCATATCAACTTAAAGAATAAACTAAGACAAGTAATATCATCACATCAGCGGAAGCAAGAATTGAAACCTCGATAATACAAAACCATAATTCCTTTATTCATAATATAGAATTTATACTGTAAGAAGTTAGAGGTAGAACTCCAACCTGAAAAGCTAGCTTAACAGGTGGAGGGATCTTCCTCCTTATATATAGCTCAGGTCTCCCTTGTGAAGGCGATGTGGGATTCTCAACACTCCCCCCCACGCCGAATCTTCTCCAGTAATTGATACATGCCCAGGTGATCGGGCAGAATACAGGTCCATGACCACGACAGTCAAGGGTTAGCTCTGATACTATGTGAGAAGTTAGAGGTAAAACTCTAACCTGAAAGTCTAGCTTAACAGGTAGAGGGATCCTCCTCATTATATATAGCCCAGGTCTCCCTTGTGGAGGCGATGTGAGATTCTCAACACATACTATCAATGTTCAACATGACATTACCAAAATAATACGCCTACAGCTGAATATCTCGTACATAATAAAAAAAACTACAAAAGATCTATTATGTCACTATTAGCTATATCTCGATAACGCCTTTTCCCTTAGCGCTGCTGCTTTCACCTGAAATGTTTGAATATTTCAAGGACAAAGTCCAAATTAGATGATGAATTATCTAAGTGAGAGTTCAAAAACATTTTTATGAATATATGCAAGACCATGAAACAAACCGACATATCCCGACATGTCCCACCCCAAGAGAATCTCACACAACAATTAACGCTAACCGGGGAAAATGCAATCTCTCTAAGAGTAACACGACCTCATCGATACATTGGCATAACACAATCCTACTTAAGAAAGACAATCTCAACGCATGAACCCAGGTATCACCCCTATATCATGTTAGGCATTATGCTCTCACTCGAAAGCATTCCAGATCTCAACACAACCCTGGCCACAAGAGGATCAACACTATCCCTAGAATCAACGTCCACCTAGGCAATAATGTTATTTCTCAAAGAAACTTGGGGTGGTGTCCACTCTCAGCCCTGCCACGAGTACCATAGGGTGAAGTCTGTCTTAACCCCGTCCCAAGTGGGTCACATAGCATTAATCCTTGGCACGCATCCCGAGTGGTTATCACTCAAGTGCCACACACAGGTTGACAACCCACATCCCACAAGAACATCACACAAACATGTCAATATCACTATCACCAACCATGCATCATATAAAACTAAAATTAGCATGCACATAATTTAAAATACAAAATTCAATGCACATGTAAATAACCACTTTGAATGAACCATCCATATGCAAACAACCTATCACAGGTCAAATCATTTGCATAAACAAATCATGTATAGGGTCGAACCACCCAAAATAAAACCAAATTTTGAGTAAGAACATTCACAATAAATCAAGTTTGGGGTAAGAACCACTCACTAGTCAAACCATTTGTATAAACAAGCCAAGTTTTGGTAGTAAATTACTCACATCGAACTTATCTCAGACACCTCAATTCTCATGCCAACCTCGATTTTTGCACCAATCCTAAAGTAATTGTACTAGTGCTCAACCTCGAGCCTCAACAGTCCCTAGACATCATATTCATTCAAAAGAATATCAATATCTATTTTTTCCATAATTTTTTCATAATTTTTCTCTATTTTCTTCCCAAAAATTTCAAAATAAATATCTTCTCAAGGCTTTTCTCAAATTTTCCTCCACAATAATTCATAAAACAATATTCCAAATTTTCTAGAATTTTTCAGATTTTTCTCCTATTTTTCTATAATTTCCATAATTCTTTTTTTCTCAAAAATTACAAAATAAATAATTCCTCCAACATTTTCCAGAATTTTCCTCCACCAAAATCCAGAATTTTTTTTTCCAATTCTTCCAGAATTTTCTTTTATTTTTTTCCTTTTTCTCTTCTTTCTTTTCTTTTCTTTTATTTCTCTTATCTTCTCCAATCATCTTCTTCGATGACGACGACCGGCGACGATCTCCAATGGCTGATCCAACTACACCACCTTAAAGCCCTCCTCAAGCTGATCACAATGGCACCCTCTGATGGCCAAAACACCTGCCGGAAATAGCCCAAATGGCCCAATTTACAGTTCGGCTCCAGCGAGATGTGCGATTTTCCGGCGAGCTTCAAAACACCTTCAAACCTCGATAAAACTTCACGAAATTCTCCAGAATCGGCCCTCAACACATGGGGAACAAAAGTCATTTATCCTTGACTCCTAATTTGCTCTCAAACGCGAGAAATCCAAAGTTTAATTTTGATGCACTCGGCCACTTCGAAACACCCATATTTATACCCTTTTTAGAGCCAAAACGAGCCATACTTGGTCAAATCCAAGCCTTTATCATCATTAAAACCATTTAACGGCCTCAAATCGCAATGATTCGATACGCACACCCCTTCCCCGATTTTCCGGTGACCACGGCCATGCCTCGCCATTTTTTGTCAAATCATAGCCATGTCAGGCCATTCGCGACTCCATACCCTGCCCAATCAACTCACCATGTTGTGGGGCCCATTTTCGTGCTCTCACACAACCCTAACAACGTCGGCCAGAGGCTGTTCAGCAGTGGCAGGAGATTGGTTGGCCATGGCTATGCTAGCTTTTCAAAATTTGCACTTTGACTCCCTTAAAATTTCCTTTTGCATTTTGGCCCTTTCCTTGAAGCCCCTGATCTTTCCAATTATTCCATTAAGTCCCACAAGTTCTAAAACCTACATTTCATTTTTTAAGATTCCGAAAAACCATCGTTTCGACCTCCTTTGGGCAAAATTAAAAAATTACACTTAGGCCCGAATATACGTAGGATTGTGTTCTTACCGAAAATCCTTTTGTTTCTTTCTGAAACCACTTAAGGGTTGCTCCTTATACTAAATATAAGCCTATTCAAGGTCCCGTTGACTTCCCGGAAGTCACTTACGATCATTCGGTTTCTTAGGCTGAATCATAGCTGTACCGAAAATCGTTTCTGATCAGATTTTTTTCGGCGTAAAAAATCTTGCCTCCAGACGCTTGTCAATGTCATACCTTTTTTTTAGACATCTAAATTCTGAGGCACTCTCTGCCGCTGATTCAGCGATTTATTTTACCATCAAACCATTTTTCAGTATTTTAAACTCATCCAAATTACGTGGCAACCTCATGCAACTATAGGGTATTACAAAGATGGTTTGCAGTGTTGATGCTACAACCCTAACCAAATAATTGAAAGGGATAGGATTGTTGAGTTTTTGGCTGGTCTTAACCCTGAGTTTAATCAAGTAAGGGTGCAGATACTTGGTTGGGAAAAACTCCCCACCCTTAATGAGGTGTTTGCTATGGTGAGAAGTGAAGAAAATCGAAGGATGATGATGCTAAGAGAATCAAACACTAATGGCTCTGCAATGATAGCAAACAAATTAGAAGGGGCACGACTTAGACCTGGGAGAACAAAGGCTCAAGCACGAACTAATGGCAAAGAGAGACCATGGTGCACATTCTGCAAAAAGCCTGGGCACACCCGAGACACTTGCTTCAAGCTTCATGGTAAATAAGTTGTCCTAAACAAGAATGGAGGATTCAAGAACTTGGCTGCAAGGAACCAAGTTTACTTATCTCACAAGGGACATGAGGAAGATAGGTCAGGAGAGAAAATAAAGGTTGACTGTAGTCCAAATCTCACCCAACTTAATGCTGATGAGATCAACAAGCTGAAGTCCTTCCTCAAAACAATACAAGATGGAGCTTGCTCCCTAGCTCATCAGGAAACCCTAGGTAATTGCACTCATTATGCATTCTTTTCTACCTTAAGAAATGATAGGAATGATGTTTGGATCTTGGATTCAAGAGCAACACGCCATATGACACCTAACCCGTATGTGTTTTCTGCCTATCAACCTATCAAGACCTCCAAAAGAATTATCATTGCTAATGGCATATCAGTCCCTATTGTTAGCCATGGTAGAGTTAAACTTAGCCCCAATCTCTCCATTCGACCTGTTCTGCATGTACCTCACTTATCAACTAAACTTCTCTCTATTCAACAACTCACTAAAGACATAAATTGCCAAGCCATTTTTTCTCCTAATATGTGTAAGTTTCAGGCAATGAAGATAGGGATGAGGATTGGTGTCACTAGGGAAAAGGATGGGATGTACTGCTTCATGAGGGGGGTTCCTTATCCATCTAGAGTCCAGTTGTAGGTGGCTTGTTCCTCACAGGCTATAGCCGATCATCAGAACATATGGCTACATCACTACTAACTTAGTCACCCTCCATTTACTCTATTGAAAGCTATGTTTCCTAATCTATTTCATTCCATAGATCCTAGTATATTTCACTGCGATGTATGCATTCTATCTAAACAGCATAGTGTTTCTTATCCCATTAGTAATAAAATTAGCTCTAAACCCTTTGCATTAATTCATTCTGATGTATGGGGGCTTTGCAAATCCCTAATTATTCTGGGACTCGATGGTTTATCTCCTTTATTGATGATTGTACTCGTATGACATGGGTTTTTTTGCTAAAAGATAAAGCATCCATAGGAACAATGTTACCAAATTTTTGTAAAATGATTGCTACTCAATTTGGAATTCCTATACAAAAAATAAGAACTGACAATGCATGAGATTATTTCAAACATCAGATGCATCAGTTTTTCCAACGAGAAGAAATTGTCTATGAATCTTCTTATATAGATACTCCACAACAAAATGGAGTAGCTGAAAAGAAGATGAGGCATCTCCTTAATGTGGCACGTACCCTACTTCATCATCATAGGATTCCTAAAATGTTTTGGGGGGAAGCTATCCTTACTGCTACTTTTCTTATTAATCGAGTGCCAACCAAGATCCTTCACCAACAAAGTCCACTTGCTTGCCTGCCTACTCATTTTTCGGATTTTAATTTACATACCTCTCTTCATTTTAGAATGTTTGGGTGTGTTGCCTTTATTCACATTTCCAAACAACATAGAGATAAACTGGATCCAAGGGCAGTCAAGTGTGTTTTTTTAGAATATTCACCTATTCAAAAGGGGTATAAGTGTTATCATCCATCAACTCGAAAGCGATATGTCTCTAAAGATGTTACCTTCATTGAGTCCATTCCATTTTTTGATTCCTCTCCAACTAGTCACTAGGGGGAGACCCTTTATGGTGACTACAGCTTTGATGACATCCCATTTCCTAATCTCTTGTTTGCACCCCAAAATGGTCTTCAATCCAGCTCTAGCCCTAACGCCCAGACCAATCCTACTACTACTCAAACTCAACCCATTGACCTATCCTTAAGCAACCATAAAGAAAGGCATGATGAAGCTGAGTAGGATGAGCAAGCAACCACCTGAAGGTTGTCATCTCCAGTAAGGTGTAAGGGGTCTCCTTACATTTACGAGTGAAGGTAGCCTAGCCAAGATCCCCAGCATACTCTATCCTCGACTCCTAGTTAAGGTATGGATTTCACACAAAATACACCCACTGCTTTTGATGGTCCTATGTTTGATGATTTAGATCTGATCTACCTATTGTAGTTAGAAAAGGGGTTAGAAACTGCACCCAACATCCCTTAACCAATTACCTTTCATATCATCGTCTCTCCCAAAAACATAAAAGTTTCTTGGTACCCTTAGATTCAATTATGATTCCTAAATCAATACATGAGGCACTAAAGGATTAGAACTGGAGACAAACTATGTTAGAGGAGATGAGTGCATTAAAAAGGAACCATACATGGGATCTTGCGTCTAGACCTAAGGGGATCAATCCGATTGGGTGTAGATGGATTTTTAATGTAAAATACAAGCCAGATGGTACTCTAGAGAGATAAAAGGCTAGTCTAGTAACTAAGGGATACACACAATCCTATGGAATTGACTACCTTGAGACATTTGCTCCAGTAGTAAAAATGACCACTTTACAGATACTCCTCTCATTAGAAGCTTATTTTGGGTGGAACCTTCACTAGCTAGATGTAAAAAATGCATTCCTCCATGGGGACTTGGAGGAGGAAGTTTATATCGAATTGCCAACAGGGTTCCAAGAAGGACATGAAGGGAAGGTCTTCCGACTCAAGAAGGCCCTATATGGACTCAAGTAGTCTCATAGGGCTTGGTTCGAAAGGTTTTCCAAAGCCATGAAAGCTTTAGGGTATGGCCAAAGTAAGGGAGATCACACTCTCTTTATAAAACACTCAAAAGAAGGTAAGGTGATAGTTCTTTTGGTGTATGTAGATAACATAACTGTCACGAACAATGATGAAGAAGAGCAAGGGAAACTCAAGGAAAGGCTAGCCAAGGAATTCGAGATCAAAGACTTTGAGGGTCCTCGAGTATTTTCTAGGAATTAAGGTTGCCTATTCTAAAGCAGGGATTTTTCTCTCTCAAAGGAAATATGTGCTGGATTTGTTAGCAGAAACGAAGCTAATTGGTGGGAAATGATCTAAAATTCCCATTGAACCTAACAGTAGGCTATGGAACAACCCAGGCAACTAATCGGTAGACAAGGGAAGGTACCAAAGACTAGTTGGGAGACTGATATACCTCTCCCACACTAGGCCAGACATAGCTTTTGCAGTCAGTCTCGTGAGCCAATTCATGCATAGCCCAACTGAGGAGCATATGCTAGTTGTAAGGAAGATCCTAAGTTACCTAAAGGCCACACCAGGTAAGGGAATCCCCTTTAAAGTAGGGAAGGAGCTGGACATCCAAGGTTTTTCAAATATTGACTATGTTGGGTCTATGACAAATAGGTGGTCAACAAACGGCTATTTTGTTTATCTAGGTGGAAATTTGGGGTCATGGAGGAGTAAGAAGCAAAGTGTTGTGGTAAGATCAAGTGCAGAGGCGAAATTTAGGGCTATGGCCCTATGTTTATGCGAAGTTTTGTGGTTGTGAATCATCCTAGAAGATCTAAGGATTCAAGTCCAAGGCTCAATTGGGTTGAGGTGTGATAACCAATCAGCAATTAGCATAGCCCATAATCTTGTCCAACATGACAAGACTAAACATGTTGAGATAGACTGGCACTTCATAAATGAGAAGTTGGAAGCTAAATTAATTCATTTACCCTATGTGCCATCTGAGGAGCAAGTTGCTAATATACTAACCAAAGGGCTACCAATAAAAAGGTTTGAAGATCTAGCAAGCAAGTTGGGAATGTGGGATATACATTCTCCAGCTTGAGGGGGAGTGTTGACGAGAGGATAAAAGCCGAGAGCCAAGCTAAGAAGAAAAAAATGTTGTTAAGCTAAGAAGATAAAGATGTTGTTTTCATTTATTTATTTAGTTGTTTGTAAAATAGTTGTTGTAATCTAGTCCTAGTTATTAGGAATGTAATCTAATCCTATATACTAGGATTGTAATCTAGTCCTAAACTTTAGGAGAATTCTTAAGAGATTTTGTCTATTTATTCATGTACGTCACAGAGTGATAATATAGTAGAATTATTCTGATTTTCTCTACATGGCTATACATTTTGTTTCCATTGCCCACCGTCACTGATCGGGGAGTAGTGGTTGTCAACTTGCATTTCAACTCAGTGGTAGTAGTCTCATTTAAGAAGCTATGGGTGCTGCCACTGTCAATCAACACCATGACCTTCTTCTTGCCCACCAATCCCCTTACATTAATGATTTTTCTTGTTGGACCTCCCTTGAGTGCATGAAAGGAGATCTCACCTCCTTTATCCTCTTGTTCTTCCCCTAGGGTGTTCTCTTGACCTTCCCTCGTGTCTTCTTCCCCTTCTTTTCCTTCGTCCATTCCCTCCATGTTCAACAATTATCTTTTGCACCGGTGGCTGGAGCTATATCAATCCCCACACTTGTAACACAACCCCAACTATCTCCTATATTCCATAATGGTGTTCTTGACTATAATAGCATTGGGGTTCACCTTAGGCAACTCTAGGGCCATCCTTGCCACAACAGCCAGATGGTTTCCTCCCACAGGTTGGTTAGAAGTAAGTTCAGGTCTTGGCAAGGCCTTGTTCTCTTAAAGATGGCTTCCAAGGTTAGCTCCTGCAACCTTGCCTTCTTTGTTGCCTCTCTCACCATAGTAGGCATCATCATTGTTAAGGTTTGCCTAGAGTTTTCGATTAGAAGATTAGTGGAAGCTATTAGACAGTTAGGGTTTTTTAAGTCAAAGTGTAATTAATGTAAACTCTGGGATCTAACTGTAAATTCCCTATAGTTGTTAGTTTTAAAGGGGTTTTGCCTCCTTTCTAAATAAGAGGGCAAGACGGCAGTCGAGTATCATCTTCTTCTTTCTTTTCAAGTTCTCGATTACTATTGTGAGTACCTTTGTTTTAGAGAAAGTGAGACTTGTGTATTGAGTTCTTGAGCTTTCTTGGAGTGAACAAGGGATTGTACTTGAGCGAATTGTACTTGAGGGATAGGATTGTATGAGGGCTTGGGTTTTGTACTGATCAGTTTCTTCTCAATAAAAGTTGCTCGATTGGGGTGTTGGATTGCTGGATGTAGAGTCAATTAAATTGGCTTGAACCAGGATAAATCTGTTGTGTCTCCTTTATGGTTTGATCTTTTTCAATTCTGTTAATTTCTTTCTATTGTTCATTTTATGTTCTTACAATTCCACTGCATCCGTGAGTGTTGGAGAGGGTTTATGAGAGGGTTTTCTTGCCTAAGGGTATAATCTAAGAGTCCTAAGGTTAACAGTCATCTTGACCATGGACCTTAGTTCATCCTTGAGGCCACTGATAAAACTTGACACAAAATATAGCTCTGTGAGCGATGGTTGGGAGCTCCACATTAGAGCCCCTAGCTCCTCAAACTTCTCCTGAAAGTCCATCACTGATCCCTTCTACTTCAGCTTGTTAAACTCCTCAATTAAATCTGCTATATTCCTCTCTCCAAAACGTTTACATAGTTCCTCAGCAAAATCAATCCACCTGGTTTCAGTCCCTTTAGACTTGGTCCACCCTTGGTACCAAGAATCAGTTATATCATTCAAATAGGTTGTTGCCAAGTTAATCCTTTGAGTTTCAACCACATTGTAAAATTGGAAAAATCGCTCACACCGGAAGATCCACCACCTCGGCTTTGATCTGTCAAACAAAGGTATCTCCAAGCTTGGCATTGGCGTGTGATTGGAAGTATGAGTGGTTAATCCCCTTACTTGAACTCCTAGCTCCATTTCTGGCATCTCCTTTGTCTGTGTCACTTCCTGTGGCCTAGGGAGGTTACCCTAATTGGATCGAAGACTGCCTGGGGAGGAAATTCCAGTGGTAACCGGAACTGAGGGAGGGATGGCAACGTATTGAACATGTTATTAATCCTCTGGCCATACTGCTCCATAATCTCCTGATGTCTCTCCAATTCTCGCTGCATACTCTCCTGTGTAGCCGTTAAATCCTCATGCATACTCTCCCGTGCAGCCGTCAAATCCTCACGCATGCTTTCCCTGATCGTAGCCACATCTTCCCTACTTTGGGCGACCGTCTCATGCGTCTAAGTCATTCCGAACTCCAATGCCACCATTCTTGACTCCAATTACTTCAACCTCCTTCCTTCCACCATAGTTTTGTCTTATGCACCAACTAAGCCTTAGCACCACGACTCACTTCACCTCCTGATGGATGGAGACCCATGATCTCGACCACTAATCGCAATTCATAGCAATCTAGTCGACATCTTCGATTTGCACCAGTCACAATTTCTTCGTCGGGGATCGTCGGCTCTAATACCAAAATGTCAAGCCTCTGATTTGAGGCTAGGCCAATTCTGGAATTACAGAGAGGGAGAGAGAATTTGGAGAGATAATTTGAAAGGAGGGAGAATTCGAGAGGGAGAGAAAGAGAGGGAAAAGAAGTTAAAGGGAAAGAATCAGTATTCTCATTCATGATTCCCATCCTCTTGCACATGGCCTTTTATAGGCTTCTCCTTTCGGTTGTAATGCCATAATCGAATGGGTACAAATAGCTAAAGCTGTAATCGCTTAGTATAATAGGCTTATTCACTAATAGCCTAATTACAGGTATGCCCCTACGGTCGTGACAGTTTCATTTGGGGGGAAGGGGGTATTTGTCACATTCCAAGGGCAGTTGTTGTAATTTGTTTTTTACTTTTCGTTATGGATATTTGTCCATTAGCTATAGAGGCGATTATGCTACTGTTTGTACTGTACATGGGTGCATGTGGGAGGTTGTGAGGCTATATAATAAGCCACAGCTAGAGGATGGGGATTCATGAATGAAATGACCTGAATCTTTTCCCTCTTAATTCTTCTCTCGAACCTTTTCTTCTCCCTCTTTCTCTTACTGTTCTCTCTCTCCCTCTCTTTTTCTCTTAATTTCTCTCCTCCCAATTTCCATTAATTTCAATACCCTCTAATCCGGAGATCTGACAAGTATTTCAGGCATAATTCTTTGCCTAATTTTCTGTTGTAATTATGTTCCACATTATTATAAATATAGATTAAAACTGAGTCTCTTGCTCTCAGGCATTTAGCCAATTCTCTCTTCTCACATGGTATTAGAGCGAGTGTGAGAAAATTCTTTCCCGCTGTGTTATCCCTCTAGTGGTGCCTTTCTTCTCTTTCCCATTGTGCTATCCCTCCAGCGGTTCCTTTCTCAAGATCCCACCATGATCATTGTTTATCCTCTGGCTGATACTCTCTCCAAGCTGCTCTAGCTCCTTTGCCTCACTCTCAGTGACCTCATTTAATAAGTATTACCAAAAGACCCGACCAGCCTACTCACCCTCAATTCTCAACACTTTGTTTCATGAATTTCATTTTCTAAGTGGTGAAGTATTTATGCCCCTTCAAGGGCAAGTGCCACCCTTAAAAACAATGGAGACAAGGCCCTAAAACTATATATATACATATCAATGGTTGTGGGCTCCCATTGACGAGGGTATACAAGTAAATAGGCCTATAATCAGGAAACCATTTGCATCTTGATACAAGCAGACATAAGAAAATGAGGAAACAAAAGAAGCCATCATCTGCAATACTGCACCTACTATCACAGATTAGCCATTGTATAATTAATCATGAACTGTAAAGGAAAGGGTACACACACAATGAACACCATTGTTTTCAGATAAACAATGAATTCAACTAAAACTGACGTGTTATGCCATTATACAATGAATGAAACATAACAAACTCCAACTCTAGATAATTCTTGTACTTGGGAGAACTGGAATCAACATATAATTATTTTGCAGTATTTCCAAGTCTTCTTAAGCAATTAACTTTAATGCAATGAGGGTGGATAATATACTGATAGCTAGCAACAGTATTTGAATCCGCACATGCTCAACTGGGTAGAGAACATATATATATCACATTCAAGTGCCAATTACAAATGCAACTGCAGGCCAGGAAGGACAATGAACTGCAAGAAGTTTCAATAGGTGAAAGAAAAGAAGCAAAATCAAAATACCTGCAGCCTTCCGAGCAAGATAATACGAATCATACATACAATAAACCCAATAGGGCCAGAATGCTCTTGGCACTTCACGAAACCTGCTTGCAGAACTCTTTTTTTGTCCAACACCTTTACCAGGTATAGTTACTGAAGTTAACTCTTTCTTCCTCATTTCCAAGCCACCACTTTCATTCCTTTTGTCACCTTCTGAATGCAGTGGACCTATGCAATCCTCTGCCACTTCGATTTTACCAGCACCATCATGAGAAACAAGATCAGAATGATGCAAACTCCTTTTGGTCAGTAAAAATGCATTCTCAAAACTTTCCTCTGAAATTGCATCTGATTCATCTTCGTCTCTACATCCAAGGTATTCAGACTGGGAAGTGTTTGGAGGTGGTGCAGCAAAATTCCTCAATGGTGCCAGTCGTCCTACAGTATCTCGTGGAGTCCTCAATGGCAAATCTTCTTGGATGATTTGAACCTCACCACATGGCTAAGAAGAATGTAGGCGGTATTACAATTTTACTGCATAAGCGTTAATGAAGATTCAGCACTAAAAATAAACTTACTGTTCCTTCCATGTCAATCCACTGTCTTTTTATACGAAAACGCTGTTTGCCACGGACAACAACATTCAGTGAACCATCTTCCAAACGTCTATATTGCCGTATCTGAAATAGAAGGTGGAACGAGAAAGTTAAGCCAGACCTGTAGGCAAACTTCTGGTTTTAGTGAACCCATTTCCTATGCCCAGTATAAATATATAACATAATTTGAAAAATCTACACCCATCAATCTCTTCTTACATAAACATTTTGCTTGCCATTTGAGGGAAGGAATTACACTTCAGCTTTGAACAGACCAACTTTAAGATATGTTCTGAAAAATCTCCCAAAATTTGACCCAATAGATCTAATTGACAAACTTACTCAGCAAATGATATAAGAAATCAATCATGGAACAGGTTAGGGCTACAGGATCAGATGTTGTATTTATAAAAACAACATTGAGTGAAGGAGCCTACCTAACACAGAGTGAAGCCTGCCATAGTAATCAACAACTTGATTCACAAGGTCTATCACTTCCATCCTAAAGCCATTTGAAGAACAAGGGCTCTCCTAGGGTGGACTTTTCTTCTATGGTCTCTTCTATTGGGCCTATTCTTACATGAAGAAATTAGAGGAAAAGGAGCTAGATTGTGATGGAAAAGTGTTTTGCATGCAAAAGGAGATGGGAGACGACTGATCATCTTCTCCTTCACTGTGGTTCATGACCTTCTGAGGATTTATTTTTCCATCTTTGCTGTTCAGTTGACAATGCTATCCTCGGTTCTACATTTTCTTCATTCTTGGAACAGGGGTGCCTGACCCACTGGCTTTGTAGGAGTTGCTGAGTTGTTCCTCATGGTGAGACTGGTTTCCTCCAGAAAAGACTACATAATGGATGAGAAGTGAAAAGCTTATTTTCTATTGAGTCTTTGTTTTGTTTTTTTTGGATGAGTTGAAAATGCAAGTAGATGTTGGCTTTTGCATTGACAGGCCTGGATTTTTTTTACAGGGTGTTTTTCCTTAATATGATGATTCTTTTATATTCAGGTACTGCTATTCCTCCCCCCCCCCCCCCCTAAAAAAAAAAAAAAAAAAAAAAACCAAACAAAAAAGGAAAATCGCTTGCTTAAAAGCAACCATAGGAAATAATGTTCCTATTTTACTTGAATAATGACATTAGCAAACAGTATGCTCTATGTTTCTTATCTAAATATTGAACATTGAAATACAAATCAACATAATATCTAACCATTGCAGCAAGTTTCTGCAATATAGAGTATATAGTTCCTCTCTGGAATAACATAATTTAGTATAAATTCTGGTTTGAGAAATGCATATAATAATGTCAAATTTGACTGTTAAATTGACATTGAAATACGCATAATGAATCCAGTTTTCATTTTGATTGATTCTAATATTTAATAAGTATCAACAGTGGTGAGATTGATGTTGTTACAACTGAGAGGCGGAAGTTTATTCCAAAATAAATACAGCTATAGCATAAAAGTGAACAGGCAGGAAAAGAAGTACTGACTAGAAGGTAGATCAGACTTGCTGACTCATACCTCTGCAGTTGTCCCCACGGTTGCAAAATGTGTCCCCCAATTGTTGACACCCCCATAAGACCGAACCTGAACCACAATTTGGATATGCAAGTTTTAAGAAAAAAGGTAGTGAGAAATTTTAGGCACACAGAAAGCAACTAATAGCTATCGAGGAGTTCACATACAATGCCAATGGTATAAGGAACATCAGCTTGACTCATCACTTTTTCAACAGCAGCTATAAAATTAGATTGTAAAACTCGTAGGGGAAGGGTGGCCCCTGGAAACAGAACAACTCCTGAAGAATTACAAAGGAAAATGATAAAGAGTAGGACATACAAAACGTGTTCCCTATTGATATAATATAAACATGTCAATAGACTACAATGAAACCAATTAATTGATTACATGACCATTTACACAGCAATCACAAGTCTTAATCCCACTAGGTAGAGTCAGCTAAATGAATTCTAGCATTCCACTATCTCTGTGATGCCCAGAAACTTAAACCGAGAATCAAACTTTCATAAACTTAAATAAAATTTCAAAACATGCTTTATAACATTCATATAAAATCTAGAATTTATTACTAAAAAAAACTTTATTTCAACAGAAAGAAGGAAAGAAAAAAAAAAAAAACTTGGATTGGTCTATCTAAAAGACATCCTAAAAAAAACTGAAATTAAATTCTTAAAATCCTTTTGAAAATGCCACCACGCGCCACATCCATGCCCCAACCTCCTTATTCATAGCCACCTAAGGGGGGGTGAGATCGTGGCCCAAGAGCTTGTTCTCATACCATAATGTCAGAATCGAATTCTGACAGGGGGTAATTATCCTTGATCAGAGAAGAATTAAGGGAATTGAGGGGGAAATAGAGAGAGAATTGGGGGAGAAAATGAGAAAATGAGAGAGAGAGAGAGAGATGGCAGGAGAGAGAATTGAGTATTGATAATTCTCAAAAAGATAACCAGGGAGAGTGGCATCAGTGGCTTATATACTGATATAAGCCACTGATGCCACCCCTAGGCGCTAAGGGCCACTTGCCCAATTACAAATATTTGAATTCAAACAACAGGTCCAACTGTCTAACCAACATTCCCGCTTATTCTAACAATCAGCTAATTATAATTGAGCCCCCCCCCCCCTTACAATCGTTCCCATGACAACACCCTAGGGTCTTGTCAGAGTAGTTAAGCATTTTCCCTGAAAATCCTTACAACATAAGTGATTATTTGTCTAATAAAAAAGTAATCTATTCGGGAAGTTGATAGGCAATTTTTATATGTGACCAAACAAATTCATCTTACTTATTGAACATGTATGGCGAGATCATATGATGTGACAACATTAAAATAACTTTTCACTCATTATTTATTTCATCAAAGTCACAATGTTCATGCACGTCTACAATAATCCTCAGTCATTAAGTTCCTCTAGAACAATTTTAACTACAATAATCCTATTGCCCAACCTTTTCACACACACTAGTCCTACAAAATTATATATTTAGATTTGGTAAACATTTTAGACTTCTCATTACCTATCCCATCTCCTGAAGGAAAATAATATCAATTTTTCTCTTCATCGTCACATCCACTACTTTCATAGATTTTCCTATCAAAATTCCAACATTCCATAATTCAATTCTTAGCCTCTGGTCCTACACCAACTTCCCTATTTGCACCAGTCCATGCAAATGTGCAAGGTTTTGCACATTTAACACTACATATGGGGCATTGATGAACTGGTCCTAGCTCATTTTTCACTACATTTGGGTGACAGTGAGAGGACTATGCCCTAACAATTTACTCCTTTTTCTGCATGGTAGAAAATCTGATGATTTAAAGCAAAATATTGACTGCCTAATGCAACATTCCTCCTTCATTCAAGCTTGGAACCAAGCATGAATAGAAGTATCTCCATTTATCATGTCATCTATTTCCAACCAAAAAGAGGCAATGAAATTTTACTACTAAACTAAAGTTTGCAATTGAGGCATGTATAATGATGAAAACAATCCACATGTAAGATATTACAGCAGAAATTGAATAGAGAAAGCACTAATATATACAGAATAGGTGTTTATAATTGAAAATCTCTCCCCATCTCTCTCCATGGGCAAGTGACTCTTTAGCAGTGTTTAAATATGAAGTGAGTGTACTTAAGAAACTTCAAATTAATATATCTGTAAGCTACCATGGTGGGCCCCCCAATTTCTTTAGTTTTACTTCAGGATTTTCACCTCAAGTGCCAAGTAAAAAATAACTTAACCATTCAATTTATGCAGAATATAGAATGCACCCAAACATATACCTTTAAGATAGAACAATGGCAGGTTTAATACAGCACCACCTTCAAAAAAGGCAAACTGTGGATGGGTCTCCTCAACGCCTAGTACATTAAAACTGAATAAATCTCAGTTTGGTAGTGAGATGGAAAGAAAACAAAAACTAGAACAGTACACTTACCACCGAGATATGTATGACGGGAAGCCAATCCAGTGTCAAAAGTAAAATCACCAGATGCTGAAGCTCCAACATAGCCAAGGGTACTTTGACCCATAACATGACATGCAAAAATCATATGATCATGGTCAACCAACATCCACGAAAAGAACCACAGGAACACTAATTGCTCTTGGTCACAAAATTTTGAGAGCTACATCAAAAAAGTTATCTAAATGGAACTTAAAATGCTTGCAATTACCTTTGCAATGTTTATTTGATTTCTAAGATATTAACAACAGAAATAAAAATCTCAAGTGCTCATTCCTGATTAGTTGTTGGCATGACTATATTTGTTGTTTGACATGTTTTATATTACTTGAAATGCCAAAACAGTGTGTTAAATAGTCTTCATATTTAGGATTTAGTTTCCTCTTTTCTCTTTTCTCCTTTGACCAACCCATCAGGCTCATAATAAATCAATCAAGTGGGAGGCAAGTTGATGGAATGAAGCAAGTCTTCAGCAAAATAGGTAGAAAAAGGCCAAGAAAAACTTGGTTGGATGCTCTTGGGTATAATCTGAGTTATAAATGCCTCAAAAAAAGATATGGCCAGAGAAAGAAGTTGATGAGCAAGAATATCACGTAGCCAATGCCACATAGTAGAATTAAGACTTTATATGTTGTTGTCGTTGTTGTAACAACAATTTGAATAATACAGGTTAAATTGCGTAACTGAGATCCTGAACTTGACAATCATACAAATTTGGAACTCTTTTAGGTGAGCCATCTATTCTACAAGCTTATATAGTAAGTAGGCTTTTACATTTGTTTGGGCCCAATCAATAAACAGTTCAAATTCATAGGATTTTCCTAAATTGTATGGACTATGATTTCCAGCTAGGCCTTTAAAAAAGAGACTTGGTGGAATTTTAGACATTGAGAGTTTGTAGAGATGTGGCTATGAAAGCGATAGAGAAAAGAAGTGGATGTGGCATCGAAAGCTCATACCAGGTTGACAATATAAGCAGAGATTATTTCAGCCCTTGAGACTTAGTATCGTGTTTGGTTGTTTCCAGTTGTTTCTGTAACGGCCCGCCTCCCAAAGCCCCCGTGCACAAAGAGGATTTGTGAGAGGGTCATTATTTGAATGAAATCGAACAATAATGCAAACTAAAACTCACACACAACCCTTATTTAAACCATAGCCTTTTTATCATATAACATCTCATAATCATCCTTACATAACCAGTCACAATATGAGCCCACCTGGGCTTATATAACATACACCTGACTCAAAACATAAAAGCATTACTCTGACCAAACACACAACACCCAGGATCTAGTTACGGAAGAACTCTACACATGCTGCCTTGGCCCAACGGTCTGGACCCAACCCCACTAGACGTACCCACCACTTAGACGATTCCCTTACCTGGAATGACGAAAAGCAAAGGTGAGTCATAAGACTCAGCAAGCATAACAAGAAACAAGGCTGGTATAGCTGAAGATATAACCCCCGATCCACCTGCACACCACGTGCAAAACAAGCAACAACCTGCACCTCTTGTGCCCAAGACACACACATGCACAACATGAAACACCAGTCAAATGGAAACCACATAAATAAACATGCACATAATGGTCCTTCGGGCCCACATAAAAGACATCGACACCCAATTCCCTAACAAACTTGCCGCTGCCATGAACTGGCAAGCGATAAATATTCTGAGCTCCCACACTAAATTCCAGAGTTTCAATACTCTGTGCTCCAGCACAAGATCCCAAGCCTTCCTGGGACTGTCCCTTCGCCCCGTAAATCAAGCATGCAGATCCCCATGTCCAATCAGGTCTTCCCTCGGGAACTTCCTGAGTTAATCTAAAAATCTTCCCTCGGGCTTCCCCCGAGCTAGTCTAAAAGTTGAGCCGAAGCTCCCCCGAGTCGGTACTCCCGCCACTCGACCTGAGCCAAAGCTCCCTCGAGCTGGTACGCTCGACACTCGGACCGGCACGGTACTCCGACCCAGAATAACAATGATAATAGTATTAATAATAACCGCACACACCAGAACCATGCAATGCACAAGTAAGAATGCAACGGCATAGTAAGCATAAACGTGATGCCCTCATAAACTAGGCATCAAGCCATGCTTCGCCCACATAGTAATACACATTCAATGCAGTGCTCGTGCAAGACACACCCTAGACACCCTAAGATGCTCATGCTCAAGCATTTACAAAATATGACCCCCCATTAATGTAGTTCCCAATCTCGACACACACTGTCAACAACAACTGTAAATAAATAATAACTTCACACACAAAGACCCAAGACCCACAACCAGCACACACACACATCTGGAACTTAACCCAACTAGGTGCAGCATCATTCCCAAGGAAATGGGGCGATACAAAGCCCCGTAGCGGTTAGTAAGAAATATTACAAAGGGATTTTTACTCAACTTAAACCACCATCACAACTTGCCAACGACTCACAAGTATATCATCTGGCACCGAATCAGGGTAAAAGAGAGGATGAAATATGTAAAACGACAAGGGCTCGCACAGGGATCGAAGAACAAGTGGAGAGGGTACAGAACTTGCCTCTATTCGGCCGATTTTCACCTTTCTCGCGCTCCTACTGCGAAGTAAAACATTTAACAGAAAATAATAAGTTTATGACCTATATTAATCAAATCTAACCGTATAAAATCCGTAATTTAAACGTATAATACTTCTAATAATTTTACCCACTTGCTTAGGTATTTTGAACACCAAATAACCCCAAAAACTCCTTGATTCCCTTCCAATTTCTCCCATTTTTCTCCCACTTTCCTACTGGCCAAGCTCCCTCTTCTTCTCCCATAATTCCTCTCTCCTTTCTCTCGGTTTGGCCTAAAAAATGGCCAAGTTTGGCCCTTAAAAACGCAGCAAAATGATGCTTGGAGCACAAGGCGTAATGGGTGGCCTAGGGGCCGCCACGTGGCACGGCTTGCGACTGTCGTCCCCACTGCCTTAAGCAAAACGACGTTGTTTTGGCGCCTAGAGGCTGAATAAAATCAGCCAAAATCCTCGCATGCACTTGCCTCCGCCCGGCCTCAAACCCGCATCCCCAACCACCACCTCACGCGCACGTGCCGCCTACTCTAGCCGCTTCCTCATTAAACATACGCCTCCCATTAATTTTAAAGAGACCCCGCGGCCCTTCCCCGAATTCACACTTCAGCCTCCGATTTTCTGGAAACTCCACTTACACCCCGAACTACAATTTCTGCTTATTTTACTTACGCCCCCAAATCTCCAAAAATTCACCAAATCAATTTATTTTAATCTTTCCTTATTTCCATAAATACCCCCAAATAAAATAATTAATTACCCTAATTTCCTATTCCTTCAAAATAATATAAATTAATATTTTCTCTGAGATCTCCCAATATTCAATAATAACCTCAAATACCGGGATCAATGATTATTGTTTATCTACAAAATTCCAGAATGTTACAGTTTCAGACCAATTAAATCCCTATCATACATAATGGCACCCTCCTGCCCATGGAGGCATGCAGGATTTCAATTGAAACATTTAAATGCTCTGCGTCACTTCTCTCTGTGTTGTGCATATAAATAGCAAGTATGCTTCAGGAAGCTTGTGTGACCCAGCATGTCTAACAATTCTCAAAGTTTTCTTATAGCCAGAGTTGAAGCTATTAAAAAAAATATATGGTATCAACCACACAGCAATTCGCAGATACGTGTGCCTTAAGATTAAAGAAGCTAAAACAAAATAAAAGTTAAATTTCAGCATGAAGTTATGATATTTCATTTTGTCTTGTCTAAAACCTCTTTGCAACAAAAGCAAGGTGAAGGTTGCATACAAATACAACCATAGCAAAGGGGGGAGACTTGTGCACTGGGAACACCCTTCCCCTACTATAAAAAACATGATTATTCTGCTTTCAGTTCCAAGTTAAACCACAGTTATGCATTTGCCTGTACCTAAAACAGTTATGAGTAGTTTCTATAAAGCCAGAATGTCCATGTTATGTGTGCTTGTATGTGCACATGAATTGAAATTGTATGTATATATCAAGTTTAGGTGTACGAATGAACAAAATGAACTAGGAACACGTTAACTTAGCAAGAAAAACAAATTCCCTAAAATCCTTCCTCTCCTCCAAATTTTTAAAACCACTTTCCGAAAGGATTTTAGGGAATTCAGAAACAAATTTGTGGTAAATTCCTCCATCGAGGACGACTCGAAGAAACCCTAAGTTCCAACAGGCATGCAAGTAACAAACGCACGAAATCAACAGAAATAGCCAGGCGGAAGATAAGAGGAGCAACGAGTGAGAAGTGATCGAGGAGCGGATTTTACTTCGTTCCATCGCCAAGGCCTTCCGAGTCGATCTCTCGTCTGATTTGCACGACCGGATTGTTCACTCTCTCTGGAACACTCTCTTCCTCCATTGTCGGTGTTCTTTCGGTCTCCAGTTTACGCCAGAGCGAAGCTATTCTATGAGGCCTGTTATGTTGCCCGCAGTGAGGGGGGCGCGGGCCCCATGCACGTGGGGGCCCGCCTCTGCACATGGGCCAAAGAACACCGAAGGGGACAAAAGCACACGGGACTGCGAAAAAAAAAATGGAAATGAGTTAATAATTTCGTGTTTAAGTTATTTAGGCCTAATGTTGTCCCTTTAAATATTAACATGATCCGGGGTGTTTAAAAAAATTATTATATGGTAAAAATCGATCACATTATATTGTACTGCACGATTTTTTTAAAGGCATGATTTGAGATAATTTGAGAATTTTATAAATTGTGTGACTTGTGATTTAATAAAAATATTTTCAATTTTTAATTAAAACACCCGATTAGTCTAATAATATAAAATTAAAAAAAAATAATAGTTAATTGATCATGTTTTCATTGATTATGTTTAGTGTTTGAACTTTAGAAATTAATAGTAAATTAATTATGTTTAGTGTTCAGACTTTAATAATTATGGCATCTTTTTGAAATATATTTAAATTTATATTTTGATTTTTGATTAAGTTGTAATTTATTTAAACTATTTATTAGTATAATTTATTATTTTTTCTTGATACAAAATATATTAAAATGATAAATCAAAAAAATGTTAGGCCTAATTTATTAATCTATCAAACTCAATAGGAATCCCGCTTGGACAAATAGTGAAAATCGTACCATATTTTATAATGCGGTTTATGGAAATCAAATCAAATTATGTAATTTAGAGTAATAAAAAAATTACATGCATAATCTAGCATATTAAAAAGAGTTTAGACCGACCAAATCACACCGTGAACACTTATAATTTTTAAATTAATTTAATTCATTTATTTTGATTTTTTTTACGTAGTACCTTAAATTTTTTATTATTTTCTATTGTAAATCTGTACATATATTTTTAAATTAATTTAATTAATATATTTTAATATGAAAACAAAATTAAGTTAGATGAGTTAATTTTATTTTTTTTATATTTCAAAATATAGAGATTAAATTGAGTTGAAAATATAAATATATAAATGTAATCGGAACAACGAAAAATTCGAGTTACCACAAGAAAAAAATGTAAAACTATAAGAATTAAATTGATTAAAAAATATAGGTATAGATTTGTAATTAAAATAATAAAAAAATTAAATTATCATATTAAAAAAAATTAAAACCATAAGAATTATACAAATACTTTATAATAATGTTATTTATACATTATCTTAACACTCATAAAATTGTAAATATTTTTTAAGGTAATTATTTATTAATTATTAATTAATTTTAAAAATCATAAACACTTTAAAGTTATAAAATGTCAAAATTAATATAAAAATAACATTATTGAATAATTCACCCAAAAGAATATATTTCATTCAATTTTCACTCTTTTCCATCCATCAGTTTAGGGGCTGCAGTTATTCTTCGGAGAATCGAAGGCCGCGGAACCCTCGGCTGATCGAACAATACCCAATCTGTCTGGCGGATAAGACAACAGAAAGAAAGAGGAAGAAGAAGATGGCCCGCCCGCTTCTCTCTCACTTCGGCACTCTCTCCAACGCTTCCCCACGGTTCTTCTACTCTTCACTGTACTCTCCCGCAATCAGTAGCTATGCATCGTGAACTAACTCTTCGATGGGTTTAGAATAGTATTGACAATGAAGTGATATAATCTCAAGCAGGTCATGCTGTGTGGACGCAAGTAGATTGTTAAGAAACCGTGGAGCAGCTTGTCATTGTTGCCTCCCAGTTGGGCGCCGAGCCGCTGCGCGTTATTCCCGGTGCTTTTGCAGCCTCTCAGTACCGGAAGCCACCGCCAAAGAGGCTTCTCCGAGCTCTGTAAAGTATTGATTAAGCACGATTGGACTGCTTGATGTTGGATTTGTTTAGACTGTAGTTTAACTTGCGAAATGTTGGATGAAGGGCTAGTTTTAAGATGGCAGTAAATAGATTACTATTGTAGTACCGATTCCTTTTCCGCTTTTCCTTCTGAAAAACTAAGTAGTATCGGTTACATTCTGTTGTTTGCAATTCAGAATGTCAAAATGATTGGTTTGATACAATTTTATTACTATTGCAGTAATAGTTATAAATAAGTGATAATTATTTTGTCTGAATGACTAAGTGATGTTCATTTAAAAGTAGGCTCGAGTGAGCAAAGTCTTCTGGAAAGCGGTGCTTGGCACCAAAGAGCCTTGAAACTCCTAAGGTTAGAAGTGGGGTAAACAATGCAATAAAAGGGGAGAGGGGAGCTATGCAAGAAATCCTTAGCCTCGAGTTTGTAAATTGGCTTCTTTGAGGTCCCTTGCAATGAGAGGGTAACACCCCATAAATAGGTTGCAAATCTTGGAGGACCAGCCTGGCTGTTTTGAGGTGGAAGTGGCACTTGGACAGGTTGCACTATTTTTCTGACTGATAGATTTGTTACAAAGTTGACCTGGCATCCTTTGCCCAAAACAGTCTCCCTCTGTCGGTGTGGGTTATGGGTGCCTCTAAAGGCTGCAGTAATGATTATAGGCCTTATCCAATAAGTGCTAGGTTCTAGAGAAAATGTATTTGTTTTCAAGTGCATCCCCTTAACCACATGTCCTTGCTCAAAAGTGTTACTGAAGGTGACTATTAGGTTAATGGGACTAGGTAATATACTGAAGACCTCCCCAATAGGCTACCACTGTGGGATTTGGTCATGACAATTTCCCTCCCTTTTAATTTTTGCATCTCACTAAGTTAGAAATCCATCTCCCAATTTGATCCAAACTAGTCTCAAAATAGTTTCTCGGCCTGCATCCACTCAGTAATGGTCCTAGGTTGACTCTTACATCACTTGTAATACCATGAGTTCTCAATTGAAAGTACTCACTAACGGTAATTCCTAGGCTCTCAGGACTAAGTAATATAACCAATACTGTTGAAGGAATTAAGTTGTATTCTGCTCCTTAGTTTTGTATAAGTTAGCTTTCTGTTGTAATTTGTATCAGTTAGCTTCCTGTTTGTATCCTAAGCCTATCATACAAATAGGCTTATCATCTCTGTTTTTAGTAACAGTTGGACGAGGCATTATTTTACGTTCTCTTTTCTTCTCTCGTTGTTTCTCTCAATTCTTTAATCATCTTTACATGGTATCAGAGCTTTCAATTTAAAACTATACTGCAACTCAGCAAGTTTATGAAAATTAATGAAAGTTTGGAGGGCATCAGACTTCAACTTTAAAGGATAAAGCCACGAATATCGAGTATAGGCATCAACAAAAACAATATAGTACCGATAACCCTCAATGGAGACAACAGGTACAGGACCCCGAACATCTGAGTAAACAATCTCCAAAGGATGTTTAGCTGAAATAGGACAATTGGAAAACATAAGTTTATATGACTTTCCAACCTTACACGAATCACAAAATGAAACAACAGATTGTGGACAAGAAACTTGAATTTTATTCAAGACATGCTCCAATACATGAAATGCAGGTGCCCTAATTTGGCATGCCACTGCTGTCCTACACAAACTGCTTGAGCTACATTTGCATTCAAAGGCAAATCTGGTAAAATCAGATTCTGCTGTATACAATTGTTATTAGAAAAGGAAGAATCAACATTTGAGGTCTTGAAACAGTGATTGGCAGCAATGTCAGAGGGTTTGGAAGAAGTAACGGTCTGAGATGATATAGATGATGTAGGCACAACAGAATCAAAAGCTGAAACCAGCTGATACAGACCATCTCTAAGAGTTCCTCGGAGTAACACCAGCCTGGAGTCCTTGTCCTTAATCAAACAAGAAGTAGAGTTAAATTCAGCAACAACATTGTTATCTCTTGTGAGTTGAGAGACACTAAGAAGACTCTTCTTCATATGAGGAACATGAAGAATGTGAGGTAAAGAAAGAATTGATCAAGAATTGGATTGAGTTTGTAAATGACCAACACTAATATGAGAGATAGGCAAGGACTTACCATCACCAACAGTTACCTTATCAGTGCCTTGATAAGGAGACGACAAAGACAAGTTGTTGAGACTGGTTGTGATATGATTTGTGGCGCTAGAATCAACAAACCAAGGAGAGTTGGATGTGGAAGGCTGATAGATCAGCCATAAACATTTCGTTAGACTCACTTGGACTAGTCAAAAACGCATATGGCTCTGATTGATTCTGAAAATTACTTCCACCTCCTCGACCAGCCTGACCAAATCCTTGACTAGAAGGACGCTGAAAGTTTCTATCGAACTGATGATAACACTTGTCAACGAAGTGACCAGGTTTGCCACATAATTGACAATAAATCCGTCAACCACCAAATCTGCCTCTACCTCTACCACCTCGATTCACAAAACCTCCTCCACGAGACATGTATCCTCCTCTAGAGTTATTGACAGAACCATTACTAGATCTACCACCATGGGTTGCAACATTCACATTGACGGCAAAATCAAAATTCACAAATGATGAATCAATGGTAGAATCAACAGACTTCTTAGACATAAGACGCTGCTCATGCATAAGCAGTAGATACTGCATTTTCTCCAAATTGATCTCATCCATCTGATAAGTAATTAGGCTCACGACAGTGTCATAATCATGATCCAATCCATTCAAGATAGCTAACAACAAATCTTTATCTCCTAGGGGTTCACCGATCGCAGCTAAAGCATGCGCAATAGTCTTGATACGTAAAATGAAATTATTCATTGAAAGTGAGTTTTTCTTAACTAACCTGAGTTGTTGCTTCAACTGAAACGACTTGGCAACAGTTTGTTGTGAATAAAGAGTCTCAAGAGAAGACCATACCTCATTCAACGACTCACAGTGAATTACTTGAGCAAGGACTTCCTTGTCTATCGTCTAGAACAACCAGCTAAGAAGAAGCTGGTTAGAACGAAGCCATGTTAGATGCGCTGGATTCACAATCGTTTGATCCGAAGCATCTGCAATCGTATTTGGATCTGGAATATATTTCGAAGGCGATTGAGACTCGTTAATGAATGAAACAAGATCAAAGGCTCGGATAGTTGCAAGCACTTGAGCTTTCCAGAACAAGTAGTTGCTGGTGTCAAGCTTGATCGGAACAAAATTTAAAGATTTTGCAACCGATGGAAAATCGACTTGCGAATCAGAAGAATAATCCGATTGAGGCAATGACGAGGCACTGTAATCACGATTCGAAGCCATTGTTGATTTCTTGGATCCTTCTCTCTATTGAACCATTATTGGTTCTCTTCAATACTTGACTTGTACCAGGCCTGATATCTCCTTTGTGGTAAACTGGCTTAGTCAATTTCTATCTGCTCTTAAAGAGCAACACTGGATAGCTTGTAAGCGTTTGTTTCGTTATTTGAACGGTTCAATTGGTTTAGGGCTATTGTTTACACCTGCTCCTTCTGATTTGACTCTAACAGTGTTCATGGATGCAGACCATGCTGGCTGCAAGCTAACTAGAAAATCAACCAGTGGTCTTTGTGTTTTTCTTGGTTCTAATTTGTTGGTTTGGAGTTCAAGGAAATAGTCAGTTGTTGCCCGTTCAGTAGGAGAAGCTGAATATCGTGTCATGGCCCAACGTGTTACAGAAGTTATGTGGTTATAGTCCTTGTTTATTGAGTTAGGGTATTATTTATCCCAAGTTCCTATCCTATGGTGTGACAACATAGCAGCAAAAAGCACAGCCGAGAATCCAATATTCCATTCTCGTACAAAGCATATTGAAATTGACGTTCATTTTGTTAGGGAAAAAGTGGAGAATGGTGAAATTAATATCCGGTATGTGCCTACTATGTATCAGGTTGCAGATATTTTTACTAAAGGTTTGTCAAGAGACAAGTTTTCTTTTCTCTGCAGTAAGCTTGGGCTTCGGTTATCTCCTGTTCATACCTTTATGTCTAATGCTGATGATACCACTAAATTGAGGGGGAATGTTGAAGGAGTCGAGCCTTGTTAAGGCTTGTTGACTGGAGGTTTATATTGAGGGGGAATGTTGAAGGAATTAAGTTGTATTCTGCTCCTTAGTTTTGTATAAGTTAGCTTTCTGTTTTAGCAGTTAGCTTTCTGTTGTAATTTGTATCAGTTAGCTTCCTGTTTGTATCCTAAGCCTATCATATAAATAGGCTTATCATCTCTGTTTTTAATAACAGTTGGACGAGGCATTATTTTACATTCTCTTTTCTTCTCTCATTGTTTCTCTTGATTCTTTAATCATCTTTACAAATACCTCCCTAGTAAACTATCAATGTTGAATTTGATTGTGACAAACTCCCTTCCTTTAGTTGTTGGCATCCTTGCTAGGCCAGAAATCCCACTCAGTAGTGGTCATGGGTTGCCTCTAACATCACAAGTTCTCACCTAACACTGCTAGTTATAGGTAACTCTTGGGTTAGTAGGACCACATAATGTACTTTAGACTTCCCTAGGCAACTACCGATGCGGGATTGGGTCATGAGAATGAAAAAATTGATAGTTTCTCACAAGCTTTATCAGGTACGTAATTGATAAAGGAACATAATGAGTAATAAGGAGCAACAATAGTTTTGAGGTTGATTTCAACAGAAAGATGGGATCTGCTCTAACATTTAACAAGAGCAACGTCTCTGATGTACCCAGTGGTTGCTTGCACATGCTCTGACCTGGTTATATGTGATGTTGGGTGCTTTAGATTTTTAGAATCTTAATGATACAGTCAGCATGGAAAGACTATTTATCCACTAGCAAAATAGTGTTGGAACTTGGAACTTCTGTTTATATTTGCTTCAGTTATGAAGCAGTTTTGCTTATGTACCAATTACTGAATTTCTGTCTTCTAGATGCTTCTTGCTTCTGTGGACATTTTTAAACCATTTTTTTTTTTTTAAATTTACAGGAAGAGGATAGTTTCTGGAGTTCAACCAACAGGGTCTATACACCTTGGCAATTATCTTGGCGCCATAAAGAATTGGGTCGCATTACAGGTTGGATTACTTTACATCTTATGGTACACATGTTTTAACTAAAATTAAGAATGAAATTTGTTGATCTCCGATCTAATGACTTTATATTATTTCAACATTATAGTCACTTCCATTTTTTTATAATGATGTCATATTATTGCCACTTTGATTTGGAAGTATTGTTCAACTTTGTCACTTCCATTTGAAGTAATAGTTCAACTTTGCCATCTCCAGTCTGTTGGCAGTATTTTCTTCTATGGAGAGTCTGCAACATCACTGCTAATTCATGTATGAGAATTTGTTAGTAGATGATTGCAATTGTTGCTTGAGTGGTAAGTGACAGCATTACATATGTTTTCTTTAGCTAAGGGCCCTTAAATTAGCCCCTTTTTTTGGGGGGGAGGGGGGGGGGGATTTTTGTCTTTCAGATTAGTGGTGCCAGTAACTAATGTTGCTGGACATAACTTGCATAGAAATTGTGTCCATTACTGTATTGAATCTGCTTGTCAAACAGGTTGGATTGTCAGCTAGACCACCTAATTTTTTTCAGCGTGAGTCATATATTCATTAACTTTATTTAATATTTTACGTCAAGATAGGGTATTTTCACTGATTCATTAAATCAGTTTCTACATGCCATCCCCATTAAATATGGGTTTTGTCCGGTTTCTATAACATTGTCTGCAATATGGTGGTTACACCAATTTGTAAATGGTATCTTTCAACTACAAAAGCAATATAGTGTTCTTTTACCTCAGAGTCTGAGACAACTGGTTAACCAATGGCAGGTAACACCTTGATGCATCTTGAAATTTTTGTTGCATGTGTTTTGTATAAGTCAGATGGTTGCCCATGCAATGCCTAATTTCTCTACTGGCTAACTATATTGCAAATTTATTTGCATTTAACTTGATAAAATCATTTTCAAGGTTATTGCATATGTAATTATTTGTACCAGCATCACATATGTGGAAAAATGGGATGCATTCTATTATAATCTATCAGAACCCCTCTCTCTTGTTTGATTTGATAGAATATTTGCAGATAGAGGCATCAGTTATACTTTCCTCAATTGTTTTTTCTGCTAAAATATCTTCATTTCCCACCTAATATCTTATGCTCTATCATGCTCTGTTTGCTCCTTGCAGGATACATATGATACTCTCTTCTTCATTGTTGACCTGCATGCGGTATGTTCGTTTATCACCCCCACTTTTATCTTATTGGATGTGGTGCCACCTGAGTTAGTTTATGTGGTTTGCTGTTGTGACAGTTCACAGTATCCTGACTTTGTTATCCTTTGGCTTTCTCTGAATTCTGACTCTATTGTATATCAAAAATCAAAATTAAGCACACATATGTATGCATTAAAGAAGATTAGGAGTCTTGTGATGTTTGGGAAACTTTATACGATCCATGCTTCTGCATCCATTATACTATCTGTTTTGTGCTTGGTAGTATTTGTTTGAGGGACCTTTCGTTATCACTATCTGTAATGCTATTTGAACACATCGTTTTGACACTCACAAAATTATAAATACTTCTTCAAGGAATTAATAATACTCCTTCAGAAAATTATCAACTACATTTCAAAAATTATACACACTTTAAAATATTTTAACATTTTTGCTGTGTGTAGAAAGTGTTTAGAATTTTTGAAAAGTAGTTGATAATTCCTTGAAGAAGTATTTATAATTCTGTGAATGTCAAAACACTGTGTTCAAATAGCATTTATTGTATCACTATAGCCTTTAGATATGCTTAGGACAAAGTTCATAGTATTTTTAAAGATTTGCATTCAAATAGTAGCAAAGCTCTCCAGCACCTTTGCATCTATTCTACTTATCTGTTTTATTGCTGATCTTTTCATGTTTCTCTGAACTCTAAGCTGCCACTATTTGACTGCTCCCAGATAACCCTACCATATGATGCACAAGAATTATCTAGAGTGACAAAAGCTACAGCTGCCATTTATATGGCATGTGGCATTGACACCTCCAAGGTCTGGTTTACTCATTTTCCCTCAGTTAAGTTGTTTTAGAATCTGTTATGATGCTGTTCATTTATTCCTAGATGTAAATGGATACCTAAATAACTTGTTTTTTCATGAAAGAATAAAAGAACTTTTTGTTTTTTATATGGAAAGGAGAGACTTAATAACTTGTCTTTGTTTGCACAGGCTGCTGTCTTTGTGCAATCTCATGTTCGTGCTCATGTAGAATTGATGTGGCTGCTGAGTTCTGCTACCCCAATTGGTTGGTTGAATAGGATGATTCAATTTAAAGAGAAATCTCGCAAAACGGTGTGTCTTTGCTATATGATGCTTTATTTCCATTATTGCCTTACATAGTTTGGTTCTAGGACTTCAATGCCTGATATCTTATTCTTCCTTGGCAAACTTAACATCATCTTACATGCAAACCCAGAATACACAAGTTCATCACAGTTTTAGCTGGATCTTTGTTTCTTTAATGAACTGAAAGATCTGTTTGATAAGCTTGTTTTTCATCATGTAAGATAAATTTGTACTCCTAATGGAGAAATGAAAAGAAGAGTAGGTTGCTTTCATATTATGAAAATGGCCTGGTAGCTCAAATTTGTTGAAATTCTTTTTATATTTTAGCATCATACTTGTGTTAACTGTTTCAGAAGCTATTGTTTATACGAATGTGGGTACATGCATGTCACACACACAGAAACATTTATTAATTTTGTTAACTAGTTCAAAATCTGTGGTTTTCCACATGTGAGCATACATATGGCATACATCAAAATGCCATAACTGTGTCGGACAAAAAAAGTTCATAATTACTTCTTTAAGCATAAATGCCACTGACATGCAGTGATAGGGCTTTCATGTTGAAATTAAGCTCGTGCAAACTTTTTGCTTCCTGATGTTTTGCCCTTTATTTATATATTTACTTTTTTTTTTACTGTGGAACTTATTCAATTTTCTAATTTTATTACTCATTTTGCTTATACAAAAAATGATCAATTCTAGAAAACTTTATTGTGAACAAATCTCAGAAGCAATTCCTGCAACCACATTTTTCTATTTAATTTTTCATGTTTTCTCTTTGAGAACAGAAAACAATTACTGGTGGGAATAATTCTTATATATCCATTGGATCCTTTATATAATAATATTACATGCACCCAACCCTGGATGCCCTAGCACTTCAATTAACTGTAGACTTCGAAATGGATATTTTTAGAGCTGCTCCATTTTTCCAGAACTCCCATACATAGGCATTCCACTGCCGCAATCCCCCTCAAAACAAGAAAACAATGGAGTGCACCCACTATGGGAGAAAAAGACTATTGTTTGTAGTGTCTCTCTTGTGACAAAACTGTAAAAAGGAATTGAAGTGAAACCATTTGAAGCTGTCCCGTGGACCACACCAACTGGAGTGAAAATTAGAGATTTTATAGACATTGTCCTTACCTATATTTCCTAACGCATGGACAAACATGGAAAACCTATATATCTTCCCTCCTTGCCCTCCCTTTCTTTCTATTTTCTTTTCTTTCTATCATGCCAAATATATAGGAAGTTATAAAAGTTTTCACACACAAATGGTTGAGATCAGCAGCAGTTGTTTGATCACCTTCATTTGGTCCATTCGGCTATAAATCATATTTGCCTTTTTGTTTTTTCCCTAGTGCCTTCATCTTATTTTCCATCTTGTAATTTCTTCAAATAAACTTTGGTTCTTTTGTTTTGGCTTGTAGGGGGATGAAAATGTTGGTGTTGCTCTTCTGACATACCCTGTCTTGATGGCTTCTGATATTCTTTTGTATCAGGTAATTTTGTGCCAATGAGGCATTAATGCAATTTGATCCAATAGGCTGTACCGAGTCCATTTCGTTCATTGACTTGCTATTGTTAGTCGTGTAAAGTTAGGGCTTCAAGATGTAGACAGAAAGAAACACAAAGAAACGAGAAGAAGAAATCGGAAAATGAACTTTGGTAGAGTGAATTAATTGAAGAAAGAAATAAGTCATAGCTGGATATATATACACCAGCTATCCTTACTAACAAACTATTACAACTTACAGCAACTATATTAACAATTTAACTAACACAGCCTTCTAAATACAACAGCAACACAGCAACATAAGTAATTAAACTTGTAACTCAAACTACTCGACATTAATTCCTTCTACATTCCCGCTCAAATTAGACTCCCTGGCAGAGGTAGAAGACTTGAGTTTAGGATTAACTGATGCTGCAGTTAATAAGGTGTGCATAGGTGACAATTTTAGTCCTAGCTTATCACACAAGAAAGAAAATCTGTCCCTTGACAAACCCTTGGTAAAAATATCAGCAATCTGATGAAGTGTAGGAACATATCTGATTTCAATCTCCCCATTCTCTATCTTCTCACGAACAAAGTGCACATCTATCTCAATGTGCTTGGTGCGAGAATGAAACATTGGACTTTTTGCTATACTTTTGGCTGCTAGGTTAGCACACCATAAAATAGGAACATGACCACAAGGATATCCTATCTTAGAAAACAAAGACTTGAGCCACAATATTTCAGTCACTCCTTGTGCCACTGCTCGATACTCAGCCTCTCCAACAGACTTGGCCACTATAGATTGCTTTCGTGAGCTCCAAACCAATAAATTCTAACCAAGAAAAACACACAACCCACTAGTAGAGTGCCTGGTAATTTTGCAACCAGCATAGTCGGCATCTGTATAAACTGTTAAGGACAAATCTCTAGAAGTAGGAGCAAACAGCAATCCTAGACCGATAGTTCCCTTAAGATACCGTAGCAACCGTTTGTAAGCTAGCCAATGTTGTAATTTGGGAGAAGACAAAAACTGACTTAATTTGTTCACCACAAAAGCTATATCTGGCCGAGTATAGATCAAATATTGGAGAGATCTAATGATAGTTCAATAAAGAGAAGGATTAGAAAATGAATCACCTTCATCAGTCAATGACACTCCCAAGTTCATAGGGGTAACACAGGGTTTGCAATCTTGCATGGCTGCCTTTTCAGTAGATCAAAGGTATACTTTGATTGAGTGAGATATATATCATTAGCATCTCTAAATGCCTTAAAACCTAGAAAGTAGTTGATAGATCCTAAGACCCTGTTCTCTTTGCTGTTTTCAATTTATTTTGAGTTTTTAGTTTTTCAAAACACTGAAAACGCATTTATTTTGTTATTTTCAAAAACGCATTTTCGAAAATAAGAAAAAAATTTATAAAGAAAACCCAAAACAACATTTGTTGTTTTGGGTGTTTTCAGCCAAAACTAATTGAAAACACCCAAAATGTTGAAAACGCGGAAAACATCCAGCAGCCCACCCCACCCTAATCTCGCAGAGACCCACATCTCTCCTCTCTCTCTCTCTCTCTTTTCTCCTATCTTCTCTTCTGGTCGTCAACCGCAACCGCCATCGCCATCACCACCACCGTCGTCGACCGCTTCCGCCACCGCCATCGCGACCACCACAGTTAACCGCCTTTGTCACAAACCCTTGCATCGCTTCCGACATCACCGCCCCCCGTCGTTCAACTACCGAACAGGCGAGCATCATGTAAAAACTTAAGAAACCCTAGGAGAGGTGATCAAACAGAAGAGAAAACAACAACTGAACAAGGAGAGAAGAAATTGCACTAACTTCGTAATTCATATTTAAGAATGAAAATCACAACTACAATCAGTTAGCTTTGCTGTTTATATAGAAGACAGCTAAAGCGCGCCTAAACAACTTAACTTAAAACAAGGCGCAAAGCTATAACTAAAGCTACTGTATGCTATAGTACAAGATGCTTTAACATTCCCCTTTAATTAGAATTTTCCTGAACTTAGAACTCTCTTGAACTGCAGGATACTGCAAGATGCTTTAACATTCCCCCTCAATTAGGACTCTCCTGAATTGCAACCCTTGTGTGCTGGAGAAAACTTTAAGCCAAGCTTGCTGCACAAAAACTGAAAACGGTCCTTAGTTAGCCCCTTTGTGAAAACATCAGCAATCTGATGTTCTGTAGGCACATATCTGATTTCTATTTCATCATTTTCAACCTTTTCTCGAATGAAGTGAATATCAAGCTCTATGTGCTTATTTCTCCCATGGAAAACTGGATTTTCAGCCATATTCTTAGCAGCCAAATTGTCACTCCACACAATAGGCTTAGAAGAAAGAGTATCTAAATACCCCCGCTCTGAAAATAATGACTTCAGCCATAGTAATTCTGTTACTCCTGAACTATAGCTCAGTATTTAGCTTCCCCTACTAATCGAGCAGCCACCGTTTGTTTTCTAGAGCTCCAAACAATCAGATTACAGCCAAGAAATGCACAAAAACCACTGGTGGAGCGTCTTGTAACCTTGCACCCTGCATGATCTGCATCAGTGTAGACTGAAATAGCTAAATTTCTAGGTGAGGGAGAGAATAAAAGACCATAACCCACTGTGCCTTTCAAATATCTAAGCAGCCGCTTACATGCAACCTAGTGCTGCACTTTAGGAGCTGCCAAAAACTGACTTAATCTATTAACCACAAAGGCAATATCCGACCGAGTGTAAGTCAAGTATTGGAGAGAGCCAATTAGGATTCGATACAAGGATGGATTAGAAAATATTTCACCTTCATTTGTAAGAGAAAACCCAGAAGTTGGAGGTGTTGCACAAGATTTACTGTCATACATGTTAGCTTTCTTCAACAAATCCATAGTGTACTTGGCTTGAGTTAAGTAAATTCCAGTTGTATTTTTAAAAGCCTCAAACCCTAAGAAATAATTGACTGAACCTAGGGTTTTTAATGTAAATGTTATGTCCAAATCTTTAATACACAGCTGAAGAGCAGTAGAATCAGACCCGGTTATAAGAATATCATCAATATAAACCAAAACAAACAAGACATAAGAGGCTATTCGTTTAATGAAAAGAGAAGCATCTGATGTAGCTCTAGTAAAACCCCAACTCTGAAATGCAGATTTTAGCTTTACATACCAAGGACGAGGTGCTTGTTTTAAACCATATAGGGACTTCCTTAATTTGCAAACATAGAGAGGGATATTGGGAACTAACAAAACCCTTAAGTTGAGTCATGTAAACAGTTTCTTCCAAGTCACTATTTAAAAAAGCATTGTTGATATCCACTTGTTGAATATCCCAACCAAAAGTGACAGCTAAGGAAAATAATACTCTGATTGTTGGACCTTTCACAACAGGGCTAAAAGTTTCAGCATAGTCTACACCAGGTGTTTGTAAGAAACCCTTAGCTACCAGTCTTACTTTATGCTTAAGAACAAAACCATTTGATTTATATTTGACCGAAGCACCCATTTGCTTCCAATGATATTCATATCTGCTGAAAAGGGAACAAGATCCCATGTTTTATTCCTCTGCAAGGCTGCAAATTCTTCTTGCATAGCCTGCAACCATCGAGAATCTAGCAAAGCCTCATGAACTGAATATGGTTCTAGGCTACTCACTAAGGCATGAGGAGAGGTAGTAACAAGTCTTTGTGTTTTAGATCGGGTGAGCATAGGATGTATGAAAGGAGCTATAGGTGGTTTAGATTTGGAAACAGAAGACGACTGTTTAGAAGGAGGAGGAAAAGACTGAGCAGATGGTTGTTCACAAGGAGAACTTATAGCATGAGAAGCTACTGGCGCTTGCTGATTGGAAGCTGTAATTGACAAGGAAGGAGTTAAGGATGGTGCTACTTTAGACGATTTTGAAAAAGAAGGAAGAGATTGAAAATGAGAAATGGATAACCCAGACTCTGTAGGAGATGATGAAGATGAAGAAATAGAAGAAGATACAAATAGAGAAGGATAGGGAAAGTCATTAGGATTAAATTGAACATGCCTTGATACATAGATCTTTTCGGATGGATGCAAGCATTTATACCCAGCTTGAGAATGACTATAGCCTAGAAACACACATTTGGTAGTCTGAAAGGCAAATTTGTGCTTGTTATAAGGTCTAAGAAAGGGAAAACAAGCACAACCAAATGGTTGAAGAAGCAAATAGTTAGGAGATTTCCCAAACAACAACTGAAATTGACTGGTAAATTTAATGGGTGATGCTGGCAACAAATTGATGATATGAACTGTAGTTTGAAATGCTTCTACCCAATACTTAAGAAGCATATGAGAATGAGCTAATAGAGTTAACTCCATTTCAGCTATATGACGATGTTTTCTCTCAGCCACACCATTTTGTTGATGTGTGTAGGGACATGAAAACCGAGCTTGAATTCCAAAGCTTCTAAGATAAGGTAAAAAGGCCTTAAATTCTCTCTCATTGTCAGTTTGTAAAGCTTTTAGTTTGTGTTGGTACTACAGTTCAACAAATTTGTGAAAGGCTATACATGTGGATAAAACATCTGATTTGAGTTTCAAGGGATATAACAAAGTGTACTGGGTATATGCATCCACAAATATCATGTAATATCTATAACCTTCAATTGAAAGAACAGGTGATGGTCCCTATAAATCGGAATAGACTAGTTCTAAAGGTTTAGTGGATTTGACCTCAGAATGAGCAAAAGGCAGCTGACTTAATTTCCCAAGCTTGCAGGAATCACAAAAAGGAATAGAAGAAAAAGGAACTTGAATTTTATTCAATATAAGCTGCAGTGCACGAGTTGATGGATGCCCCAAGCGAGCATGCCATTGTTTACAAACATTCGAACTAGTTTGAACTACATGGACACAATGATTTGGCAACTCATGACAAAATGAGTGCTTATTACGTGTATTTTTGTACTGTTTATTACATGTAGAAAGAAAGGTAGACTGAACAAAATCAATAGGATCAATAGAATGAACAGGGTGACTGGATGCAGCTGGAACAAAGGCTGAATTCAGTCGGTAGAGTCCATTCCTAAGATGTCCTTGAAATAGCACCTGTCTGGAATCCTTGTCTTTGACAACACACGAATGTGAATCAAATTCAGTAACAACATTATTATCTCGACTTAATTAAGAAACACTAATCAAAATTTTCTTCATGTGAGGAACATGAAGAACATGAGGTAAAGAGACAAAAGATTTAGGATTAGAAACAAAAGAAATTTGTGTAGTACCAATAGCTGAGATAGGTAAAGACTTACCATTACCAATTGTGACTTTGTCATTGCCATGATAAGGTGAATGATTGGACAGATTGTTAACATTAGAGGTAATGTGATTAGTGGCTCCAAAGTCCACAAACCAGGAAGGATCAGACTCTGATCATAAGGTAAAATGAAGGTTCAGATGGTTGAGGTGTGGTGCCATGATATGAACCTAAATCAGTCATGTAGCCTTCGCTAGAATCCCGAACTGAAGCTAGGTATGCCTGAGAGTCACGAAAATTGTTTTGACCAATTGAACTTCCTCTTCCAAAATTAGGACCAAAACTCCGATAATTTTTTTTATCAAATCTGTGATAGCATTTATCCACAAAATGCCCTGGTTTTCCGCAAAGCTGACAATAAATTCTTTTGCCATTTGATTTACCTCTCCCTTTACCTCCTCTAGTGCCAAATTGACCTCCTCGATTATTATAACCTCCTCTAGTGTTTGGAACAAATCTAGTTCCATTTTGTGCTGAATAAGAAGCAACATTAACTGACATTGAAGATGACATAGGTGAATCAAAAGCAGTTGTCAAATGTGGCACATTCTGTGTGACTAACCGTTGTTCATGCATCAAAAGGAGATATTGCACCTTTTCTAGATCTATTTCATTCATCTGGCATGTTATGAGACTAACAACAGTCTCATAATCATGATATAAGCCATTTAAGATAGCTAATAATAGCTCCTTATCAGGAAGAGGTTCTCCTATGGCTGCAAGAGCATGGCCTATCGTTTTGATCTTTAAAATATAGTCATTAACAGATAGAGATTCCTTCTTTACTGAACGTAATTGTTGCTTTAATTGAAAAGATTTTGCAACAGTTGGTCTATAATATAATTTCTCCAAGGTAGACCATACCTAAGCAGATGATTCACAATGAATCACTTGCGCTAGGACATCTCTATCAATAGTTGAGAAAAGCCAGCCAAGAAGAAGCTGGTTTGACCGCAGCCAATCCATGTAGTCATCATTCAATTTTGTAGTTTCAGCATCGCCATTGTCTGGATCCATAATAAACTTTGGAGGAGGTGTTGAATTGTTTAGAAATTGAACCAGATCGAATGCTCGAATAGTAGCTAGAACTTAAGCTTTCCAAAAGATGTAGTTCCCGTTGTCAAGCTTGATTGGTACATAGTTCAAGGCTTTCGCAACTGCACCAAAACCAGTATGCGAAGCCAAAGAAAGAGAGGAAGATGAACGAGGAGGAATTGAAAAGGAGGTACAGTGATTTGAATCGGATGCCATGACTTATGTCGAAGGCTCTGATACCATGTAAAAACTTAAGAAACCCTAGGAGAGGTGATCAAATAGAAGAGAAAACAACAATTGAACAAGGAGAGAAGAAATAGCACTAACTTCGTAATTCAGATTTAAGAATGAAAATCACAACTACAATCAGCTAACTTTGTTGTTTATATAGAAGACAGCTAAAGCGCTCCTAAACAACTTAACTTAAAACAAGGTGCAAAGCTATAACTAAAGCTACTATATGCTATAGTACAAGATGCTTTAACACATTGCGCCTGCCACTGCCCACCGCCGTCGACCAACAATTGCCATTGACTGACAGCCCCAGCATCGCCACCGCCCACCGCCGAACGACCGAGCATCGCCTCCCTTTCATCGATGTGGCTGTTGCTCATCTTCATCGATGGTTTCTTCCTGATTTCTTATTGCTGCGGCTGCTCATCTTCTTCTGTGATTTGATTTTTTTGAATATTAAACTAAATATGTAATATGATTTGTTGTATTAATTTTTTTTAAATGATATTTCTAAGATTTTGGATTCTGTCTATGATAAGCCAATGTTATGTTATTTTCTAATTTATAATTCTGTCTATGATAAGCCAATGTCATGTTGTGGGTAATCTAAATATCAAAATTAACATCAGTCAAAAATAAATTTATCATGAAATTAATAGTTGAACCAAATCAAAAATTGCTTTAGAAAGCACTTTGCAATTTTAATGTATTACATACGATTAGATTATCAGTTATTTCTTGTATTATAGTTTAAAGCTTTTGAATCAAATTTACAATTTACTAATAAATGTTTACAATTTACTTTGAGTCAAATTTATTAAATAAAATATCATAAAATAATTTTTTTTCAAAATTTTAAAGTAAACGCATTTTTCAGTTTTCTATTTTGAAAAACAATTTTTCAGAATAACAAAAAAAACTCGTTTTCAGTTATCTCAAAATAGACACTTAAAACACAAAACTGAAAATGAATTCAAACTCAAAATTGAAAACTAAAACGCGAAGAGAACACCACCTAAAGTTTTGAGTGCAAAATGTGTCCAAATCTTGAATGCAAGCTCGAAGAGCTATAGGATCGGAACCAGTAACAAGTATATCATCAACATACACTAATATGAATAGAACATACTTAGCAGTCCTTTTAATAAATAGAGATGCATCAGAAACAACCCTTATAAACCCCCAATTTTGCAATGTTGTTCTCAACTTTGTGTGCCAAGCTCGAGGAGCTTGTTTAAGACCATACAATGACTTCTTCAATTTACACACATGAGAAGGAAACTGAGAATTTTCAAAACCCTCTGGCTGTGACATATAAACTTCTTCAACTAAGTCTCTGTTAAGAAAAACTTTATTAACATCTACTTGTTGAATGTCCCAACCAAAAGTGACAGCCAAGGAGAATAAAACTCGAATGGTAGGAGCCTTAATAACAGGACTAAATGTCTCAGAATAGTTTATCCCAGGAGTTTGAAGAAAACCCTTGGCTACCAATCGAGCCTTATACTTAAGAATTGACCCATCAAAATTATATTTGATTCTAAACACCCATTTGTAGTCAATGATGTTCATATCAAAAGAAAAATGACACGATCCCATGTGTGATTACACTGCAGTGCGAAAAACTCTTCTGCTATGGCCTTCTGCCAACGAGTATCTAAGAGCGCTTCATGGACTGAACTAGGTTCTAGGGTACTCACTAGGGCATAAGGAGAGGTGATAGTAGGCTGTTTAGCTTTGGATCGAGTGATCATAGGATGATCTGAAGGAGCTGGAGCAACCCTAGATATAGGTAAAGAGCGCTGATCAGATTGGCAATGCTGCTAATTCAAATTATGTTCTAAAGGATGACTAGAAGAAGAAGCAGGACCAATAGAGATAAAATAAGACAAGATAGGAGCAGGGGACTGTGCTTCTTGAGGAGATGAGGAATTAGAAGAAAAAGTAAGAAGAGAATGAAAAAGATTAGAAGAAGGGCTAGGGAAAACAAACTGATTTTGAGAGGAAGAACAAGAAGAAGGTGAAAACAAAAATGGATAGGGATATTCATCTGGATTGAATTGAACATGTCTAGAGACATAGATTTTACCCGAGGGATGCAAACATTTATACCATGCCTTGTACATGGCTATAACTAAGAAACACACATTTAGTGGACAGGAAATCAAATTTATGCTTGTTATAGGGTCTAAGATAGGGAAAACAAGCACATCTAAAGGGTTGTAGCTGCATATAGTTAGGCTATTTGTGGTAAAGTAGTTCAAATAGAGAATGAAATTGTAAAGGTAAAGAAGGTAAAAGGATGATGGTGTAGATAGTCGTTTGGAAGGCTTCTACCCAAAACTTCAATGGCATATGAGCATGAGCTAATAATGTGAGGCACATCTTCGCTACATGTCTATGTTTTCTTTCGGTAACACCATTTTGTTGGTGTGTATGAGGACATGTAAAACAAGGTTGAATATCACAGCTTTGAAGATAAGGTAAAAAGGCTTTAAATTCTCCACCATTATCAGTTTGGAGAGCTTTAAGTTTGGAGTTGTATTGTTCTCAACAAATTTTTGAAAGGTTACAAAAGTGGCTAAGGCCTTAGATTTGAGTTTCAATGGGTATAGCCATGTGTATTCAGTGTGAGCATCAACAAAGATTATGTAATATCTGTACCCTTCAGTGGAAATAATAGGAGAAGGACCCAGAAATCAGAGTAGACTAATTCCAAAGGTTTATTGGCTGTAATTGAACAATTAACAAAGGGAAGTTGATGTAATTTTCCAACTTTACAAGAATCACAGAAGGAAACATCAGATTTTGAACAAGAAAGATGAATTTTATTTAGAATAGGCTGCAGTACAAGAGATGACGGATGCCCTAATTTGGCATGCCATTGCTGCCATGCATTGTTTGTGTGGGCTACATTTACACTAGAGGACAGATCTGAAGAAAACAGATTTTGTCTTTTACATTTATTAGAAGAAACAAAAACAGGAGCAGCAGAATTTGTAGGTTGTTTGGGCTTGACAGCATGAGCAAAGCATCAACTGATAAAGACTATCTTTAAGAGTTCCTTGAAGTAGCACCAATTCGGAGTCCTTGTCCTTAACCAAACAAAAATCTCAATTAAACTCAGCAACAACATTATTATCTTTAGTGAGCTTAGAGACACTAATGAGATTCTTCTTCATATTAGGAACATGAAGAACATTAGGTAAGGAAATGAAAGAATTTAGACTAATTGGAGTGGATAATTGACTGATACCAACATTAGAAATGGACAACCTCTTACCATCACCAATGACAACTTTATCAGCACCATTGTATGGAGAGTGAAGCAATAGATTGTTAAGATTGGTTGTGATGTGGTTGGTTTCTCTAGAATCAACAAACCAAGGAGAGTTGCCATGATAGGAGGTATGAGATTGAGAATCGGGAGACTGAGGCAAAAAGCCACAGTGAGTACTTGACATAGACCCTACTTTTGCCATAAAAGCTTCATTAGACTCATTTGGACCAACAAGATATACTCGTGGATCAGACTGCACAAAAGAACCACCTCTACCAAAATTCTGATTAGGAACTCACTGAAAATTCCTATCAAACCGATGATAACATTTGTCCACAAAATGACTAGGTTTTCCACAAAGCTGGAAGTATTTTCTTCTTCCACCAGACCTACCACGACTTCTTCTTCCTCTATTTAGGTAATTACCTCCACGAGACATAAATCCTCCTCTATTATTACCAAATCCATTACCATTTCTAGACCAATATGAAGCAACATTGACATTCATAGATGAGGAAGCAGTAGAATCAAAATGAACTGATGAAACAGATAAATTCTTGGATGCTAGACGTTGCTCATGCATTAATAGCAAATACTGAACCTTCTCTAAATTTATATCATCCATTTGATATGTAATGAGACTAAACATGGTCTCATAATCATGATCGAGGTGAGGCCATTTAGAATAGCTAACAATAAATCTTTGTCACTTAGGGGTTCACCAATGGCAACTAGTGGATGGCCTATAGTTTTGATTTTTAGAATATACTCATTGACAAAAACATAATCCTTCTTAATCGATCGTAATTGTTGCTTCAACTGAAAAGACTTTGCCACCGTTTGCTATAAATAGAGATTTTCAAGTTAAAGCCATACCTCCGCAGATGATTCACAGTGAATCACCTGTGCGAGTACCTCCTTATCTATCTTGGAGAAGAGTCATCCTAGCAACAATTGATCTGATAGGATCCAATTGGTGTAGGCAGGATTGACTATCGGCGAATTAGATCCATCACATGCAGGATCTGGAAAATATTTCAACGGTGGTGGAGACTTGTTAATGAACGATAGCAAATCGAATGCCCTAACTGTCGCCAAAATTTGCGCTTTCCAAAACAGATAATTACGAGCGTCCAGCTTGATCGGAATGAAGTTAAAAGCCTTTGTAACAGAGGAGAAATCAGATTGTGATTTCGACAACAGAGAGGAGGAAGGACGAGGCAAGGAAGAAGAACTGGATTCATGATTAGTAGCCATGGACGCTAGTCAATAGCTCTGATACCATGTAAAGTTAGGGCTTCAAGATGTAAGACAAAAAGAAACACAAAGGAACGAGAAGAAGAAGTCGAAAAATGAACTTCAGTAGAGTGAATTAATTGAATAAAGAAATAAGGCATAGCTGGATCTATATACACCAGCTATCCTTACTAACAAACTATTACAACAATTGTATTAACAACTTAACTAACACAGCCTTCTAAATACAACAGCAACACAACAGCATAACTAATTACACTTGTAACTCAAACTACTCGACATTAATTCCTTCTACAAGTTGTCCATTTTTGGATTACTTTGCTCTTGTACTTGTTGAATATTTATTTAATTGCAATCTTAAGCTCTTGTACATGCCTAATTGATTGTGTTCATGACCATTACCCTAAATATGCATGATTCTTATAAATTGCAGCATTCCTCTGCAGTCTGACTTTGTCCCAGTTGGTGAGGATCAGAAGCAACACCTAGAGTTGACTCGAGAGCTGGCTGAGCGCATTAATAATTTATATGGAGGGAGAAAGTGGAAGAAACTAGGAGGGTGAGAAAGATATTAGTGAGGATGGCCATTAAAATATTTCATGGAATTACTAGTTATTCATTATGCAGCTTCATACTTTTATTTTCATACTTGATCTGCTGACTATATTATTTGATTGATAATGGTTAGGTTTTGGTAACTGTTACTATATGAGAGTTGATTGTTAACTTCGTTTTTGTCACAGGCGAGGCGGTGCAATCTTTAAGGTGGATTCTGTTTTTGATGCCTGCTTGATAGCCTTCACTTTCAGCTAATTAAATATCATAATCAGTTGGAAGAATATTGCCTGAATAAGTTTTATGTTGTAGGTTCCTGAACCCCTTATTCCACCTGCTGGAGCCCGTGTGATGTCCCTCACTGATGGTCTCTCAAAGGTTTCAGTTTTTAAATTTATTCTTTTTATCATTTTCATAGCAATGAAGCAAAAAGTTATTTTGCATTTAGCTTTGAACTCATAAAATTCCATGAAGGTTTAAACTTAAGCCTGTTTATTGTTGACATATATCAAGGTATTATACCATTTATTCTTCACCCTAACCTCATTATTGGGTATGCCATCTCACTTTTTGCTTTGAGATTGGTTGTATTTTGTGTTGAGAGCACGATTTTATATGTAAAAAAATAAGTGGTGCTCATGAAATCTTTTAACGTTTTCCTAATGATTTAATGATGTGGTGAATGCAGAAAGAATACTTTATGCTGTGCTAGAGAACTCTAGCTATAAATGGTTCTGTTCATATCAAAAGGAAACATGTAAAACAGTAAAAATTAAACGCTCTGCATTGGGTCCTGAACCATTTCTATGGTTGAGTTAATTCCACTTACTCTTCAATTCTGTTTATCCATTTCCAATCCCATGTCTTAAATGCTAGATTATATTCTTTGTAAACTTCTACTGATATTGAAGAAAATCTTGCTATAAAAACCTCATTGGATCCAATAAACAAACAATGTGTGATTCTCAATAAGTTTTCCTTCCTTTACACCTTAATGGCTGTTCGCTTGTCATAAGGTTTTTATCCTCATGCAGTTGGAACTTTGACCAACTTATTTGCCTTAGTAATGGATGAACTCACTAAAGATATTCAGACAGATGTGCCATGGTGTATGCTATTTGCAGACGACATAGTGTTGGTGGATGAAACAAAAGAAGGAGTGAACACTAAACTTGAGTTGTGGAGAAACAATTTAGAATCTAAGGGATTTAAATTAAGTAGAAAGAAAACAGAGTATATGGAATGCAAATTTAGTAAAAATGCAAGAGTGGATGATGTTATAATAAAATTAGAAGACCAAATCTTACAAAGAAAAGACCATTTTCGATATTTGGGATCAGTGATTCAAAAAGATGGAGAAATTCACGAGGATGTTGCACATAGAATTAAGGCAGGTTGGCTAAAATGGAGAAATGCATCGGGAGTGTTATGTGATGGTAAAATCCCATTAAAATTGAAATGAAAATTTTATAGAAGAGCTATAAGACCAGTTTTGCTGTATGGCTCAGAATGTTGGGCAGTCAAATACCAGCATGAGCAAAAGACGAGTGTAGCGGAGATGAGGATGTTAAGATGGATGTGCGGACATACAAGAAATGATAAAATTAGAAATGAAGTTATTCGTAATAAGGTAGGAGTAGTGCCAATCGAGGAGAAGATGAGAGAGACTAGACTAAGATGGTTTGGTCATGTGAGAAGGAGACTAAGAGACGCTCCTGTGAGGAGAGTTGATGAAATGGAACAATTAGTCACAAAAAGAGGTAGAGGTAGACCCAAGAAGACTTTGGGAGAGACATTAAAGTTCGATATGAAGTATATGGATCTAAATGAAGATATGACAAATGATAGAAATACATGGAAGTCTAGAATTCATGTAGCCGACCCCACATAGTGGGATAAAGGCTGGATATGTTGTTGTTGTTGTTGTTGCAGTTGGAACTTTGACCAAACTAAAGGATATCCTCCGCTCTTGAAGTTAACATGTGTTGTATGTTTGCATTGAGTGTAGCCTAGAAGAAATCAGTGGAGTCAATTTATATTCAAGCGGCAGATTAGTTAAGTTAGGTTTTGTCTAACGGTAACATATGTATGAGGGGTATATTAGGTATTGTGGTGTCCATTATATTCCTTGTATTGTCCACCCAAATGTCTATAAATATGAGACATAGGGCAGTCGCTTGAATATCAATCATTCTATTGTACGAGTGCTGTGAATTGAGAGAAAAGTCTAGATTTCAAGATAGCCTTTGTAATCTCATAAACGATTGTACTCGTGTGGGAGGGATTCTTGTGTACTGATTTCAAAGTTATTAGTGGATTGCTCTCGGGATCAAGAGGCTGGATGTAGGATTATCTTTGGATAATCTGAACCAAGATAAACTGTTGTGTCTTCTTGTGGTTTGCGCATCTCTTCTCTATTTCAATTCTGTTCTTATTTTGTGTTTCAGTTTTTGGGTTCAACGTGTGTGTGTGTGTGACTGGAATTGGCCAAGATTGAGTGCATTCCAGTGCTCCCAATTCAACATGTTTTGATGCATTCCTTTATTGATTAGGCAATACTTCCAATATCTTCTCCGGAAGAAGTAGGCCAAGGAACATGCACTATTATCAGCATTAATCATCATATTGTCAGCCTTTGGACTTCAACTACTTCTCCATTTGCCATCTCTTAAGCATGCAATATGCAGTAGATTCCTCAAATGAGTGATATCTTTCACATTCAGTTTTGAGGGAGTGAATTGTCCACAGCCAGTCCACTATTACTGAATATTAAATCTCTATTGCTCTTTGGTCCCTTTCACAGTCCATGAAATATCAAATTTTTGTTCCACATTTTACCCTCTTTGTCTCAAAAAGAACTATCATCTTTTAATGGGCCTTTATTTTCTTTACTAAAACTGCAGAACAATTGTTTGGAAGAGATCTATTCCTTTCCAGATTTTGCCCCATGGTTGGGTTCTTAATACTTTACTGGCGCAGTGATTTTCTCTCGGAAAATTGAATGTTTATGTGTCCCTTTCTCATATATATGAAACAATCAATTTGCAGCACCCACCTTTCTACCTGTCTTAGGTTTCTGATCACAATGATAACAGATATATAAGCTACAAAGAATACTTTGTTAGGAAAAAGAAAAATGTATTGCAAGAATATATTGGAAAAATATCTTTTTCCTCTGGGAGAATAGTTTCGTCTCCATATGAAAACATCTTATTTGTCTTGCTACTTCCCAACTCTGCTGTTGACAGCTTCTTCTGATATGTACACTATGGTACCAGGTTTCATTCAGATCAATTGACAAAATACTCTTTGGTTTTGGTACCAGATGTCCAAGTCTGCACCTTCCGATCAGTCTCGGATTAATTTACTTGATCCAAAAGATGTGAGTTCTCTACTTATGTATTAATTTGTGCATGCTTGATGAATACTCTTCATAACTTACATTTTGTCCAATGTGATATATTGTTTTAATTTAATAGAACTGCTGAATTTTTAATTGCAATACTGTATGACATGTTGTATCACATAATATTTACTATATACTTACGTGCTGAGCTAAAGATACTACTCCAGCATAGCATATTTTCCAGAGTCATTTGGAAAAGTCTCGTCATTTATTCCACAAGTTCTAACACACATTTCTGTTTGATGATACACATTAATAACCTGTATAAGCAATCTGAACTCTTCTTCTTTTTTAAACCCTCTACAAGATTTCTTTGGAACTCTATCATAAGCTTCCCTCGTGAAATCTATGAACAAATCAGTTTACAGAGACCTTGGTTTCTTTTCTTAACCTTTGCTCATTCATCCTCTCCCCGATTGGTCCCTTTGGAATTTTTACAACTTTAAACATATTATTTGTCCTTGTAAACAGGCACTAGAGTGTCCTTTCTCCATTCTTCAGGCATCCTTTTTGATTTAAAGATCACGTTAAATAATTTCCTTGACCATGACTGCATTTCCTGCTTCTGTTAAAATATTATCCAATCCAATTGTTTACCATTTCTAATCTTTCTCATTGCTTGCTTTTCTATGAAACTAACTAAATCAAAGAAAATGAAAGCATAAGGACCAGAACTGAAAGTGGCAAATCAAGTCATATGGTTTTCGTGTGAAAGATCTGAAAAGTAGTGTTGGGTTGTTTTGAGTTACATTTTTTGAAATAGTTGCTATGATCTACAATAATGTTTTCTTGTCACGTGATCTGCTTTTGTTTGCCCTTTTTTTGTAGGTAATAGCAAACAAGATAAAACGATGCAAGACTGACTCATTTTCGGGGTTAGCCTTTTTACTAGTTCTTTTGCCATCTTGCCTGCAGTTTATGCCTTTGTTGTAATTTACATTCTAGGCCCTCTGCCAAACATTTTTGCTGTATATGTTAATCTTTCTATTCCATTTTGAAATATTTCCATGAATTGTAATAAAGTCCCCCTTATCTCCTGTCTCTGGTAAATTATACAGCCTGGAATTTGACAATCCTGACAGACCCGAATGCAACAACCTTCTTTCTGTATACCAGCTGGTTACAGGCAGAACAAAGCAGGTATTTGAAATTAATGTATTTTATTCCACCGAAAGCAACAATAGTTTAAAGCTTGATTCCACATCTACCCATTTAATAGATGCTTCTGAAATTTTATCTGTCCAAATCTGGCTACCAAAATAGTTTGAACAGGAGATGTAATTAACCTATGCATATATCAGTCTCTGCTGAATAAAGTAGTTATCAGTTTACAACTTTTAGCTGTACATGAAACGTAACTGAATACTGTTACCTTTGATCTATGAGCATGTTCTCTTAAAGTTTAAACCTCATATAGGTGCTTGTCAGATTTCAGTCTGGATCAATTTACTGTCATATATCACACGTGCATTTGGCAGTGTTATTCTTCCTTGCATTGCTTGTTGGTTCTCTGGATCTTAGCATAATTCTCTTGCGATGCTGCAAAAGGAGGACTACTGTGACTCACTGTATAACTGTTTTTCTTTGTAATTGTGGACATTGTTGCAAACATGGATAGTTTTGTATCCTAACATGTTGAACTTTCAATTTGTCTCAGTTGTATTCCTTGGTCCCAGAGGCAATTTTTTTCATGATATTGTCATCCAGTTACACAATTAGGTCCAGCTATTGTTTGAGGTTTTCAAACTTGCCATATGAGGTCAGCACCTGATTTTATAAAATCCTTGTGTGGTGAGCTGAACATAACATCAAACTATATTTAAGAGAAAAATAGGTGATTGAGGATGTTGTTACTGGAAATACCGACAGAGATTCTTTCTAACCTAATAATTATAACATTATGGAAATGGTTGGGTCTCAGTACAGCTGATGTTTGTGCATGGAGAAGTTAGAGTTACTTTGTGGAGCTGGTGGTTTCTTGTAAATACAACCTGAAAATCTGGAGTTCCAATTCAAGTTGTTTTCTTTGTTAACCTTGTTCCCATCATTGTGGATAGTTAATTGCTACAAATATAAATGGTACCAATTTTTGTGCTGCGTGAAATCAGATGGTGACCAGGTGGATTCATGCTTGTAATATCATGTTTCTGATCAGTTTTCTGAGTCAAGATTCTCAGGATTTTTAGGATACATAAAGTTATAAAATTGGTCTTGTGGGCTGGATGGGTGATAAAACAACAACGTATCAAGCCTTATCCCACTAGTCTGGATGGGTGATTAATGGCATAAAATATTGTGGTAGAATGGGTGAATCATCTTAGAATTGTCTAAGCCTGCCTTCATTTGATCTTTTCAGGAAGCAATGAATAAGAAGATTTTCTGGTTTGGGGGCAGGAATTGGTTATTGTAAAAAATAGAATCATATGCATCTAATGGTTTTTGAACTGCCTTCATAGCCTACTTTCTTGGTGTTAAAATTTTTCTTCTTCCCTCTAAATGGAATCTAGGAATGTATTCATTTACATAGATAAGGGGCACCACATATTAAATTATTGTTTTTGTCTCAGTAAACTACAATTCTTTTGGAATATAATTCATATTTGTAACTTAAAGGTCTTCAATCATGCCACAAATCAGAATTGACGGAAACCATTAAGTGGGGAAGCACCTGTAGAAAAAAATTGGTATTTATTGTGTTAAAAATAAATGCTCCTGATGAATTTCTATCTAGCATTAGTCAATTGATCTCACTTGTGAATGTGCAGAATAAGATTAAATCTCCAAAGAATTCTTTTACTATTGATTGAAGAGAGAAAAAAAAAAAAGGCACCCTTTTTCTATATCTATTTCCATTTCTGGTCCTGGAGTGTTATCAATAGCTGACTACATTTAATGTATAGCTACTGACCTGCAGTGATAGGTACTGTCTAAAATTACAAATTGTGTTTGGTTCTATTTTTCTCCCCAACTCTTTCATTTGTTAGTTTCTTGACTTTTGGTATGATATAGGAGTGTGCCAATCTAAACAAGATGCACCTTTTTGTTCCGAGGCTATGCTCAAATGATAGAAGAGCTCACCCCAACTGCAGAGTTAGATGGTACATAGAACCAACTTGCATTAAGCTTTAAGAATTTTCTTTGGAAGATTTTGTAGAGGTGAAAGCAAGGTCAAGGTTGTGACTGATGCAGTTTGAAAGATGATTGCAGAAATAACAACAAAACAGTAGCTAAAATCTAGAATTGAAGCTAGAACGAAAATAATAGGGTTAAGGATTTGTCAAACGTCTAATTTATATATTGAATTTGACATCTGATAGTGTTAAGAATTTCTTTTTCTTTTTCTATCTTAAAAGACTATTTAATATCAGGGTATGTAATGATATTTTATCCCAGCCCTTGATTTCTAAATAACCCTTCTAATCTCTGCCATCCATCATCATCAACATCATCACAAGCCTTAATCTCCACTAAGTGAGCTTGGATATAGTATCAGCCATCCAAGCTCATTAAAAGTGCCAGTCACTTGAAGAAAATAGAACATAGTCATTGACTAGAAACTAAGACAAAAAATGTGGAAACAAAAGGAATTTATACTAACTGTTCAAAGAACTCCTTTGATGCTCCTGAATAAGCAAAAAGGCAGGAGAATCGGTTGACCTTTTGGTTCCACAATTTTTAGTGGCTTGCGATATCTGTAGCCTTTTTCTTATCATTTTTGGTGAGTGGTGGGTGATGCCTCCATCTAGGTTTGAGTTTTGTGTTGATGGATGTTAGCTTGCATGAGTAAATAGGCAAGGACAGTAGGGAATATTGTTTCTTTTGTTGTTCTTTTGGCATATTTGTTTCTTTACTGTTTGGACCCTTTTGTTTTTTGTTTTTTTATTTTTATTTTGCATATTTGTTGGGAAATGAATTTGAGAGCTTTTGAGAGTGTTGAGAGACCTTACTTTTGTTCGTAATGCGAAAACATCCTTACTTCCCTCTTTATTGGTTAAGGAGGCCATTTTTATCCCTTTAAGAGTCTTTAGTGATTTTCTTAGATGATTTGTCACCAAAGCATCTACTGGCCTTCTTCTCAAATATGTGGTCATAGATAGAAAAATGATTGACAAGCTAGAGCCGATCCCATTTAGTGAGATTAAGACTTGATATGTTGTTGTTGGCACAGGCTTCACTCCTCTTGCTAGTTTCTTGTGTAGTAGTTGTTATCAAGAAAAATAAACAAAACTAAGATAAAATTACTGCAGATGCACATGTATAACAACATTTGTTCTATTTTCCAATTCTAGATTTCTATTGAGAGCTTTTAGTTCTCTGAATCATGCTGATAAAGTATTCCTCCAACATGTCATTGATTGAGGGAGTAAGTCTTAAATAATTATATTCTTAAAGCTGAGTAATTGTTGCTTTTGGTTTGATTGTGCCTGCATTGAAACTAAAACTTGAGTGAGAGACAAGGGCATATTCAAAGAGTTAAAGTGCGCAATGTCCTACTTTTGGCAAACTTTTGATACACCAATTGATGAGATGTAAAGTATGTTTCTGTTTCTGAACATGTTAAACTGTTATAGCCTTCTGTTTAATTTGTAATGTGATGCAGAAATTGTTGGTTACACGATACTTAACAAACAGATTGCTTACTGTTATAAATTGTCCAATATGTGTTACAGGCCAAAACTCTGTTTTACTGAGACATGACATTAACAATATATTTGGTAGTTGCTATCCATGATCTTTATTGTACTTCCAGGTGGAAAGTGTATACTGAATGGTTTTCTGTTAGCAGGAAGTTGCACGAGAATGCCAAGATATGAACTGGGGTGTATTCAAGAAACTTCTTACTGATGCTTTGATTGATCATCTGCATCCTATCCAGGTTTTTCTTTCTAGAATTCATGATTATTGCATGACTAGCTTTATAACACAAGATTAGTTGTATACTTGTTCTTTTATGCTTGCATTTTTCTTTCTTGTGTTTCGCAAGGGTTACTTGGGATTATTGAACCCCTAAAGTGCATTCTTGTGTTGCAACTGTTAGAAAAAATCCCAAAAAAGAAAGTGGCCTGATTATTATGGAAATAACTAATAGACAAACAATCTTGAGCATTGATCTTAAAGTTGCGATTACTTGATGGACGTACCAAAATAATTGTTGAAGATGTATATAAAACCAGTACTCTCTCTTCTAGGACACAACACGGAAATTTCATCCAAGGCTGTGTTTGTTTGCCAGAAAACATTTTCCTGGAAAGTGTTTTTCGGATTTTCCTGTGTTTGGCGCCAGGAAAACATCTAGTCAAAGGAAATCACTTTCCGGTCATTGGAAAGTAATTTCCTAAAGCTATAACAAAAATCGAAAAGTGACTTCCCAAATTGAAATCTGGAATTCACTTTCCAAAGCTACAGAATCGAGCAATGATCTAAATCCCACAGCGTCTTCCATGCCTTCGTCTACTCCTCCTGCATCGCCATTGTCTGTTGACTCCTGCGTCGCCGCCTCTGTCCGTCGAGTTCTGCCTGCATCGCTGTCTCTGTCCAAATCCGCCCCTCTGCGTCATTGTCTCCGTCCTCCACCTATGTCCATCGAACTCCACCTGTGTTTCCGTTTCCGTACATCTCTGGCCAGATCCACCTCTCTTAGTCTGTGTGCGTCACCGTATCGCTTCCCCTCTTGCCGACCACCATCTGCCATCTAGCCCTCTCCCTAACTCTCTCTCTTTCTCTCTATTCTTCACTGATATTTATATGTTTTGATCTTTATTGCTATTATGTGTTTATTATGTTTTTTTATCTTTATGTTACTAAAAGAGTTGATGATAAGGAAAAAAAAAATTGTAATTTTCTAAGTGCCAGCCAAACAACAGAAAATATATTTTAGGAAAACACTTCCCCCCAAACAAACGGAGCCTAAATTGTGAGATTAAGGTAAAGGATAGGAGAGACAAATCGCTTTATTCATATTCAACAAATGGCTTCATCTTTTGCAAATTCAGTATGCTTTTCTTTATTTTCTGTAATGTATTTATGAAAATTTTCAGTTTCAAGATCTGAACTTTTATGATAAATGATGATGTGTTAACAAGATAAAAATTCTAACAAACTGAGCTTAATTGTTATAAGCTTCAGGCTACACAAGGTTACTTTTGTACAATAGAAACTCTGAAAAAGGCCACAGCTGCACTCCTTGCTCCCCCCCCCCTCTTCCCTTCTCTCTCTCTCTCTCTGTCGGGGGGAGGGGGGGTGGGCGTGCGGTTAATTTATTTAACCAAACAGTCGAGAATTTTTTCTTTTCGCTGCATTCACAAGCAGTTACATGAGACTGCCCATGAGTCATGACCATGTAGTATGTTTAGGCCAACTGAAAAGTCTGAAATAACTAGCCATGGGTATTTCTCTTTGAAAATGAATATTTTATTTTTATTATTGTTTGTCTCAATATATAAATGTTCACGATGAAGCCAAACCAGTTCTTTCTCTCTCTCTCTCTCTCTAGGTAAGATCACAAACCAGTTCTCTTTTTCCTTCCTATTGTTGAGCTTCTTATTTCATGGCTGTTTAAAGTATATTGTTATCACAAGTCTTCATATATCAGGACATGTCTCTGACTGATATTTGTTTGCTATTTTTATCATCCTGCTTTTACGCTCTTAAACATTAAGCTCGACAAGATCCAAACAAGAATGAGTTTAAGCTTCTCCATCCATCTTCTTCCTAGTTGGCCATAGTATTTACTTGCTCACTGTTTATGGTGTTTTCATTAAGGCTTCCTACTTACTTGCAGGCTCGCTACGAGCAGATTATGTCTGATACAGCGTACTTGGATAGCGTTTTGGCAGAAGGCGCCAGAAAAGCTGCAGATAAAGCAGATGTTACTCTTGCTAATGTCTACCAGGCAATGGGATTCTTGAGGAGATGAGTGGATTCCATGCTGCAGGAGAAACTAGAGTGAAAAGTCTCTAAGATGCCAGCTTCCCTTGGATGATTTTATCAGTCCCTAGAATTTTTGAATGATGTACAAAGAGCACATTCTTCACGGGCAAAGAGGGGCAAGTTTTCAGACAGACCAACATCTTGTGATGAGTGACACTAACACCTACCTATTCGATTCGATTTATTCTGAGATTCCTTCATGTTTAGACGAGTTGGTGGATTGAAATCATTTAGATCTGAATAATCAAGTTGGTCCCAAGATAAATTATTGATTTATCTATTTGTTTGTGTACAACCATTTTTAAGTTTCTCTTATTTTCGATTCAATTTATTCTGAGATTCCTCCATGGATATTTTGATTGTTACAGCTGCTTCAGTATAACCTACTAGGCCATATGCGAACAAGGCATTCACAATGATCCATGTATAGCCTACTGGACGTAAATATGTGATGTTTTTGTGGAAACATCTTAAATCATTGTCTTCAGTTTAAATGTACATTACACGAGGTGCCCTTGAAGCTCTGTAATATTACACTCCCTAATACATTTTTGAGAGAGGGGAGGCTAATTTAATTTCCCAAATGATTAGTGAAACCTCAGGGGTCTGGAATGTAATGTACCCACAAAAAGGCCACTTTTACAACATTTTGGTGGTCTTGTGCTAATTTTAATGTTTGAATTTAGACACTGACTATGTTTTAAGCCTGAGATAACAATGCTTCATTCATTGACAAATTACTTCATGATGGCCTTTCTGGGTGCTTGATTGTACCTATATGTCCTGCTCCCTAACTACAAGCACAGGAAATTAGAGCCCATTGACTGCCCAATTTCTATCTAAGCCACCTCATCACATACAATCAAGCAGGCAAAATGGCAATGAAGAAAGCAATCAAGCAGCAAAGAAAAGCAAAAAGGGGAAGAAAGCGGAAGGATGTAAAAGGGATAGCCTTTTTGAAAATGTGAATAGGAGAGGTCATATATCAACAAGAAACAAGCCAGATGGAACAACTGAGTGAGTGAGTGGAGTGGATGAGTTGGGTTGTCCACTAAAAAGAGTGATATTTTGGAAAGTGCAACATTTGAATTTGGGTGGTCTTAGGGGTAGCATTTGATGATTGATTTGATCTTCTTTCCTCATTGTTCATTGAACCATTCATGCCCTTCCCTTTGAATCAAACCTAAAAGCCCAATGCACCGAGGATACAAAATGGCATGCGCAATGCCTCAAGCCAATCAACAATACAGCAGAATAGAAATGAAAAAGAAAATATATATATATATATATATGACTTTTATATGAATAAAATTCTATTTACTCAAATAAGAAAGTGTTGTTTCTATTTGTTTTCATAGGCATCACTTTATTATTTTAAGTTAGTATTGACATTTTCTTTTACATTTAGTCAATTGTTCTTTTAAATTACGAAAAAACAAGTAAGTTTATTGACTTTAATTCATTTTTTGTCATTGAATTTGACCATTATTTGTAGTCTTTGTTGTTATCTTCAAAGTCACCAGCACTTGCTCTCTTTAGTGACATCCATGGAGACAAGAGTTCAAGCTGCTCATGAGTAACTTTCATTGAGCTTTAGGCATGTGCAATGATGGTGGTTGACTTCAAATTTGCCCTTATAAACATACCTAACAAGTACTTTTTTTTCCCTTTATTTTAGAAATAATATATTTTATATTATACGATAATATAATTGATTACAAACTAGTGCATCATTTAAATGTATCATTCTTTATACAGAATAATATAATTATTAATAATATTTATATATTAAGAAGTAAAATTTCATTAAGTTAAATTATAATTATAGAAATATCACTGTCACATCAACAACAGACATAATTTTTATTTGAAAATATTTAACAAAATATTATTTTTTCTTAAAACTCTATCCACTACTATTGGCCTTGAGGGGCAAAATGGCATGTCCATTGTGCCCATGAAAGTGCCATTTGTTGAAATTCCACTGATACTTTCATTTTGCATTGACCTGGGCATTGGCATTGGGGATGCCCACTTACGAATATTGTGGAAGAAAGGTTCCTAGAAATTGAAAGTTGGAGGTATCCCAAAGGAAAGAGCAACCATGGAAGGACTTGCCCTAATTTAGGGTTATTCATATAATCTTAAATTAGCAAAAGGATATAAATGTCACGATTTTTTATTTATACAAATTCTATTTGTTATGATTTTTATATTTTTTATTTCTTAAAACAGAGAACCCTTTATCTAAATTAAGTTATTCTTTACATCCTAATTAAAATGAACGAACAGTGTGTTCTTTACATATGTATATAATTGATGATTATGTTTTCTTAGTTGTAATTTTGGTACGGTTGTATTCTCTTTTTCTCTTTTTGTTGTTCTTAGAAGTGATTTTGGAGGTAACAAAATAAAGGTACAAAGTGTTAAGAGTGTGCAAATAGTTAATTCGATTATTGAACCGATCAAAATCCATTAATCAATTAAACCGAATCGAACCAATCGACTAACCTGAAAAATTGAATTAATCGATAACCGAAAAAACTGAATTCAAACCATATAAATTGAACTGAACTGATTAAATCAAAGAAATGTAAAAAAAAAATAATAAATAAAAAATACACAAAATCAAATAAACGACATCGTCTTGTAAACATCAAAATAATATTGTTTTAAAGTTTGGTCGATTCGATTAGTTTGGTTCTTCCAACCAAAATACTAAACCGAAAATCAAAAATCATAATTATTATTTTCAAATATATATTAAATAAATTTATCAAATACCTATAATAACTTGACAAAAACATAATAAAAAAACTACTTAAACCTGAATGGAAGTTAGTAGCAAATGCATGTTACATCAAATCTGGTAACCCCACTTGTGACCAAAAGGCCATCAACACTCAACTAAGTTCCTTTTCATCACTTTGCTCTTTTGATCCTCTCTTTTTCTCTTCCAATACAGTCTCTCTCCCTCTCTTGGTGGATGCACCACAAGGGTCCATCATGTGTAGAAAAATATTATCACACATCATTTTGTTGGTATATAATCTTTTCAATCTCATAAATTTCTGGTTTTCTCATATATATACACACACACACACAATTACACACATCACCACATTTATATGCATGATCACATCTCCCACTCTTTTCCTCCTTACCCATAATTTTGTTCTTTCTTCTGGGCCAGGTTTCTTATATATGCCCTCAGTATCACTTTCCTGGAAAATATGATTTGAGAATAATGATACAGCAGAAGAGTACGTACCAATTTGGAACTTGGTGAGTAAGAGCTCTTTACAAGTTATTTTCTTTACATTTCATTTTCCTTTCCACTTTATAAGATACGAATGGGTTTTTATTTTCTGAGTTGGGGAATGCGCATTTTCCAGGGAGATTCTGTGATTTTTCTTTTCTTCTTCTCTTTCCTTCTCATTTTCCCGGAAAATATTGATGGAGGACAAGAAACTGGAACTGAGGCTTGGCCCTCCAGGAGATGATCAGAGTTCACTTCTTTCTCTTGGCTTCAATTCTTCCATGCCTTCAAACAGCTCCGAGAGAAGGTTAAATAATCTGCTTTCCTTTGTTCTTGTAGATATAAGTCACTAGGAAGAATTTCTATTTCTCAATAAATAAAAATAAAAAAAATCATATTTTTACTTAATTCAAGTTATAAATAAAGAAAATACTAACTCTCAAACCTTCGTTTTAACATAAAGACTAACTATCAATGTAATTTTCATTGTAATCTAATCAAACTTTACTTATAAAGCAGCAACAGCGATCAACTGACTCATGAAAAACAGTGCAAAAAGTGCAGAATGGCAATGGGTACAGGCATTGGGTGGCCACCAATTTGCTCATTTAGGAAGAATCTTGCAACCAGCAGCAGCCCTAAGGCAGCATTGAACTCACAGAATAAAGCTTCAATGCAGCTGGGGGATAGGAAAGATGGAAGTCTTGAAAACAGTCTGTTTGTGAAGATCCACATGGATGGAGTACCCATTGGAAGAAAAATAGACCTCAAAGCCTACAATAACTATCAAACACTTTCTTCAGCTGTGGATGAACTCTTTAGATGTCTTCTTGCAGGTAACTCCCAACAAACAGAACTGCAGTCAATGCTATAAACCATTTTTCCAAATATAAACCATTTTTGTCAACTACTTGTTATGCAAATCATGCTATGTTTACTAAAATAGCGCATCCTCAGTGAAGGAGGCTCCCCTTTTGCAAAAGTTGAGAAAGAGATCGTATTTATATGTAATATTTTTCATGTTTTTTTTGTAAAATGACTGTTTCAATAACATTTTTAAACAATTTTATGTTTGTTTAAGCATAAGGATGAGCCTTTTAACAATGGTAACATTGCTTCTTTATATAAACAAGAAAAAACTACATACGAAAATCACTCTCCCACCCCTCATAAGTGAAGAGTTTCAGGCACTGAGTCTCAATTCTTAACATGATTCCATGTACTTGACCTTTGAGTGCTCATTAGCTTCTTTTTCTTCTTCTTCTTCCCAATTCCTAGCTCAAATGAATCACTCTGCCAGAGCGATACAGGAAGAAGCAATGGTGGAGTCCAATACCATCAGTGGTCTACTAGATGGAAGTGGGGAATACACTCTGGTTTATGAAGATAAAGAAGGAGACAGAATGCTTGTAGGGGATGTTCCATGGCCGTAAGAATATTTCTCTCTTCTCTGTTCCATAGAAGTGGGGAATTAGAAATAGATATTTTAGTTCCCCACCAGTGTCAGTTTCTTTCATCCTTCTACATTAGATTTGTTCTCCCAATCCTTTTTCATCTGTTTTGGGTTCTTGTTCAACTCCTTCATATTACCTGTTTCATGGCTAATTTTAGTGAAAGCTCTTGCGCAGAATGTTTGTCTCGACGGCAACGAGGCTGCGGGTGTTGCGAAGATCTGAACTCTCATCTCTGCAACTATATGAATTTTAATTCGTCCGTTATTTCTATATATGCCCTTATATTCTGTAAGACCTTTACAACTAATATCATATTTATTTGTCTCCGACTTCTTGTAATTCAATGTTTTATAATTTTAGACCGGATTGTGTGCTCAACAGATGGAAATTATGCTTTGCCGGAATGAAGAAATGCACAAGCACCTGATCCTCAACAGAGGTACGAAGATTGAGCTCAAAAGTGAGGGATTTTCGTTGCTCCCAAAATCTGTCTAGCCCGGGAGCTCTACATTCTAATAAGCAGCTGCAACAAAAATTGCAGCTCTGTGTATATACTGTTGATAATCTCTTGGCTGGTAATGTAGCAAAGTTTGCCAAGCAAGGCATAACAACAGACCTAGAGATTAGGATGTCTGGAAGAAGGCTCGGATGTAAAATCCTTCTCTGTAAAAAGCCACCGAAAGTCAGGCAGCCATTCAGTTACCGAGCAAAATATCCTAATCTCGAGTTTGGCAGCCTTTCTTTCCAGTTTCCATCCATAAGAGCACCTGTGTTTTCTGTAGCCAAACCCCAGACTAAGGATTTCGAACTTGCTAGATGATTCTGATGGGGAGAGAGTAAAAGGCAAACGAAAGTCCTTCAATTCAAGGGGAATAGTAGACAATTTTGTTTCTCACACAGAATGAGGTTACAAAGGACAAATTTGAAACATTCCCAATGGAGGTGAATGATGGAACAGACAAGCAAGAAAATTCACAATGGCATATGGCTGTGCCGAAAATCTCTTGAAAGTAATTCAAACTGTTTCTCTTTTTTTCTTTTTTTTGGGGGGGGGGGGGCGCTGTTGCCAAGCACTTCTCATAGAAAAAGACACAGAATGCTACATATCAATATGTACTCTTTGCAGCAGGAAGAAAGGTACGGAATATCAAGGTACAAACCCAATGTCCTTGAAATATTCATGCTCCAGAGCACTTCTAGCTGTGATTCTTTTGCTTGGATCAATGCAGAGCATTTTCTGGAAGTGAACATCAACATGTACAAGCAATGAGAACACCCAGAATGAGCAAATTTTCTTTAATTGCAGTCTTCTATTTATTTGCAACTCTAAAATGCAGCGGCAGGATCAGAAATTATTAATCCATATGCTTCTCAACATGTTTCAGAATGATATGTATTCCGTAAAAGAAAAAATGTATTTTAAACAAACATATGAACATGTAACTTCTTACTTTTAGAAGATCAACACCAGCTGAGTCAAGATCTGGAACCACATTAACCAAGTCCTGAAAGTCGAGGATGCACATTAAAAATCGTGATATAAACATTCACTAACATGATTCAAAGAAACATAGCAAAGTGTGGTAACTCCAATCACCTTTGGAGGCCACTTTGGAAAGGCAGATTTAAAATCAGGCAAAGAAGTAACTCCAGGCCATGTGTCCTCATTGGGAGTACCCAAGACTCTACATAACCAAAAAAAAAAAAAAATCAGTGAACAGAGTGACGAAATTGAAACTCCAGATTTATGAACCTCAACATTAGGCCCGTCATTATTGAAAATTGGGTTCATAAGGGTTTTTTCCCAAATTTTGTAGGCATAAAATGAAAAGACCCGAATCCTTAGAAATAATAATTTAACAGATCACGTGTTAAAAAACATAGTTATTTAATGAGTAGGGAAATCCATTACAGCTTTTTAAATAGCATGGTTTTCTTACTCTTAAAAAGTAGCATATAAATAACTCCAGAAAACCAAAGAAATTAGGTTGGTCATGAGTTGTCTACCTGAAAATTTTGAACAGTTCATCGATCTCAGAGTCCCCAGGAAACAAGGGCCGCTGATTCACCATCTCAGCAAATATGCAACCCACTGACCACAAATCAACTGGAGTTGAATAATGGCGTGACCCAAGGAGTATTTCTGGTGCCCTGTACCATAGAGTCACCACCTGGAACATGAACTGATGAGCACCAGATATGCAAATAATAGGTCAACTTCAAAGTAGTATTTCACGTGATCTTTACAACTCAGTTTGCTGTGATTATATTAGTGCAGGCCTGGATAAGTCACAAGAAGCACACGACTGTTACAAACATTTTTAAGTTGTTCATAGGTCCTCTGGCTTCTGAAATTGAACACAAACCAACCTCAGACCTGCCCAGTTACAAAACAGACCCATAAAATTCATCATCCTAGTCACTTTCATTCTCATGGTTGTCCTTGATACAATTGAAGAAAGATGAAATTGATTAACTATTATCGCCATCAAACTCTTAAAAATTGACTTAAAAATGAGGTTGTAGATAAAGAGCAAGAAAGAAAGTGAGGTATTATTGCATCATACTGATTAAGAATAACGCATAGATGGAAACCAAAACCTAAGACCCATACCTCATGTGTAAATGTCCTGACAGGAATGCCAAATGCTCTGGCTAACCCAAAATCTGCTAGTTTTAGTGCATTCGTCCGGCGGTCAATCAGTAGGTTCTGAGGTTTCAGGTCTCTGTGAAGAACTCTATGAGAATGACAATAAGCAATACCACGAAGAATTTGGTACAGAAACATCTGCAAATTGAATGAGAACAACATAGTTAAACTTTTTGCATCCTGATTGGGTCACTATCACAATAATTAATGAAATCAGACACCAAATGATGAAAAAACTGCTAAGAGGAAAGAAGGGTAAATTTAACTGAAGTTCCTCAAGTCTAATGATGAAAGATTCTCCCTTAATAGCAAAGAGACTATTGAAAGAAGATGGAACTACATATATGCTTTGGACATTCTGATTCCAGGGTTCTAGACAGAAGTGAAATAAATTGCTAATAAAACTAAAAACTAGTCACAAATTGGAGCATTCTGAAATAAATACAAAGTTATATCAATTCCAAAATCCGACTAACTTTGTATTGCAAATCTCAGATATGGTTTAACTTGAACTCCAGATTTACTGACCTTCAATGGAAATCTTGCATAAATTACATATATATACAATTTAATATGTATTATCAAAGTGATTGAAAACAAAAAAGTGTGCATGTGTATCATTTGCATATGCAACTAGTGCAGACAAGCTTGATATTAGCATGCACCAACCTCCAAAGAGCAGGAAGATCACACTCACTTTTATCAGACGCGGATCTTTAGAGAACTCAGGACAAGAATCCATGTGTTTCTTCAAATCTAAGTCCAGATACTCAAAAACCAGATATAACCGCTTCTCACTGTGCACAACATCCTTTAACCTGTCACCCAGTAAATTATCAAACATTATATTACAGACCTATCCAAAATAATATTCAAATAGCAGCCCACTAATATAATATAATAAAATGTAGAAGAAGTTTGGATCTGCTTTGTGCAATATGATTCAGTAGGGTTCTGTAACTGAATATATAAACAAAAGAGACAGCACTGTACACATTCAGTAGGGTTCATTGCATGCAACAAGTTTTACTATTTCAGATATAAAACCAGATATGATTTGTACAAGTTGGGAATTTGGATATTTGTTCCAAAATACAAACCATTTTTGTTTTGAAAAGGAGAACTGAGCCATCCAAATGAAGGCCAAGTATGTCATATTTAGTGCCTTAAATGTTTTCTTAGCACCATAAAAAAACGAAATGGTAAAACCAAATAAGGGGAGAGAGGAATTTTGGCAACATAAATATCACCGTGTTCCAACAACTGTCTTTATGTGATTAATTTGAAGAATAAATAATTTTTATTCTATGTTTTTTTTTTTTTTTTTTTGACTTTTGTGTTTCCATATTGTACTTATTGGTTTCACCATGTCAACTAAGTTATGGAACACAACTATATCAATTATCCTCATTCACCACCATCTCATGAAATTTCTCCATGTGAAGATGGTGTTCAAACTTTATTTCATCATTACTCCGCCAGGGGATATTATCCACTGCCGGTCCCAAACCCAGATAAAGGAGGAGGGTTGCGTTAGGTAGCCGACAGCCAGCGTAAAACCTAGTCGGATCCAAATATGAATTCTAGACAAACTATTTGTTGGAATGTAACCCACATAGAAATCTAGAATTCATGTAGCCAACCCCACATAGTGGGATAACGGCTGGATATGTTGTTTTTTTTTTTTTTTTGACTAATTGTTAAAAGATAATGGCTCCAAACTTTTTTCTTTTTTTTTTCAAGTACTAATGGCAATCTATACAAGTCTATCCTACCATATGACATTTTGGAACGTTGCAGCATATCAAATCCCTAATCTCATTTCAGGCGCCACAATAATCCATGTTCCAGATAATACAGATCTATCCATCAAAAAAGATTGGCAGGTATGCATGTCAAGACTCCACCTTGGAACTCAATTTCACTTTCAATTTGACCAACAGTCAATCAATTATTTAATTCCAAAAAAACTTCTATGCAAGGAAATTTCTTAAAATTAATATTCAAAAGGTAATTTCTATCTTCCACCAGAAACAGAAGCAGTCACTGCCTTCAGGAAGCAGTTTCCTTACTTTTTTTCAAGCCAGTGGTTTGTCAAAAAATAGAGCCAAACAAGAGACAACATGAAAATGGCAATACAAGGGAGAGAAGATAATAATAGCAACCAATATCATCTGGACAAACAAAAGAAAAGTATCTGAAGCACAAGAACATTCAGGACATTTAAAGGCTAATGACACTTACATATTCATGTTACAAACAAAAATTTCACCCCATCATCTACATGCAGTCATGCTTGCTGTGCTCCAAATTTATTAGAAAAACATAGTATGGCAACAAACCTGACAATGTTTCCATGCTGCATCTCTTTCAGTAGAGAAATTTCTCTTATTGCAGTGCTAGGAACACCCTCATCTTCCTGCTCCAAACGGATCTTCTTCAAAGCTATAGTCTCATTGGTCTCACGGTCGCGAGCCTTGTAGACTACCCCATAGGTTCCTTCACCAATCTTCTCGACCTTTTCATACTGAAGAGTGCACAAAAATCAGTCTAGTACAAAATGAAAATAACTAAAAGTTAACTAAATAAGAAGAATGCCAACTCTTTTACCTGGTCCATTTAATCAACTTCAACAGACCTACCACTCCTGGGACTCCGAAACCAAGCAGATAAGCAACAATGTAACAACAGTTTCAGTAAAGCTGCGAAAGCATACAATGAAGAAATCACCTAACAAGGTGCCCAACCAAGTCAAGATGCACCTAAAAAAACAAAAGAATAAAACTATATCCTACAGAGTAATAACAACAAATTTTACAAGAGCAGTATGGTATCCAATGAATTAATAATATGCGGGTCTATCAATTATCTTGCAGAGTGAAAGCAATACCCAGACATGGCAAAAGAAAACAGGATGTCAGTTATTTCATCATTGTTTTATTGAGCTCGATTTGGTGATTGGAAACTTAAAATTATCAAGATTATCATCATATTTTTTATTTACACTTGGTGATCATCCAAAGTTTTCCCCAACAGTAGTGTTACCGTGCCAGTTAGTCTAGTCTAAACTAAAAATAGTGATGGTTCAATTGTTGAATGCAAATTATACAGCTTGAAAATTGCAAATGGGGGATATATAATAATGTAATTTAACTGTTCCCATTTAAGGAAGTAAATGTCAAGCCTATGAAAATATCATTCATTCATTTATGCACTAGATCAACCATGATGTGCTCCATAATATAAGATTGAAGGTGAACATTGCAGATGCAAGATGGCAGTTAGAAGAAGATTGAAGGTGCACATTGCAGCTGCTGTGGCTTATGTTGGCAGTATTACTGAGTCTTCACAAGAGCCAGGGAGTATCTTTGCATTTCACTACCAAAAGCTAAGAAGTTGCTGCCAAATATTTATGGGCATAAATATCAGTCATGGCCATAGCTAAGAAGTTGCTGCCACAAAAGGAATACTTTCAATGAATGATTCAGAAGTACACCATGAAGAATGCTAAGCCAATTGCTAGGCCTCTACTCCATCAATTCAAGTTAAGAATCTCTTTCCCTCAACCAATGGAGGAAGAAAAGAGATGGCAACTGTTTCCTCGATGGTTTGAAGCCAGCCAAATATGTCTTATGTAATAGGGTCATGAACAATACCTTTACCTTACAATCCATGAAGAAACCATTTTGAGGCCTTCAATTGTATTCTTTTGGAATTGGGTGTAAAGGAGGAACAGCCAATAGTCCATTGTGACACTCAAAAGTTCTACAAACTTTGACACGTAGTTCGATTATCCAAGTGCCCAATTCCTTTTAATTGGTGAAAACCAGACTGATAGTTCAGATTATCAAGCAACGTATTCCCAGTTAGTCCAGCTAGAGCAAGAATAGGAGAATGGCAGTGCTTCCAATTCCATCATAATTGGTGTTGATATAAGTCCCTAGTCACTCTTTGTTTAAGCTTCTTGTTAAGATTTGGGCATATACTTGAGAGAGTTTATTTTTTTGTTCTCAAGTCATTTGGAGATAATTGTCGATGGCACATTGGCCTGTTTTTCCTTTTACGTAAAATCTATACATCAGTCCAAATTTCTCTGAACACCTGTACGCTAGCATAAAATCAGATCTTATCGAGAAATCACGACAAACAGCACAAAGCGCTAGATAGCAAATTTCAAACATTCCGAGCAACTGTTGTTCAACAACTACATCAATGCGTGCATTTACATGAACAAACACAGGCTTTAGCGACAGAGAGGTAAGTGATTTGCGAAGGGACTCACCTGGAAATGCGATCAGATAGCGAATAGATTGAAGGCTCGTGATGATGCTGAGAGAGACACGGAGAGATAACACTCTGAGAGAGAGAATTTTTGTAGGTGGCTAGCAGGAGCGCAACCCTAACCCTAACCACTCGGACAGGCACTTCTCAGTCAACCATCGGTATCGTTTAAAGAGTGGGGATAAAGCGGGATGCGAGGCGTTTTATAAACAGGTTTGGAGACAAAACATAACGTGAGACATTTTTGGTAAGTGAGCCAATTATGCAAGCGTTTTATGATTAATAGATGAGTGTCACAATAAATGAGTTAAAAAGATAAAGTGATAAATTTTATATATTTGTTATACAATAAATGAGTTAAAAAGATAAAGTGATAAATTTTATATATTTGTTAAGTGATACATTTTAAATGTAAAGCGAGATGTTTTACATTTGTTAGGTGAGTCATAAAATGAAGTGTTTTATCTTTAATAGATAGATGAGTAGAAGATAAAGCGTGATAAATAAATTAAAAAATAAAACATAAAGCGAGACGTTTTACATTTGTTAAATAAATCACAAGATAAAGGGTTATATAAAATGTTTTATTTTTAAAAGGTGTTTGTTAATCAAAATATAGGTGAAAAAGTCAAGATATGGGATACATTTCGAACTTCTATTCTTTCCAACATGTTTGTTAAGTTTATTTAAAAATTATTGAAAAAATCATTAATGACCCATTATCTTGATCTTTCAATATATGTTTATCTCTCCCTCTCTTGAGATAAGCATGTCTTGATTTTTATAGATAAAAAAAATAAATACATTTGTGTCCTCTAATATATTTTAAAAAATTTAACAAACAATTTGATAAAAATTTTAGAATACTTTCCATCCTTATCTTGATCATTTCATATTTTGATCTGTAATGTATTCCAATCTTATCTTGATATCTTTTATTTTGCTAATTTTAACAAACGCCCCTTAATAGATAAATTAGACGATAAACGTGATAAGTGTGTTAAAAGATAAAATGTAAAGCGAGATGTTTTATATTTGTTAGGCGAGTCATAAAATGAATCGTTGTATAAAGTGTTTTATCTTTCATAGATAAGTCAGAATATAAAGCATAAAACGAAATGTTTTACATTTATTAAATGAATCATATGACTGAGCATTATGAAGCATTTTCTTTGGTATATGAGTAAAAAAATGAAATCTAAAGACATTTTATTATTGTTAAATAAGCTATAAGATAAAATGTTATGTAAGTCATTTTATCTAATATTTTATTAATATTAACTTTAATAAGTGAGACAAAAAAAAAATGTATATGAAAAAAGAAAAAAACTAAGGCAATATGTTTTACTTTTATCAAATGAATCATATAATAAAACATTATGCAAAACACTTTTTGATAGATGAATCAAAGCAATGTAAGAAATTTTATATTTGGTGAGTGGACATAAAATAAAGACTTAATACAATACATATTTAATAATTAAAAAATATAATATTTAATTATTGATATGTAAAATATCAAAATTTAGTATTTTAATTATTATAAATTATTTATTTAAATCTTTATTACGAGAGAATATTAGTGTGTGTATAAACGCACTTATTTCTATAAGTGATCCGTCATGTGAATAACTAATTGATAGTATTTGAATAAATTAATTAATTTATTATATAATAATTAAAAATATATAGTATTTGATCTTTAATTAACAAAAAGATCAAGATTTTATATTTTAATTATTAAAAATTATTATTTTAAATTTTTAATTTTATTAAGAGCAAATAAAATTATTATTTTCGTTATGTAGAAAATATATACATAAATTTTTCAGGAAAATTAAGTTCTAACTTTCGGTTAAGTGAGGCGAATTTCTCGCTTTTGCTGGAAATGGTTTTCCTGGGGGGAGGTGGGTCTCACCGCGCACAGCACCTCTCGCTTCTGTCCACCTTGATTTCTCTAGGGTTTTCTCTCCCATTCGAGCCGGCTTCGTCCCCTTCCTCTTCGTCGCTATCCACCGCCGAAGTCGAGCCCCGACTCGGGCTTCGTCGCCATCTCCGACTTCCTGTGAGTCGCCATCCACCGCCGAAGACGAGCTCCGTATTGGGCTTCGTCGCCATCTCCACAGAAGACCAACTCTGACTTCGTTTTCGTCGCCATCTCCGCAGAAGACCATCTCCGATTTCGAGTTTCAGACCACCGGCGCATCTTCATCTTCTTCCACGGTAAGGTTTCCGTCCACGTTCTGTTCTTATTTCTGTAGATCCGGCGAGCGATCTTGGTTTTTCTCTCTGTTTCAGTGAGCGATCTTCGTGTTCGCCATCTCCGCCGAAGTCGACCTCTGATTCCGACTTGAAGACCGCCGTTCATCCTCGTCGCCATCTTCGTCCACGGTAAGCTTTCGTCGCCATCTTGGGCAATTTTTGTGCTAAAAATTTATAATTACAGAAAACTTCTCATTTATAATTATAGATGTTTAGGGTTGCTTTGTGGCAAATTTTGGACTAAAAATTTATAATTACAGAAAACAACTGTCTCACATTATGCATATAATATTTGGTATAAAAATTGTGTGTGTGTATGTGTGTGGGGGTTTTGGCTGAAAAATTATGATCATGGATAACCATGGACAATTAATCGAACTGTATGTCACTAATTAAGCTTGATAAACAAATAATTAAGAAGCAAATCCACTCAATGGATAGGCAGTGGCGATGCCACCCATGCTATTTTTAATTTTTCTTTTTTAACTTTTAACAAAAATAAATTATAGATATATGATATTTCTCTAATCACTGTATGTCACGATAAGGATTAATTTTACTATTTAGTTTGTGTAAAATTATGTGAGTTTTTGTTCACTTTTAATGGTGAAAATATTTTGTATGTTATGTAATTATATTATATAATTTATATGTTGATTTTATTGAATTTTTATTTTATACGTGATAGTGAGTAACATGCCTTCAACAAGGAATCAACATCGATGGCAACAACAACGTTTGAGTTTATTTTGGACGATGCTCATGCAAGCGATTGTGATATATAATGATATTAGGCATCGCAACCGACATCTCCCAAGGGCTCCTCATATAAATTGGGATTCTGAAAGACAAATGACCCTTACATGAATGTTTGGAATAAGTGATAGACAGTGTTCTAAAACGCGCTAGGCGCTAGTCGGGCGCCAGGCTGGGGCCTAGCGCCTAGGGCGCCTAGGCGGGGCCTAGGCGGATCTAGGCGGCCTAGGCGGTTTAGGAAAATTATTAATTTTTTTTAATTTTGTGATGTGTCTTGATATTATTTTTAATTAAATTAAAGTTGAAATAGGTATAAAAATATATATATCTAACATATAAATAGAAAATATATATATATCTAATATATAAATAGAAATAAAAATATATATTTAATATATTTAACATAAAAAAAAGAAATATATATATATAACATATAAATAAAAAATAAAATCAAATAACATAAATCCTAAAATCCTAACATCAGAGACAACGCGCGCGCGCGCGAGAGAGAGAGAGAGAGAGGTCGGAAGCGAAGTGGAAGCGGAAGCAAAAGCAGAGGCGGAGATGGAGCTTGACAGCGGCGGCGGCGTTGATGCAGCGAGGACTCGGCAACGAGGATGGAGCTTGACGGCGTAGAGGCGGTGAGGAGGTCGCGATGGAGCTGGAGGCAGCAGCGGCCTTGGGCTGAGATGGAGCTTGACAGTCGGCGGTGGTGCGGGCGAGAGAGAAGGGGAAATCGACGAGAGAAAGGGGTAACGGGTAAGGGATACAAAACCCTAATCAATTAATACTAAGCTTCACGCGGCCCAGGCGGCCGATTTGGCCGCCTTGGCGTCCGCCTTGGCCAGGCGATTCACGCGGCTAGGCGTCCGCCTTGGCCGCCTAGGCGCCGCTCGGTACCGATTAGCCGGGCCGGCGCCTAAGGTGGCCGATTTGGCCATAATCGCGGCGGCCAGCGGCCGCCTAGCGCCTCGGCTCCGCCTAGGCGGCCGCGTAGGCCGCGTTTTAGAACACTGGTGATAGAATTTGTCATAACCTACTTAGGATGAGAATAGAGCCGTTTCATAGATTATGTGCTCGGTTACGAACGTATGGATTGGTTGATAGTAGATCTGTCATAGTTGAGGAACAAGTGGCTATTTTCCTAAACACGGTCGGGCATAACGAACGTAATCGAGCTAGAAGTTTTACTTTCTTTAGATCTGGACAAACAGTGAGTTATTACTTCCATTGGGTCTTACACGCTTGTCTTGGACTATATAGAGATGTTGTCAGTAACGCCACTGTTCACAACTCACCATACAAGAAAGAAAATGTCAAGCCTTGGTTCACATATTTTCAGGTTAGGGGTCGAAAAGGAAATATATCTTACTTAGAAAAATAAAAAGAAATGCATTTTGGAGAATGGTTCCCGAACCCTAGGATTCGAGAGAATGCAATTCTCCCTGTTGAAGATTAGGACTGATTTAACCGAAACTAACCAAAGAGATCTCCTTACCAACACAAAGCAACTTCACAAAAACATAAATTAGAAAAGAAAACAAGCTAAACAGAGACAAGATATACCCTGGTTCGGAATGCCTTTTGGCAAACCTACATCCAGCAATCAACACCCACTCGAACAACCTTTATTAGGATGACAATGATCAGTACAACAAGCTTCTAAACAAACATCTATCTCTCCGAGTACAAGCACACATTCTCCCAAAGGATTACACAAGACTACACTGCCTTTCTCTCCTTCAAGAACGGAAGCTCCTCACTCGAACATAGACAAACCAAAAGCTCTCTCTATCATCTCTCTCGATTGCCTACCTCGCCCTTCTATAAATAGAGAATGGCGAGATTCCCAAGATAACTAACTTATTATGGGAAATTACAATTAGGCCCTCAAAATTACAAAGTAATTACACTTACATTTAAAAGCCCTAATTGATCTAAATCTTCCAGCCGATAGAGATTGTCACGACCCAAGTAGTAATTAGAGGGCATTATAGTAATAGTACTATAATATTAGGAGATTTTCACATTCCAATGGGTAGCTATGTAATTGTGCCCTTAAATTCTGTTAGGATATTTTCTTTGTGTATCTTTTCCTTCATTGTCTTGTAGTAGGCTGTTAGAGGCTTGTTTGGTAGCTAAAGTGAGGATATATATATTACCTCAAGTATGTAGAGATGAATGAATGAATGAATTGAAATTAAACCTCTGATTTCTCTCTCTCCCTCATTCTCACTATTTTCCCTCTCTTTCTCTCTGTTTATGCTCTCGATCCCCTCTCTTCTCAATCTTCTCCCTCTTTCCTTCTAAATCATTCTCCCTAATCTCCCTTACTTCTTTCGGGTTCATGACAGAGATTAACATCACTGATCTTCTACCGCATCAAAGACTCTAGGCAAACTCAACAATTCTCCACCATTTGCCTTGAGATCTTTACTCGATAGCCTGAAAAACCTGTTCTTATCTGGATGAAGATAAAACACTGATCATATTAAAAACAAACAACATTGAGAATGGATAAACAATGCTGTAATTTAGACTTAGGGACAACTTTGGTAAACATATCAGCTGCATTTTCTTCTCCTGCAACTTTTATTAGAGTTATCTTTTCTTTTTCAAGAATTTCCCTAATGAAATGATACCTAACATCTATGTGTTTGGTTCTTTCATGGTGTGAGGGGTTTTTAGCCAAATGAATGGCACTTTGGCTATCACACATTAGCCTAACCTTAACATCTATTCCTAGAAGCTCACTAATGATTCCTTTAAGCCAAAGACCTTCTTTTATTGCTTCTGTTACAGCAATATACTCTGCCTCGGTTGTGGACAAAGCCACCACTGATTCCAGGTTTGTTTTCCAACTTATGGTAGATCCCCATAGTTGAAATACATAACCTGTAGAAGACCTTCTCTTATCAATATCTGCAGCGAAATCTGCATCTGTAAACCCTAGGATGAAAGGTTTTGATTCTGATTTTCCTCCACCATAAACCAAAGACATACCTAAAGTCCCTTTAACATATTTGAAGGTCCATTTTACAGCATCCTAGTGAGCTTTACCCGGATTGGCCATAAACCTACTAGATACACTCATAGAATGGGCCAAATCCGGTCTTGTACAGACCATGTTGTACATTAAGCTCCCAACTACATTAGAGTAAGGAATCTTACTCATTTCCTTAATGTCTTTTCCATCTTTTGGAGACTGTTCATGAGACAATTTAAAGTGTTGGGCAAGAGGTATTGATACACCCTTTGCATCACTCATGTTGTATTTCTTAACCAACTTGCTAAGGTAGGACTGTTGAGACAAGATTAGCTGCCTATGCTGTCTATTCCTTTTAATTTCCATGCCTAATATTTTTCTAGCTTCTCCTAATTCTTTCATTTCAAAAACTGATTTTAAACTCAGTTTTAAATTCATGATTTCTTTAGTTGATTGACTTGTAATCAACATATCATCTACATATAGGAGAAGATATATGGATACATTATTAGGCATATATTTAAAATAGACACAACTATCATATGAGCTCCTTTTAAACCCTTGGGACAACATAAAGGAGTCAAACTTCTTATACCATTGCCTAGGGGATTGTTTCAAACCATAAAGAGATTTCTTAAGAAGACAAACTAGTTCTTTCTTACCTCTTACTTCAAATCCCTTAGGTTGTTCCATAAGAATATTTTCCTCTAAATCTCCATGTAGAAAGGTTGTAGTAACATCCATTTGTTCTAAAATTAAGTTTTGATGAGCTGAAATTGCAAGAAGGATTCTTATTGAGGTATGTCTCACAACAATTGAAAATACCTCATTGAAATCTATACCAGCTACTTGAGTAAAGCCTCTAGCCACTAACCTAGCTTTATACCTAGGTTTATCTTCTTTTCTAGCTCCTTCCTTAATTTTATATATCCATTTACAGCTAACTACCCGTTTTCTTAAGGGTTTTTCTACAAGGACCTAAGTTTTATTTCATTTAAGGGAATCCATCTCAGATTTCATGGCTTCCTGCCACTTCTGAGAATCTCTGGATTTTACAGTTGCTTCATATGAAATAGGTTCTTCCCCTACTTCTGTAGCTGCACTTAATAAAGCATAGGAAACTAAATCAGAATAGCCATACCTTACTGGAGGTCTGGAAATCCTCCTCTGCCGATCTCTAGCCACATTATATCTCTCTGGATCAAGAGAATTTTCTGAGCAGGAAGATTCTTCATAATCCTCTTGCTGATCAGTGGAGGATCCTTCATAATCATCCTGCTGGTTTGGAGACAATTCTCCATAGCCTTCATTTTCTTCTTGAAAACTTAACTCTTGATTTTGAGAGTTATTATGGCCTCTACCCATTGGTTCTTCAGATAGATCTATATCTACTGATTTTTCTTTTTCTGCATCCTTTAATTCTCCCTTTCCCTCAAAGTCTTTTATGTTAGATTCTTCCTTGAAAGTAACATCTCTGCTGACAAAGGTCTTAGACATATTTGGATCTAAACTCCACATTTTGTAGCCCTTAACTCCTTCAGGGTATCCTATAAACAAACACCTAATAGCTCTAGGGTCCAGCTTACCTTGTTTGGAATGAGCATAAGCTATACACCCAAAAATCCTAATATGATCTATATTAGGCTTGTGACCAGTCCACATTTCATAAGGAGTTTTGAATCCTATGGCTGAGGATGGTGACCTATTGATAACATAAGCTGCCGAGACTAAGGCTTCTCCCCAAAATGATTTGGACAGCCTAGCATGAATAATCATGCACCTTACTCTCTCTAAGAGAGTTCTATTCATTCTTTCAGCCAAGCCATTCTGTTTGGGGTTTCTTGGAACTGATAGATGTCTTGGAATACCTTCTTGTTTACATAGGTGGTCAAATTCCTTGTTGCAAAATTCCAAACCATTGTCAGTCCTAATGATTTTAATTTTGCTTCCTTTCTGATTTTCTATCATGGTTTTTCAGATTTTAAAAGCTTCAAAAGTTTTATCCTTTGATTTTAAAACATAAACCCAAACCATTCTAGAATAATCATCAATTATGGATAGGAAATACTTTGCTCTACCATGAGATAAGGTTTGGGAAGGGCCCCACAAATCAGAATGGATATATTCTAAGGGGGCCTTAGTGGAGTGAGTAGCCTTTTTAGGAAATTTTGCCTTTACTGATTTTCCAAAAATGCATGTTTCACATTTGTCTAAAGTTGTAAATTTCTCAGTACTTAAAATCCCTTACTTAGCCAATTCTTTAAGCCCTTGCTCACTGATGTGAGCCATCCTATAGTGCCACAGTCTAGACTGCCCATCGGATTTTCTTTCTCCTAATGCTGCCTCTCCCCCTACAGTGGAGGCCTGCAACATATATATGCCATTTTGAAGGATAGCCTTCATGCATACGAGAGATCCTCTCACTATCTTAAGAACTCCACCAACTCCTCTATAGGAGTATCCGTTTTTGTCTAATTCCCCAAGGGATATCAGATTTCTCTTCAAATCTGGTACATATCTTACAGCAGCCAATGTCCTGATTATTCCATCATGCATTTTGATTTTAACATCCCCAATCCCTTTGATTTTACATTCTTGGTTATTTCCTAAAAGGACTTTTCCCCCATCTATGTCCCTAAAGCTTAGGAACCAATCCTTATGAGGAGTCATATGGAAGGAACAACCGGAATCTAATACCCAGGCCTGTTTGTCCTCAGTTTTTGACACAACTAGAACATCAGCACTATCATAATCGAATTCACAGATTGAGGATGATATTTCAAAATCCCCTTTATTCTGAAATTCCTTCTTTTTTTTGGGCAATTTCTCTTAATATGACCTTCTTCATAACATAAGAAACACCTTACTATTTTCTTACCATTTTTAGACTTTGATCTAGACCTTCTTTTGGTCTTTTGATCCCTCTTTTCTGTTCTTGACCTAGCTGTAAGGGCATCTCCTATAGAATTCTTGACTTTCAACTTTTGTTGAAGTTCCTTGGAGTTTAAAGCTCCAATAACATCATCTAGAGATAGGTTTTCTCTACCGTGTTTTAATATATCAACAAAAATCTCATAAGATCTTGGTAAAGAGTGTAATAAGACAAGAGCCTTATCCTCATCATCATATTTTATATCAATATTTTCAAGATCTAAACATAACTTTGTGAAGTCATCTATATGTTCTTGCAGTTTTTGCCCTTCTCCCATCTTAAATGAGAAAAACCTAGTTTTTAAGAACAGCCGGGTGGAAAGATTTTTGGTCAAGTACAAGGTTTCTAACCTATTCCATAAGGATAGGGCAGTGGTCATCTTTGAGACCTCTCGAAGAACCTTATCACCAAGACTAAGAATTAAAGTGTTATATGCCTTTTCATCTATTTCTTCCCTTTGTTTACTATATTCTTGTTTCTGTTCAAGGGTACTAGTTTCAGGTAATTTTTTCTCCTCTTCTAATGCTCCTTTCAGTCCTAAGTTTCCTAGAAACGCCTTCATTTTAATTCTCCAAAGGCCGAAATCATTTTGACCAGTGAATTTTTCTATATCATATCTTGTTGCAGCCATAATTAGAACTAGAGTCTAATAAAAAAACAACAAGAAAGATATCAAGAAAGTATCAAGAAGACTTATCTTGGACGAAGGATGACTCTGATACTAGTTTGTTGAAGATTAGGACTGATTTAACTAAAGCTAACCAAAGAGATCTCCTTACCAACGCAAAGCAACTTCACAGAAACAGAAATTAGAAAAGAAAACAAGCCAAACAGAGACAAGATATACCCTGGTTCGGAATGCCTTTTGGCAAACCTACATCCAGCAATCAACACCCACTCGAACAGCCTTTATTAGGATGACAATAATCAGTACAACAAACTTCTAAACAAACATCTATCTCTCCGAGTACAAGCACACATTCTCCCAAAGAATTACACAAGACTACACTGTCTTTCTCTCCTTCAAGAACGGAAGCTCCTCACTCGAACATAGACAAACCAGAAGCTCTCTCTATCATCTCTCTCGACTGCCTACCTCGCCCTTTTATAAATAGAGAATGGCAAGATTCCCAAGATAACTAACTTATTATGGGAAATTACAATTAGGCCCTCAAAATTACAAAGTAATTACACTTACATTTAAAAGCCCTAATTGATCTAAATCTTCCAGCCGATAGAGATTAACATCACTGATCTTCTACCGCATCAAAGACTCTAGGCAAACTCAACACTCCCGAACCCCAAAGTTCGAGAGAATGCATTTTTCCTGAACCCTGGGGTTCGGACACCATTTGCGTCCCCAAATCCTGGGGTTCGGACGCCAATGAACGCGTGCTATGAGCAAATGGGCAGATGAGTTCAACGAGAGATGTGAGAGAGGTGACTGGCGAGTCCGGCAACGGCAATAGGACATAGCAGATGGGCAGACGATTCCGATGAGAGAGGAGATTGGAGCCGCTGGCGATGATGAATGGAGAAGAACAGATCCGTGGCTGCAAATAAAACACAAAAATGGGTTTTTCCTCTATCTTATTTTAGTCATATTAAATTTAGTAAAATGTGGTTGTGGAGAGCAAAACAGATAGCTGCAAATAGAATTTCCCTTATATTTATTAGTTAGTGTTAGTTACTGGTTGTACTTTGCTGTTTTAGTGATTGTACCTTTCAGTTGGAATAACCTATAAATAGGCTAGATTAGGTAGAGGATAATATAGATGAATGATAATTGATTTCTGATTTCCTTCTCAATTGTTTTGATCTCTCACATTTCCCTCTGATCACTCTCTCTTTCTCTGTAATGTTTGTATTCTCCCTCAATGCTACTGAATATCTCCCTCTGTTCTGTTTGATTCTCCCTCCATTCTGTCTAATTTTCCTCGGTTCCTTCCTAAGTTCCATTCTAAACCCTAGGATCATGACGGGACAAAGTCGAAGTGCTTCTGCCTTTGAGATGTACTTTTAGATGCTCTGCCCCATCAGTCAAGTGGCGATGCTTGGTTAGTTTTTATGCTACCACACCAGAGGCATGAGATGATGAATGTTGGGTAGAGATGGTAGAGCAAAGTGTGATGACTTATGAGTTATGATTTAACAAAGATGTGGAACTAGGGTGAAAAGTGTCTTGAGATAAGTATAGTTTGAGCCCTGGAATTCCTTAAGTTCTTAAATTTTGTTTATGAATTTTATATAAATAAAATTAGTTTGAAGTGATCAGTTCTTTTTAATATTTAAATTAGTTTCTCTTAGGAAGTTGAACCCCTTTTGAGTAAGGATGTCTATTATTGTTTATACTATTTTTGGAAGATGGATTTATAGAGGGACAAAACAGAACAAAAGGAAAAATGGATGGTTTAAAAGAATTATTTTCTGAAAATTTAATTGCCCATAAAAGAATTATCTCTTTAACTAATTTTATTTTCTTTTTCCCTTAAAAAAACTGCTAGTTCCAAACATATACCTTTATGAATGCTTGTTTTCTTTTATGCCTGAATGAGTGGAAGAAATTATAACTTTTGAGAATATTGCATGTACAAGATTGGGAAAAAATGTAAGGAGCCTAGGAAATACTGAACCATGCTATTTGTTTTCACATTTTTCATACCTGATTCCCTTGTTTACCTCATTTGTGATGCATGTGTGTTTTCTCAATACGTACCTATCCCTTCTTTCAGCTTTTATATCCAATTTCTTATTTGCAATATAAAAGGCATCCTTTATGTTTCTCAATTTTGCTTATGCATTTTTACTACAGAATACATGGAGCTGATTAACTGCAATGTTGAGTGACCTGATCATAGAGCTTTAATTTTATTTATCCGTTCAATTTGTTTGAAGCCTATAGGGATGAATCATAGACATTGATAACAGATAACTTTAAAAAGGAAACAACTAAATTCCAGCCACATTTTCTTATTTCCCTTAAACAACTAGTTTCTTCCACATTGGTTTGCTATCAATTTGATGAGCTTTGAAAGTGTAGTAAAGTGCTTCCAGAAGCAGTCTCATAAGATGCAAGCCAAGTTTTGGCATGCTGAATTGTAAAAGCTTCCTCATTAGTGGGGTATTAGCCTTTAGAACTTTCAATAAGGTTTTTGATTGATTTTTCATACTGGTGTATTAGAAAAGACCTATTGGACCCATGGAAGTCTCATTTTGGCTAAACTAAGAAGCGAAGAGGATGCTTTTCTTAATCAGCCAATATCAAAACCTGCAACAGAGTCCTACCATGTTAATGGAGAGCACCCAACTTGCTTGTTGATACATAAGGAGAAATAGGAGTCTTGTGGGGGGAGGGGTGGGGGCAGGATTTACCACTAGAGCCCTTAGTTGGCGATGGTTGGTCTCACTATTCCTTCAAACTGTTGGGAAAACTATTAGTTTGAGGACTTCCCTTACATCCAAGACTAGGGATAAAAGGATTGTACATCTGAAATATAATAGGGAAATAAAGAAGGTTGCAGTAGTAATTTTTTTGAGGTGTATGCCTCTCCAATGAGGTGTAGAAACTTGTAAAAAGCTTGATAGTTTTGTGATGTGGAGCTTGTTGATCCTTCATAGGTGTTAGATAATCAGAGATGTAAATCTTTTAAACATACAGGACACTCACCAGCTTGTGGTTCTGTTTTGTTTAGTTACTATTTAAATGTCCTGAAGGTTTTAAACTTTTAATGCCCTTCTTTCTCTAAGTGAGCTTGAATAACAGCTGGCAACAGTGATTTTTAAAAGGCTAACCTACTTTATACCCTGTGCTTGGCCTGAAATCAGACCCCGCTACCCTCCCCAGGCCCTAAACTTCAATGCTTTTGACCTTCAAGTGGTTCCATCCAATGGCCCGTCACCCAGTTCCCATCCACCCAGAAAGAAAAAGGTAAAAAGTGTTTTGCTTCCGAAAAAACAGATGATGGTGTGTACAGATGCACAAGTAGATGTCTAACTCTCTAGTAGATTAGTAGAATGCATAGGATGATTATTTATTTTATTTTTTGTCCCTTCTTATATCTGTTTCTTATTTGATTGCAGGCATAACCATAGGCTTTAGTAGTCAGGGAGACCCTAGCTGCAAAAGGTTCAGAAAATTACAGAATTTCTTTTGTTGTTTGCCTAAGTGCTCAGCCAGTTCCTTGTCCCTTTCTTTTCACTTCAGAAACTGCTATCACCTCCTTCTGCCCAAGTAGCACAGGGTTTCTATATTTCTTGATCCATGGGAACCCCAGAGACCTCTCGGGAACCTTGCCCAGATCGAATTCTTGATGATGTTGGTGGTGCATTTGGCATGGGTGCTGTTGGAGGTGCAGCTTTCCACTTTCTGAGAGGCATCTATAATTCACCAAAAGGGGAACGCTTTATTGGAGGCTCTCAAGCAGTGCGCATGAATGCACCTCGTGTTGGTGGTAGTTTTGCAGTCTGGGGTGGTCTCTTTTCCACATTTGACTGCACTATGGTCTACATCCGCCAGAAAGAGGATCCTTGGAACTCAATTATCGCAGGTGCTGCCACTGGAGGTTTCCTTCAGATGCGTCAGGGTTTAGGGGCTGCTTCAAGGTCTGCAATGTTTGGTGGGGTGCTACTTGCTTTGATTGAAGGGGCTGGGATAATGCTGAACAAAATAATGAGCGCACAGCAGAATCTTCCGCCAATGGAAGAGCAGATTTCCAATATTCCTGGTGCACCACCAGGATATCCAATGGGACAATTGCCTGGCCAAGCTCCAGTAGCGATGGGAAGTTTGGGAGATGGATCTTCATCATCTTCATCACCCCCTTCTGCCTCTTCATCCTCTTCATGGCTTGGAGGCCTTTTTGGCAGTGGAAAGCAGCAGGAAACAAGTACAAGTGGCGGAAGCAAGACAGAAGTCTTGGAGAGCTTCGAATCCCCTAGCCCGCAAAAGTTTGAATACAAGTGAGGTTGGCAAGGAATATTGTGCTACAGTGAGCAAAAAATCCTATCTAATTAGCCATGTGATGGTGATTAAGTTTTTGCTTTGAAGTTTCTGAATGTGGATGATCTAGAACTATTGGTATTAATTTTATGCCCTTTATATGTCATTAGCATGATGCAGAATTATATAGTCATTTCATCATTCACTTCTATCTAGATGCAGGCTTGGGCAAATATAACTGCAGAAAACCAACTTCTTTGGGCATATTTATTTATGCTTTTTGAGTCTAAAGTTGTTTTCACAGGGCATGGAATCTTCTTGGCTTCTTTCTTGCTGACAAAATAAAGAGAGTTGAGCTGCCCATTGGCAAGGTGAGTCCATTTGTTATTTGGTGAAAGTATGGTTTCTTGACTTGATGTAGTTGCTTTGCATGAAAAGGGCCAAATGAAATGAAATGAGCTTTGATTTAGCTTAGGGTTTAGGGTTAAGGATTTCATTTTCATGTGATTTTTTCTTTATTTTTGAAAATCACACATAGCGGTATTTAATTCTGATTTTGGACGTGAGAAGTGAGACAACAATCAAATTGTAGGGCTTTTTTTTTTTGTGTAGAATTTTAACTGTTAAAATTTTTCCATAAACATTTCAGAGTACAACAGTATGTTACATTAATGCCAATGCAATGCATTCAGCCTAGGAAGTCATGGATGGAAGCAATAAATTGGGTTCTATTTACTATATTTAGTTAAGGTGTTAGTTAAATGGGTTGGGCTGGTTTGGTTTGAATTGTATATAAATTTGCATACTGACTAATTTTGAATTTTAAACTTAAAACCAACTTAATCATAAAGCACACTATTGAATTAACTCCATTTTAACTATATTTAGGTTCCATTGGATTAGGTTTAGTTCTAAAATTTGTATAATTATCATAATTTTACAACCAAAATCACATCTTAAGGTCTATACAATTTACTTTTAAAAAACAGAAGGCAATTTATGTGGATAAATTTTGAAATTAGCATTCTAGAAAGTAAGTGATGAACTTGCAAGTTGTTTGTAATCTATTAGTTGGGTTGGCTTGGTTTGGGGAGACTCCATAACCTAATCCCAGCTAAAACTTAAAAAAGACCAAGAAATCAAATTAATTATATTATTTTAAACCGATTCCTAATCCACTTACTTAGATGCTGGAGTACCTTTAACTAGCTGATAACGATAGAAAAGCTAAGGTAAACTACTTTTACAAATTTACTTTTTGCTGTTACTTTCTAAAAGAACGAAAAATTGCAATGAGACAAATGACTTGTCATTTCAAAATTTCATCAGAACTGATATGTAAATAATTATTTTAAAAATACTTTTCTTTTGCTATGGCCCATAGAGTGTACATGCCGTAAAAGGGCGTCCCCAATGCTTTCTAGGGCGGCTGACTGTTCCTTTTGTGACACCTTTCTTTCTTTCTGCGATAGCCTCTAATCTCCACTAGTTATTTATTTATTTATTTTTTGTGGAACTTTTAGCAGATGAACTGAGGTACAACGTTGTGGAGCTTCAAAATTAAGAGGCGTTTCACCCACTCTACCCTAGCTTGGTCGCCTAATTTAGATAAAATATTATTATTTTATTATAAATAAAAAGATAAGAAACATATCAAGTTGGGTACTCAGTTGAAAAAATGAATGATTTTGGTGAAAGTAATACCATAACCAGTGAACATAAAAGATCAAATAAAATTTATATTAGGAGGAACAATATCAATTGGGTGTAAGTTAAAATATGAGTTGTTTATAAATAGGGATTGTTTTGTTTTCTAGACAGGAGAACCCTTTATAAAACAGAGTAGCGCCATCATGTTCGTGTGCATTGTTGTTAAATTCGCAAGTCAACTTATATGAGTTTACGACTCACACGGAGTTTTAAACGAGTCAATTTGTTTATGAACTTGAATTTTTATAGAATTAGAGTGGATTCGCAATTCAATGTTATAAATTCGATTGTAAACTCATAAATTCGGATTTTTATAGAAAAAAAGAACATCCAAATTGTGTTCCGTTGAGGTTACTTGGATTTTTAATATTGGTGGTTTTAAACCAGAAGATGATACTAATTTAGAAGTGCAGCTGATGATTATGGAGATGGTGGAGGTGGTCATGGAGATTTAAATATTTTTGATAATGATTTATTTTAGTTTGTATTTTGTTCTTGTAATATAGATTTTTAACGTGTGTAGTTTTTATTTACATTAGGTTATGATTGACTTATCAGAATTTATATTATATATAAATTAATGTTTGAAATTATTATTATAGATGGATCATGGATAAATGATGACAAATAGATTTAATTTTTAAAATTTTTATATTATTTAATATTTTTAAAATTAATATATAAAATTATTTTAAAAATAGGTGTATATATGTATTTTATTCATAAAAAATAAGTTATAAATTATAATAATCATGTTATTAAATAATATTAATTTATTTTTTATTAAATAATATTATGTCATTATATTTACATACATTAAAGGATATTTTTAACTATTTTTAAAGTCTTATAATTTTATGATTCGATTTTATAGACTCTCCTTCAATTTTATTATAAAATCTCAAGTTTAATAATCTTATTCCTCTGTATTTAAATTATACCAAAAATTACTTTTAGGGGTCGCTCATGTGATTAGTTCTTCTTTAGGATAAGCATGATGTGGTGGACTCGAACTTTAATGCTAAAGAGGAAAAAAGTAACACCAACAATTGTAACTACTCAGACAGTTAAAGTTGAAGATTTGATAATTTCCACTAATTCAAAGGAAAGTATGATTCCTACTAAAGCGAAAGAAAGGAGAGAAATCCAAGTAGCATGCTCCAAGGTTGAGGTTGAGTTGAGATTTCTATTGGAAATCAACAAAAAGGTTGCTGTAGGCCGTACCCTCCAAATCCTTTCAACCAAAGAGTGTGGAAGAAGACAGGCATATATAAAGCCAAAGAGTTGTCTTTTTAACACATTAAAGGAGATAAAAAGCCAGTTTAATAATGGTGTTTTGGGTCCAGAATATCTAAAGCTAATTGCCACCCTTTTTTTACATTACCACTAGAATTTAAAATTATTATTTTTAAAGTATATGTTTAATAAATTAACGAGCACACAAATAAAACATAAAATATTAAAATTTATGCACAAACTCGATTTGAATCCCAATACCAAAAAGGATAAGGGATAATACATATAATTCGCTTTTAATAATTTAAAAATATGACATTTAGTTTAAAACGTCAAGATTTAATATTTTAATTATTAAAATTATTATTTTAAATTTTTAGCATGACGAAATGTTAACGGATGTATAAACATTCTTGTTTTCGGGAGTGACACGTCGTGTGGATAATTAGTTGGTAGTATTTGAATAAATTTATTGATTTATTGTATGTTTTAATAATTAAAAAATATGACATTTAATCTCTAATGTATAAAAATATTAACATTTCGTATCTCAATTATTAAATTTTTTTTTCTTAAATCCTTGCATTGATTAAGAATAAACAAAGGTTTTATTTACGCCATGTAAAATATATACATAGAAAAAAAAAGTGTCATGTTATAAAAAGTCACGTCAGCGAGACACATCAGATTAAAATTTATCTTGATAAAAAACAAATTAAATTACCCATAGCTTAAAAAAACTCCTAAATCCCAAACATGTAAATCTTTTAATCATTAACCCAAAAAACACTATCTTCTCCTATTCTTAATCATAAAATATAATAGAACTAATCTCTGTCATTTTTTTTTATTGAACTCGATTTCATCACTCTCTCACTCTCTTGTCTATACTCTTTCGTGTTTCAGGATAAGGACATAAAATAACAATTTTTAATAGTTTAGATATGAAATATGAAAAATCTTGATATTCTTGTACGGATCGAATGCTATATTTTTTAATTGTTGAGGGAGTATGTTGACACATATTTTTGTAACATCCAGCATCGAGCGATAGGAAAGTCCGGACAACTTACCCTGATCGGCTTATGCGAACTTCCCAGGGAGGTCACCCATCCTTGGATTACCCTAGGTCAAGCATGCTTAACTTGGGAGTTCTCTGCTTACATTCAGTCCAAAAGGTATCCAACTAGTGTTTTTTCATTCCTTACTTATCTTCGATATATACTACCCTTCTCTGGGCTCTTGGGGTGTTACACACATCGTGTCATCATCATGGGGCCCACAGCTACGGGTCAGCTCTCAGCTATCGCCCTTAGACGACCAGGAGGCCCACCGCACTTACGAGCCCTTTAGTGGTTGCCCTCTGGGCAACCGATGTGGGACATACCTTGTGCATCCACACCATCCCCCCTAGCAGATGTGGTGGGGCTCTATCGGCCCCTCCCTTATCCGGGGTTGTAGGGACTATTATGGAGTTTTCCACATCGAGCGATAGGAAGGTCCACCAAATGTTGACACTTATTTTTGTAACATCCCGTATCGAGTGATAGGAAGGTCCGGGACAACTTACCCTAATGGGCTTACGCGAACTTCCCAGGGGGGGTCACCCATCCTTGGATTACCCCAGGTCAAGCACGCTTAACTTGGGAGTTCTCTGCCTACATTCAGCCCAAAATGTATCCAGCTGGTGTTGTTTCCTTCCTTATTCTCGATATATACTACCCTCATTTGGGCTCTTAGGGTGTTACGCACATCGTATCATCATCATGGAACCCATAGCTACGGGTCAGCTCTCAGCTATCGCCCTTAGACGACCAGGAGGCCCACCGCACTTACGAGCCCCTCAGTGGTTGCCCTTTGGGCAACTGATGTGGGACATACCCGGTGCATCCACACCATCCCCCCCGGATAAGGACCCTGGCCCATTTGGCCCTGGTGTCCTCCCTCGACTGAGGATGGTCCGGCCTCCTCTTCGAGCCAGGAGCCGAGGGGTCTCAGACCATGGCGACCTTCTTCCCGCAGGCCCTGCTCGAACCGTGGTCTCGGGGAGCTGGGGGCCGATGCCCTTGCTGTTGGTAGGTTTCCTTCTGATGGTGGGATTGATGGGGCAGAGCCTTTTGCCGCTGCTCCTGTTGCCCCCCCTGGCAGTTGTTGTTGTTGCTGTTGCTGGGGGCGCGGTTGTGACTGTTCCGACTTGCTGTCCCGCGAGCTTGAGCTCGGGGTTGTTGACGAGGTGGCACCCGATCTTGCCCTAGATCGCTTCGGCTCAAGGAGGTCGAGGTCCAACATGCTTCCGTCTTGGAGGGCTTCTCCTGAGCTATTCGTCCCTGCGATCTGGAGAGCTAACGAGGGGATCTCCGCGCCCAAGTCCTTGGTATGGTCCCTCTGAACGATCTCGATGTCGAGAGGAGGTGCGAGCTTGTTTTCTCGGAGGAGCTCGTCTGAAAGCTCGAGGATCTCTGAACTTGACCCCGCAGCCAGAAGTTTATCGAGGACGTCGGTCTTCGCAGCTGACAAGGTCGGTCTCTTGCCCCCAAAGTCTGCATCAAAGGACGAGTGAGTTAAAACAAGTATTCAAAAGAAGAAAGATCTATGTGGGCTAATATTCACTTACCAGGGGTCAGCACGAAACTATGATTCCTAAGGAGGGAAAGCGAATGGCAGGACACGAAGAACCAACTGGACTTGTAATTGCCCACGTTGGACTTCCCCTTCGCTTTACCCTGAGGAAGGGCGGCCTTATAGTTAGAAGGATAAGCTGCTAGGTAGTACAGCCTGTCCTTGGCATTTTTGAAGGAGAATAGAAACTTTATCAGTTTCGGCGAAGGGAGAGAAAGTTTATTTGTAAGGAATAAAACGGCCAGAGAAGTAAGTTGGGCATACGAGTTCGGTGTTAATTGAAAAGGAGCGAGCTTGACGTCGTTTAAAACTGCGACAAGGTACGGGGCTATTGGGAACCTAAGGCCGGACTCAAGATGCTGAGGACTAACGGCTACGTATTTAGATGGTGGGTAGGCTGCGTGAGAGCTCGAAGTAGGAATGTATACTCGGCAGCCCCTAGGAAGATGAAACTCCCGAACACAAGCCATCACTTCGCGGGGTTTGACTTTGGACGGGAATCTCTTGAAGACCGCACGTCTAGCACTCCCTTCAGCGACCTGATCGTGAACCTCTAGGTCGGTTTCTGAAGAAGTCAGAACGACGATCTCCCCAGATCTCGAGCTCGCACCCTCACAATTTTGGCCCTCCATGATAAGACAATCTTCTGAGTTCGAAGTGTCGTTTTCTCCTATGGTATAGTTGCAGCGCTTTTGACATGAGTTTCTGCAGTATTGGTCGGACATCTACAAAGAAAGAGAAAGAATAGTCAGGTCGCAAATCGCGGACCAGACCTCAAGAATCCAGGGAAAACCCTAAAAACACCCCCTAAAATCTTTCAGGCCGAGCGCTTTGCAAACAGGATGTCGCCTAAAGCGGAGGGGCTGCAACTACAAGCCTGGTATTCCAAGGGAAGCTAATCCTAAGGTCATTGTACCCGAAGGCCAAGCAAACGCCAAACCAAATTGAGCCGTCTCCCCATAAACGGGGACAATATTGATCGGCAAAACCGTCGACAGTCAACCGGCTAGGGAAGGGCCCCACCAAGAAAGAAAAGAAGTCATAGCAGACTTACCAAACGCTGAGCCTGACGCTTGTATGGAACGTCGGAACAAGCACTGGACGAAGATTACCAGCGTCTGGAAGCACGAAAGTCTTGAGAAGAAGAAGACAACAGCAAGGAAAGACTTCGAAGCAAACGTAAAATAAGGGAAAGAGGGGTCATCCCCGACTATTTATACCTCTAGACTAATCAATCCCTATCGTCGGATCAAAAAACGACTTACTGCATGCCCCACATCCGACGGCCGCACGACTACTCATGGTGGGCCCTACGGACATAATCATGCGCCGTGATAGGAGAACGTGCACATTAAATGCGCCTCAGACAAGGCGTGCTACATAGAACAACGAGATTTAAAACGATTGGGCAGGCATCAAAGAAGCAGAAGATCAGCTGACATGCGTCAATTCCTAGCACGAAGATCGCACCGCGAACTAAGGGGCTTATGTTGTATGTATTTCTCGTATGGGCCAGACTCGATCTGATGGGCCGGCTCAATCGCTCGAAACCAAGAAGGCCTGGACGACCTCACCAAAGGGAGTCCAGCCACTACCAAAACCCGGAACTCGTAAAGCGAACACCTAGAGAACTCCCATTGAGCCTCCAACGAGCTTCCAGCCATTTATGAGCGAGCTCCCAGAAGTATCCTTCAGATCGCTGGACCACCTAGGTCGCTGGCCTAAAACCAATCAGCTCGCATAAAGTGGTAAAAGCTGCTAAGGAGTTAGAGGTAGGGACCGTTCACTGCAACAGCCCATGCTCTTCGAGATGAAGATCCCACTTACGATTTTGTACAGATGATACGGACTGTTTGTCTCCCATTATATCATCTTTTTATTTCTATATCTTATCCGAATTGTAAAAGCCCCCTCAATTATAAATAGGGGGCAGAGGTAACATAAGGGACAAGAGAAATAATCAGAAAACCGTCATTCTGAAGGAATAATCAGAGTGCGGGCGTGGAGTAGGTATCGTTCTAACCGAACCACGTAAAAATCGTTAAGTGTTCTTCATTAGTATTGAAAACTTCTCTTCTTTTTCCTTCTCTTTACCGTGACTTATAATTATTCATTGCGGCCCAAAAACGAATCATACTCGACAAAAATTGAACGTCGACAGAGTATAACAAAACCAGTTACCTTATTTAAATACTGCCAACTTATCATCCATGTGACGTGTCATTTATAGAAATAGACATGTTCATACACACGCTAACATTCTATCATGATAAGAACTTAAACTAATAATTTTTAATAATTGAGATATTAAATTTTGATGTTTTACATATCAAAAAAAAATATCATATTCTTTAATCATTGAGAAGCCACCGTATCTATTAAGTCAAAAGATAATCATAAAATCTTTTAACACTAAAACGATCCTTAAGTAGCATCTCATTGACAATGCTGCATGCCTTATTGGTTACCCAAAACCCTAATTATTTCCCAAAAAAAATAGCAGAAAGCTGGCGCAAGAACTCCGGTGTTGGAGGGAGAGGAGTTGGTGGGTGTTCTCATGGTTTGATTAATAATAATGATTTCTGTAATGGCATAAAGCTTCAAGAATAGCCTTCATGGAGTCCGGCAAAGGTGAGAAAATCTATGCCATAAATCTTGCTTTCCACATAAACTCTTTCTTTTTTGTGGGCTATCCTTCAAAAGTTTCTTTAGCGTTTGCTTCTTTTTCTCCCCCAAACAAATGTGAGTGAAGCACGGCCCACACATTACATCTATATCTATATTATATAAATTTTAAAATCACTTAGTTGTAAAGTTTATGTTAATTTTAACATTAAGCCCCTTTTGTGTTTGTCATTGCGTCTGTTCTAATCCCAATCTATGTCGTAGTTGTCGAACCTCTACCCTACTATCTACCTTGTTATTGCCATGTGTTGCCATCTATCTCGCTGTCGTCATTTCGATTTGCCATCAGCCTTGCCACTGCCGTCTAGCTAGATTGCCATTTGCGTTGCCATCTAGTCACCTTAATGTACTTCATTTATTGGGTTTATAAAAAAAAAAAGAAAAAGAAAAGAAGAGAAGAATCAAACACATGCTTGCATAAATTAAAAAAAAAAAAAGTGAGAGAGAAAAGAATCGAACACATGCTTGCATTAGTCTTTTAGAGCCATTAATTAAGAGTCCAATTTTATATTACGGTGAATGGCTAAATGCATTTCAAGCCAGTCATGGTGGAATAAACACAGTACCAATTACTATCCCACTAAACCTAATTATTTTAAGTAATTAAATAATTAATGCCTCCCAATGGAAAATTCCTCTTTATTATTTATTTTAATTTATTTATGGTGACCATGGAATCAAATCCAAATGATAAATTTAGCTACATTTTTCTATATAAGAATTGATGATGGTATAGTTGAAAGAAACCCTTTACCTTTAGGCATCTATTGATTATTGCTTTAAGCTCTGCTGAAATTTTTAATTCAATTAAAAATAATAAAATGATTAATTGACGAATAAGAATTTATACTTTTAAGTTTAGTATTATATATTGTTACATTGTCAAAGAACCTCTTGAGGCAGCAACTTGACCAATTGATTCAAATGAATTATTATTACCCACTTGCTCCCAATGTTCACTCCACTTCCCCATTTTTCAGGGCACACCAAAGACTAGCTGGGAACATAATAATTGGCAGCATTCATATACTGTGTTATACGTCATGTCTTAAGATGATTAATTAGTAGTACTAGTAGTAGTAGTGCTATATAAACTATTAATTTCATTTATATGAAAAGAATGTGGGACAATAAATTTTAAATATTATTGTAGCCAACCTCTTGCATTTCATTTTGATGAGTATATATTTTGCACGGGCATCTGATTTATTATAATTTAGATGCTTCGATTGCCTTTTTGTTAATGTTGCCTGGTCTTTGGTTGGCGGGCGTCAGTTCAGGCACCCAGAAGATGCCATTGGCCTTCGCCGAAGAAGACCTTGGCCTGTTGCATTTTCCATGCTTCTTCTTCCTCCTTTTCTTTCCTATCTCTATGATCGATCGATTTAGCCCAATTCCAATTAAGTGGGCATTGGTTTGGTCTTCGTTCACCTTTCGATGCTGTGGCCTGAATCTTTCAGATTCTGTATTTGGTCTTTCTGAATGTTTCTCTCAAAACTGGCCGAAAGGGACATTTTGCAGTAAGTAGGGGAGGAGGGGGGAAGGGGAATTTACACTACAGTGACGAAGTGGAGTGTGATCAGGGCTTAGCGAAGCGTGAAGGAGAGGCAAGGTTTTCTGTTCCGAAGGTGGCATGAGAAGGACAACATCAAGTGGAGTGAAAGAGATGAACACTAACAGTACTGGTCGATGACAAGCATATACAGGACAGCATATGTTGGGGTTGATGGATGGGTAGCAAGCCTCCATCATCCTGTTTTAGAAATGTTGTTCAAGAGGTGAAGGACCAAGCTGGTGCACCTTCATTCCTAGAATTGTAGGGTTTTCATGTAAATAAGAATTTCATTAAATTAGAAGATTTAAACAATTAATAAAAACATACAGTTTTCTTACTATTAAGAGAATTATGTACAATTGTCAGGCAGGAGTCATCTATCAATGCATTAACGTACCTATTTAGGGCTTTATGATATGACCATAGCAAAAAAAAAAAAATAATATATAAATGATGCGATTTATTAACATCTATATATATATATATATATATGTATGTATACACATATGTGTAAGTGTCTGTCATGAGGGAAAGTGTGTACGTATATATATATAATTAAAAAAGTTGTGGACTTGGAATGGAATAAAGAGATTGGTTGCCACCAATAAGGAGAGGAGAGGAGACGATAAGTGATCATGCGAGTATAAATACTGAGTAACTGCAAACTCCCATCATCGGAAATCCATCTTCAGCTCTCTTCTCTCTGTTCCAGAACTCTCCAGAATCCTCGGCTCACCCACCAACCCAGCCCTATTACCTACTTCACTTAATTCAGATCTCTCTCTCTCTCTCTCTCTCTCTCTCTCTCTCTCTCAACATTGAATTTTGCCATCCTGTAGGTCGTCTTGATCTTGAACTAATTTCATCTGGGTTTCTTACCTTCTCTCTTTAGACTCTTAGATCGCATTCCTGAGCTGTAGTTTTCATCTGTTTTTTTTTTACCTACTTATTGGGAATTCTCTCTCTCTCTCTCTATAGTTATTCCCAATTACGTAGAGAGAGAGAGAAATGGCAGAACAGCATTTCCAGCTGGAGGTGTGTGAATCTGGCTTAAATCCTCATAAAGTTGCACCCATCGGAGACTTTGATGATGATGGAAAGCCCAGAAGAACCGGTATATATATATCTATCTCTCTCCATTCCACTGTTTTTGATAAGAAAAATTAGATCTTAATTTGTTCATGTTCTTCGTGCAAGGGAAAAAAATAAATAAAAAAAAGAACAGGCTACCCAGATGTTAATTAACAAGCAGGCTGTGTGTTATTATTGGAGTTCTAGCTTATTATTAAGTGGTAGCATTAGTCGGAGTTTAAATCTTTATGAATTTCAGTTGTCTCTCGCTAGGTCTTGCCTGATATAATTAACTAACGCATGCCGGTTCAAAACATAAGTCACGAACGTCTATGTCTAGGGCCCAAAAAAAGAGAAGCTAACAAAAAATGAAATGTCGTGTCATTTAAAATTTTATTTTATAATGATTTTTTATTTGAATTTATATATTTTTTATTTTATTTAGATAAAAAAGCTCTAACTCTCCAAACCTACAAATTATTTTTTAATGTTAAACAATAAATAGTGATGTGTAATTTAGTTGATCATGTAATTTCCTCTATTCAAAATAAGTTTGAAAAATTTAAAATATATGAAGATAATTTTAGTTTCTGCTTAATGATAATTTGAAGAAAAAATATTTAAATCTTGAATTTTTTTTTAAAACATGACATAGTTTTTGATATTGTTGGTTTGGATTTATTTTTAGAATTAAAAATTTTAAAAGAAATTATAACTATGAAAATAAAAACACTAATTGCGATATTAAATTTTATAAAAAAAAGATAATTTTTTTTCAAATATATGGACAACTTACAGAATACTATTAATTATGCATTCTTGTTACTGTAATTTTAGTAGAATGAAGTTTTTTTTAAAATTAAAATTAATAAAATCTTATTTACATTCAACTATATCATAAAAAATTAAGTAATTTGATTATATTATTAACTGAAAAAGATTTGTTTTTAAACTTGAATACAAAAATTTAATTAGTGATTTTGTATTTCAAAATATAAAGAAAATAAATTTTAATATTTATTTATATTATTAAAGGATAAGCAAAGCAACTCTTGCCCAAGATCTTAAATATTTTTAAGTTGGCCCTAAACTAAGGGTAAGATATACTATAAAATTATGTGCCTTAAAAATTTGTAAACACCTTTAAAATTTTTTATAACTTACATTTTTTCATTCAAACACTTCATTTATAGATATTTTTAAACTATAAAAAGGTTTTATTAATATATAATATATATTTATTATATATAAATATATATACACACGCGTTTATATACATAATGTGTAAAAAATGATATTTTTTTTACTTCCTAAAGATGTTGTGGGTCCCAATATTTTATATAGTAGAAATAATTTATTATTTTTAAATAAAAAATCAAATAAAGATAATTTAAAAAAAAACACGAATTTCTAAAAATGTTATATTTAAACTAAATATAGGAATATAAAATTTTCAGAAAAAAATACTCAATATTACTGGAAACGTTTAAACCTAACTAAATACATAATTGCATAAATCTTGAAAATTAAAAATTTTCAAGAATATTATCAAAAATCATAAATTATAAAAATTTAAAAAGTTACCTTGTAGCAAACGCACCTTAAAGTAATCTTTACCTACCAACTCTCTTTATTCCTCAGTTGCTTTAACTATGGTTAACTTCTGTAAGTTATGCATCAATTTGGCTGATGATTCGAGGAAGAATAGGAAAAAAAGTTCATGATTCAGTAGTCATCAGTTGTTGCAATAATTATATATTAATTATTACAAAACTAGTTGTGACACGCAATGTTTTTAAGTGAGAAAAAGATTTAATAAAATCCGATCTTGAATTAAGTTTTATATATACACACGTGTATAAATGAAAATTATGATGTGTCACATATGATAAGTCACATATAAAATGATTTCTCTGTATATATGCATTATGTTGGTGTCTCTTTCTCTACATAATATATGGATGATATATGGATGGGTGCAGGGACTGTTTGGACAACAAGTGCCCACATAATAACAGCAATCATAGGGTCAGGAGTGTTGTCCCTGGCTTGGGGGGTGGCTCAGCTAGGGTGGCTTGCTGGGGTCACCACTCTTCTCGTCTTCTCCTTCATCACTTTCTACACTTCCAGTCTCTTGGCTGACTGCTATAGGTCTCCTGATCCAGTCACTGGGAGAAGAAACTACACCTACACTCAATCTGTCAAAACCTACTTAAGTATGTCTTTCTTTCTTTAATATTTCATTCCCCTTTTTGATTCCGCATGCATCTGGAATATTAATGAATGATGTGAATATTATATATTATGACCAGGTGGGAAACTGTATGTGGCATGTGGAATTGCTCAGTATATTAATCTGTGTGGGATGATGATTGGCTACACCATCACTGCTTCAATAAGCATGGTGGCTGTGCACAAGTCTAATTGCTTCCATGAGAGAGGCCATCAAGCTCAATGCAGCTTCTCACATAATCCCTACATGATAGCCCTAGGCATCCTTGAAATGTTTCTCTCCCAAATCCCAAACTTCCACAAGCTTTCAATCCTCTCCGTTGTTGCAGCAATCATGTCTTTTAGCTACTCCACCATTGGAATGGCCCTTGCCTTTGCCAAGCTTGTCTCAGGTACATGTATATATTTGTGTGTGTGCGCGTGTGTGTGGGATGAACAAATGAAACCCATATATATAGTAATTCAGTTGTTGGTGATGTCCCTCGAACAGTCATTTGAGATTTTAAGTTTATGACTTAAGTGTTTAATGGTTGTTTTGAGTGGTCATTAACCCATTATATGATTTACGATCGAGTTTAAGGGTAAAGGAGTTAATGGCAATGTTTTAGATATGGCTCTTAATAGTAGGGGTTGGAAAGATAATATTTTTACATGTTAATTTCTAGTCACTTGAGATTTTTTTTTCCTTTTTCAGAAAACCAAAAAAATTTGTTCTTATAATTAAATTTTTATGAAAAAGGTTTTGAAAATTTAAATATATAGTGGGTTTCGTTTGATTTAGAATGATCAAGAGTTTCTGTACAGAGAAACAACAATTTAAAAGCTCAATTATATACTAATCATTGCCAAATTGTTTCTGTCACACATTTTGATGTCATTTTCTTTTTGTTTTCTGTAAATTATGGGTAAGAAAATAATGGAGATTACTAAGAAAAAAATGGGATTTTTGAGCAGGTGAAGGAAAGAGAACAACTTTAACAGGAGTTGAAGTTGGTGTGGATTTGACTGCAGCTGAGAAAACCTGGAAAATGTTTCAAGCATTTGGAGACATTGCATTTGCCTTCTCCTATTCCCAAATCTTGATTGAAATCCAGGTAATTAAGCAAATTAATTAATTAATTAATTAAAGATCAATCATTAACAAGAAACCTAATTTAAATACATTTTCATTAATTAAGAAAACAATCAATTAGTTTATAGTGATTTAATTTATATATATATATATATATATATATGCAGGACACAATAAGATCTTCATCGGAACCTGAGAACAAAGTGATGAAGAAAGCCAACGCCATGGCAGTGTCCACCACAACTGCATTCTACATGATGTGTGGCTGCTTTGGCTATGCTGCATTTGGGAACCAAGCAAAGGGCAACCTGCTGACTGGATTCGGATTCTACGAGCCGTTTTGGCTAGTCGACTTGGCCAACATCTTCATCGTCGTGCATCTGGCAGGAGCATATCAGGTATATATATATATATATATACATGCATGCTTGAATTTATGTAGTGGATCCCATATAATGAGATAAAAGGCTTGAAATATATCTGTATTACTATTGTTTGTTGTTTATATGGCATATGGGATAGGTGTTTGCACAGCCGGTTTACAGCGCAGTAGAGTCCTGGGCAAGCCGGAGGTTCCCCAAGTCGAGATTTATTAGGGCCGAGTACCCGATAGGGATGGGAAAGAAATGCCTATTCAACGTCAACTTTTTCAGGCTGGTTTGGAGGACTTTGGCCGTGATACTGGCGACGCTTATCGCGATGACATTCCCATTTTTCAACGACATGCTGGGGCTTCTAGGCGCGCTTGGGTACTGGCCGCTGTCGGTTTTCTTCCCCATCGCAATGCACATTGTGCAGAAGAAGATCAAGAGGTGGAGCTGCAGGTGGCTGGGGCTGCAGCTCATAAACATAGTCGCGTTCCTTGTTGCTTTGGCTGCAGCCTGTGGCTCAATCCAAGGCCTGTCTGAGGCTCTTAATAGATACAAGCCCTTTCAAGTCAAGGATTGATCATATTTGAGCCATAGGAGGCCAATTCAATAATGTGATGATATATATGGATTGTTTTTCATATATATATGCATCTAAGTTTGGTAAGTGTTTTGAGTGTTTGTAAAATTTGGTCCTTGTTTGAGTCTTTAGCTGTAAGGGCTATGGAATGCAAGCATGGATCTCCTATGCAATTCCTCCAAAAGTTTTTTATGCATCAACCATCCATTTATTGACTAAAATGACTAGTACTGTTAAGAGAATTGGACTACTGGATCAGTAGTCCAACTATTTGATTCACCCAATTAGTTTTTTTCTTTCAGAGTTTTAAAAGAAGATAAAATGATTTATGAATTGATTCAAACATAGTCTTTTTTGCAATTATATGGTTTCTGGTCTTCTCAACGGGAAAAAAAGGAAGTAAATTTTAATTAGAAAGTTTCGTAAGTTTGACAAACCATGTTATTTGCCTTATTTGATTAATATACTTAGCTCATATGGATATTGATTTGAAACATTATTTAGAAAGATAAAACACTTTAATTTTATTTTATTTTTTAAAACAACTAAAATTTATGCACCTCTAAGACTCAATGCCAAAAATAAAGCCCCATTTGGCATTTATATGGGGAGTACTAATTGTACTAATTTTAACTATGCACTGTACATATTTATATATATAATCTTAATTATAGTACTAATTTGTTGTCTCTAAATATTTTAGGAAAGACACACAAGGTTTATTATTTTATAATGTGTTTAAGAGAGGGTATGAAATGAAAATTAATGGATTTGAAGAAGACAATAATATGCAATAGAAAATAAAATGAAGATAAATGAAAAGGGAAAATGGATAGAGACACAACACATATCATCCCCCTCTAAAGCCCTATTTATTGTTTCTTTTAAATTGGAGAAAAAAATAAAAGAAAAATTAAGGTCACATTTAGTTTTAGAAAATATTTTTTAATTTTTAATTTTAATTTTATAACTAAAAATGTCTTGTTTAAAAATTTATGGCATTTATTTTTAAAAAATCAAAAATAAAGTTTTCTAATTCATAGGTATAAAGTTAAAAAAATTAGAAAATTAAATTTTATATTATTTAATGAGAGATTCAATTATAATAAATAAGCTAATGTATAATATTTTTAATTTTTAAACATCCTTTATAAAATAGATAACTTGAATTTATATTTTTGTATTATAAAAAAATTTAATTAAGGTATTAAATGTCAAAAATAAGATTACATAGCCATCACATATATAATCGTGACATTTTATTATTAAAAATATAATATTAATAAATCAAATTGTCAAATAAAATAATGATAAGAATACAATTTTGACAAGTATTTTTTCACAATTTGTAAAATAAGGTAAAAAAATTAACATCACAACGACGGAGAAAAAGAATGAGAATAAAAAAATCTAAGAAAATGATAAAATCCCATATATATACTATAAATAAAATAGGAAATAATATTTGTGAAAGTAAAATAAATAAGTGGGGCCTAAAATTCTAATTCATTTTTACCAATTTTGGCCAACTTTGATAGATTTTAGAGTTTGAAGGTTAATATAATTCCAATTTCTATACCTTTTTTTATTCCAAACACAATAATTCAATTGTAATTAGAATTCAAATTCAAAAAATTATTTTAATTATTTTAATAATTCAATAATTCAAGGCTAATATGGGAAATTTAACCTTCTTAATAGTTTTAATTATTTTTGATTGAGAAGTCCTTCAACATATTTTCTTGATTAAAAAAACTAGATTTATATCCTGGACAATTAATCTTAAATAATTAGAAACAATTTTATTATTATAAATCAATTAAAAAATATGAAATTTACCATTAAAGTGGAGGAATGTAGCAAAAATCGATGATTTGAATAGGAAAAATAAAAAAAAAGTGAAAAAAAAGTATAACTACTAAACTACTAAGCCAAAAAGAAAACAAAAAAATTTCAAGTTACAGCGTTTAAAAATTCAATCAAAAACTGTATTTACAGATGAAAAAAACTAAGAAAATTCAAAAAATAATGTGCTTAAAGATTCAATCAAAAACCATATTTACTAATAACAAATAAAAAAATCAATAATTTGAAGATTATTTTGCTTCCAACATTCAAAAATAAATTTGGAACTAATTTGTTTGGTGATTCAAAGATAAATTGAATTTCACTTTGGTTTTTGCATTCACTTCTTTTTACAATTTTTGGAGATAAATTAAAATTTTGCTTGGATTTAAAGATTGATTAGGGTTAGTAATTATATTTTCTCACTTTTTTTTTTCTATATTGCCTCTCAAATTAATTATCAATTTACGCCACTTTTCTTCACTTATAAAAGGCAATTTTGGTATTTTTTAATTAATTTGTAATAATAGAATTATTTATATTTTTTTTTAAAATTAATTGATTTATTGTGATAAATTTTTTGACATGTAAATTTAGTTTTTTTTTTTTGGTTTGAAAATGATGTCATGTGAGGTTTTCGATTAAAAATAAAACTACAAAGAGATCAACCGCCTCAAGTTGTATACTTTGAGTGGTTTAGTTGATTTTAGCCAATTTATTTGACTATAATTCTATTTGTACACTAATTTTTAATATTTAATTTTGATACTTACAAAATTATAAGTATATTAATTTAAATAAGTATATATAAAAATAATTGATAATTTAAGAAAAAATATATTAATTCCTTAAATAAGTATATATAATTCTATTAATGTTAAAAATTAAGATACAAATATAATATAATATAATATACAATTAAGAGGCCTTCCCCCCAACTAACAGGAGAGAGAAACCTTGACCATAATTGAGAATTTATTACATATACACTGTGCCTTTTCTAGTCCACACTGTACACGCACCGTCTCTGCGTTTCAGATACATATAAGGCTGAATAAAGACACCATTCTCCATTGCAGGTACATCACCAACCTCCGTGATCTATCTATCTATCTTCTATCTATATATATGCTCTCTCTGAACTGCAACTGCACCTGGGTTACAGATATTCAACTCTCTTTTCAAATTTTCTTGGTGGAGAGAAATGGGAGATGGGCTTTTTCACTTGCAGATGTCTGATCAGTCCGAGACTGATCCCAAAAATGCTGCAAATGTTGAACAGTTTGATGATGATGGGAAGCCCAGAAGAACAGGTAATTGATTGATTAATTGATTAACTTTTTTCTTTCGCCCTCTGAATATATATGTAAATATATATGTTGGTGTTTTTGGCAAGAAAATTGAAAATCTTACCCTGATATTGCATTCTAGTTTTGATGAAAGAAGCACCCATCGAATCTTCATAGTTGTTCTATGTTCATCTTCTTTCAAAGAAAATAAGAGAAAATCCGAAAAACTGATGACCAGATGTTAATAATAAGTTGGTGTTTGTTTGAGGTTTCAGAAACACCTACTCTTTCACTCTCAATCGCATTAAATACGAAATTTTTTACACACAAAATACCATCAAAATCGTATATCTTTTTATCATAATTATTCCCAAGTATAAAAACATCATTTATATATATATATATATGTGTGTGTGTGTGTGTGTGTGTGTGTGTGTCTGACACGTGTGCCCTGTCAAATTTCTTTTAAGCATCATTCCTCATCTTTTATTGTAATTTTTTTCCTGCCCTAATCTTTTATTTTTATGAAAGTTTCCTGTGGTTTAAATATAAGCATTTTTTGGGGTTAATTTTGGGTGTGTTTGGGATTGTTTTTAATAAAACCTCATGTGTTAAATTATATTACAAGGGTTATTAGACAAAACAATACAAGGGATATACGTAAATTTTACCTTACCATGTAAACTAAGTTTACATTTAGACCCCTCAACAATGTGATATTTTCATTTAACGCCCTTATGGGTACGAGTATTTGCGTTGCATTAGGGACCATTTGGACGGCAACTGCACATATAATAACAGCAGTGATAGGCTCGGGAGTTCTGTCCCTGGCATGGGGAGTTGCTCAGCTGGGGTGGCTCGCCGGAGTTTCCACCATTTTCATCTTTAGCCTCATCACTCTTTACACCAGCAATCTCCTGGCCGACTGTTACCGGTCGCCGGATCCAGTCTCCGGCGAAAGAAACTGCACATATGGAGATGCTGTCAAGGCAAACCTGGGTACATCTTGCATCATCCAAACAGAGCACATACTGAATTTCTGAGTTTGATATTAGTTCTTGAGACTGACCCTATTCTTTCAAATTTGAACCTTTCAGGTGGGAAAATGTTTCTGGCTTGTAGAGTTGTTCAATTTGCAATCCTCATTGGGATGTCCATTGGCTATACAATCACTGCATCAATAAGCATGGTGTAAGCTGCTAAGTAATTTGCATACATGGGTACACATAGATATAGATATACAGTTTGGTATCAGTGGACTTATGTTTGCGCGGACAAAGTTATTAACATTGAGACAATTTTATTTATCATGTCATGCCACCCTCTATGCCTAATTATTCCACTAGAAGAAAGTCTTTTAATAGGCAATCCTAATGAGATTGGGTCTTTTACCTCTGTCCATACTCTATTTAGAATAAGAATATTACTCGGACACACTTATTTGAATTTGATCTAACACTTGTCAAGTAAATGTAATTTTCAGGGCAATACAGAAGTCAAATTGCTACCACATGAGGGGGCATGAAGCTAAATGCAGTTTTTCCCATAATCCATACATGATAGGGATGGGAATCCTTGAGATTTTTCTCTCTCAAATCCCAAATTTTCACAAGCTCTCAATGCTATCCATTGTTGCAGCAATCATGTCCTTTGGGTACTCACTCGTAGGAATAGGACTTGCCTTTGCTATGGTTGTCTCAGGTACTCAACACACTCTCTCTCTCTCTCTCTCTCTCTCTCACACACACACACACACATCTCTTGATTTAACTGACAATGTAGAGTGACATGCATTTAAGTTGGCATGAGATGAGCAATTACTAACATATCATCAACTTATCTTAACCATATTATATATGTAGGGTTGGTCGGATAAATAAATCTTAACTGGTCAGATATTTTACTTAGAATCATATATATCTTCAATAAAGTCTTTATATATAACACATATCACACTTAGTTTCTTACCAAGTTTATTTTTTTCTATGATAAAAGTTTTTAAAACATATATCATATTTAGCTCATCAATCGCTGTTCAACACATGTATATCATGCTTGTTTCACTTCATTCTTCTCATAAGAAACTTTATTAATTAGCCTTCTTCTTACATGATTAAACTATCTTAAATGGATCCTCATGTATCTTATATTTTCAATGAGAGTTAATTTAAATTTATTATCAATAACTTCATTTTTAGTTTTATCATTCCATAGTAGAACTTAGCAATTGCTCAAGTTTTTTCAATAAGTACTAAAACATTGGATTTGGGATTTTGGATTAATTAGTGCTGCCACCTGCCACTATGTAACAAATCCGGAAATCATATGTTAGATCATCATGTTGTGGGTTTTGCTCTTATGAGCAAGACGATCCAAATTTTGGGTTTATTTGGTTCTGGTCCAACAAGTATTCTAACCTCATTCTTTTATTAATCGCAATCTAGTAATTATTGCAGCATGGGAGATTTCCTTGTTAAACTCTAAAATCAGTTTTTTGGATGATATATTTGAAGTAGCCAGTGGTGTAGTGTGTGAGAGAAGTTTGAGAGACTCACAAACAAAGAAATTCGTGTTGATAGTGAACTCGATCACTTTAATTGGGTGGCGATTTGTTTTCCAATTTGGCCAAATTAAATTTTGTAGGTTTGTTGGGGACTTGTGGCAGGCACTACGTACACTGTACGTAAATGGTTGAATCATATATATTTTGGTAATTTCCACAATGACATTGTGGTGCTTCACAGATTGCTGTATATATTCCAGTGAAATCTCTTCATTTTTCTCTTGCTTTGGTTTCCCCTATATCGATATATAGTCGTTTGATTGTCGTTATCTAATAAGATGGGATTGCTTGTGATATTTGTTGATGATTTGGGATTTTGTTTTACCTCTAGCTTTGCTTAGGCAGACATTTTGTAAACTTTGACGAATTTGAACTTCGATCCAGGCGTCTGTTTGTGTGTCTGGTCGATTTAATTCTACAATGTTCTACTATATATAATGCTCCATTCTGCACAGGAAATGGAAAGAGAACTACCTTGACCGGGGTTGAAGTTGGGATGAATCTCTCTACAACCGACAAAACCTGGAGAATGTTCACAGCATTAGGCGACATCGCACTCGCCTTCTCTTACTGTCAACTCCTAATCGAAATCCAAGTGAGGAATACAAAAAGAAAATCTCAGATCATTGAAACACTAATATTTTGTTGACTAGCTGATTGATGCTTAAAACACGAATTAATTATAATTAATTTATGGGTTTGGTCTTAATTTGCAGGACACATTAAGCTCGGCCGAACCCGAGAACAAGGTGATGAAGAAAGCCAACACCATGGCTGTGTGTGCAACCTCGGCTTTCTACATGATGTGTGGCTGCTTCGGTTATGCTGCGTTTGGAAACGAAGCAAGCGGCAACTTGCTCACAGGATTCGGATTCTACGACCCCTTTTGGCTCGTCAACCTGGCCAACATTTTCATCGTGGTGCATCTCGTGGGGGCGTACCAGGTATGAAGATTATAATTCCATCCTTAACCAGACGGATAGAGATACCCAAAATTTGCTAGCCTTGGACTCGATGATATGCTATAATATTGTTGCTTCCGACAGGTCTTCGTACAGCCGGTGTACGACTCATTTGAGTCGTGGGCCGGCCGGAGGTGGCCGGACTCCAGGTTCGTAACCGCGAACTACTCCATTGTCATAGGCAAGAAGAAGAAGAAGAAGCTGAAGTTGGATGCCAACCTCTTGAGGCTAACATGGAGGACCGGGTTCGTGACATTGGCGACGATGACGGCAATGGCGCTGCCTTTCTTCAACGACATACTGGGGCTTCTGGGCGCCGTCTCGTACTGGCCGCTGACGGTTTTCTTCCCGGTGGCGATGTTCGTCGCCCAGAAGAAGATCCGGCGGTGGAGCCGCCGCTGGATCGGGCTGCAGCTCATAAACATGGTGTGTTTTTTGGTTGCTTTGGCTGCAGCTTGTGGCTCCATCCAAGGCCTCAACAAGGCTCTCCATGCTTACAAGCCATTTCATGTCAAGGATTAATTGATTCATAGCAACTCTAAATCTAATTAGTTAGAACAGTATGATGAAGCATATTAATTAATTAAGATAATTAGTACATGTTTGATCTTAAATATTAATTTCTTCCTGCTTGATGATGTTTTGTTAAATTCCATTTTATTAATTAGAAGCAAAATGGTATTTATGGATACAATATATATATATATATATTGTATGCAAAATAGTTGATCGCAAATGATTTCTTTGACCTTTGGCACAAGGAAACAAACATTTTTGTCTCAATCTCACAAACATTAAAATATGCTAATTTAAACCACACCCCCCCCCCCCCCGGCGGGGCGGCAGTTGCCCCCCGCTCGTTGACTTCTTGGCGTCTCCCTTTCCTTTTCATGTTCAAGGACCGACATTTATACAGTAAGAAAAGTATAATGTATAACATAAAAAATATACATATACATACATACATATATAAAGAATCTTTATGTGATAATTGTATAATTTTTAATTTGTTTATGTAATATATTTTTATTTTTCACCTTATACAAGATATATATATATATATATCACAATATTAAGATAAATTATTTTTTATAACGTGAAAAATTCAATGAATCTCTAATACACAGACAATTTTCGACCAAAAATATCTTATTCTACTTGAATCTTGACTTGAATAATGAACAAATTCGAGACAAATCAAAACTCTGAATCTATCTCTTTCAATGTACATAATTTTAGAAAATAATATTTAATTAATTATGCAATTTTAGAGATAAAGATAACCCCATTTCAACGTAGGAGTTGCCTAACAATGAGACTTGAAAAGGAAAAGTAGGCTATAAATCAAAGCCCATTTCAACCATATAGGGTTAGTGAGTAATCCACCCCCCAAACGCACCAAACTCAAAAAGATAATGTTGGCTATATATATTTAACACAATAACCCAATTAAAATTTTATATTTATTTATATAAGAAATAAAAAAATAAAGTAAACCCTAACATAAAACCTAAAAAATAAAAACCCATATATTCATTATAATAATTAAGAAAACCCATATATACAAAACATATAATATATACAATTTTTAAAAAAGTTATTCATGAACATTATAGACTAAGTTACATATTCTTGTCAAAATTAGACATTACATACATTTCTAAAGACTTAGACGTAAGATCTCATAAATAAATTAACTCAAGATTATGAGTCAGTCTATTATCATTGTAGTTAATATTTTTAAGTAAAGAAATTAGTTTTTGTAACTGGACCCGTAAAAAGGGGTATGGAATACTGTGCTATATATATTTAAGTTTAACAAGGTGGCAAGCTGTGATAAACAATAACATTAGTGCACAAATCTTGTAATTAATTAATTAAGCAAGGTGCCTTGCTTTACTCTTGAGTGCTACTCAATTACAGTTTCAAGTGCTCAATAACTTTATTTGGCCATCATTGTTCTTTTGTAATACATGGTTTCATAGCCTTGGAAATTGACATTGGTTTATGTAATAGGGATAGATCTGTGGGGGGTGTAACTAATTAATGGGGTTTAAGGGTGGGTTGAATTGATCTCATTTAATATTAATATATTGGGGCATGGTTTGGAGGTAGTTGCTTTGAAGCCATTCTATGGGCGTTACAATATTAATGTTTCAAATCTTGGGAACACCAATTTTTAATAGAAAATTCACAAGTCTTAGTGAAAGAATGCTACTCTAATATATATATTAGAGTAATAAAATAGTAAAGTTAAGGATATTATCAACAAAATCTTATTTAGTGAAACATAAGATCAGTTCAATGAATTACGAAGGCTAATTACTATATGAGTTGATTATAAGAATTTTAAATTTTAATTATATTTATTTATAGAAGGTTAAGTTAATAATATTAGGTAATATTTCATCACTTGATGTGGCTGAATAGACACGTGCAAGGAATAGACACATGTGCAAGGAACAGTTGAGAGGCATTCCAATGTTGACTTTGCTTTTGATGTTCTCCCAACCGTATAAATTCACCCACATCACACTCTCCATTGCAAAGCCCTCTGAATTTCCTTTCCAACCTCTTCTTACCTCACTTTCTCTGCAAGTTAGCCCTGATTTTCCCGGCAGACAAACAAAAAACTGCCGCAAAATGACCAAACTACCCTCGCCTCTTCTCTCTTTCTTCCTCTGCCTCTCCCTCACCATCCTACCCTTTCTAGTAACTTCGCAGGACTCGGCGGTAATTGACCGAGAAATTCTGTTGATACTCAAGCAGCGGTGGGGAAATCCACCGTGGGCACAGCGGTGGAATGCCACCTCATCACCGTGTGACTGGCCGGAGGTTCAATGCACTGTCGGCGCTGTCACCGGATTACTCCTCGGCAACAAGAACATCACCCAGAAAATCCCGCCTGCAATCTGTGGCCTCCGGAATCTCACCACTCTTGACTTCTCCTACAACTACATCTCCGGAGGCTTCCCGACGGCTCTCTACAATTGCCATAATATTCGGCATTTGGACCTCTCTCAAAACTACTTCGTCGGTCCGGTTCCCTCAGACATCGACCGTTTGTCGCCGTCTCTCCGATACTTCGACATCGGGGCCAACAACTTCTCCGGTGACATCCCGGCAGCGATTGGTCGGTTGCCACGGTTGCGAACCCTGTATCTCTACCAAAACCAATTCAATGGCACGTTTCCTATCGAAATCGGAGGCTTGTCCAATCTCGAATATCTGGGTATGGCTTACAACCCATTTACGCCGAACAAGCTGCCACCGGAGTTTGGAAAGTTGAAGAACTTGAAGTTCTTGTGGATGGCTGAGACCAACTTGGTTGGCGAGATAGCGAAAAGTTTTGTGAATCTAACCAGCCTTGAACACTTGGATTTATCTATGAACAATTTGCAGGGTCGAATTCCTCAGGGAATATTCCAATTGAGGAATCTGAGTTTTGTGTATTTGTACGACAATCAACTCTCCGGCCAGCTTCCAACTCCGATTGACTCGTGGAACTTGATCGAATTGGACTTGTCCATGAACAATTTGACAGGTTCAATACCTGCAGATATTGGGAAGTTGCAGAAATTAGAGATCTTGCATTTGTTCATGAACCAATTCTCCGGCCAAGTTCCAGCGAGCATTGGCCTAATCCCAACTTTGAAGCATTTTAGGGTTTTCACAAATAGGTTGAATGGGACTTTACCGCCAGAATTCGGCTTCCATTCGAGGCTAGAGGCTTTCGAGGTTGCGGAGAATCAATTCACCGGGAAGCTACCGGAGAGCCTCTGTGCAGGGCGGGCTCTGCTCGGCGTGGTGGCTTTCTCAAACAAGCTCACTGGAAGCGTGCCTAAATCGCTTGAAAATTGTGGAACTTTGAGGACTGTTCAGCTCTATGAAAACAATTTCTCCGGCGAGGTTCCATTAGGCATGTGGACTTTGCCCAACATATCAAGCCTGATACTTAGCCAAAACTCATTTTCCGGCGAACTTCCAAGCAAATTGGCCTGGAATTTGTCCCGGCTAGAGATCAGTGACAACAGATTTTCGGGTCAGATCCAAAGTCAATTCTTATCTTGCGCGAGATTGGTCGTGTTTAAGGCAAGCAACAACCAGCTTTCAGGCAAAATCCCGGTGGAGTTAACTAGCCTTCCCCGACTCCTTACTCTGAATCTTGATGGCAATTCACTTGAAGGTGAATTGTCATCCACAATACTTTCATGGAAGTCTCTAAACACTCTGAATCTTGCTCGAAACAAGCTCCACGGCCCAATTCCAGCCGCTCTCGGTTCTCTGAGCGACCTCCTCAACCTTGATTTGTCTGAAAATCAACTTTCTGGCGAAATTCCATCCCAATTAGGCCGTTTGAGGCTAACCACCTTGAACCTCTCCTCCAACCAACTCACTGGGAAAATCCCCGATGAGTTCGATAACTTGGCATACCAAAACAGCTTCCTCAACAACCCCAATCTCTGCTCCAAGAAGCCAATTTCCAATCTCAAAAGTTGCACAACCAGAACACAAAGCTCCAACCTATCGTCTCGATATACCCTCACTCTGGTCCTTGTTCTCGCGGTTACCCTCCTCCTAGTCACTATTCTATCAATCATTTTCAACATCAGAAACCGGAGGGGGAAGAAGCTCAAGCGATACCTCGAAAGTTGGAAGCTAACGTCATTCCAGAGGTTTGCCTTCACCAAGGCTACCATTCTATCCCAGCTAACCGAAAACAATCTAATCGGAAGTGGAAGGTCCGGGAAGATATACCGGGTCCCGGTATCCCATCCGGGAGATTTTGTCGCTGTCAAGAGGATCTGGAACAACCATAGATTTGATCACAATCTAGAGAAGGAATTTTTGGCAGAGGTTGAGATACTGGGAACAATTAGGCATGCCAACATAGTGAAGCTGTTGTGTTACATTTCAGGTGAGGATTCAAAGCTGCTTGTCTATGAGTACATGGAGAATCAGAGTCTGGATAAGTGGTTGCATAGAAGGTTCGTTGGTAATTCTGTTTTGGATTGGCCGACGAGGCTGCAGATTGCCATTGGAGCTGCCAAAGGGTTGTGTTACATGCACCATGGCTGCTCGCCACCGATCATTCACAGGGATGTGAAATCGAGCAATATCTTGTTGGACTCTGAGTTCAGGCCAAGGATTGCTGATTTTGGCCTGGCTAGGATTCTGGCCAAGCAAGATGAGCCTGAGACCATGTCTACTGTTGCCGGTTCATATGGGTATCTTGCTCCTGGTATGATCTCTTTTTTCAACTTAATCCCTTGCTAGTGCTGCAATTTATGAAAGTGGGTGTTGACTTAAATTGTGGTTTGATTGCAGAGTATGCTTACACAACAAAAGTGAACGAGAAGATCGATGTATACAGTTTTGGAGTAGTGCTACTAGAGCTGGTGACTGGAAGAGAGGCCAACGAAGGAGACAAGCACACAAGCTTGGCAGAATGGGCATGGCATCTCTATGGAGAAAGAAACTCCATTGAAGACGCCCTGGAGGAGGACATAAAGGAGCCATCTTGCTTGGAAGAAATGAACAGTGTCTTCAAACTTGGGCTGGCATGCACAACCACGCAGCCTTCCGACCGGCCTTCCATGGAGGAGGTGTTGCAGATTCTGTGTCGCTGTCCTGCCCCAGCGGATGGCTGCCGGCGGCACGGGATAGGGCGCAAGTTCGACGTCGCCCCGCCTGTCAGCAATGCCAAGTATCTTTACAACTATAAGCATAATAATAAGGTTTGTGATGAAGATGGCAATATGGTTTGAACTTTGAGGACTGCATGTTCATAATTATGTAATTTGAAGACTGCATGTTCATAATTATGTAATTAACTCCTAATGTAACTTTAATCCCTTTTAATGGGTTGGATACATCAATTTTAGACATTCATAATCTCACTATATATATTGAAAAAAAGGGGTGAAATATCAAACAAGATATTGTAATTTAAGAAGAATTAAATAAATTATTATATTTTTAAATTTAGAGTTAAATTAGTCACAATATTTTAAAAAATATTAAATAAGTCATTGTATTTTAAAGTTAAAGGATTATTCTAACTATTGTGATAAATGCCATCTTCACGCTTTCAATAGTATCATCCCTAATCAAAAGATCACACGATCGGAAATATTCAAATAGAAATCTAAATTTGGATTCAAAGAATATATAATTGTAATTTGATCATTTTTAAAATATAAAAACCAATTTAGCAAGTGTCTAAGAGATACAATTAATAAAACGTCATTTTCTAGAGTAGTATTTATTCAGAGTGTCAGGTCTCGGGTTTTGACTCGCATTAAATTTGTTTATTTTTAGAATGGGATATAGAAAGACGGTGAGTTTTAGAGATGATAGAATAATTTGAAGGCCATCTGTATATTAGGAACTCCTTGAGTTTTTCACGTAGCAAAAAAAAAGGTTATCTTAATTTTATGATTTATATATATATATATATATCTAATGTAAAAAATATGATGCATAATACAAAAAATATACTACAAAAACAAAGTAAAAATTATACAATTACTATATGAAGATTCTTTATTTATGTATGTATATATATAATATATTTTTTGTGTTATAGATTATACTTTTCTAAGTAGTATTTGTTAAACAATATATAAATCGAAAAAGATAAGATATGAAAAGCATTTTAAACTTTTATCATTTATAATGTATTCGTTAAACTTATCTAACGACTTTTGAAAAAGAAGTTATATGACTTCTTATTTGAGTTTTTCAAATATATTTATCTCTCCCTTTCTCGTCAAGATAAGTATATTTTAATCCTTACAGATAAGAAAAAATGATATTTGTATCTTCTAGTGCACTTTAAAAAATTTAATAAACAGTTTGATAAAAATTTTAAAATACTTCTTAACCTTATCTTAAACATTTTATATCTTAATTAAAAAAAATTATCTTAATATAATTTTATTTTATTTATTTTAACAAATAATATCTTATTGTATAACTATAGGTTCTTGAACCCAAATAGTAAAGGGAGAGCCAAGAAGTCAACCGAGTGGGAGTGGTTTAAATTAGTATACTTTATTAGTCTTATATATATCTGTAATGGAGAATGGTGTCTTTATTCAGTCTTTGGGATCAACGCGTGTACAGTCTCAACCACTAAGTTATGCCGGTAAGAGCTTTTATCTTATATCTGAAATGGAGAGATAGCATGTGTAGAGTGTGGACTAAAAAAGGTACGGTATATATACAATAAATTCTCAATTATTTATGGTCAAGGTTTCTCTCTCTTGTTAGTTGGTGGGAAGACATTTTAATTGTGTATTAAAAGTTAGTGTAAAAATAAAATTATTGTCGAATAAATTGGCTAAAATCAACTAAACCACTCAAAGTTTACTACTTGAGGCGGTTGATTTCTTCGTAGTTTTATTTTTGATCGAAAAACGCATATGATATCATTTTTTAACAAAAAAAAAACTAGGTTTACATATCAAAAAATTTACCACAATAACTCAATTAATTTTAAATAATTATAAATAATTCTATTATTACAAATTAATTAAAAACAAAAATACCAAAATTGACTTTTTATAATTGAAGAAAAGTGGCGTAAATTGATAATTAATTGATAATTAATTTGAGGGGCAAAAATAGAAAAAAAAAAGTGAAAAAATATAACCACTAACCCTAATCAGTCTTTAAATTCAAGAAAATTTTTAATTTATCTCCAAAAAATGTAGAAGGGAGTAAATACATAACCAAAGTGAAATTTAATTTATCTTTGAATCACACAACAAATTAGTCCCAAATTTATTTTTGAATGATGGAAGAAAAATAATCTCCAAATAATTGAAGTTTTATTATTTTTATTTTTTATTATTAAATATGGTTTTTGATTGGACCTTTAAGCACATTATTTTTTGAATTTTCTTAGTTTTTTCTATCTTTTGATTGAATTTTTAAACACTATAACTTAGAATTTTCTTATTTTCTTTTCGACTTAGTAGTTATACTTTTTTTTTTATTTTTTTCTCTCAAATCATCAATTTGTGTTACATTCCTCCACTTTAATGGTAAATTTTATATTTTTTAATTTATTTATGATAATAGAATTGTTTGTAATTATTTAAGATTAATTAAGATATTATGATCATTTTTTTTCAAGATATAAATCTAATTTTTTTAATCAAAACATTATTTTAAAAGGACTTCTCAATCAAAAATAATTAAAATTATAAGAAGGTTAAATGTCCCCTATTCTAACTTTTGAGGGGTTTGTGGACTTTAGTCAAAGAAATTCAACTTGGCAGGTTTTATATATTATACTTTTTAGGCCAAAAGCATGTCAATAATGCTATTTAAACATAGTATTTTAACATTCATAAAATTATAAGTACTTTTTTAAAGGGTTAAAGACATTTTTTTATGAATCATCAACTGTTTTTCAAAAATTATAAACACTTTTTAGATATATAGTAGACAAGTAATTAATAATTTTACAAAGGAGTTATTAATTTTTTTGAAAAAGTATTTATAATTTTATTAATATCAAAATATAGTGTCAAAATTGTTTTATTTTTGAAAACACGAGTTGAGGAATATTATAAGGGTTTCTTTGGGAGTATTGACGTAAGTCTAGTATCCTAATGAGACAATTAGGGCTTTGTTACAAATGTGGTTATCCAAGTATCAATGTAAGAGACAATTGATGAATATGAAGGGATCGGATGGGGAGAAGGAAGAAAAAAAAGTGGTTGTAGAGGAAGATGACATCTAAGAGGAAATTCAAGGGGAGGAAGGAGGGAAAATATCCTTCCATGCATTAAAATGAAGTCTTATGGGAGAGATCATTAAGGTGAATGGTCATGTAAGGAAAAAGAGGTTGGTGATGCTGATTGATAGTGGAAACACTCATAGATTCCTTAATGAAGCTACTGTTACTAGTTTTAAGTGTCCATTGACAGTAATCACTCCCCTATCAGTGATGGTAGCAAGTGGAAGCAAAATGTATAGCAATTACAAATGTATAGGATTCAAGTGGGTAATGTAGAAGATTGAGTTTATGGCAGATTTAAGGATTCTTGAATTGGGTGGCTGTGATATTATCCTCAGGGTAGATTGGATGAGGACCATTAGCCCTTTGACTTTTGATTTTAACAAGCTGGAAGTCACGGTGGAGATTGAGGGCAAAAGGTTAACCTTGTTGGGTAGCCTTGAGTAAGGGGAATGCAAGATGATTGAGGGAAAGAAGTTATAAAAAATTATGCTGAAAAAGGGTGGCCAAATAGCACAATTGTATTCCATATAAGCCGTGGGAAAAGAAGAAGATGACAGCTTGAAGGAGGAGCAGCAACCTACAGCTAAATTTATTGATTCCCAACACTCTAATAAGGTACAGTTCTCAGAAGACTTATGCTTACTTTTGATTGAGTTTAAGGACCTGTTTGATGAGTCAAATTCTTTGCCACCCCAATGACCCCTAGACCATTCCATTCACCTTAAGCCAAATTCAGTTCCTATTAATATAAGAGCCTATAAATATTCTCCTATTTAAAAATCATAGATTGAAAAACAAGTTAAATCTATGATAAACACAACATAATCCAACCTAACCATAGTCCTTATACATCTCCAATCATTCTTGTTAAAAACAAAGATGGAACATGGAGATTTTGCATTGATTACTGTTTGGTGCTAAAGTTTTTTCTAAGCTAGATTTTAGGTCTGGTTACCATCAAATTCACACGAAGCTATCAAACATTCCTAAAACAGCGTTTAGAACTTACCAAGGGCTATATGACTTCATTGTTATGCCCTTTGCACTCACCAATACCTTGGCTACTTTCCAAGTATTGATGATCTAAATCTTCCAACCTTAATTGAGGAAATTTGTCCTCTTTTTTTTTGTGACATTCTCATTTATAGCCCTAATTTTGAACAACACCTACTACACCTTCATACTACTTTTGAGATCCTTAAATCTCAGTAGTTGTATGTCATGCTTTATAAATGTACCTTTGCTGAGGAAGAAGTAGAGTATTTGGGACTTATAATATCTAGGGAAGGCATGAGGACTGATCCTAAGGTGGCAGTAATGGCGTAATGGCCTAGACCTATGATAGTGAAGGAGTTGAGGGAATTTTTTAGGTTAATCGGGTATTATTGGAAATTCATTTAGCATTATGGACTGATTAGTAGGCCCCTAGCGGAGTTGTTCAAGAAAGACGTTTTCCAGTGGAACCCTAGAACTGAGGCAACTTTCTTAGCATTGAAGAAATCCATGACCTAAGCCCCAGTGTTAGCTCCATCAGACTTCTCCAAGCCCTTTATAATAAAGGTAGATGCATGTGATAATGGGATTGGGCATGTCCTTATGCAAATTAAAAGGGAAGCTCTTGGCATTTATTAGTCAAGCTTTGTCTCCAAAACACTTGGGATTAAGCGTGTATGACAAGGAGTTACTGGTTGTGTTGGGAAAAGTAGATAAGTGGCCTCATTACTTAGAAGGGAGTCCGTTTATAATCAAAACGAACCGCGAAAGCCTCCCAATTTTATAATAGTAGAGACTACATACATGGTTACAACGGAAGTAAGTATCTAAACTGATGGGATTAGATTACAATATCCAATATAGGATGGGAAAGAAAAATGTGTAACTAATGCTTTGTCAAGAAGGGAAAAGAAAGGAGACTGCTAACCCATTTGTACCCTAAAGGAAATGATCCCAAGGGTACTTCATTGTTCACCATCAGGGGATCATTCAGGAGTGAGGGTTACATATCATAAGATGATGTAGCTATTCTTTTGACTTGGGCAAAAAAAATAGGTAGTGGAATTTGTGATGTCATGTGTTATATGTCAACAGTGCAAATAGGAGCAGGTGCCTTACCTAAGGTTGTTACAACCTTTGGCCATTCTCGAGAAGGCATGGGAGAGTATTTCTATGGATTTCATGGAAAGCTTACCAAGATTGGAAGGAAATGATGCTATATTGGTGATAGTTGGTCGTCTGACCAAATTCAACCATTTTATTAGTTTGACACATCCATTTATAACTTAGGAGGTGGCTTCAGTATCCCTAGATTCTATGGCAAAAATCTATGGAATACCTAAGTCTATTGTGTCCGATTGAGATAAAATCTTTACAAGTGTTTTTTGGCCAGAGTTATTCAAAAGGTTGGGAGTGGGATTGTATATATCACCCACAAACAAATGGCCAAACAAAGTGGGTTAATTAGTGTTTGGAGGCATACTTGAGATGTATGTGTTTTATCAAACCTATAAGATGGAATAAGTGGTTGTCCTTGGCACAATTGTGGTATATTCCCAATTACTATAGTGCTATTAAGAAGAGTCCATTTGAGGCTATGTTTGGGTTTAAGCCTTTCATTTTGCCTACTATTGCTAGATCAAATTTGATTATGGTTGCAATAGGACAATACTTACAATAAAGGCAACAAATGTTGACAATACTCAAGAGAGAATTAGCCATTACCCAAAATCATATGAAACAGGCAACTAATAGAAAAAAAAAGTGACATGTCTTTCAATATTGGGGACAAAGTCTATTTTAAGGTCAAATGATTCTTACAACACCCTTTATACATCAATCCCAACTTTTAAACTTAGTCCCAAGTACTTTGGGCCAAATTCTATCGTGGCTAAGGTAGACAAAGTTGATTAGAAGTTGTAATTTTTAGAATAAGTGAGTACCCACCATGTTTTCCATGTTTCATTGCTCAAGCAAGCCAAGAAGCCTATGCTTATACGAGCCAGGATCTGCACCTCGTAGGATAGGAAATGAAAGAAGTGGTAGAACTCAGGGTTATTGTGGAGAAACAGGTTATCTACCAAGGATTTCTGCCCTTAACCCAAGTCTTGGTATAATGGTCCCACTTACATTTAGGTCATACCACTTGAGAGAACCTATCTGAATTGCTGAAACAATCTCCCAAGGCTGTTGGTTTACTCTAATTCTTGGGGACGAGAATTGTTTGAAGATGAGGGGAAAATATCACAATCCTGATAGATTTGAAATGGTATGGCACACACCCAAGAAGGGAGTGAATTGGGTAATTTAAAAAATATGATAGAACTTAAAATATTTTTTATACAAAATGAGATTTTAGTGCAAGTGAGGATTATTAAAATACTTGGAACAATAAATGAAACAAAGTGTACAAGCAAAGAAAGAATACAACGATATATTATGATTCGAGTTAAACCAACCCTAATCCACTAACTTACCTCCTCATTAAGGATTTTTCAACCAATTCACTAAAAACCTCATATATCTCCGGATAAGCCCTCTAGTAACAAGTTAGGAATTTACAATCTCTTACTTAGATAAGCAAGCCCTCTAATAACAAGTTAGACAATACAAACCTCTTCCTTAAACAAGCAAACCTCTAGTTACAAGTTAAGAAATATAAGAATGATACAAAAGAAAGGTTCAAAGAGTAGACACTCTTAATTATAATATCTCTCAAAATCAAAATACAAGACTTGAAATCAAATGAAACAAATTAAGCACAAAGCCTTCAAAGAAATTAAAGTACAAACTCTTGTAAAACTCAAGTAAAATGATTTGGAATCTTAGATCAACTCATTCTCATCCATCATCCTTATCAACTTCATTCATGAGTTGTATTTATAAGTATCACACAAGTTTCAAGTGAAAATTAGCCGTTTTGAGCTGTTGGAATTTGAAAAATTAGCCATTGGAAGCTTTCTGCAAATTAATCGATCGACAAATGATTTAAATCGGTCGACAAATTGAATTTAAGGTTTCTGTTAGTAGATAGATTAATAAATTAAGTCGACAAATGGAAAGCATTAGTTTACAAATTAAAAGAAATATAAGTTCGTGCACATAAATGAATAAGCTAACTTCAAGAAAAAGTGGTTCCTCATTTTTGCTTAAGTCTTTGAATAGCGACAAGGGTTCCAAACTTGGATTTTCAACCCCTTTAAAAAATTTTGGTATAACATTTTTAATCAAATAAAAATATAATACTTCAAATATCATCAAAACATTTATCACAACCTTTTTAGCATTAAATTGCTGAAAGTTATTTTAATTCAACATTTTTAATCAATTAAAAAAACATAATATTTCAAAATACCATAAGAAATTTATCACAAAATATTTTGGCATTGGATTTAATTTTCATTCAACAATTTTGATCAAATGGAAACATAATATTTCAATTGTCATCAAGAAATTTATAAAATACAATTGAATTTCATCGTTAAAATCATATCAAAGACAAACAACATCAATTTATAAAGAGCATGCATGGTCTTTTGTCTTTGAAAATATTTTGTTTCATATATTCAATGGTTCAAAATCAATTTGTAAAAATCCTTTAAAAGATTATTTTAAATCTTAATACTTATTTTTGCAAATCTCCATATATGTAATTTATTCGGTTTTCATTTTTACAAAGGTATTTAAAATTGACTTTTTTTTTGAAAACTTAAAAATCATATATTTGACTAAAGATATAAATCATTTGTTTTTCATCATCAAAACTAACGCAAGAGTAAAATATCATATCTTGGGGGTAAAAAGGAAATTTTTTGATAAATAACCACTTGTATCGGTTAGTTTAGTTAGTTGGGAGCTGTTGAGTGGTTAGACAGTTGGGTTGTTAAAGTGGTTAGGGAGTTGAAGACCTTAACTAATGGATACAAAGTTTCACTTACCTTGCTTTCTACAGATTTTGTTGCCAGATAATTGTGACACTTGACATCTTAACAGGACTTAGACATCTCAGAACGTTCTGTGCTGTACAATGTTGATGAGCAAACTGTTCGAAGTCTTAATGGGTGTAGGGTTGCAGATCAAATTCTAAAGGTCGTTCCAAATATTGAGGTGAACATATTTTCATCTATATTTAATGCATTTAACTATCTTTTGATTCTTTGGAACACCTGTAGCACTTAGATGTTTGAAGTTTTGGGCTAAAAGGCACGGTGTTTACTCAAATGTGAGATGGCATCCTTACTTAGTTTAATCTTTCACCATTTCCATTTTTGCTTTTAGAGATGGGCTCTTACCTTATTTGTTCTTTACTGCTTACACATAGGTTATCAGATTTCTTGGTGGTGTAAATTGGGCTCTTTTAGTTGCTCACGTCTGCCAGCTTTATCCCAATGCAATTCCCAGTATGTTGGTCTCCCGGTTCTTCGGAGTTTATACACAGTGAAGTTGGCCAAACCCTGTGATGCTATGTTCAATAGAAGAGAATGAACTTGGTTTTCTTGTATGGGATCCTCAAAAAAAAAACCCTCGGGATTATGCCAATTATAACCCTTGTATACCCCTACATAAATTCGAGCTACAATGTATCTACAAGTACCCTTCGGGTTATGATGGACCAATTCCATCATGGTAACAGGATCTGTGAGGTAGGGATATAAGGCTGATCTGTTATTTCTGTTGTTTTTTTTTTATTATCTCTATTTTTTTATTCTTGCCATTGCTTGCTTCATTTGGCCAATTATGACAAGATTTCTTTCTTTTCTTTTTTTTTCTTCTTATGTTATTGCCTTTATTTTTCTCTAGCATTGCTTGCTTATCTTGGGATGACCGCTCTTAACTTGATTAATGATAGTTGTGACTTATTTTTTTAATTTTTCTAGAGTTATGCTATTCGGCCACCCTCAGAGTCATCCAAGAGATATCGCGATATTTTGACACCAAATAATCATGATATCTCCCATTAAAAGAGCCGCCCAAAAGTCCCAAAATTCAAATTTCTTTCTCTCTCTCCTACGCTTCCCTTTGACTCGTCTTTCTTCCCCCTCCTCTATCTCCTACTCGTGCGATCACTACCGACTGGAGTCCCTTAAACGTAGACTCCATTGGTCCTGATCTACAAAGAGGTAAGTTTTTTTTAATTTTATCAGCAATGATATATGTATATACGGGAGTGTTGGAATCAACCAAAAGTTTAAGGTTAGATCTATGGAGATTCAGTGGTTGAATCGTGCTAATTTTTGGGTATGTTGGTCGATGGGGATAAGGGTGTCGGGTGGTTGCCTCTAAGCACCATAAACCACTAGCCATGGTGATCAGTAGCGATTGGTAGTGCATTTTTTAGTTCTAGTTTTAAACTTAGATCTATGGAGATTCGGTCATTCGATCTTGCTGGTTTTCGAGTATGTTGGCCGATGGGGATAAGGGTGTTGGGTGGTTGCCTTTGATCGTTAGAAACAACTGGCAATGGTGGCCGATGGCAACTGGCAGTGTATTTTTAAGTTGTGGCCAAAAATAAAAAATTAGATGTACAAAAATTCAACCGCTAAATCTGGCTCACTTTTGTGAATGTTAACCCCCCTTAACTTGGTGTTTCTAATAGTAGGCTTTGATCGTGGAAATCTCCGTTTGACAGTGGTCACTGACAGCCACTAGTGGCATCAGTTGTGGCTAGTTTGGGTTGCTTTTGCGTGTACATACATATATACATTTATATATTCCCCTTCTTTTTGCTTTAGTTTTTCTTGTTTGCTTATGTTATTTTTTGTATGGTGAAGATGATAATGATTTGGTTGTTGAAATGAAAATTAAATAACATGGTTTGTTTTTTATTGTGTTTTGCGTGCATCCAAATGTTGAGAATGAGTTTGGAGTCTCATTCGCGGAGGGGGAGAATCGGGCCTACATGATGGGGTCGTCGAACAAAATTCACCATCTGGCAAATGCAATGGGGAAAAGGCTGTAAATGGTGTTGAGGGAGATGCAAATGAATGTTTAAATATTACTTGATAATTATTTTAGTTCCTATTATGTGGATGTTGATGTTGATGTTGATGATTTTGTTATGTAGATGTTGATATTGAATGTGATATTTAATTATGAATTTGTATTGCACAGGTTGAAGTTAAATCTTGGATTTGTGATTTTTTGAATATTGTAAAGGTTAAATCAAATGATTTGTTGAAATTTGAATGTCAAAAAATTAAATTGATTTGTATCTGTTTAGTGGACCTTTTTAGTTAAATTATTAGGTTTAACTAAGAATTGGATGGTAAATAGTTATTGTTAATTTTATTTGAATTTAGGTATTTATTAATTTATATATATTTTTAAATTCATATAAATAAGATAGAAAAATCTATTAACTAAATTTGAACTATGTCGATCTTTTTAGATAATAAATTGATCCCGTCTTTAGTCTTTAAAATATTATTTTTTAATTTCAATCTAGCCTAATCAGTCAAATAAAATTAACTATATTTGGATACACACACAACACAATTAAAAACAAATCAGTTCTTTTACAACTCAAAACAAATCATATTCTTTAATTTCCATTTCAACAACTCAAATCAAACTCACTCAATAAACAAATTTAAATGCAACCATATAATTCTAAGTAAAAATACTTGCTTTATCCATTGTTTGTTTCTTTTACACTAGTTCAAATGAAAGTTCATAATAAACGAAGTATCAAATACTACAGATAAATTCCAATAGTTGGGAGAATAGGATTACAACATTCCTACTCCAAATCAGTCTTCAATAGTCATCACTTCTGTCTTTTTCACATCTTATGCTTATGATTAGTCTTCAAGAATCTGACTGTACAATTACAAACATACCCTCAATATTAGGTGGCACTGAGGGTAGCATTGAGGGTGGCCGAATAACATCACTCATTCTTCTATATTATTCTTTTCCCAGGAGATTGAGCAGAACAAAGCCCAGTGGTGTGCTCTGTTTGAGCCTTACCTGTTTTTTGAGGCGTACAAAAACTATTTGCAGATTGACATAATCGCTGCAGATGCTGATGATTTGCTAACCTTGGAGAGGCTGGGTAGAATCTCGGCTTTTGCAACTTACTCTGAAGGTAAATTTCAGTTTTCTTTTGATGGAGGACTTGAAAAAAAATGTCTGCCATGATTATTGCTTTACGGACATAATCATGAAAGAAAGAGCTTTCTTTCCTAACTTTTCTTTCTCTATGTTGCATTGCAGATAGAACGGGACACATATGGAATGTTGCAGTGCCATCCTTATCCAAACGAGTATGTAGACACTTCCAAACCATGTCCGCATTGTGCATTTTTCATGGGCTTGCAAAGGAAACAAGGGGTAAAAGTTCATGAAGGCCAGCAATTTGATATTCGCGGAACAGTTGATGAGTTTAAGCAAGAGATAAATATGTACATGTTTTGGAAATCAGGGATGGATATTTATGTTTCCCATGTTCGTCGGAAGCAGATTCCTGCTTACGTTTTTCCTGATGGGCATAAACGGTCAAGGCCATCAAGGCACACCAATCAGCATAGTGAAAAAACTTTTGAAGAAGATGCTGAAGGCTGCAAGTCTCGTTCTGCTGAAAAGCATCTCAAGATAAAAAAAGATTCTGAGACTCTGGATGCGAGGGCAGATAGACCAGAAAAACAGGCTTCTATTAGCCCGCAAAGGCAGGGATCTGTTTCTCCAGAAAGTTGTGCCAGTAGGTCTGGTGGAACATCTCAGGCCAGCTGCTCTGGGGAGATCGAATTAGACCGTTGGTTGCTGGCGATGTAGATAGTAATTCCAAAGATAGGTCATATAGTGGGTTGCCAGAGATTGGAACATCCATTAATTGTGCAACTGCAGGTGGAACTGATGATCAGGAACCTAGAAATAATAAGAGACCTTTAGATCGATGTAGTTCACTTGGAGTGTGGAATGAAGTAAAGCCAAGTAAGCCCATGGGCAAACCCCTTACTAGCGTGGAAGTAACTAATGTCAGGATGGGAGAATGTCAGATCTGCTTAGAAGGAGCCAAAGGGGGCAATCCTCCGCTGACAGATGTGGGCTATCTTGAAACTGGATGTACTGTAAGAGTGCTGAGTCAGAAAGAGGGTATCATTGATAGTGGGGGAGACCTAGGGAAACCATGCAACCACTATGGAAAGGAAGAAAACATCAAGAATGCATTGGGTCCAAATTTCAGCATTCAGAACCTTAGTTGCGAGGTGAGTTCATCCATTCAGGATTTTGGGTTAGCAGATAAGAGTACTAAAAATTTTGAACATAGTAAAGAGCTGGGATCCTTGCAGGGTTGTATGTGCAGGAGGTCTAGATTCGACATTGGAAAAAGGGTGTTTAAATGGGTGCACTGTGTTAGAAAACAACTTGGCAGAAATATTAGAGGTTGTGAATCCAAGCTTCTGTTTCTTTCTTTGTTGTACTGTCTCTCTTTTATCCCGCTTGCTTTCCATTTCGCACTCCTGAAGCAGGAATCACCGCTTTTATTCAGCCGTCTTGCATCATTCTCTTACTTCATGGTAGGTTCAGCACAAGAAGATGTTTAGTACAAATTGTGTCTTCAAAACTGTCCAAGAAGGGCAGTTAGACTTTTATAGGCAGACCTTTTTGCATGGCTTCCAAGTAGAAGATAAGGATCAATAGTCAGGGTGCCCCCATGTAACAGTGTCCAATGGCAAAGATCAGGATAATCAGATGATATTGGCGAATAGTCTGATTTAATCTTTCTCCCTCAGATGCTAATTCTTTTACCTTCCCACTTTATTTAACTATTGTTTCCTTGATCATTTGATTATTCTAATTTTTTGCACAGAATCTCCTAACTGGTGTTTGTGGTGGTTGGTCCTGCACTACAGCATGTGCTACATCTCCAGTTATTGTTTAAGAACTTAACACATGTTTTGTGCCCGAGGCTTGGATAAATGCACTCCCTTCTCAGTTTATTCTCATCTTTACTGTTATTTTGTGTCTACCAGTCTAACTCTTCCATTTTTCCCATGATACTCTTGCACATGGAATGGCGATGGAATCCCAGAATGCAGCTAGTTCTGAATCAGTGCAGAAGCCGGTGATGAGGCGTGGGTATGAAACCCTTAGTTTTTCAGTGTGATTCATGTTATCTTTATACTGTCCCCCGTTTGGTTGTTTCTGTGCTTTTCTCCTAGCAGGTTGAGCCGTGAATCGACAGCATAAATTCTTGTCCATCGTTCAAGAAATCATCGCTGTCAAGGAGAGGAGAGTAGAGGAGAGGAAGGTCACCCTGGGTGGCTGTGACTTGATTGCTAGGCTTTTGTAATGCTTTGATGTATACAAAACTTTACACTTTGGATCAGAAGCAGGGGTGAGTCTGTACAGAGGACTGTGCACAGTGCGGCCGCGTAGGTGCGGCTCGTGCTGTCCTCTGCTGTGCCGTTGAAGCTCAGTGCACAGTGTGGTCAGCTTTGGTACTTGTTGGTTTGCATGGAAACTCTTTCTGTCTTTGTCGGTTGTATCTTAAGGAATGGATTATGGACGACCTAACTAGAGCACCTTGTTGAGCAAGGGTGAGTTGTGTGGTTAACATTTTGTAAGGATTCCTCCATTTATCTGTTAGGCTCTGTGCCTCTTCTTAACTTGTGGTTTATGTACCTAGTAATTTTGCACTACTCTCTCTCTCTCTCATCTAAACAGTCATTGGACACGATGCAACCTGGGTAAAATTAGTATCTTGTAAATTCTCAGCTGATGATTAGGAAATATAGTGCAAGAGCAACAAAGGATTATAAATTTCTATAGGAGGCGTTGCAGATTCTGTGTCACTGTCCTGCCCCAGCAGAGGGCTGCCGGCGGCACGGGATAGGGCGCAAGTTCGACGTCGCTCCGCCTCTCAGCAATGCCAAGTATCTTCACAACAATAAGCATAGTAATAAGGTTTGTGATGAAGATGGCAATATGGTTTGAACTTTGAAGACTGCAAGTTCATAATTATGTAATTAACTCTAATGTAACCTTAATCCCTTCTAATGGGTTGGATACATCAATTTTAGACATTCATAATCTGACTATATATATATATATATATTGAAAAAGAAAGGGGTGAAATTTCAAACAAGATATTGTAATTTAAGAAGAATTGAATAAATTATTATATTTTTAAATTTAGAGTTAAATTAGTTATTATATTTTAAAAAATATTAAATAAGTCATTGTATTTTAAAGTTAGAGATTATTCTAATCATTGTGATAAATATCATCTTAACACTTTCAATAGTATCGTCCCTAATCAAAAGATCACACGATCACAAATGTTCAAATCGAAATCTAAATTCGGATTCAAAGAATCAAATATAATTGTAATTTGATTATTTTTAAAATATAAAAACTAATTTAGCAAGTGTCTAAGAGATGGATTGAAAGGAAAAGGAAATTGAAAATGGACATGAAACGTATCCATTATATCCATTTCATAGGAAACGGAAAATGGCTGCATTTTCTTTACATTTTTTAATTATTAGTTTTGACTTTTAAATTTATTTTTAATTTTTTGTTTTGTTAGTCTATTTTTAAAAAACAGAAAAGTGTTTTTTTTGTTATTTTAAAAAATTATTTCTTAAAACATAAAATTAGAAAACACATTTACTTTACAATTTTGAAAAAAATTATTTGATGATATTTTATTCAATGAATTTGATTATTAAATGATAAAATTAATTTTTTTAATAAAATTTAACTATTAAAATAAAATAATAAATTTAATTAATAAATTACTGATATGTAAGTGATAATTTATATTAAATATTACTATATATAATATGTGTAATATACTATATCTTATCTATATTTTTAATTATAATATAAGTATACTATATTTTTTAAATTTTAAATAAATATATAATTTTATTTTTAAAATTTAAGAATAAATTTTTCTTTTTCTTTTTCCTTCTTTTCCTTTTTTCTCTTTTCTTTTTTATAATCAAATCATGAAAAATAAATTGTGTTTTTCATGTTTTAAACTTAGAGATTGTTTTGGTTTCATTTTGATTAAATGCCCAACACTATGTAACAACCACAATATAAAAGATCAATTTTAATCTTTAATCCCATTAAGTAGATCAGATACATAAATTTTAGGAATCTATAATCTCTCTATTCTCAAAAATACATAAATAACTAAATAATCTTATTTGCAGTATCCTGAGGGGATTATTTATCAATATGCCAATAAATTACAGTAAACCCTAAACTTACTAAAAGAAACCATTTATCAACATGGGATTATCACGAATTAAATGAACTAATAATCCTTTCACTAAAATCTGGAAAAATGTACTATTAATTATATAAATAACACCTAAATACAACGAGAAAATATTAGAGTGCGCATAAACTTAACAAAGCCGAGTTTAACCTAATGAGTGGCATAGGGGTTGAGGTTACTCCATGACATTTCTCGAAAGCCATGCTTTTACCCATTTAACAGAGAAGAAATAAAGAAAACACCAACCAGCCAAAGCACCCGTTCCTCCATATAGAAATTTATAATCCTTTGTTGCTCTTGCACTATATTTCCTAATCATCAGCTGGGAATTTACAAGATACTAATTTTAACCAGGTTGCATCATGTCCATTGACTGTTTAGACGAGAGAGAGAGAGAGAGAGAGAGAGAGAGAGAGAGTAGTGCAAAATTACTAGGTACACAAGCCACACGTTAAGAGAAGGCACAGAGCCTAACAGAGAAATGGAGGAATCCTTACAAAATGTTAACCACACAGCTCACCATCGCTCAACAAAGTGCTCTAGTTAGGTCGTCCATAATCCATTCCTTAAGATACAACCCACAAAGATAGAAAAGAGTTTCCATACAAACCAACAAGTACCAAAGCTGCTCAACTGAGATAGGCTTGACAGCTTCAAGTTCTGTCCCAATAGTTTACTTCAAAGCTCGAAACATTTTCCTTCTCTCTTTTTTTCTTTTCTTTTTTTTTTTCTTTCCTCTCGCTCTTTCTTTCTTTTTTTTTTTTTTTTTGAGGGGGAGAGAGGGGTGGGGGGTGTTTCGGGTGATAGAAGCACTGAGCTTCAATGGCACAGCAGAGGACAGCACGAACCGCACCTACGCCACCACACTATGCACAGTCCTCTGTACAGCCTCACCCCTGCTTCCGATCCAAAGTGCAGAGTTTTGTATACATCAAAGTATTACAAAAGCCTAGCCACCCAGGGTGACCTTCCTCTTCTCTCCTCTCCTCTCCTTGACAGCGATGATTTCTTGAAAGATGGACTCGAATTTATGCTGTTGATTCCAGGCTCAACCTGCTAGGAGAAAAGCACAGAAACAACCAAACGGGGGACAGTATAAAGATAACATGAATCACAATGAAAAACTAAGGGTTTCAAACACATGCCTCATCACCGGCTTCTGCACTGATTCAGAACTAGCCGCATTCTGGGATTCCATCGCCATTCCATGTGCAAGAGTATCATGGGAAAAATGGAAGAGTTAGACTGGTAGACAACAAAATAACAGTAAAGATGAGAATAAACTGAGAAGGGAGTGTATTTATCCAAGCCTCAGGCACAAAACATGTGTTAAGTTCTTAAACAATAACTGGAGATGTAGCACATGCTATGGTGCAGATCAACCACCACACACACCAGTTAGGAGATTCTGTGCAAAAAATTAGAATAATCAAATGATCAAGGAAAAAGTAGTTAAATAAAGTGGGAAGGTAAAAGAATTAGTATCTGAGGGAGAAAGATTAAATCAGACTATTCGCCAATATCATCTGATTATCCTGATCTTTGCCATTGGACCCTGTTACATGGGGACACCCTCACTATTGATCCTTATCTTCTACTTGAAGCCATGCAAAAAGGTCTGCCTATAAAAGTTTTAACTGCCCTTCTTGGACAGTTTTCAAGACAATATGTACTAAACAACTTCTTGTGCTGAACTGAACCTACCATGAAGTAAGAGAATGATGCAAGAATAAAAGCGGTGATTCATGCTTCAGGAGTGCGAAATGGAAAGCAAGCGGGATAAAAGAGAAAGTACAACAAAGAAAGAAACAGAAGCTTGGATTCACAACCTCTAATGTTTCTGCCGAGTTGTTTTCTAACACAGTGCTCCCATTTAAACACCCTTTTTCCAATGTCGAATCTAGACCTGCTGCACATAGATTACCCTGCAAGGATCCCAGCTCTTACCATGTTCAAAATTTCCAGTACTCTTATCTGCTAACCCAAAATCCTGAATGGATGAACTCACCTCGCAACTGAGGTTCTGAATGCTGAAATTTGGACCCGATGCATTCTTCATGTTTTCTGCCTTTCCACAGTGGTTGCATGGTTTCACTAGGTCTCCCCCACTATCAATGATACCCTCTTTCTGACTCAGCACTCTTGCAGTACATCCAGTTTCAAGATAGCCCGCATCTGTCAGCGGAGGATTGCCCCCTTTGGCTCCTTCTAAGCAGATCTGACATTCTCCCATCCTGACATTAGTTACTTCCACACTAGTAAGGGGTTTGGCCATGGGCTCATTTGGCTTTACTTCATTCCACACTCCAAGTGAACTACATCGATCTAAATGTCTCTTATTATTTCTAGGTTCCTGATCATCAGTTCCACCTGCAGTTGCACAATCAATGGATGTTCCAATCTCTGGCAACCCACTATATGACCTATCTTTGGAATTACTATCTACATCGCCAGCAACCAAAGGGTCTAATTTGATCTCCCCAGAGCAGCTGGCCTGAGATGTTCCACCAGACCTACTGGCACAACTTTCTGGAGAAACAGATCCCTGCCTTTGCGGGCTAATAGAAGCTTGTTTTTCTGGTCTATCTGCCCTCGCATCCACAGTCTCAGAATCTTTTTTTCTCTTGAGATGCTTTTCAGCAGAACGAGACTTGCAGCCGTCAGCATCTTCTTCAAAAGTTTTTTCACTATGCTGATTGGTGTGCCTTGATGGCCTTGACCGTTTATGCCCATCAGGAAAAACGTAAGCAGGAATCTGCTTCCGACGAACATGGGAAACATAAATATCCATCCCTGGTTTCCAAAACATGTACATATTTATCTCTTGCTTAAACTCATCAACTGTTCCGCGAATATCAAATTGCTGGCCTTCTTGAACTTTTACCCCTTGTTTCCTTTGCAAGCCCATGAAAAATGCACAATGCGGACATGGTTTGGAAGTGTCTACATATTCGTTTGGATAAGGATGGCACTGCAACATTCCATATGTGTCCCGTTCTATCTGCAATGCAACATAGAGAAAGAAAAGTTAGGAAAGAAAACTCTTTCTTTCATGATTATGTCCGTAAGGCAATAATCACGGACAGACATTTTGTTTCAAGTCCTTCATCAAAAGTAAACTGAAATTTACCTTCAGTGTAAGTTGCCTAAGCCGAGATTCTACCCAGCCTCTCCAAGTTAGCAAATCATCAGCATCTGCAGCGATTATGTCAATCTGCAAATAGTTTTTGTATGCCTCAAAAAACAGGTAAGACTCAAACAGAGCACACCACTGGGCTTTGTTTAGCTCAATCTCCTGGGAAAAGAATAATACAGAAAAATTAGAAAAACAGAAATCAAAGCCATCATTAATCAAGTCAAGAGAAGCAAGCAGTGCCAGAGAAAAACGAAGGCAAAACATAAAAAGGAAAAAAGAAAAAGAAAAAAAAAACTCATTGTCATAATTGGCCAAATGAAGTAAGCAATGGCAAGAATAAAAAATTAAAAAAAAAAAAACAACAGAAATAACAGATCAGCCTTATGCCCCTACCTCACAGATCCTGTTACCATGATGGAATTGGTCCATCATAACCCGAAGGGTACTTGTAGAAACATTGTAGCTAGAATTCATGCAGGGGTATGCAGGGGTTATAATTGGCATATGATGGGTTCTATCCCGAGGGTTTTTTCGAGGATCCCATACAGGAAAACCTAGTTCATTCTCTTCTATTGAACATAGCATCACAGGGTTTGGCCAACGCCACTGTGTATAAACTCTGAAGAACCGGGAGACCAACATACTGGGAATTGCATTGGGATAAAGCTGGCAGACCCGAGCAACTAAAAGAGCCCAATTTACACCACCAAGAAATCCAGTAACCTATGTAAGCAGTAAAGAACAAATCCGGTAAGAGCCCATTTCTAAAAGTAAAAATGGAAATGGTGAAAGATTAAACTTAAGGATGCCATCTCACATTTGAGTAAACACCGCGCCTTTTAGCCCAAAACTTCAAACATCTGAGTGTCGTGCGGAAGTGCTATAGGTGTTCCAAAGAATCAAAAGGTAGTTAAACTAATTATAGTTAAATGCATTAAATATAGATGAAAATATGTTCACCTCAATATTTGGAACGAGCTTTAGAATTTGATCTGCAACCCTACATCCATTAAGACTTCGAACAGTTTGCTCATCAACATTGTACAGCACAGAGCGATCTGAGATGTCTAAGTCCTGTTAAGATGTCAAGTGTCACAATTATCTGGCAACAAAATCTCAGTAGAATGCAAGAAGTGAAACTCTGTATCCATTAGTTCTATTAACAGAACATCGCTTATTAGCAAGAAAAAGTTTTCAAAATATAAAATGTGTCATTCAGAAACAGTTTAACTTTTGATGATTAACTCAAATTGTAATGCAATGGTATATCAAAATATGCATCAATCAAGCTATCACATCCACATTTCCATTCCCTTTCTTTTACAACTGTCCAATTTTATGACCAAACCTTTGAAACATTAACCCGTAATTCAGAAAGTTTGATAGCTATTAAATCTAACTGCCTGACAATCAGACAGCCCCTCAATCCCAAACCCCCCAAAACTAAAAGAGGAAAAGAAAAAAGCATAGGACCAATGAAATAATACTGTAAATATGATGAGATAAAGAATGTAGTATTGATGGGTCTCAAATCAAGAGCAGATATAGGGTGACTAGTAGATAGAAGGATAAGAAATGACATAATTCAAACTAGAATGAGATAAACAATGTAAACAGGCCTTTAAATCAAGAGCACCGACACGTTCTATAATCTCTAGTAGATAACACGACAAAAAAATGACCCAAAAAAATAATGCACAAAACTAAGAGTGATATCACAGAAAGGTAAAGCCATCCTCATTGATGAAAAGGGTATGCCATAGATGCTGGAAATGTTAAATGGTTATAGAAAGATACTGGATCCCTCATTAAGATGGGCATTGCTCATAAAAGTAAATTTCCACCTCACAAACTGTATAAAAGAGCAAGGGAACTTCAAAACAAACTTAAAATTTCCAACATATACCTAGTCATAATTTAGATGATGCCAAAACATAATAATAGTTTGAAATAGAAAATGAAAAAATCTATTGGGTGCTCACTGATTCAAAATGCAAAAACTCATATTTAGTACAATTTTCAGAAAACAACTCCCGAGTGGGAACTGGAGAAGAGGAGAAAGATATTAGGTAGAAAAGGTTGAAACAAGAGAGAAAGCAGAAAATATAGTTAGCAACCATTCAACAAGTTGGAAAAGTCTTCTACACTTACTTCTGGCACAACTAGTAGCGAAATACTTGCATAAAGGAGATCAATTGATATTCCCTGAAACTTGAACTTCATTACAGGGACATGAGCATCAGGAACTGGTTGGAGCTCAGAAACTTCTTCCATTTCAGCCAGCATATTATGCAATATAATAAAGAAATCTTCCTGAGGAAACATTGTATCTCCTTTAGATATAAAATTTCTGAATCATAAAATCAACAGATAAAAGAAAGATTGAAAATTGAGGCCAACCTCTCGATTCACATAAGATGGTCCAATACATAAGGTATCCATGTCAGCCCCAGGCCCATGAACCTGCCAATATAAAATTCTCCACATCACAGCACATTCAAGGAAAGTGTAAATTTGAAGATCAAACTAGTATCCATGTGTGACAGGAGTTAAAGAAATTCTTGTATGGTTTGGAAGAAGTGTTGTGGTGGGCTAATTATACTTTTTTAAATATTGAGTGGTGTCATGAGTTCCAGTTATTCTATTTTCACTTTTAGTATATTGTTCATGGTCTGCCCTGGGCGCCTGTCTAATGAAATATTTTGCCAAGAAAAGGTACATATTTAGCAAATCAAACACTTATATGTGGATAATATGACCACTGTTCTATAAAAAAAAAATCCTGGTCTTTCAAATGTCAATGCCAAATCGAGTATAAGTTACCATTCAACATATCATTTTGCCTTTGCCCATTGACATGTTTAGGTAGGTAAGTTACTATTCTATATCAACCACCAACCTGTTATAACCATCCATTCAGTTTGTTCCATCCTGCACTACGAATTCATGATAACACCAAAAATGACACCACCATGCCAAGCTTTAATGTCACCAATAAGAACACGGGTTCTAACTCATCAATAATCTCCATCCAAGACCATAATTTCTATAAGACCAGTACATCCCATTTCATGCATAAAAATTCCCAGCCAAATATTTTGAAGTCTTTCTCTAACTGTTTCATTACAAACTCATTCCACTCATCACTGTCTTCACCTGTACATCTACTGGTCTTCTTCTCACATATTCTAAATTCCATTTCAAATATATTCCTCTTCTTTTCAGATGTTCAACTTTCTAATTTAAAAGTTTCTTCTATGGTCACATACCTCAATTACACACATATTTTGCATATGCTAGAACTTAACTACACAAAACTTAATGAAGTTGGTCCTATAGCTATTCAATTCCAACAAAACTTCCCTTTTAGATTTAAAAGGAACTTTCCAAGATCAAAATGTGCAAGCAAGAGAATAAAAAAATCCCAAGATAAAAAAATGGAGGTTGATCAATTGACTTCTGTATTTGGATGTTTTTATTTATCCAAAGAGGAAACCTTGCACTAAAAATTTCACTATATTGAAGCAATTTCATACTATAGGGTTTCATAATTCAAAAAACATTTTCCTTTCTCAACAAGAAAAATTGAATGAGTTGATAGGAGGATTCCAATGGTCCCACCCATGCACCTCAGAAGAGAATCAGAAACAAAATCCTCCATTCAACCATAGTTCTAAAAGACGCGAAGCGCAAAAGGTCCTGGAGTCTGAGACGCGAGGCGCACGAGGCGAGGCGCGCCTTTTAGAAAAAAGACTCAAAATCTTATAAAATCATAAAAAATATCAAATTATCAATAATAACACATGCATATCATTAATGATTCATTATCTTCAAATTCTAAACTAACAACATCAAAGTTGATTCATTCATCATGCAAATTCTAAACTAGAAATATCATCAAAGTTCAAACTTAAAGTCTCAAACTCAAACAAGTACCAATCATCATGCAAAGTTCTAAACAAACATATAAACACTACAAGTCCACAATCAATAAAGAAGTTTTAATCATCATCATCACCATACCCTTCACCAAATTGAAAATCATCATCTAATGGTGCCATATTTCGCTCATCCCTGTTATTCTTCTTCTTTTGCATGTACTCTCCAATCTCTTGTTTTACTGATGGAGGACATTTTGGACAACCTTTAGTATTCTCCACAATCAATAAACACTATAAGTCCGCAATCAAAAAAATGTTTTCATTTTGAAAAATGTTATTTTTCTAAGTCTGGAAGATTATCGCATTTTTTTCTAAGTCTAGAAGTTTAGCGCATTATAAGAAGACATATAAGAAAATGTTTTCATTTTGAAAAACTATCTCCTGATATTTTGATAGCTAATATTCATTGTTGTCAAAATGATTTTTAATGAATTTTTCAAGAAATAGTAGGTATGTATTTTGGGGGTGGTAAAATCGTTAAATCCTGAGTTTGTACTAAAACCAAAATTCTATTTTCTTATTGTTATGGATTTTGATTTTTTAGATTTTTTTATTGAATCCAAATGGGGGGTACTTTCTTATTTACATTTATGTATTAAAGTAAATGGAAGGTAAAATATAAATAAAAGAAAATATGGACATTTACTTAATTAAATTAGGTTTCATACCTAGGTTTCATAAGAAGAGGGGAGGAATTGGGCTGCCTAGGTTTTAATTAAACCTAGATTTCATGAGGCGCGCCTCTCGTCTCGGCGCCTCACCATGCAAGGCGAGCAGCTCACTGAAATCCCCTCGCCTCGACCAAGGCGAGGCGCTAAACTGGCGCCTTGCGCCTAGGCGCACCTTTAACAATTATGCATTCAACATTTCTCAAACATATTAACAAAATGCAAAAAATGGTCCAAGAATTGCTGACTTCACCCTAAGACCAACCACAAAATCAAGCGAAATCTATTCTTCCATCAAAAACAGGCTCTACACAATATTGGAATGTGCTTCAGTGATGCTTACTTGGGATAATCAACATTAATAAAGCACAAGGCACCAAAAAACACTTCTTCCTTTTACTAACCCTTACTGCTCCAGGTTCAAAATCTAGGTCTCTCATTTCAGTTTTTCTATTTTTCTCTCTTCTCCATTTCTCCTCTGTTCTTGTCTTTGCTCATTTCTTCTTTTTTATCTCCTCCATTCTCCACCCAAATAACATCCTGCTCTCTAAATTCTCCTTCTGTTCTTGACCTCATTCTTATACTATTCGACTGAGGAAAGTTTCATGTGAGTGAGGTCACAATTGTTCCAACTAGACTGCACTTCTTTCCATCTCAAATATTACTTTCTTCCTTGACAAGCCTATCCTGGTGAGTCCTATCAAGCAACCATAAGAAAACTACACCCCAAGAATGTCCATAAGACTAAACCTTTTAAATGAGGTCTTAAATATCCCAAATGAAAACAACAAAATATTTGGCAACTGCAAATATATCCAAAAAGTTTTTCATGGCCATACACAACTTGAATGTTTATATTTTCATCCATCTAAACAAAAAACTGAGCAAACTTTTTCCATTCTATCTAAGCTACATAAATGAGCTAAAAACTAAACCATAACAAGATCTGAAATACATAGGGAAAACAGAAAAATGGGATTTCTCTTTCACACTCAAATAATACTGCAAACCTATACTTACCCCCAGACGATAAGACCCAAAAGTAAGAATAACAGCATTTGCATCTTCAACCATTTGGTCTGTGTAACCTCTCTGGCGAGTTAATTGCTTCACCCAACATTTCACAACCTGCAATACAAGAAATTTATAGCGATCAATTTATTAACAACTGAAGCTGTTCAAAAAATTCAACACAAACATCAATTGGGAAAAATCAAGCCAATGACCTCATAAGATAGAAAAGCAACATGCAGTGTGACAGATATTTTGAGCTAATATATTAATCAAGTATAGCTGACAGCCAATAGCTTATCAATTTAGAAAAGCTGTAAAGCTACCAAAGTCAAAAGTGATATGATTTACAACAGCCTGCCAGAAATTGTTCTTATTAAGTAAAGAGACTTCACTATAACAAGATTAAAAATAAAGTTGAGTTGAGCCTCCATGCCATTAGGTCTACGCAATGAACCACTACAGAAATTCATTTACACAAAAAACCAGAATTACAATTGCAGCATAGGCAGCAAAACTTCAAATAAAGTAATGTTTCGTTTTTTCCTATAAAGGTACCAATTGAGAATAAAACTCAAAAAAAATTACTCTCAACCTGGATTTTCCAGTCAAAAGGAAACTCAAAGTCTCATAGTTGCCTAAGCAGGACCAAAAAATCATTTGAAAGAGGCCTCAACTTCTTCTTTGTCTAGGTAAAATATTTCACCATGCAAACAAAATTTCAATTGCAGCATATGCAACAAAACTTCAAAAAGAAGTAATGTCATTATTTTCGTATATCAACATCAATAAAATAAATGACTCAAAAGGTGGATTATTAAGTCAAAAACCAACATAAAGGCTCAAAATTCTTAAAAAAGAGTATCAGAATAATAAAGATGCCTCAACTTCTGGTTTTCCAGATAAAAGATTCCGCTACAAAACAATTGACTTCAGAACCAAACTATACAAGTTGTGAGCCTTTCTGGGTTGAAATAAGAAATCAATGCCTAACATGATGCCGGGACCTCAGTTCATTTTAATCTCATGGTATTTAGGCTCAGCTAGAAGTGCACAAGGAAAAGATATCTGTCCTCAGCCCCAGATCAATGTTATCTGAATGACTTGCAAGCCCACTATGCTAATTAATGAAATCAGGAGAATTACTTATTTCAACCCACGTCAATTCTAGCTTGAGTATATTAAAAAAGGAGCACACTGAAATACCAAAGAACTAGATTGTGAGGATACAATCAGAATGATCAGCATTTACATTTCAGTAAGACATCTATATGGCATTGATAAAATAGATGCATCTGCAGGCATGAAAAGTATTTGAAGCAATAGTATATTTAATTGCAAAAATTTGCCTTGATATTATCTATCATTATTCCTTCGCTAGATCAAACACCATCTAGCGAAGGAATGAAGACAATTGATATAGTCATGTTCGATCACATAGTTGATCTTGTAAAGCCAAGCTATACAACACAAAAACACAACTTAGCCCTTATATTATCTACCTATCAAATAAAAAAAAGAGGTGGCACCTGCTTTCTTTTCTCCAGAAAAAGGATTTTATCTCATATTCACTTTAATCAGTTCCTATGGCAGTACAGTTGCAATTTTGTACTCTTACTTTCTATTGCATAATCCATTACATGGATAAGGACCAAAAAGTTTCTGGAGGTTATGGTGGTGGATTGACAGTTAGCAAGGGCAACGACTGAACTGGGACAAGCTCTTGCCACTGTAAGGCAATGCTAGCAGAAATGCTGCTAACTCACTGCTAGGCAGTAACCGAATGGGCAAGTTTCTAGCACAGCCTCAAGGAGGTGATAACTATAATAATAGAACAGCCACCAGAGAAGGCTCTTGCTTTTTCATATATATGAAACTATGACTCAACATTGTTTCTCATTTGACATCTCAACATCAAAAGCAGAGGGCATGAGCTGCTTACTGGTGCATGAGAACCTTTATACATTAGATGTTCAGATGTCTGCATGCCTTTTATAAAGTAGACCAATACACTATAGGAGAGACAGCATGACCTTGCTGCTATGGAAATAAAACTGCGTTTGATTACAACAGGCTCTTTTCTCTAAATACTCACTGAATCCTTTTTTATCATAACAGTGTCTTTACATTCATTCTTAACTTATTTCTAGAGCTTTTGTCTTCTTAATAATTTCTTCAAACCCAAAAATATAAGTCAACATTTCTACTGTTCCAATACTAAATGAGATTTTGAGCCATTCTCTCCCTCAATTTTCGCCTTTCATTTATTATATGTCCATAGGAACTCTTGGTTTTTTTTTTTTAAACAAAACCTTTAATTTACTTGTTTCCTCTATTTGCCTTGGATTCTCCACATACAGTGCATCTACTGTTTGGTGTATGGTGTGTATGGCGGACATGAATTGAACTTCTGTAATAGGGTTGGTGTAGGCCCCCAATAATCTAGAATCTTAAATTGGCCCTCTGCCTTATGCTTTGGCCTATTACTTATATAGAGCTAGAAACATGCTTCTAAGAAGCAACAATTATTTCCATACGAGGATATACCATGTACAGTTCAAAGTCATGCCCCATATCGTCCATTTATGTAACTGGTTGAAATCAAACAAGCAAAACCCAGTATAGGCTAATCATGCAAAACATTAATGTTGAAGGACAAAGCACTACTCTTTTGTGAGTCATGGACACAGATAGAAAATTATGTTACAAAGCAATGTCACGGTAGACAAAGAGAGAATCCTTGAATCAGTGTAATACAAGGATGGACAGAGGAAGCAAGAGAGGGGAAGAAGAATTAGAAGAGCGAATGAGGGAGAAGAGTATGAGAACAGAGAGAGTAGTGGAGAAAAAGTTCTTAATCATTCATATCCTCTCTCCATCAGTGGAGGAGTTAATATACTCGCTCAGTGGGGAGAATCTCGCCCATGCAAGCGGTTACAACCGATTACCTCAGATCCATTCCCTAACCAATTCCTTTGTCTTTTCCTCAGGCCTTACACATGGCCAGACATCTAACCGAATGCTAGTTGTAGCAGAAATATTCTAACGGAAGTAAGGAATTACAACGAAATAGAAAATTAACTAGGCTAAAAGCAAAAGTTTAAAAGTAGCCGCAGCAGGTTCGTGACAACTTTCCCCCCTTGAGACGTTTCTTGTGTTCAAGAAACGCTGAGGAGGCTCGCAGCTCTCGGAAAACGTTGCAGTAAGCTTGGAAGATATTCCCAGGTGTTATTGTGAGTGTCCTCCTGCCCCTATTTCACCAAAACTTGAATGAGGGGAACCCCTTGGTTGTAAATCACTCTTCTATCCATGATAGCCTCGAGCTCCTTCTGATCATCCTTCTCCTTCTCCTTCTCCTTAGGTAGTGTTGGCAAAGCTGAATTGACTTGTTCGATTCCGGTGGATTTCTTAAGGAGAGATACATGAAAAACTGGGTGTATGTGGGTACCTTCTGGTAGCTGGAGTTTATAGGCCACTTTGCCTATCTTTTATGTGATGGTGAACGGGCCAAAGTACTTAGGGCTTAATTTAGTGACGGGTTGTTGGCTAATGGACTTCAAATGCTGGTACCTTAACCGCAAGTATACTTGCTCGCCCACCTCAAACTCTCAGTCACTTATCTTCCGATCCGCGAATTGTTTAACCTGTTCCTGGCAGAGGCCAACTCTTGTTTTAGTTGCTGCACCACTTCCCTCCTCTGCTGCAAGTAGTCATCCACTGATAATTCCGTAAAGGGGCCCTCTTATAGCTGGCAGCAATGGGGGTTTCAACCCATACAATGCTTCATAGGGAGACGTCTTTAAGGCTGAGTGATAGGTGGAATTATACCACCATTGGGCTAGGGGAAGCCACTTGTGCCAGTGCTTTGACTGCATGATACAAATGCATCTCAAGTAGGTTTCTAGTACTTGATTCACTCGTTCCGTCTGCCCATCCGTTTGTGGATGGTAGGCTGTTGAATATTGAGCCGGATTCCCATGGACCCCATGAGCTCTTGAAAAAATCGGCTGGTAAAAACCTTGTCACGATTTGAGACAATGGTTCCTGGTACTCCATACTGGGAAACCACCCTGTCAATGAACAACCGAGCCACTTCCTTGGCCGTGTAGGGGTGAGCTAACCCAATAAACTGGGTGAATTTGGTAAACCTGTCCACCACCACCATCACACTGTCTTTTCCTTCTGACTTAGGCATCCCTTCGACAAAGTCCATGGCCACGCTAGTCCAAGCTTTGTCTGGTATAGGCAGAGGTTGTAGGAGGCCCAGGTAGGCCACATTTTCCAACTTACACCTTTTGCATGTATCGCACTCTAACACAAACCTTTGGACATCTCCCCTCAAGTTAGGCTAGTGGAATATCTGCTTAATCCTCAGGTAGGTATTCTAGATGCCAGAATGCCCACCCACTGGTGACTCATGTAGAGTTTGCAATATCCTCTGTTTGAGGTTTCCTCCCTTCCCTATGACAATCCTCCTCTTGTACCTCAACAACCCCTCTGTTAAGGTGTAACCGTCAGCCCTTCTCGGCGATACCACCACTTCTAATGTCTTCTTCATCTGCTCATCCCCAGCATAGCTATCAATCACCTCTTGACACCACGCCGACACTACTGCAGTAATTGCTGAAGTGTTGCCCTCTTCTTGGCACCTTGATAGGGCATCAACTACCACATTTTCCTTGCCCCTTCTGTACTATATAGAGTAATCGAACCCCATCAGCTTAGCCATCCCTTTTTTCTGCAGTTGAGTGTGTAATCTTTGCTGAAGTAGAAACTTGACTCTCATGATCTGTTTTAATAATGAATTTGCTGTCTTCTAAATAATGCCTCCATTTCTCCACTGCCACCAGCACTGCTAAGAACTCCTTTTCATAGATACTTTGCCCCAAATGCCTTGTGAGCCTGGCTCAAAAATGCCAACGGTCTACCCCTCTGCAGGAGAACTGCACCAATGCCTACACCACATGCATCAGTTTCCAGTGTAAAGGGTTCGTTGAAATCAGGTAACCCTAGAATGGGGACTGTTCCCATTGCTTCCTTGAGCTTTTGGAAAGCCTCCTCAGTCTCCTCTCCCCACTTGAAATTTCCCTTCTTCAATAGTTCTGTTAGTGGCAGACTCAACACCCCATAACCTTTTAAAAACCTCCTGTAATACCCGATTAGACCGAGGAATCCCCTTAATGCCTTAAGGGTTGTGGGTTTGGGCCAATTGAGCATAGTTTCGATCTTCTTCGGGTCTGTTTTCACCCCTTCACCAGAGATCAGATGACCCAAATATTCAACTTGGTTTTGGCCAAAAGAACACTTAGACCTTTTGATGAACAATTGATTGGATTGGAGGACCTCTAGGGTAGTTTTCAGGTGCTTTAAATGCTGGTCAAGAGAAGGACTATACACAAGAATATCATCAAAGAAGACTAGTATAAACTTCCCCAAATATGGTTCAAAAATTTGGTTCATAAGAGATTGAAAAGTGGCTGGGGCATTGGTGAGCCCAAAGGGCATCACCAAGAACTCAAAGTGACCATGATGGGTTCTAAAAGCAATCTTATGGGTGTCTTCAGGCTTCATCTTGATCTGGTGGTAACCGGATCGAAGATCCAGCTTGGAGAATATGGTGGCATTGTGTAGTTCATCTAGGAGATCTTCTATTAGGAGTATTGGGAACTTGTCCTTTATGGTGATGGTGTTTAATTGGCAATAATCCACACAAAAACGCCAGGTCCCATCTTTCTTTTTAACTAGGAGCATCGGTGAGGCGAATGGGCTATGGTTGGGCTTTATGAAGGACTGGTTCAACATTTCTCTAACCATTTTTTCGATTTCTGATTTTTGGGTTGGCGAATACCTATAGACCCTGATGTTTATGGGTTCTGAATAGGCTAATCATGCAAAACATTAATGTTGAAGGACAAAGCACTACTCTTTTGTGAGTCATGGACACAGATAGAAAATTATGTTCCAAAGCAATTCATCAGACATGAAATTACAAGACCTTCAACGGCCAAAGACAATCAATCAGCAGTACAATTGGCATAAGCCAGTGCGTAGCTTAAAACACCACCCTTTAAAGTATCCTCTGAAATAAAAATAAAATCTAAGAGCATATCCCAGAGTCCATATGACTAACCAAACAGGTAAACTAATTAATCACCTCATCAATACGCCCAAGCACGGCTCCTCTCCTCGCAGCGTCATCATTGCTCTCATAATGCCCCGAATCAGTCAAGAACTTCACAAGATTAAGAACAAACAATCAGAAATTCTCATCTTTGAACTATTCTTTTCTTCTATTCACGAGTACGAGCTACTATAAACACCTACCTTCTCCAATTCCGCATTCCGTTGAAAATCCGCCTCCGACGGACCGGCAAGAGATATCGGCTTCGTGACACCGTACTTCTTCGTGATTACCGGCTGTGACAGCAGCGGCGGTGGCGGCGAAGAACCATCCAGGTTCTCAGGCCCCACCATCTTGGCACCAGAAAAAACCCTAGAAAATATCTGCGCACTTCAATCAGAATTCCACAACAATCCAACCATAGAAAACACAGATCCAGCCTCACAAGTAAACAACATCCACACACGACAACTCCTCGTCGCCCCAGACGAAAAGACCAAAATCAAACAGTTGAAATTCACACGCGCAGATACGAGATCTACCGTACACGTACACGCACACGCAGACACACAAACAAATATCTGAGAGAGAGAGAGAACCAGATTCAGGCGCTCCAGCGAGAGGCAATCGAAGAAGAAGAGGGAAGAGGTGGATCGGAGGTTGCAAGAACCGGGTTCATCGGAGCGGTTTTATGAGATTCCGGTGGGTGAATGGATTTTTAAGGCAGCGTTTGGAGGAGCGGTCAAAGAGAGTTTTCGGATTAAAAGATCGTGTGCGATCTCTCTGGCTCGAGCTAGCTGTTCTCGTCTTTTCCCTCCCACCTGTCAGCCGATTTTTTCTTTTCTTTTTTTTTTTTTTTAAGTTTTCGTCTTCCCTCTTATTTAAACACATTAAATAAATTGCATTGACCAGCCCCTTAGTTTTGCTAAAACACCCATGCCACCCCTTGTTTCAATAAAATTATAAACCTTCCTCCCAACTCTTAGGCTTAGGCGCTAATACACCGCCCCATAAAAATTGGCCAAATTTGACATTTTTTACAATTTTACCCCGACACCGACGATCACAATAATTATTGGTTTTGCCTCTTCATTATCTTATCTCATTGTCAGTTACAATAATTATTATAGAATTTTATTTTAAAAAAATAAACTTAGAGTTTATCTGGGAACTAAGGTAAGGTTGGTTGAATTATAGATAAGTGTTTGATAAATTTATTAAATTGAGTTGAATTATAATATTAAAAGAACAAATGGTATATAACTAAACTATAACCAAATATATAATTTACATAGGAGTAAAATTAAAATATTATATTTCACCTAAACAAACTACCAACACATTCAAAAGAATGAGTTAATAAGTTGTCGTGCTAAAAATACAAAACTTATTACATTTGGGACAAATCCAACTCAATTTGTCTCGTACTCAATCACAATCAAAGCTTTAATATGTTGTGTTATTGTCAAGATATAATAATAAATTTATTTAATAGAAAACATCATCGTCTAGTCACTCGAGTTTACAAGGAAATAAACAATTAGAAGACGCGAGAGAGTTTCCGTACAAACACTCCGATACTTAAGTCAAGTATTATAGATTTTGAAAACTCGAAAATAGTATTTATACCAGTATAAAAAATATACATTTTTTAAAATAAGTGTCTACATATTTATAAAAAATTATAAAGTAATACAAAGTAGTTCAAGATTAATATTTTTATAAATAACATCTATCTTGACTTTTTTTAACTCTATTAGGATTATAATTCTTATCGATAACGTTTATATTTAAATTTAAGATTTAATTATTAAAAGATTGTTAATACATCTAAAATATTTTTAAAAGATTAATAAAGTCATGATTCACTGATAAAATAAAATTTTGATAATTTTTAAATTCAAAATTCAAATATTATGAAATACAAAAAAAAAATTAAAATTTGTTGTAACTTTTTGTTAGATTCATTTAGTTTGCTTATAAAAAAATATATTTGGGAGAAGGAAACCTTTCTTCACACAAGGCAGCGTGTTCCGTTTCGCGCGTCGTTCCCGCCCATCGCCGCCGATATTCGCCGCATTCGATTCCGATTCGGATTCCTTCTTCACTTGCATCGCCAGGTGTTTGGATTCTTCGGCGTTTGGTGGAAAGCACGATGCTCTCCAGCATGAGAATCGCAACATTTCGAGGGGTCCAGGAAGCTGCGCGGCAGCGGCGAGGGGCGAGAGTAAAGGAGGAGGAGTTGGAGGTGAATGTCAGTATCTGGATCGAAGAACAGCTGCCCGACGATCATGAAATTATGGTATTTTATCCCGAGTTTCTTAACTAAATATGCATGCGTTCGTGTGTGTTGTCCTCTTATCTGGCTAAGCTGTCCGTGGAACTTGGTTTTGTGAATGCAGAAGTCGGAAAGGGAAACATATGGTAGGATAAAAGAAAAAGAGAATTCATTCCTTTTCTGATTGACTGGATAGGAAATTGGAATAAAATTGTTGACTTACGTTTGTGTTGGAAGAAAAATAGAATTTAATTCCTCTTCTGATTGACTGGATGGGAAATTGGAAGAAAATTGATGACTTAAGTTTGTTATTAATGTGATCTCCTTGAAGTTGGAGTTTGATAAAAGGATTTGTTTCTTCTGAAATTTTAATGTTTTATCACCTGCATATAGAGTAAGAGAGTTTAACCTCCGGTAATGCTGTATCATATCTTCAGGAGCAATCATGGGATGCTTGTGGGGTTACAGTTTGAATGCCACAAGTTTAGCCTTTACATTTCAGAAGTTACAATAGGATCATTGTGTGAAAGTTCTTTGAGCAGTATGCTATTCCTCAGAGATTATACATTGAACGAAAGATACTGTGAAGCTGCTTTTCAATGTTTACGAATTCCAAAAGCACCATTGGAATATGCACGGAGCTTGTCTTGATCGAAAAGGGAAAAAAGGAGTTCTTGATAGGTTGGGTTCAATATCTCTTTCCAAGGATCTTGTGGTAAATCAGATTATAAAACGTAATTCTGGGAAGAGCTGAAAATGAACTACAAAAAGATAGCCGTTTTATCGTTCAACTCACTAGGTATACATCTTCTCCATTCCCTCCCTAACTGCCTTGTGCAAGTGACATTATCAGAATTTGGATCACCCCGGCATTTACTTAAGCTAGTTTGATTTGATCATACTGGAACTGACTCTATAAGCATCAATTATCTGTAGTTGATTGATGAATGATGATGTAAATGTTAAACGTTGTACTTTCTCTCAACCATGTCACAGGGCATTGCAGAAACAAGACATGTCGCTGATCAACCAAAACCAAATTTCTTCAACTACTGCAAAATCTCTGAGACCTTGTTGAGGGATGACAAAGTGATAGCCATTGGAAAGGTAAGGACCATTAGGTCACTATTTACATCTTTTCTGTACTTGCTGTGTCTCTTATATAAGCTACTATTTATTTTCCGAACCATATATTTGTTATGACTTGTAAACTTTAATGCTGCAAGATACCCTCGTCTAGCTGTTATACACATTTTGGAGATTAGATTTAGCAGGAAAAGATGGAAATTTTGCTAACGTCTCTCCTGGAGTCATCTTACCAGTTTTTCTCTTTACCTTTTTGTCATTCCTGTTATGCAATGTTTGCGGTACGGTAAATGCTATATACTCTCTTTACTCATGGTTCCTAAAACCATAGATACAAATTCTATCATTTAGGGCTGCTCGACAAAGCTTTCAATTTTCTATTTCTTTTTTCAGTTCTTATTTTCCACTTAGGATAAAAGTTTTCCTCTGTTTACTCTCTTGTGTTTAGACTGCATAATTTCCCCTTGGTTGAAACTGAATGCATTTCACCCTGTTGAAATTTATGGTTCTTCCACTAATTTATGCTTCTTCCAGGATCTTATATGAAAATTAGCTATACGGGCACACATGACATCTCAATGTAATGCTGCATAATTTTCCAGATCAGGCCTAGACTTACATATTTGGGGGCTATTTAGTTCTGGAAAACAACCTTAGTTTTCCAGAAAATCACCCTGTAGAAAATAGAAAATTAGAAAACATGTTAAAAATACAAAAACTTTCTAAATAGAAGATGGAAAATCTGGGTTTCAATTTTCCAAATTTGAACTGAAACTAGAAAACTCATCAAATGTTGATGAATTTTCCAATTTTCTCTCATTAAATTTTCATATTCAGAAAGCGTGATTTTCCAAAATATTTTCCCCCTTCCCTCCCTTCATCCATCTCTAATTTTTTAAATTATGTTTTATGCAAAGGAGTTATTTATCAGGAGAATTCCCAAAAAAAGAAACATAAAACTTAAAAAATTACGTTTACAGACAGATTCTGCCACCCAAAAACAAATCGATGAACCGATGTATCACCTTAATTAGAAGATTAAACAAGCGATTATATCTTGAAATAATTGAAGCAACCACTCGTGATCACCATCAACAGTATCATTGTGATTATGCCTAGAAAGAAATGTCTGTTTTCATGCCGATAATTTGCAGTGATCTTTGTCTTAAATTTTTTGCTGTTGATTGTTAGATAACAGCCATTGGTGATGGTGAAAATGGTAGCAATAGATCAGACAAGGCAAAAGCTGTAAGACAAGGTGACTTGTAATTGCCAACAATGAGGAAGATTATAAGATGAAGATGAAGCTATCAGGTTCAAAGTTCAAGCAATGAACTTGCACGGGTCTGGGAATGGCTGCAGCTTCTCATTCATCATGGACACAGTTCTCTACTTTTACAGTTATTATACATTGATAAGCTTTTCTTTTTCAATGTATACATCATGAACATGAATAAGTACATACTTTTACATTGAAATTTTTTAAAAATTTTGGTTTCATCCAAAACATGATGTTTGATGTCATGAAATGTGTGTATTTACTTTGAAAATATATTTACTTGATCGAGCACAATATACTCCTTTCTAACCAAGTGAAGATCAATACACTGTCAATGATAATAGATATAAAATATATACACACACACATGCACTAGATAATAATAGACAAAAAAGTACATAATTCGCTACAATTTACTTATGTAGTTCTATTATAACAAAAATAAAAAATCATGTCAATTTTATACAGTTAACTTGATGGTAAGAGATTATATTATTTTTTTTAAATCAAATTTCAAACTTTTTTAAAAGTGACTTTACATATAAATTTTTATTTATTTATTTGGTGCGCATTAATTTATGTGCTATTATATGCAATGTTATTAAGTGTTACATATATATATGTATATATATATATATACACCTGATTTGAGACACTTTCTAAGAACTTTTTTAGTTAAATGCTAAACTTGAAATGGGGAGAGAGAGAGAGAGAAGAAAAAGGGCAGCCACAACCACAATCCCCGCTGTTTTTGGGTTAGCACCATGTATATGTATAAACCCATGGCCCTGCCTCTTCTTTCTTTGTTTCTCCAAGTTGGGATTCAGCTTTTCTGAAACATTTTTTATCAGAGCAAGAGCCAGCGATCATGGGTCTCTCAACGCAAGATGGAAGAGTCACTGCCGAAAACTGAACCCAAGGTATGGTTACAAGGCAACAGAACAACATATCTAGCCGTTATCCCACTATGTGGGGTTGGCTACATAAATTCTAGACTTCTATGTGGGTTATATCCCAATAGATAGTTTGTTTAGAATTCATATTTGGATCCGACTAAGTTTTACGCTGGCTGTCGGCTACCTAACGCAACCCTCCTCCTTTATCCGGGCTTGGGACCGACAGTGGATAATATCCCCTGACGGAGTAATGATGAAATGAAGTTTAAACACCATCTTCACATGGAGAAATTTCATGAGATGGTGGTGAATGAAGATAATTGATATAGTTGTGTTCCATAACTTAGTTGACATGGTGAAACCAACAAGTACAATATGGAAACACAACACGTATGGTTACAAGCAAGGGCGGAGCCAGGATTTTGATTGAGTGGGGGCAAACTTAAATACAAAAAATATAATTTTAAAAATAAAATAATAATAATAATATTAAAATATATATATATTTTTTACAATTGGTCTTTACAGCTTTTCATACTATAAATTACAATTGTTCAAGAAAATTACATTAATTATTTGAATTTTTAGACTCGTCATGACCACAAAAAACTAGTTCTTACCGTAGAAGAAATTGAATACAATCAAATGATGCACTTAAACGAATTTAATAATCACACAGTATTTGTTCTAAATGTTTAAAGAAAATTATTTCAATATTTTACTCTTGATTCATTAAAGTTTTATAGTTGTTTTGAGTTTAATTGTGTACACTATTAATATCTCAAACATAAACTTAAAGTTTATATATTTTTTTTAAATTATTGAACCATTTTTTCATGAAAGAATCACCATCTCCTTGTTCCACATTATTTGTTTTAAAAAGATAACAGTGCAAGCAAAATGCGACATCTTTGCTTATACTATTCCAACTAATCACCAAATTTATTGAACAAAACTAGAATGAATTGTTTTGATTTTGAGGCTAACACAGACCTCTTTGCAAGTAGGTTTTTTTAATTTGATTTTGAAAATTAATATTGTAATCCATTATTGTATTTCTTAGACCGAAATCTATAAAAATTTGTGCAATATCAATTTGCACAATTCTTGCTTTGTTAATTTTTTTATTTTCTTTAGTATAATTCTCCATACTTACTTTCTTTACTTCACAATTTTTTTTAATACTTAATTTTATTTACATCATTGTAAAAAAATAAAATTATGAGCAAATTGTAAAAAATGTTGTGATAGTTACTACTAGCCCATTATATACTTATTTTTTTCAATACTTATTTTTTATTTCTAGTAATAAAATATAATATAATTTTTTTATTTTTAGTAGTAAATTATTGTAAAAAATAAAATTTAAAAAAAAATCTTGGCCCAATGGGGGCAACTGCCCCCACTGGGCCTCAGGTGGCTCCGCCCCTGGTTACAAGGCAAGATGTCACAAAAATGATCTGTTTGTTCGTAATTAGGAACCATTCTGTCAGATGTTTTTCTCTCCCCCTATATGATATTAGTCAGTTGTTTATGATTGAAATGCCTAATTAATGTTGTTTTTCTATTATTTTTTAGATTGGGTCAATACTGTGTGCATTCCAAAATTGTGCCATAAAATTGTATCTTGTAGGATTTTTACAAGATTTTTTGGCCTTGCAGTTGCATCATATTCATATCTTGGCGACTTTTCTAGAGTTGTTTACCAAATTGTTGGGTTTGTGTGTAATATACCATAACTACAACATTTTTGCACAGAATCACCAGAATGATGTGGCCTGTGGGAGTATCATTCTTGCAAATGTGAGCCAATTTGGCAGTGCTTCGATTCTCAATGTATATGGTCATTAACAACTATTATGATGCAAGACATAACCTATAAAACAAATGTAATCTGACCTGTACCAACAATGGAGCAGTTGATGCTTCGTGAGGGGTGATGCACTTGCAACCATGAAGGAAACCTGCTCCGGATGGTCTTCTGATGCTTAAATTAGAGTGAATTAAATAAAAAAAATGACTGAAATATTATGTTCAAAATAGGAAAGAAGACCTGCAAAAATATTTCTCCTTTTTACCCTTAATTATGGTGAGCGGCAAAAAGATCCCGTATCACTAGGATTCTAGAGTTAAGATGCTCTTGATTCAGTCATGATAAGGGTTGCCCTTGATTATCTTCTTGATGATGTACTTATTACAATTTCGAGATATTAAGATAGTTATTTGGGGTCTACCAAGTACTGTGATGAGATACAGTCAATGGCACTCACAGCTTATGTGTTAGGGTCTTACGCGTGTTTTCTTGGTAATTGGATCTAAGGTGTCTTTCTATCTACTTGTCAAGACTCAAGATGGTAGTGGCATAAGATTTCATGCAACATCAAGCTCCCTATTTCGTATGAAAATTTTGCGTAGAACTTCCTATTTGGGTATTTTATATCATAATCCTTTAAGCAGAACATGCTAGTGTTGGTTTTGTTTTGGGCTCTAATCTTGTTGATCATATTCTTCAAGAATTACTTTTATTTGTTAAACAAGTTGAAATTATTCTCCATTCTGAATCAAGTTCATGAGAACTCTTTATTTGTTCAAAAGTTCTAAATATTGAAGTGTGTTTCCAAATTTGTAGAAAGTGTTCGTCAAGGCCTCAAATCAGCTATCATCACCGCAGTTATTGCCGCTGTGCCTACTGTATGTGGTTATCATCTTCATTTCTATTCTTTCTTCTCAATTTACCTTTTTTTTTTAATTTTTCTAGTAGAAACACTTTACCCTTTCAATTTCAATCTTGGACTTTCACCACATTATACATTTTATTGTATATAAAAGTGTTAATCTGTTATGTAAATTCACCAAATTGATGTGCATTTCCATATATCTATATTTGCTTCAGCACTCTGTATCAGTGCTTGTTAGGCGGTCAGTCCATAGAGCCTTCTTAGGTCTGCTTCGGTTGTGTGAAAGAAACCATTTTTACTTCTATCAAGATCTTGAGGCACCAGATTAACACGACAGCAATAATTCAACATATTTTTCACAAAGAAGATGAATTCACTAACGAGCCCTTCAAATTTGGGTAGTTCCCTACTTTAGGGCAACCAAACAGGCCATGTGCATTGATCATGTTGTAAGATAAGAAATGCTTCCATCCATATGAGAGCACTATTTTTCAGCTCTTTGTTATTTTTTTTTAACCTTAAGTATGGGAAAAGAAAAGCTAGAAGTGTTCTTGGATTAGGTTTTTTCTACTCTCCTTAAAGCTTTGGGTGAAAGAAAAAATACAAATATTCAAAAAATAAGAGATTCAATCATTATCGTCACCATTATTTGTTGCACCTTATTCTAACTAAGTTGAGATCATGGCACAGCATTTATAATGTCAATTGACTTTCAAAAAGTCACATTGACAATACAAATTCATGCAAAAGAAGATATTCAATCCAGTTTAAAAATAAAAAATAAAAAAATTGGCACTAGACGAGATGAAGCTTTAATTGTTTTGAAGATTGGTTTTGCATGCTTTGTCTTTTGTCCCTATATATGGAAAACCAGATGATTTTATCTGTGTCTTATAGCCTTTTACCCTCTTTATGTTGTCAGTTGGTTGCGGTTACGACGATTCCTTGGGCGAAGGCTAACATTAATCATACCGGTCAGGCGCTCATCATCTCAGGAGGTGAATTCAGAAGCCCATCATTTTGCTAACCACGTTCCTACCTTTCTAATCTGACCTTTTCTATGATTTAGATGTATATAATCTGTCTTGCCATACTCTTTGATCAGAGTCGACTATGTCTCTGAATGACTCAAAGAGCTAGCTCAATAGCCTTTAACATACCAATTACCTTAACTGTTCATTATCTGTGACTAGATATTCAAATGGGTTGCCTAAGTTTGACACCCATTCTCGTTTGCTCGATCATGTGCATGTCTCTTGTTCGATTGCTTTTCACTTGAATATGGATTTTTCTTGACCATTCTATCAATTGGTAATAACAAAATACTATCCGAATGATGTGTTAATTAGTAGCATTTCTGTAATTACGAATCATCTTGATGGTGTTTCCCTTCTTAATTTACAGTCACTAATGAGTTATGAGAACACGATTAAAATCATAAGAAGAGGCAGGAACAACACCAATTTGGCAATCGAAACATCCTTGTTCATGACTAGAACTTTATCAATCGCTATGAATAAGGAAAAATCGATCGGTGTTTCCATGATTACCCGATAGCCTTGGAGAAATAATTTTTGTGCTTTTATTGTGCAGCATCTGTGGCTGCATACTTCATCACCGCCGACAAAACGATCCTGAAAGCCGCGAAGAAGAATGCTTCCTACGACAGAACTGCTTAGAATCCTGAATCTGATGAAGATCTGAGGGTAGCTTCAATGTTAATGTGTTCAACTTAGTCTGTATATATGGTGGCACTGGAGCTTGTTTTCCGAGTTGAATCAGTTCTGGATCATATGCAGTCTGTAGTATTACACATTGCTGATCTCTCTTTATGGCAACATAATAAATAAACTTGGTGCTCCTTTCAGTTATGATCATACATAATAGTCACTGGATGAGTTAGATTTTTTCTTTTTTGTTCTTCGTATTCAACTGGTTGAAAAAGAAAAAAATGGCATCTTAGGGTATGGATATGCCTCGAACAAGAACACAGAAAACCACCTCCTCAGCAAGCAAGAAAACTAACAGAGGAAGAATCGCTGGGGTGTTATTCTTTGGCCCTCAGGTTTTGTGTTCGAGCTCTAGCCAAGAGATAGTTTAACAGACAAGGGTGACCCTAAAAAATGAAAAATGTTTGCCGTCCTTACGTTTGCGGTTGTAATAGGGGTCCAAACATGCTTACTGGGTTCCTTGATTTACCTCTCTTGCTAAAATCATAGAACCGAACAATCAGGGACGCTCGTAATAGTGCGTTAACCAAAAAAGAGAACTAACAGCACAGACAAAACAAGAAAAAAAAAAACCCAGAAACTGGAACAAGAACTTCACACTGAATCCATAATCACAGGGCCTCCTGCACTAGACACCTGCTTGGCCTTCGCAAGAGCGTTCTTCTTTTTCGTTTCAACTGGGACTTAAACTTCACAGTAGCATATTCAGAACCCAATCTCTCAGTTCCGTCGGATGAAATGTCCATCCCCCTCCTCAACACGATCCCGTTTGCCCCTATTCTCTACAGCCATATCTGCCTCAAATAGACACTCCGCTTCCACTAGAAAAAGCAGTTCCTTAGGAGAGGAAATGTCCATATCCGCCTCCGAGAGAGAGAGGATAACCGATTTGCCAGCAACGCCCCCACATCACTCGGATGAACAGAAAGAACCGTAGACGCATGCTCAACAATCGCTATCAACGACACAAGGGAAGAGGACTTCCTAACATTCTCCTTGCGGAGCTCACCCATGTCAGCAACCTTGACATTGAAAGGCTGATCTGTCTAGGCTGGCGAGGGCATCGGGCCAAAGGATGGCCAAAAACTCAATAATGGGAACATATAGAGGGAACCCACTAATACTCAACTGGTATCCTCAAAACAGTTTGAGCTCCCTGGTGCATTTATCAATGCCCTGATACAGGTAAATAAACCTAGAGAATGTAGAGGACACATCCATCTCGACACACACCTTGGCAAAGCCCAATCTAGTCCTATCCTCAGTCGGAAAAACAGCATGGATGGGGCACCCTAAAGCACTAGCGACCGTCGCAATCCCTTCCTCGTCCCATCATTCCAACGGAATATTAGATATCTTGACTCATAAAGGAAGTGATGCGTGTGTCTCTTGGGACAAGTTCATACCCAAATCCCAAATTTTTAAGAGTAATGGACGACTCGCAAGGTGCCATGAACCGCCATCAAAAACTTTTATCATGTCTTCACTATCAAACCAAAATAAGAAGCAACCAGAGTTATTTGAGATTACCTCCATGAGACCAAATCTTTGCCACATTCTCTTGGCTAGAGATTGCACCACCGAAACGAAAGGCGTTTCTCAATGAAGTACCCAACCAGTGTACAGCGCGCAGTAGTTCAAGCTCATCAAGAACCGCATCAAGGAACCGGACACTAGGACAAACCGCCATAGCAGACCGATCCGAGATCTGCAACTGACCCGACAATCTCGGACCGATCCGAGATCTGCAAGAGGCGCGAATCACGGGGGCGATTAGAATCACTGGTGGCCGCCGCCGGCTGCCTGGAAATCGAACTCCCTCGCTGCTTAGGATTGTATTTGTATGAAGAAAAATGTACATCAAGATGATCAAAACAGAACCCTAAATCAAGCCATTGACATTAACCAATCTTATATATATATATATATATATATCTCACTTAACCACTGCAAAGGAACTAACTTCAAAAAGTTGAGCAGCCCTAAATCCCAATTCCCTTTCTTCGACAATGCAGACAAAACTGATCACACACAGGCAAAACCATACATAACATATATATATATATATATATGTGCACATATAGTTTCAGAAAGAACTATCACAAGCATTAATAATCTTCTCAGCCACCTTTTCTTTGACCTCTTCCAACTGTTTCTTCATCAAAACCAGTTCTTGAATATCATCACACCCATCAATCTGCAGAGCATGCAGCCACGAACTCATCTTTGTCATGTTCATGGCCGCGGAAGAATCCTCTCGCCCAGTAGTAGTGTTCGCCAAGTACCGGTCCACGATGGCGCCGAAGGACGGGTCGCCGTGGGTGTAGGGGCGGCCGGCCGGCGAGAAGGCGATGACGGCGACGCTGGCGGCGGCGAGGGAGTGGAGCTGGCCGGCCTTCTTGAACAGCCCCTGCCGCCTCTTCGAGAACGTCACCATTCTTTGCTGCTCCTTCTCCACTCTCTTGATCTCGATCTTCTTCTTTCCCGTCCCCATTGATTTTCTTCTTCCTATCTCCTTTCTTGATACACAAGCTTGGTTGCTTGTAGTTTAAGTAATAAGGGTACAAATACCTTAAATCCTTTCTTAATTTACGGTATTTATAATTTTGTGTGTGTATATATATATATTAAAAAGCAATTATTAATCATAGTGTTAAATAAGGGTACATTATGTCTAAGGGATCTGTCATCTAGCGTCTAGCACTACATGGCAGTCACTTGATGGACCCCAAACCTTTGGCGACCGGTTGCTATGTTTTGCATTATTTTTATTATAAAATGAAAATAAAGCATTATAGTTTACAGTTTTAAAATGTACAAAATTTAAGTAATGTAATGCTGAGTATTAAACATATGTCATTTGTAAGGTGAAGTGGTGGTTGCAAGGCTTAACTTTGTATGTTGTGGTGAAATTAGGGTGACAAGCTTGTCACAGTAGCAGTAAATATGGCTCAAATTAAACATTTCTTAGTAAGGGTTTCATAGTCATATCTAAATAAGATTGTTAAGCTCGTCATTCTATCTTTTTTTATTAGAAAAAAAAATTATAATTTACAAATTGTGATGCCTAGAAGTATTCATATAAAATTTAATGAAAAAATAAAATTGATTAATCCCAAAAAGCATCGTGATTATAATGACTTTTAATCTTAAATTGAACCCAAAATCATAGATGCAAGGGGTTACATCCCTCAAAAGCTTATAGATAATGTACATATCAAAAGCTAGCTAAAGCACAAACCTTTTATTCATGACATCTATTTGTTACGAGAGATGAATTTTTTTGTCAACCAGAGTGGATAATGCAATGGACATCTGTTTCTTGGAAGCGAGTAGAATGAATTCACTAATGTTGAGAAAACAATAAGAAAACCCAAAACCCCCCTATCCATGTTTGGTATCATATCAGAACAGGCAAGTTCAGGACCGTAAACAGGTAAAACAGACTAGAGATAAAAGATATTGAGAGAGAGGCCACCGGCCATTTGGCTGGGGAAGATGGATGAGGCGAGCCCGTCGCTGTCTATCTTTGCACCTTTCCTATGGAGTGTAGATATACTGAGACCGACACCACACTGTTTCACATTCAAAAGCTGCCGGTTAGTTCAGTTGGAAGGACTTATCCCTATCACGAACAGTGCGAATGCAATTCGTGGGAAATTGAGGAACAAATGAATGAACATCAAACTTGTACTAGTATGTAGCAGGGAAATTGAGGAACAAATGAATGAACATCAAACTTGTACTAGTATGTAGCAGATAATGAGCAAAAGCCTAGGATATATTGTGGGCCCTCCCTAGAAGTACTTACGTTGAGCCAAGGAAAAAGGCAAGGGAGAGATGAAACCCAAATAGAAACACGGAAACAACTGCTGTCAGCAGCATCGCCACTGATGTAGAATACACCTGCGAGATTGATTTATTTAACTAAATGAGAATACAATAATTGCAAATCACATAATGCATAGGGAACCAAAAATAAATCCATCGCATCCAGGTATCCAAGCACATTTAATGACCTGGGTATCCAAAATCAGCAGATTAAAGTAGCAAGGTTTTCATTAATGCTACGAGGATCTACACTTGTCTGAGTTGTATGAAGTGGAAAGGGCAAGGTGATGTCATATACCTGTGTCTCTGTAAGTTTTATTTTGCAAAGTGAATCTACCTGTAACAACCTTATGCACATCAAAGCATGGAGGAATGTTGGACAAATTCTTGGTAACAAGAAATGATTTATTTGTTTTTTGGGTTTCTATGTTGAATGCCTCTAGGAAGCCCATACCGGTGACGTGTACTCATATCTCACGGCTCCTTTCCCTTCGCCTTTAAAATTGGACTATAATTATACATAGCTCGGCGACAATTTATCAAGAACATCAACACCAAGCCTTAATCTTATTAAGTGGGGTTAGCTACATGGATTTTAGTTCGTCAATCATCTCCTCCTCCTCCATCAGAGTTATGCATCATTTCTGAAGTACATAAAACTATTGTTAGGCCAATATGAAAACAATGTGCAACAGCAGTTATTCCTGGAAACAAAAATTTTGAACATGATAATTGATATCAAACAGCTCATAAGTGTTCTCTTGGCACTCAAAAAGTATTAATTTTTAGTTTCAACAACCCAAAAAATGCTGGAATATACTCCAGAAATCCTTCTGTGAGTTGTAAGATAAGGGAACAGAAAACTGTATGAAATCACCAAGCTGAGGTGACAAAAGCTATTTCTTCCAGTCAACATGTCTTAGTTCTTAGTGCTATAAAAAAGAGTGAATATAATAGACAACAAGCATCATTTAACACGAAGTACGAAAAAAGTATGTGAACTACTATGTTATGAGATAATTCATGGTAATATTCAACCGCACCTTCACAATATTGTCAGCATACTTCATGACCATTGACACGGCAATGCCACTGCATATATAAATATATTAATTTCTACCGGAGGAAATAAAAAATTGATGTTAATTGCATATTGACTATAGCATTACAGAACATGAACAATTTCCGCAGCATATTTTGCACATCTTGCAGTCTTCCTAAAATAATTTTCAACAATAAGAAAGGAAAATAAAAGATGTCAACGATATAATATAACCTTCAATGTTTAAGCCCATAGTTTGGAAGCATTCAAATGTTTTCATGCCGGAAATTAATTGAATCAATTGGGAGCATGAGTCACCTGAAAATGACTGGAGTTGATTTTACTATGAAGATATCAGCAGGAAACAACCAAGTAGGAATGGCAGTGATTGGGTTTGGACACCTACCCCTATCCTTGTCTAGCATCCCTATTGCTCTCCCAGTCCTTACCAGATAGGTATAGCCTCCATCTCAATCTCCATTAGGTAATGGTCATTCACTAGATGCCCATTAACTGGCCAATTTATGGCAATAGCTAGGGTGCTCATGAATCTGGGTAGACATGGGAATTGATCTAAACCAAGATGATTGTGTCAGTTTGGTTTGGATTTTTTTCCAACTTGATTTATTTCCAGTCCCATTTTTTGGATCTAAATGATATCGGACCAAGTCCAAGTTAGACCATTGGTTCTACCAGCCTAATCTAACCAACTCATATAAACAATATCGACGTCATGTTGCTTATTAATATGTTTTTTTGGGCTCCTCTGTTTTTCTTGAGGTTGCTTTTTTGTTTTCAGAATTTATGTTAAAATAGGTTCTATGGATTGTAAAATTTTGGTGTGCCGCAAGTTTTGTATTATAAAATTTTGATATGATTTTATAGATTGCGGAACCAAGACCCAACTCAATCAAACACAAATTTAATTGGGTTGGATTGGTTTGGTTTGGTTTTGCTTTGTGATTGGGTCAGTTTTAAGTCCAAAACTTCAGATCTGATCATGATTGGTTAGGATTTATATTTATATAATTCCCAAATCAACCCAACCCATGAGCACCCCTATTAGCAAGAGGAACGCACTTTTTTTTTTTTTTTTTTTTTGAGAGAGGGGAGGGGGGCTGATAAGGAACACTCTCTTGCTATAGGAAACCATCAAGAAAACTTTATGTATTGCCTTCCCCACTCTTCTACAAAAGGGGAATCATAAAATGTAAAACAAAATTACAGAACCAAAAAAAAAAAAAATCATGGCTATGTTTGTAACTTGGGCTTGTGTGGAGGAAAAGAAAAGAAAAGTAAAACAATAGAAAAAGTAAAGGAAATTTATAGAAACAGTAGAAAAAAACAATCTGAATATCTGGACTGATAAAGCTTGAAGCAAGATCAGAATATATTTGTAGATACGAAATATTTTATGTCCTAGAGAACTAAGTCTCATTCGAAACTGGAAATTCAGAAGTAGCAATAAGATAAGTTAAGAGGGATTATATCAATCAGTGATCTTACCTTAGAGCATGGTTAAGAATCATCAGAGTTGTAATCAACGAATATCCATGGAAGAACCCCCTGGAAGAGAAAGTTTACTCATGAATTCATTTAAGTTCCATTACATGAGAACTACACTTATCAAGTAATAAATTCTAGATGGCCAAGCTTGTCAAAGGCATATTGAATTCACTAGCCTATGAGGGTCGGTCACACTCACACACAATAGCAGATGGGGAAAGAGGAGTCAACAACCACCCCTTTTTAGTTATAAGAGCCAAACATCTCTTTTCTAAAAGTTTTAGGGCAACAAATGTAGAAATTAAGGTAGTGAAATAAACCTAAGCAGAACCAGTATGATCTGACAGAACTCCCAACCACACCCCAAAAAAGTGGGAAATACAGGTATATTGTTAAAAAAAAAAAAAAAGGCATAAATTCTAAGCCAGCGTTGATGAGGATCCTAGTTATCACCTAAATCATTTAACATAATATTTAAATTACAATCAGAAGATCACGTGATGCAAAGGGTTAAAAGCAAATCGAAAATTTTGTAGAGGTCAGGTCATCATGGTCTGATACAAGAGCTGACAAGCACAGAAAATTCTGGGAATTACTTGTTCGCGACAGCATCAAAATCTTGAATCAATATTGCAATTGCATTGAAGCCCATTCCACAGACATATAACCAGAAGTTCTGTACATTTATGTTCCTTGAAGGCCGTCTTTTAATTATAGCCTGCAGGTTAAAAAGCAAACTCTATAAGAATGACAGCATAATGCTTGGTTGAGATGTCCAACTAATTTCTTCTGCATCAAAGATCCTCTCAAGTGAATTCTAACTATACGCAAAACTGAAATCAAACCAGAACCTGATCAGATTTATTTGTTGGGCAATTCATTTGAGCACTAGTCATGCTTAAACATGAACTGCAGTTGCAGAAAACAAAAGGCAAGACACATGCTTAAAATTTTTTTACCTCTGTGTAAACTCCTGCAAAACCACTTAGAAGGGCCATAACCTGCATATAAATTACAGAATGTTACAAGACAATGTATGAAGAAACAAAAGAAACAAGCTTTTCTATTCAATTTGGTGAAATCAAACTTCAATATATCAAAAAACTCACAATGGCCATCACCCAACCTTGCAAAGGAGTTTGAAGTACTCGATCAGAACTGCACAAAACATACCATTCGGTAAGCAAAATCTGACAGACAGCAAAATGGAATTCCAGGTGATAAACAATTCAAAACTATGAGAGAAACAATATTTGTCCACCCTTGAATATAATTAGGTTAATTATGAAACTGACACAGAATTTCAAATCACTGAAGAAATAACTTCAAGTAAAAGGAGGACATCAGTAGTTCAAAATTTCCAACTTTTCATTCCCCATTTGGTCACAAGCTGCGTTTTATATTATGTGTACTCAACATATATGCAAGTCCAACTGAACCATTTGACAACCTAAAATGGATTTTTATGAGCAATGTACAACGCAGTTTAGAAACAAAAATGTATTAGAAAACTCTGAAGTAAACAAATTCTGAAAACCCCTCACGAGAACAATGAAAAGATGATAAGCATTGCCCTTACGAAGAATTAAGCTGTGCCGTAGTGCATCCTGCACATAATAACACAAATGCAGCCCATTGAATCTCGCTTAACCTGAGGAAAAGTAACAAGTAAAGCATAATGAGAGTCTCAATGTCCTGTTGGTCGGGCTTCTTCTTAGTTAAACCTTGAATTTTAATTGTTCTTTTTTCTTTGGAACTATTCAGATTAGCATCATTTGCTGAATTTAATTATCACTCATGGATCCTTCTATTAACTCTTTTTCACTCCTGATTATGCAAAATAAAATTGATAAGAAAATTTAACAGAAAGGACAAATATATTGTACTAGTTCAAAAAAGTTTCCCGCTCTCTTTTTATGTGAAGACTACGAGTCCTACAGCAAATAAGAGGACTCACTTCTTCTTAAGAATAATCTGGTACAGCACACCAGTGCTAATGATATTCAGGTTCTTCAGTATCTGATACCCTGGGGCATCCACATAAGCAAAGATGTAATACTGCCAAATACATTCATGTGATTTAGAAACTACTAAGAGTGAAACCACTGTGGACCATGAAAATATGTGTGTGTGTCCAGGTGTGTAGGATGAAGAAGAAAAAGAAACCAAAAAAATAAATAAACATACCTGAAGCAAATTTTTGATGAGGTAAAGGGCAGCAGGTATTGGGTAAACACTAACTTCATCCCAAGTTGTACTCAACCTAATAGAAGCAAGGAGGTCATAGGAGAACAGTTCCAGTCAAAGCATGATTCAGATACTAATGAAGGACGATACTGGTTACCAAAGTTGAAGAACCAAGAAGAACAAAAGCAATGCCCAATTCCAGGAATATGAACCTAGGGCTCTGATACCATGTTCAAAAGTGAACTAGTAATCCAATATATTCTCTCAGGGAAGCATTCCCGAAATATATACAATTGGTAGATGAAGAATAGAACAGAATGTTAATCTCTAAAATAGGAAATTTCTTAAACCTAAGTTCCTATTGTTGTTGCTCAACAACAACAATGTATTTAGGTATGGGAGATCGTCAAAGAATGGCACAAGGGTGACTTATCCGGATGATGAGTGACTCTCTGGAGCAATGGACGACTCTCTCGGGGTGGAGTGACAGTGATGGATGACCTCCCGAGGTGGAATGATAGTGATGGGTGACCCCTTCAAGTAATGGGTGACCTCATCCATCACTATAAATAGGGGAGTCCTCCCCATTGAGGTACGTCGTCTCTCCCACACACATTTCTTTCTTGCGTTCAAGTATTCCATACTTTCAAGATGCTAATTTAGGCATCGGAGGGTCTGCGCCAGGATCCTCACCCGCACCCCTAACCGATTTTCTTTCCAAAAGTTCACCCATCACTTGGAGGGGTCACCCATCGTTGTCACTCCACCCCGAGAGAATCATCCATCTCTCCAAAGAGTCACCCATCATCCAAATAAGCCACCCTTGTGCCATCATTTGACGGTCTCCCATACCTAAATTCATTGTTGTAGTAGAGTAACAACACCTATAATTGAGTCTACTGAAATTACAAATTAGGAAACAAAGAATGGAAAGAATAAACTGAATCAAATCCCTAACAGCTTGTAATATAATCGACCAAAAATATAGTTTCCTAGGAAAGGAAACTGTATCTTCTAACAATATAAATATATATATATATATAGAGAGAGAGAGAGAGATGAAATCCAGTTACCTGTTATCATCAGTAACACCTTCTTTTCTCCAGAGTCTTACTAAGGCTGCAAGTGACAATGCGCATTTCAAAGCCTCTACCTAATTCCAAAAGAATGGAAAGCAACTTCAAATTCAATTAAGCATCATTTGATCACCATCATATCCAACCATAAACTGATTATTTACAGTAATATCTCCAAAGACAAATTTCACTTCATTTTCTTTATATATTCCAAAATGGAGGAGTTATTATTTCCTAACCAAGAAGTTTGCAGTAGTAACACTGTACTCATATTTTCCAGCTCTCTTGGACCAGACAATCAATATTGCCTGTGAACTTGTAAGAAAAGTCAATGCAAGTGTAACAATTGACCTTCAACAACAAAAGAATTTCATGAATAAGTATTTTTGTGTAATTTAGCCAATACAGATTATCCATTTAGAATTGAGTGATAGATCTTACTTGCGCTTCCACTTTGACCGTTCACTAGAGCTGCCTCCTAAGCTGGCCATGTTAGGGACTGCAAAGTTACAGCTATTATGAGCAACAAGTGTAGATTGAAATCGGAAGAATGATAGGTTACCCATTGAGCTGGTACACCAACTCCAAGGTTGATGCCCCAACAAAAACATACCACTCAAAAGAGGTTTCCCACGTGGGTTCTCCATATCATCAACAATGGCACCCCCATCTTTATCCTAAAAATTCCACATATCAGTGGGAACACAAGGGATGAGCTAAATATGATAAAATTTTAACCAGCCCAAAATAGACAGCATTCCACAAGGAGCAACAGACAGAATTCAAGAGAAAAAGACCAGAGATGGGCACTGATTTCTTGATGATAAAAATAAAATAAATTGTCACGACCCAAGGGTAATTAGAAGGGAAATAATGTAATTAATTATCTTAGTTTGTTAGGAGCTATTTCTGTTATTTTGTTACAGCACATGGGTTGTTATTCTAGATGTTTCTTTCAGTTGTATAGCCTAAAAATAGGTTATAGCATGTAGAGAAGAGGAGGCTGGAATTGAATTGAATGAATTCTAATTCTCTCTCTCTCTCTCTCTCTCTCTCTCTCTCTCTCTCTCTCTCTCTCTCTCGTTCTCCACCGTTCCATCCCTTCTCTCCCTAATTCTATTCAATCGCTCCCTCCGAGTTCTGCTCTCTCTCCCGTGAACTCTTCTCACTTCCCTTTCTAACCTTAATCAAATCCTAGGGTTGTGACAAATTGTTATCAAAGCATCAATCCTTGGCTGTGGTGAAATCAAAAGTTTTATCAAAAATCTGATTTCTTATTCCCTTTTCCAATCTCCTCATTTCTTTCTACGGTTCTTCAGCAATCCCTTCTAAATTCGATCAAATCCTCAGAGACCGCAACAGAGCCTGTCCTAAGCTTTTGATTAGTTCGACTACAACTGAGCGGCAATCCTCAGTTGTTGAATTGGATCTGGATGATTCCGGAAGATGCGACTCTCTATGAAATCGATCGAATAGAGGTTTAAGGTGAAGTCTGACGGTGATTGGGCGAGTAGGAAGACGAGACTTTGTGAAATCGACCGAGCAGGGTTCGGTGAGTCTAACAAATTAAATAGTGTCGGTAATAGATTGCAGGGCGAAGAATGATTCAACCGGGAGAAAGAACAAGGCAACTCTACTTGGAACTGAAGGCCAATTAGACAATGAGTGCGATTCCATAAGGCGATTCAGGCAACCTTCGATGTGAACTTGGAAACGAAGAGGAAGAGTGACTCTCGGTTGTGAATTTACTGAGTGTTGGTCAGGAATTCCAAATGAGCAAGCCGGGCGATGCCGCAATTGAGAGGCGGAATTCCTTTGGGTGTTTTGCTTGTTGATTTCTGACCCCTAGGCTGCAGAAATTGGTCAAATGTTAGGCAATCTCTAGCAGCAACAGAATTAATCGAACTTTCAAGAGGCATTTCATAGAGTTGAATTAGTAACCCTCAGCGCTGGCTATTTGATCTTCAAGAGAACTGACCAGAGCAAGGTCCTTGGCCATGATTTCCAACAAGCTAGGCGAACTCCCTAACCGCGATAGCTCTCTGCTATGTTCTCGTGATCAATTTCCTGTTGGATTTCGAAATTTGATTCCGACGCACTAGGAGGTGAGTGCCGACTAATACTTTGGCCCTGGAAATTTGAAGGCGACTAGGCCAATTGGTTTCGACGGTGCTTTCAGAGACGCCTAGAGCAGTTCCGGTTGATCAAAACTTGCAAGCGAATACAACCTCCTTGATTCTGACGGAGGAATTCTTGGTTAATTGGCCCTAAGGCAGTTGATTATCCAACTGTTGTGATGTCGATTGTGATTTTCGGCTGAGAGTCAAATGCTCTAAGAGACTCTAGGAGGCCAATCAAGTTGTTGTAACCGTGCAACTTCTTCCTTTCCTAAAATAGGCTGGACTTTGAAGTGGAAGAACGCTTGAAATTTGCCACCTCTTGGATCAATTTCAGAGGTGACTATTGTGAGACAGATACAGAAGGAAAGTGTGGGATTCATCATGTATAGAACTCCTTCTACTTGGACTTCGAAGTATACTGTTGGTTAAAAATCAGCCATGGAAAGTAGTGCACGCACGAGGACATTGGAGTCTCAGTCGCAGCAGAAGGGTGCTACATTTTCAGGGGGACGACCTGCTCGTGAGGCCATTGGGAGCCATGCATACATGAAGCAGATGAGCCCTCAATTGCAGCAAAAGAATGCTTCATTTTCAGTTGGAATGGAGCCTCAATGGCAGCCAAAGAAGGCTGCATTCACTTGGCAGCAACAAGGATAAGGAGTAGTGTAGCCAGAAGAATCAAACATGGGGAAAAAAGTTTGAGAATGTGCCTAGCCAAAGGGACAAGGGAGCAAGCAGTGGGGTGCATGATACGAGCAAGGAATTTGGCCTTATAATACTCGAGAAGCTGCAAGAGTTTGCAATGATACTTACTAAGAAGTATCATTACAACTTTCCGGTGGAATACTTTGATGATTATCACAGAAGTTTTAACAAGGAGGAATTCCTTGGAGTGGAGCAGCCAAAAGAGGAGACAAGATTACGAACGACCGATTTACTGCCTACTCTAGACTTTGGGCAAAAAAATAAGCATTCTGATGGAGGCAGCAGTGACCAGAAGGATGGCTACAATATTGGGAGTAATTTTGGTGGTGAAAAGCATAATCTCAAGGAAAATTATATTGATCAGGTTGATAAGGCAGCAGATCAAAAGGAGCCCACGGATCTTTTTGAAGGAGAAGTGCATGTAGAGAAATATCTCAACAAATACGGGGAAAAAGAAACTATTGGATTACTTGCATGGAATCAAGAGAAACCAACTGAAAATTCAGTCAATATTAAGGAAGTTGTTGCTGAAATCAAAGCCAATTTATCAGTGGTAACTCAGGATTCAGAACATGAAAGTAGATTGGATGAGGAGATCTGTATAGATTACACTTTACAAGAGCTGGAATCTGATAAATCAGGTGCTAATCAGTCTATACAACAAATTGGAGGTAAGAGCTACTACATAGATGGCTTCCATACATCTGATAATCCTGGGATTGAAATCACAGCAGCCCCTAATTCCAATGCTCACAAACAACATTGGTCTGAGCACCCAAGGCAAGTTTACAATTCTTCATCGCTATATTTCCAGAATGTTGTTGATATTTTTGCAACAAAGCTTGGTCATGGGTTGAATGGGAATACAGTAAAGGTAGCTATGGTTGTAGGTCCGTTATCCATCCTTGTATTGGACAGGTAGACCGATTTTAGTTGGCTAGCTATTGCATAAGGTGGGGGCATCGAACTTGAACTCGATCAGATTTCTTCAATTGAAGTTCTAGGCCAAAGTATGCCTGGGATGGATCTTAGAAACCTAAGAACGAAGAAGAAGAGGCTTAAAAGGCGCAAGCAAGAAAGAAGAATGAAACGGATTGAGACAACAGGTATTGGATGAAATGCAATGAATAGTTGCTACAAGTTCTTGGGGACAAGAAAGAAATAAAAATCAGATAGAGAAGGCAGGAATTAGATGAATAAAAATGGCTCAACGTAATAAGTTTCTTGGGGACAAGAAACCTTTCAAGGAGAGGGGATTGTCACGACCCAAGAGTAATTAAAAGGGCAATAATGTAATTAATTACCTTAGTTTGTTAGGAGTTATTTCTATTATTTTGTTACAGCACATGAGCTGTTATTCTAGATGTTTCTTTCAGTTGTATATCCTATAAATAGGCTATAGTATATAGAGAAGAGGAGGCTGGAATTGAATTGAATGAATTCTAATTCTCTCTCTACAATTTCTCTCTCTCTCTCTCTCTCTCTCTCCCTCTCTCCTCTACCTAATTCTATTCAATCTCTCCCTCCGAGTTCTGCTCTCTCTCCCGTGAATTCTTCTCTCTTCCCTTCTAACCTTAAACAAATCCTAGGGTTGTGACATAAAATTGACAAGAACACCTTCAAATTTAAGAACCAAAAGGCTGAGCAACTTGGAAACAGTACAAGAGTTGAGGAAATTAAAGAAATTGACAAAAAGTAATATGAGCAGATGCATTTTGAAAATTAGAATGCCATGCAGGCAGATCACGTTAAGGAGTAAAGAGAGTTGACATGGCATTCGTGTGCACCTATGTTTCAAGCAAAACATATGAATCACAATAATTAGTTGCAATAGGCAAAACAAATAAGATCCAATCAGCCCAGAAATAAAAGTCAACAAAATTACAAAAAAGAGCTAACAAGAGTACTGAATTGAGCTGGAAAGGAGATTTCAGATAATCGAAATGGACATGTAAGCAGAAATGAATGAACTGGGAAGAGATATAACAACAGACAAATAAAGCAGAAGAAGATGTAGTATTGGTAGGCAAGGTAGCATAAGGTTAGTACGCTTGCTTCAATGAGTAAATCATAGAAGATTGCAAAAGTTATAGCAATACCTGATCTTTAATTTTTCGATACTCCATTGTAGTGAATCAGCTCGAAGTTTTTCCTTGCTGTGAAATATCTCTCTCTCTCTCTCAGAGAATACCCTTCCCTTATTCTGGTTCTGAAAAATCTGAAAGCAAATAGGAAAAGGAAGAGGGAGAGAGAAAACAAGTAAATAAAAGTGGAGGAAATGGGAGATTTTGCTGAAGTGAATGCAGAATCATGCAATGCTTGGTGGTAATAGGAATGGCAATGGGGCTGGTTTGTACCATGGACCACTCCTCATGTCCTCATCCCAACATGCCCATTCCCACCCTTGTCCTTGTCCCCATCATGTTGGGTATTTTGTTTAATTCTCGAGCACCCATCAAATACCCATACCTAATAAGTTCATACAGAGAAATAGAAAATATTATTAAATTATTGATGAGGAAACTCCCCTGCCTGTAAGTTATTGCCACATGGCCCACTCTAAGGGCTCCAGATGGTCCTTCAAGCTGAGTAGGTTGACCCCGCAAAACTATCAGCTCAAAGCACACCAAGCCCTCCCTTTCGAAGATACATGCAAGCCACCAAATCAATGGCCCAACAGTGCCCAGAAGAAAAAAATCTGGAAAAGGGAGATTGGGCCAAAACCTTTTCCAAAATGGCAAAGAGAATTTCTTCCGAACATCCAGATGCAGAGCCCTGTGAATTTCCAGGATCCCCACTCAAAAGGAGGGATTTCCCCATCTAAAAAATGGGTTGCGGATCCTAAAACAAAAACCTCACAAATTGACCCCAAAAAACATGACTACCCTAGTTCACAGCTTAGTTCTTCCTTTTCTTCTACACTCTATGTTTTGTTAGCTCATGCATGTCTTCTAATTTAAGAACCAGTGTGTCTTTTTGAGGAAAGCCCTTAACAGTTCTCACAACAGGTACTTGGAGGATTCCCCACAAGGCCCAAACCAATGGAGAAGACTCTGGAACTAGGCTGCACCTGCTGTGACTAGGGGGCCCGCGCCCTATCTGACCATATTTCTTGCTGTGATGTCCGACATTATCAATTAAATATAGCATTGCATTATATTACACAAAATATAATATATATTTACAATTATATTATTTTAATATATGTTTATATTATAATTATATTATTACAATTAAGTTTACCACTCAACTCAACTTGATAAATCCAACCCACTTCACCTCAGCTCAACTCATTTTTGACACTCAATCCCAAATGGAGCCTAAGAGGGTATAGGCAGGTCGAGTCGAGTGTACCTGTCATCTGTTGCCATCCCTACTTGCACATGTGAAGCTAATCACACTCTTAGGAACATTTATGAATATGCTTGGGTGAACACTCATGATCATGACATTACTAAGAGTACTTCATACTAATGAGATCATGCTAAGGTTCTACATGTAGCTTTAGGGCCAAACAAACTAAATAACCTATGCTCTAATACCAATTTTTTGTCACAACCCAACCCTGGGGCCATCACCAGTGAAAATCCCTATGTGGAATATAAGCCCACTAAAAACCTGCAAACCTCTCACTCTTAATACCATTACTGTACATTATATACCGAACAACAATCAACAACAATATCATCATCTAGGTTGCACGGAAACGGAAACGGAAATGGGAAAACGCATAAATAAAAAAAATATAGGGACTTTTTGTAAATATATTTTTCAATATAGAAAATTATAAAAAATAGTTATTCAATCTAAAAATAAACATAAATTCGATAATATATTCAAACAAATTACAGAAAAAATTAAGAATTTTAAGTTAGAGATGGAAAAAAATTCATTTCTATTCATGGAAGGAAATGTGTTTCTAAATCGGAAATACGTTTTTGATATTTTCCTAATATTACGAAACAGCCATGAAACGTTTCTGAAATTACAAAAGTAGCCAAGGAATGTTTCTTGGTGTTTCAGAAACACCGAAACGGCACCCCCAAGAAGTTTCCATGCATGATCATCATACACTGAACGGACATATCAAGTCAAAATGATCCAAACTGTACATCATACACAAAATCTACAAAAATAGCATAAAGTGTTAAAAGATGTCAAAGTCAAAGCGCATAGCCTGCCAAAAATATTGGTTGCTCAAAAGTGTCAAAAGATCTCTCAAGGAGTAAACCAAACTATGATATCAGACCCCTCACCCTGAATCTGATCCCATGACCCTTCTACGAGAAGCCACAGGGATTCCTCTCATATGCTAGGCTTAGTTCAATTCCCTAAACACCGACCCAACATGTATAGGAAACATTGCTATTCTCAAAACCCACACTGATGTATTCCAATATTATTTTCTTGTTCTGAATTTCCATTTTCTTTGGCTTTGGGACACACTTTTCCATTTGACTCTTATGTTAATTTAGCCCTTTGGGACACCCAATGTAATGGCATTAAACATGGTCATTACTTAAGATAGTTTCTTGACTTGCTTATGACCTAATATTAAGCACTTGGATGATTCTTACATGCCAAACTGGCCTAGCCATTTTAGGGACAAATTTCCAGGAACATCAGTGAGTTAAGCCCTCCTCCTTTACCAAGTTGTTTGACTTGGCTGGGCACGCTAACTGTTCTCGAACTAAATCAAGTGTAAGTTCCAGTTTTCCCCTGTTTTGTTCATTAACCAAGGCCAGCCACTCACCTACAAAATGGCTATACTCCTTATATATATGCACCAATTTAGTCTATAATTCAATCCTATGCAACTAATACCAACACACGTAATTTGGAGACATTTTTATGCATTTCCATTGAATTACAATATGCATTGCATACCTTGGCATCCACTAAGCACAATTTGACATCTTTCAAGCAATGTACAGTGTCCTACTCATTTATATAGTTTTAAAGACCAAATCTGTAACTTTTATAGAAGACATTTACATCAAAAGCTTGTCACGCTTGTGTCTAAAATGTTTTCATCACTTAGCCTACCAAGGCCAAAAATATCATAATCTAGTCTATTACAAATTTCATGTATCACTATTTACATACATGGCAAACTTTAGCTAAAGACTCACCATACATGCCCAAATATATATGCAGGAAGTCTCAAAAAATGCTATAAACATGCTACTAACACAAAAATCTATTGCGACAAGCGTGACACTTTATCAACTATACCCAAAGGTCTTCAAATTCCCAGTCAAGCTCCATTAGGCAAACCCAAAACGTGTCAATATGTGAGGAACGTCTAGATATATGGAATGAGCTAAGGAGCTCAATGAGATTATCGTGCCATAATATACTAAAATTCAATCCAAAATATGCTTTTATGTGTAATCAGATAACCATTGCGACCATATGCAAAAAGAATTTCATATGGCATTGAACAAAAACATTTCAAAATAGGCTAGCCACTTAAAAACCATTTCAAACATGATATGAGTAGCCCTTTGAAATGCCAATGCATGAGTTTCAACCCTCCTGAATCCAGGTTTCAGGTTCCCTCTGACAAGTAAAGCAATTTACTCATCATCAAGCTTAACATGGCCTCAATTCAATTTTTCAAGCATATGTACAGGGCCGTACCTGAGATTTTTGAGCCCTGAGATGAAATGTAAAAATTGGCCCCTAAATGGTAACGTACATTTAAATTTTATTTTTTATAATAAAACATCAAAAATAAATAAATATTCATATCATATCAAAAAATAAAATAAAAAATTTAACAATTTTAGCATGGACAATTCAAATATTCAATCACAAATGAAGTAAAATAACAATTAGCAAAAAACCTAAAGTCATAATTCCTAAGCTCATTGTAGGTGTTAAATTAGTCAAAATAAAATAAAATACACATTAAATAGAACATAATCAAATAGATTAACTTACCGCTAGTCTCTTGATCTCTAGAGTATTAAGGGATACCCACTGGCCACTGCCTGCCTGCCAAGAACAAGAACACAACACCAAAGATTGAACCAAAAGATTTTTTTGTCACTGGTATTGAATTTGAACCCGAACAGAACACAACACCAAAGATTGAACCAAACCTCAAAAGATTGAACCAGAGTGTCCCAATGGCAATGCAGAGAGGCGAGCGACCCAGTCACCCAGCGAGAGCAAGAGTTAGAGAGTCAGATCCAGTAGCCACAGATGCGACCTCCCCAGCTACCGACCGAGAGGCGAGGAAGAGGGCGAGCCGCGAGCGAGAGCCGAGGGCGAGGGCGAGGGCGAGGGCGAGGGCGAGAGCGAGGCAGCGAGCGAGAGGCTACAGCGAGGGCGAGCTGCGAGCGACTGACGCAGAAACAGAAATCCCAAATGAAATCTGCCCGAGTGGTGTGCAATGGGACTCTCCCTTTCACACATTTCGTTTCTAATTTTCTGCATATTGCACAAGCACCCCGACTATCTTTCCACAAAATTACGCATGAAACTTCAGTTTTATTCCATTTAACCCCACGAGCATATTTAATTAATACGCAGGCCGCTTAAATCCCATTCAATATCCCCGGAACCCCAAAGAAATAATTAAATACTTCATGTATCCCAACAATTATTTTCTATCGAGGGTTTTAACTTTAAAATGTCCTAAATTATCTTCCTAGCATAAAAAAATTTACTTTTGGTCATTTTATTCATTCATTATGACCTTAAATCCGGAATATTATATTATATATAAATATAAAAAAAATTACAAAATTAAACATACTGTCACTATTATCATTACTAGATGTACAATTATGAAAATTAAAAGTAAACTTGTAAGCAAAGAAATATGAAGATAGTTTTAAGCCCATTTATAGTTCTTTTTTATTTTCAAACTTTAATTTAATTTTTAAACTCTCAATTTTATATTTTTATTTTTATACTTTTATCTTTTTTTTATCTGTTCATTTAAATTATTTTTTATATTGATTATACCCTTAAATTTAAATTTTTGAATCAATTTAATACCATATATTTTGACTTCTTTTTTGTATGGTAATTTAAATTTTTTATCATTTTGATTATACTATTGAATCTGTATTTTTAACTTAATTTAATCTTTATATTTTGATATGAATAGAGTATAATTTATATTTTATCATCTTATTTTACTTTTTTTTTATATGAAAATATTGGAATTAAATTGACTCAAAAATAAAATTCAAGAATATAATTCAATAATAAAAAATTTAAATAATCACTAAAAACATGAAAATACAAAAACAAAAATATAGATTTGACCATTTCCAAACTATTGAGAACTCTTACAAATAGATTTTGTGTTAATTCCATTTCATTTCATTCCTACCCTATTCATTATTTGTATATTTATAAGTAATATATGTATTTATTTTTGTAAGTAAAAAGTTTTAAAATAAAAACATAAATATCCAATCCAGTTATAAATATATCTGGACCAACCAATGGCTTATTGGATCTAGATCTAATAGACATGCATAAGACATGATCCTAATTAATTGATTGGCAGGATTCATCTTCCTGCCTTACACTTTGCATAGGTTAAAGAAAAAATCTTTACAAGTAGTGTTGTGCCCTTCTTTTTTTAAAGAAAATAATTTCATAATTCGAGCCTTTTAAGATTTGAGGACTGATTTATTTTTTATGGCATTACCGCAATGATAGGTGTTTTTTGAGTCAAGAACATGCAAAGTCTCAATTCATACACTTGATTCAAATTACAATTTAAAATCGATTTTTCACTATTTAATTTTCCAAATCATTGTAAGGAGTTGACTTTAGTTCACATTCAACGCTTCCCTCGATAATGTATTCAATAGTCTTTTTAAGTTATAAGTTTCATGATCTCCAAAATTTGGAGTCTTAATGTCTGAATCTTGTATGTGTTAATTTTTCTCGATTACTTATAATGTGCTCGAAATATATTATAACGTTACTAATATATAATTTTATTTTTTTATTAATATATTTTTATTTATAGAAAAAAAAACATTTTAGATATAAAAGAATAACATGTTAAAAATTTACATTCTTTCAAAACATTTAAACATACAAAAATATCTTAATAGTGTTCTGCCATTCTTTAAATTCGTTGAAAAATTTTGAAGTGTTTGTGCTAACTTCAAAATTTGTATATTGTTATATCCTGAAAAACATACGCCTAAACAACTTCTAACACTCTCAATGTGGTGTGTATACAGGCCTCTCAATTCTCTACCCCATACACTACTATTCAATTTTATATATTATTGTACTGTTAATTTTATTTATCCACACAATTCTCATAGATACCAGATGGAAGAGAGAATCTGCAAACAAGCTCGCAGTTTTTAACTGATCCAACAGAAGTACTTCCATTCAAGACTGAAATATGGAAATGTTTACATTCCAGAATTATATATCATCAAAAACACTTCTAATATGAGGGGGGGCCAAGGCAGATCTCCATGCTATGCTTCAAGCAGCAATCAGAACCCAGTTCTCCACTACTTTCAAGGATACACATACTATGACACTGCAACAATTCCAACTTCTAGCAAGCTCCCGAAAGACAGGTAAAAGGCAGGGGTGGGGAACACGCAAAGGGAACAAAGAAAAGAAAGAAGAAAAATAAAGTGATAGTGAAGGCGATTAGAGACCCTGATCGATGAGATAATCACCCAGCCTTTCCACAATCATGTTGCACTGTCCAGGAGTCATCGGTTCATCGTATATTCCAATTATCAAAGCTTGATTGGTCTTCTTCACAGTCACACCACCAGGGCCCTAAAAATAATTCACTATTAGTGATCCACTTTTGCACAAGCATAATGAATTATATCAACTGTGGAGAACAAATGCCATATAGATTTTCAATTCAAATGAAGTGCAATCGGGAGATTAAGGAGAATATGAGGCCATATGTGGAGTGAAATGGTCAATTCAGGAAAAAGGATAGACCAAAGTATCAGCCAAACCGAAGAGAACTAAAGAAGCACAAGATTAATTAGCGGGCGTGGGGCCAGGTCAACAGATGGAAAACACAAGTTGTGTTGGCAGCCAACCACATGCATTTCACAGGGAAGTCCACCGAAGTGCAAATGCTAATGCATTTGCTAGGATTACCGTCTGGTACGCCACCTTTTCTTTTCTTGAATAGACAATGACAAATGTTTTTCGGCCCAAGAAGTCAGTCCGACTCCTCAGGCTGAGTGATCAAAATGTCACTTCTGCCCACTGCCTTCGTATCATCAGCTCAGTGTATGGGAAGGGAAAAAGCAATCTGTTGGTCACTTGGCCCAAGGAGTCAGATTGACTCCTTGGGCCAAATATCAAGGTCCATAGACAATATATTTTGTACCACAAAAAATAGGTTAGCCACATGTAAGGTGCAAGCACTTGGAGGAGGATGAAAATGGTTATTGCCCAATGATGGGGCATAAGAATGACTTAAAAGTGTTGTCAGCATAAATTCCTGGTAATCAGGTGGGGAACATTCACTTATGAATACATGAAAAAAAGAAGTATCCCAAATGATGGAATTAAGATATACAAGTGGTCTATAAAAGAAGATACCACTCATGAAAGTGAAAACAATGCAAGTAAAGTATTATGAATCATGGAATGGAAATATGTGGTCCAAGTTAAAATCAGGAAACCATGAAAACTGAGAAATGTGTTTGAGGACAGATACCACTGCCTCAATACAATATGAGGATTTAGGCTGATAAGAGAAACCAACTCTGTTTATCTCCCAGGTAACTGTGGGATCTGTTGAGTTGGTTGACGGCATAGTCATCAATGCTTGAGCATAAATCTAATGCACGATTTTTAAGGTCCTATGAATGAGACTGGCCTTGTTGCACTTCTGTGCTATCTGATTTTGAAATCAAATTCACAAAATTAAACCACAAAACATATTCTCTTATATCTGAATTTAAGCTTTCTTAGGGTTCAAAAGAAAAAGAAAAGGACATAATTTTCAATTCCCAGATAATCATATTAAAGCTGAAAAGTTGCTATGCACAGTGTCTAAAAAGTAGAAAACACTAGTTCGAACATGCCCTTGCTTGATTGCCAAATATAGTAGTTCTAAGAGAATGATTGGCCTTTTGGTTTGAGCGATACACAACAACAAAGCCTTTGAGAAGGTGTCACTATATAATATAGTAGAAAGTAGAGAGGAATATTGTCGAGTTTGTTGAACCATTACCTTCTTCCCTCTTATGACAGCTCCTGCTTCACCTTGGATCACCATATACTTTGTGCCACCAAGGTACAACCCAGTTGGTGCAAGTGATCCAGGTTCAGAAAAATCATTCATAATAGCAGTTATTTCTTCAAGCTTAAACTACAAAAACAATCAAATAAACAATAAAACTTAGTTCTACAAAAAAAATTACAGAAATCAACATCTGCAGCACATCAACATACATGTTTACTTGTCCTGTACAAAAGTGAATGCTTAAATTAATTGTCATAGTCTAGAATTTAACGGTTGAGATCACCTAAAAGCCATACATTAGACTGTTCTAATCAGAAAAAATTATGTTTCTAAAATATGCATTTACAACACAGGCACTCAGAGAGCTGAGAAGAGAAGTTGTAGAAAAAGTTAAAAGAAAATTCATGCATAAATTGATGCATGTGCAGAAACGAAGGACCTACTTTCAGTCCATGAAAAATAGATTTGACAAGATAAGATGTATTAACACAACCTCCTATGTAATGTGATCACAAACCCACAACATCTTGAGTTCTTGACATGTTATTCAGGTCAATCATCTTGAAAATAGTGAGGGGGGGGGGGGGGGGGGCAACATCCCTTGCTAATTTATCATTCAAAGACTTTATAGACAATGAAAATAGTATAATGAATCTCCCCATAATATGAGCCATCATCATGCAACTTGTGGTTTCTTGACGAACGGTGAATTATCCCAACCCAGCAACCAAAAAAGTAAAAAAGAATCTCCACAGTGTCCAATACTCTCTGCTTAGCAAGGGTTGGTGAGAATCATTTTTGAACATAGTCTCACCCCAGTTTTGAAGAAAAAGAAGTTTCCACAACTCAAACTTGTAACGTCCAAGTTACAAAGAGCAACCATAGCGTCCCAGTTTCAAACTCTTAAAAATCTTAAATCCCCAAACGTTTAACAAGCAGCCATTAACTGATCGCTCACTCCCAGCAAAGGTGTGACCTAGCTGGAGGAATCATTATAACTGATTTCTTCACAGTAGACAAATTACACATATCGAAGAAAGCAAAAAACTTTGAGCTCTCAAAACCAAAGTAAAACCTGTATATAAAAGGACAAGGCACAAAACAAACATATAAATAAACATAGCTGGACCAGAAAACTTCGAGCAAGAATCATATCCATTTTTTTATTCTATGTAGACTGTAAAAAGCGTTTTTTTTTTCGTGAAGTCTCAACATCTCCAAAAACATGGATCTCAATATATTTGAGAATTAAAAGCAAACCAGGGCTGCCAAAACCAAACAAAGCCCTAGAAAAAGAAAACCCGACTAGACATCAAGCAAACCCAAATCGGAACTAATCATATCAATTCAATCAAACCAATAGTACTCACGCCATTATTTTCACTTGGAACACATCAAAAGGTGTGAAAAAAAATCAAACCCAAATTGGGAACTATGAAGACCTGAGGGAAGGAAGCGCTTTGGGCCCAAACGCTGCCGTCGTGGCCGATGATGGCGGCGGCGGCGAGGGTGTTGCCTTCGATCTCGCACATCAAGTGCTCGTCGACGTAGGTTTGCCAAGACATCTTTGTCCACTGTAATTTTCAGTCTCCTTCCCTCTTCGAGTTACTCGATTTGGGTTTTGGGAAGTAGAAGAAGTGCAAACCAGAGGGTATCCACCGACGAAATAGGAAGCCTCGTGAACTCTACTTTGGGGTCGCGTTGAAAAGAAAACAAAGCGCGACAGGGAAATTTATAACTATATTGGTATTTCGTAACTAAACACACGGTATAAATAATATTAAAATTAAAATATAATTATAATTTATATATAATAACTTTACTTGTATTAGGCATTATAAAATTTAAATAAAAAATAAATATATAAGATTTATAATATTTACTAATATTACAAATCAAAATATAAGAGTAAATAAAAAAAATTGTAAACACTAGATAAAAAACAACAAATTAAAATTATTGTACACTTATTAACGTTTTATAATAAAAAAATATTAAAATATTACAATCAAATAATGTATACTAATATGAATTCTACAATTCTAAATTAATTAAATATAAAAAAATTAAATTAAAATACACAATAAATCAGTACGTAAATGAAATTAAAATTAAAATACCTATTGATATTAAATTGTAACTAAATAAAAAAAACATTAAAATGCACACTGATTTGGTGTCAGAGAATCTAACGCACGGTCGGAACCCTTACTTTTTGATTTTTATATTATTTTAATTAAAAAATATGTTTTTATAATAAAATAAAAAACAAAATAGATTAACCAATTTTACACTAAATTGAATAAATTTCGAAAATTCAACATCAAAAAATAAAAATATTAAATTTTGAATACTACTTTAAAATTTAAATACTATATTAAATTTTAACACCTACTTTAATATCATTATTTGAATAAATTTTACACTAAAAACAGCATTTGATTATCTATGATTTTAAAAAAAATAATTATAAATGTCAAATTCTAAAAGCTAAAAAAAAAAATAAAACTTACATTGTTAATATTTTTTATTTAAAAAATTAAATAATAGAATACTTAAAAATTAAGTATTGATAATTATAATACTTAAAAATTAAAAACATATTTAAACAAAATTAAAACTTACACCGTCCTAGAAAGCTTACACTATTCTAGAAAGCTTCCTCGTCTAAAAAGCTCCATAGAAAGCTTTAATTTTTCATTTTTTTTATCTTTTTGAATCCCACCCCATTTCACGCTCTCTCTCTTTCCCTCTGTCACTAGTGTCCCACACTCTTTCAAGTCCACCTCTCTCTCTGTCTCTCCCACACTCTCTCTCTCTCAAATCCACCACTCTCTTTCTCAAATTATCGCCCTTTCTCGGCCCGCCACTGCTGCAATCATTGTTGTCTATTGGATGAATCGTATTACTCTTAAATAACACATACTATGAGTGAGCTTTCAACTGAGAAAGATATTTCAAAGCAAAACCCAGAATAATGAAAACCAAACTTTTAAGACTTACTGTCTCAATTTAAAAGGTACACATCTCTTCCAAATATATCACATTTTTTGTTAAAAATTTCTATTTTTATGTGATAGGAAATACTGAATCCAGTGAATATGTAAATTTTTCAACAAATACATGCATATGAATATCTACCCGCTTTTAGTGACATTGAATATCGGCTAGGCTAAGAACATATTTGGTGTTGTTTGGGATGTAAATTAAATTACTTATAAATTACTTAATTGGTTAAATCAAATCAAATCAAAAGAGGTCAAATCCAATAATTATTGTAGCATCTCAGAGAGATAAATAATGATTATTAATTTTGGTATTTGAGGTGATTATGGAATATTTGAAGAATTAAGAGAAAATGTTTATTTATGTTTTTTTTTGAAAAAATGGGTAAATAAAGTAATTAATTATTTTATTTGTGATAAGTTAATAATTATTTAATCCTGCATTTGGAGTGATTTTTGATTTATTGGGATGGAATAATGTAGTGGATAGTTGATAATTATTAATTATTGTATTTGCGGTGATTATTGAGTGTTTAATGTTTAAAGAAAATATTAAATTATTTGTATTAAAAGAAAGATTAAATAAATTGATTTGGGTGATTTCTAAAAATTTTGGGGTGGAAGTTAAGATTAGGGGTGTGTGATTTACGGAAGTTTCTGGGTGCTGATGCAAATTTCAGAAATGGGCTGGAAGTCATCTTAAAATTATTTTAAGGTGTATATATGTTAAATGTGGCAGCTAGATCAGGCGTCGCGCGCGAGGGTTGCTGGCTAGAGGTCGCGGGATCAAGCCTTGCATGCGTGGAGAGAAGAAGGCTGATTTTAATGAGCCAAGGGAAGGCGTCGTTTTGACCCAAGGCGTTGGCAGCATGCACGGCTGCTAGTTGCGCCACGTGGCTGCGTTCTGACCACTCATTTTTAGCCATTTTTAAGCCCATTTCGGGCATCTTCGAACAGCAGAATCAACAAGGAAATTTGAGGAAGAAGAAGCAGTGTGCACAATGATGAAGATGGAGAGAATTTGGGGGAAAAAATCCAAGAATAAATGAGGTTTAATCGAGTTTTAATTAGTCAGGTAAGTAGAGAAAAATGTATTAATCATTTTATACGGTTGGAATTTTATTTTAGGTCCGATTTTATTAATTTTGGAAGTTTATGTTAATTTACAGCGTGTATTAATTTGGTAGCGTGTGAGCGTAAAAATACTGTAATATGCTAAGACGGGGCAAGCTCTCTTCTACCTTTGTGAGCTCATTCCATTTTATGAATTACACGTCTTCCCTTAATTCGATTGGGTTTCGCATATTAATTTTGCGAATTGAGGATTTTATTGGCATAATTTAATTTAAACTAAATATGAGACTCGTAGAGGTTTTACTTATTGTGTGACTACAGGGGTTTGTACCTCCTTCAATCCTTTCAGAACGATGTCAAACCCAACTTGGGGATTAAGTTCTTAGAGGTACGAATTTATTTATGGATTTCTCGGGTGTGGGTTAGCTAGAGCTATCAAGCTGTGGGGCAAGGGTTGGTTGTTTGGTGACGTTGGAGTAGACTATTGTACGGCCCTGAAGTGGACTGTCAGGCGGACACTTCTAGTCACTGACTGTTGACCGATGCCTGACACTACTAACTAACTCTGTCATTATGTGATTTACTGCATGATTCAATATGATGTATTACCGTTCATGGTTTGATATGCACATAGGTACAGGATACATGTTGGGGAAATCATTTATTGAGTATGATTGGACACGGACATTCTAGTATGGTTAGAATGCATCCGGTAGTGGCATATGCATTGCGAGTGGTTTACTACGTGGGTGGAGTATGGCCTAATGCCTGGATGTATGAGCGTTAGTGTATCACGTTGATGCGCCATTATATTTTTATGTGCATTGCATGGTTACCGACAGTTCTCAAATCTCAGACGGAATGACCGTTCCAAGGAAGCCTACGGCTCGGTTATTCTACAGTTCGGGTGTCGGGAGGACCGACACGAGCATTCGGGTGATGGGAGCACCGACCCGGGACAGTGCGCACAGATTTGTTGGAGATATATGTTGCCTTTCAGGGCAGCGGTAGCTTAGTATGAGACTTGGGTGTCGTGTGTCTTGTGTGGGCTCTAATGACTGATACATGCTCTTATTTATGCCTTTATAATGTGTTGGGTGTCTCATGGTTTGTGTGTGCTTGGGGGTTATTGTTTTGGGGAGAGTTCACTAGATATGTTTAGTTTACTGTCTTCCTTTCTTTATACTTGCTGAGTTTCTCGACTCACTTTGCTTTCCATCATTCCAGGTAGTGGCAACGTGGGTTAAGGGCAAGGGAGTCAGCATCTAGCGGTAGAGTCGGTATAATGTACATGCAATCTTGTCAGTCCTCGTCATTCTCCCATCAGCCCCAATTAACTCTGATGTGAGAGTAGGATTTACTTTATTATTTTTTACTGTGTCAGGTCATTCCTCGTATTATGTATATTAACACAGGAGTCTGTATTCATTTATTTATCATGTGACCACTATGCTAGCGGAGTACCCGTAATGCATGCATGTGTATAGTTTAGCTTCCGCTGTTTTAATTTTTGTGAATGCATGCTAGGGTAGTTTATGTCTTATGTTTCATTCTTTCTCCTTCTGTAAGCACTCCCATTCGGGTAGTTCGGATGGTTGGGATATCTGGACGGAAGTGCTTACAATTAATTTCTCATTAAATTGAAGGGAACGTTAAAAACACACTTACACTCATATTTAAAGGGAAAAAGTTCAATTAATAAAGAGGAATTTATATCTGAACCCTAATATATACATATATATACACAAACACATGGCGCACACATTGTTATATGATGTCTTTTTGTTTCCAACCAAATAGCAGAACCGTGAAAAGATCATAGAAAGTCATTCTCAAATCAAATCAGGGACATACAAAACTTTGAAACCATAAATAAAAATCCATTTATAAGTGCAATAATTTCACAAATAAATCGCACCCAAAAAAGCTTACGTGTGAAGAGTTCGGCATCGAAGTCCATAAACTTCTCATTGGGTGAAGAAAATAAGGGCAGGATTTGTGTATATACAGATTACAAAATAAAGGTACACACACAAAATGACTATAAAATACACACATATACATACACACGTGCACACACAAAATACATAAATACACACACAAAATACAATTACACGCACACATACAAAATGACTACAAAATGTACATACACAAGCACACGTATACACACAGACGCACATGCACACAAAATACATATAAAATGACTACAGCACACACACACAAAATACATATATACATATGCGCGCGCGCGCACACACATACAAACAGAGGCGATGGAGCTGGAGGCGACAGGGCAGTAAGGAGGCGACGATGGAGCTTGAGGCGATGGCAGCAATAGAGAGCTTCAGGCGGGCTGGTCGCGATGGAGAGCTTCAGGCGGGCCGTGCAGGGATGAGGGAAAAGAGGGAGGAGCAACGCAGGGGTCGACTACTGTGTGGGAGGGAGGGAGGGAGGGAGAGAGAGAGAGAGTAAGTGAGGGAGACGGGTGGGTGGGAGAAAGAAAGAGAAAGTGTGAGCCAGAAAGAGAGAGACAGTGAGTAAGAGAGAGCTGTAGAGGGAAAATGAGAGAGAGAGATGGGGAGTGATTGGGCAAGAAATAATTTAATTTGAGTCATTCATATGAAATATTGAATTTTAGTCATTGAAATGTAGACATTTTCAAAAACTTTTGTGTCTTATTATATAGATAAGCAATAAATGCACAAATTCACCCCTTAATTTTTATTTTTTATTTTTTTATATCATAACACTCTTAATTAGATTTTTTATTTTTTTATATCGTGACACTTTTAATTTTATTTAATGTCAATTATACCATTAAATATGACATAAATTTACCTCTCAATTTTCATATTCTTTTTTTTGTGGCACTTTCAACTTTACTTAGTTTTAATTGCACCCTTAAATCAATTAATTTTATGTTGTATGAATACTTAGTTTTAATTGCACCCTTAAATTAGTTAATTTTATGCTATATGAATACTTGCCCAACGTGACTCACAACATGTAATATTCACTTACTTTGTATTAAAAAACTCAAAACTAAAAGAAAAGGTAAATTATTTCCTTTTTCTTTCTTGAACGAAACATTTTTGTAATACCAAAATCTACCCACCAAAAACTAAACCCTAAACTAGAAGAATCGGGCAAATCTCTTGGAAGACAGAGCAAAATCAGGAGCAAAAACAGTATTATTTGGCTGTGTTAAATTAAAAAACTTTGAAATTGGAACAAAAATGGTGTCAAAAACTAGTTAAGCGTTCATGTGACGTGAAATTTGATAGTTTAGGAATACAATTGGAATCAAACAAAATTGAGGGTGCTACAATTAAAAAATGTAAAAGTTGAGTACTTAATTTATGCCATGTTAAATGATGGTACAAATGGAACCAAACAAAATTGATAAAAAAAAGGTGTAAATTAAGGGATAAATTTACACATTTGGCCATATATAAATTGTTAAGGTGAAGGGCAAATAAATATGATTTTTATGATAACAATAATATTTTTATGATATTAATGTATTTTATTAGCCTATTGTGAAGTAAAAATCTTATTTTTTTGTGTCTATGTATCTTAAGTCGACTGAGATTCTAGCCTAAATCGATTGAAGTGAGATAGAATGTTTGAACCTTCTCGTATGCCATTTAGGTCGACAAAAATTTAGTTTCGATCAACAAAAATTTAGTTTCGGTCGACTGAAGTTGAGAGTTTAGCCTCATGTCTTAGGTCAAAGTTATGGTTTTGGCCACTTAATAACTTCGGTCGACTAAAGTTGTGCCTTAGATTGACTAAAGTAAGCTAGAATGTTGGCTTGTTGACTTAGATTGACTAAAATCCAATGATCATTTCTATATATGCATTGTTTTTTGTGTCTCTTTTTGTTAAATGCCAATTATACATTTTTACTATATATTTTTATCATGTACCTCAAAATTATGGCCTGATTTACCAATGCAGAAAGTTAAATATATTTTTGATAAAATGTGCCATTGATTTTGTTTTTGTATATTTTGATTTGATTGTCTCTAACTCTCTAGCATTTTTTTTAAAAAAGCTTATGATTAATTTTGCGATCAGATTGCCTTATTAACTTTCCAAGTTAATTTTATTTTGCACAAAATTATTTTTTGATATGTTTGTTAGCCAAGATCCCAACAAATGTTGAAATGTTTCAGTTACAACCAAAAAAACTGAAGAGATTTTTGAATTTCAAAAATGCTCTTCGCCCCTCCCTTCTATGTAACAGTTAGTTGACTGAAGAAACTTGTATAAATATGAGGTGAATATGAAGGCAAAGTAAAAGAACAAATTGGTGATAGAACATTCAAATAAGAGTGAAAGTTCAAGTATTGGAAGTGTTGCTAGCTGGCGAAATTCTCAAGTTATGACTTGTTTGAAATTATCTCTTAGTTGTAAGTTTATTATTTTTTCTTAGCTAGTAATTTAGACAAGAGATTATATGTTTGATTCTAACTCCAATCATATATTTTCCTTATGTTCATGTGATTGCTTGATCTTAAAAATTTAATAGACAAGAGATTATATGCTTGATCTAAAAAATTTAATAGTTTTTCAACTAAAATTTAAGAATTTTCAACAAGAATTAAAAATATTAATTTTAAAAAAAATCAATTCACCCTCCTCTTGAGTTTGTTTGCACCATTATAGAACCAAACAAAGTTTAAACATTTGTAGATTAATCTTTGGAACTTAACTTTCACATAAAATTAAGTATTTTTTAAGAAATTAATAATACTTTTTATAAATATCAAAGATAAGTTTAAAATATAATATATAACAATGATTTGAGTTTTTCTTTCTTTTTTTATTTTGATAAAAAATTTATCAAAAAGTTGAAGAAATAATGTCTAGCATGAACACAACCAAGATTGACTTTAATTTCCCTGTATCCCATAATTGTCCAATTGAGCATCATGTGCAGAATCTTCATTGGATATTATGAATTAAAAATCTTAAACTTTTGCATATTTGGATATTATGTAGTGGGTGTATGTAAATAAGTTTAATTGCAGCCTCTTCTTGGGATGGCGTCCCCTTGCAGATACCCCACCACGGTGTCCCTTTCAATGACGAGGAGTTTAACCGGGATCTCATCCACCAACAGCTTAATTGCAGCCTCTTCTTGCAAGCTTTCAGCATGCCAACCTGCAAAAGCTGGGGGCAAGTTTTTGTTCCTAACAAGCTGCAGATGCTCAATCAATCCTACCCAACTTGTCTCGGATGTGTGTAATTACAATGTAGCACGAAAGAATATAATTTTATTGCAATAGAACTAGAATGGTGAACCCCTCAAATGATGTTAGATCCTGCACAAATCTCACTGCCAACTTGACTCAGAAAAACCTTTGTGGTCACCCTGGAATCCTTACATAAACTGAGTTGCAAAGGAGGGTTTGCGTGGTGATCTTTGAATGAGGTGTTGAACACTGCAACTCTTCCAAAGTCATGTTTGCAAAGGGCAAGCCGGCTTGATGATGGTAGCCAAAACACATTATTATTTATACAGAAAATTGACCCTTATAGACGCCAGACGGATCTGCGTTCTGCACAATCCATGGATGCTCAAGAAGCTTGTGTAATGGCAATCTCTTCGAAGAATCCTTGACAAGCATCTGTTGTTAAAAGAGAGGGCAAAATTTGTGAGGGGGGGGAGCAGAACAAATTTACCAAAACTTCTAGAATAAAATTCCATCAATTTTGATCAATGAATAAAATCTCCCTAATTTATAAAAATTTGCAAGGAAGCTAAATTTTGATCAAATGTTATTTGTGACTACTCCAAATTGGACACCTAATCCATAACATTGACATATACTAAAGTTCAAATCTCTACTATTGATGGAAAGAGAATTACCTGACTTATGAGGTCCTTTGCAGCTGAAGAAACTATAGGCTTTGGAGGGAATTTCAAATCCACTTGTACAATCCTGCACACAAGAAGCAATACAAGTTGAATTCATATGTTTTTATTCGACATATGTTTATTGAAAAGGCCAAGCTTTGAGGTACTTCATTCTCTTAAAATATACGTGTGAGGGTGATTTATCCATCTCAACCTTCTGTATGTGTCTGAGTGTTCCTTTGCTTCAAAAGGAGGAACCCCATAAAGGAACTCATAACAGAGGACACCAAGGCTCCAAATATCTACACTTGAATCATGCTCAGTGCTAACCACTGCACGTAGGAAGTTAAATAACAGTCAAAGAGAATGGAACAACAGATATCAAATGAGTTGCTTCAAAATGGTCATATTTCAAACGAGTTGATCCAAGATATCCCACAAAAATATTTTCTTTCCCCAAATAAAGATGAAAATATAAATTGCTGTAAAAGTAACGAGTAGATTGGAAACTCGAACACCTGAATTGTAAGATAGAGCAAAACTTAGTAGTCAAATCGTTTAACAAGATCAGTTACACATACCCATTTCAGGTGGGAGGTAATCAAGTGTGCCACACATGGTCTGTCTGCGGTTGAATGTGTGCACTGACCACCCAAAATCTGCAATTTTGAGTTCACCCTGACAAAGAAAAAAACATGTCGACAATATTTATCACTCAAATCTCTAAAATTAATTACAAAACTAATATGTAGTTACCTGTGCACCAACTAAAAGATTCTCTGGTTTGATATCTCTGTGTATGACATGCTTTCCGTGACAATAGATAAGGGCTCGAGCTAACGATGCAATATACTGTTCCAGATCTCCATAAACAAAAATAACAACTATTATGAGTGGATGAAGGTCCTCAAATTCAATATGTGGCAAATTATCTAAATTCACTTGATTGAAGAAAGAACTAATTAGATCTGGAAAGGACTACTAGAAATAAGGACGACCATGAAACAGACTACGTGAGAGTGTCATGGAAACTCACAGTAGCAGAACGCCTTTCACTGAAGAATTTGCACTTCTGTAGTTCCTTGTATAGTTCTCCCTTGGCAGCATATTCCAATATTAAGTAGACCCGTTTCTGTGATGATTGTAAACCAAGAGAGTGAGGCATCCACAAAAGGAAGGTAAAAATCAATTTATGAAAGGTGTCACATATGATGAACTCTTGCCTGATCATAGAAGTATCCATAAAGTCGTAGAATATTGGGGTGTCTAAGATGACTCTGGATTTCAACTTCACGGCGAAGCTGATGCTCTACCTGAGACTGTTTCAGTTGGCTCTTAAAAAGCACCTTAAGAGCTACGATATGATTGCTCTGCTCCCAAAATAATATATATTCCATTGGTCATTGTCTATATTAAAAAATGGAGAAGAATGATAAAAAAAGAAAATCCAAGAATCAAATGGAAAGATTTAAAAGGTCAAAAACAAGCTATTTTCAAGGAAAAAGTAGTTTCAATAGGGGTGTAAGGCAGCTAGATGAGTTCTAGCTTTTCAACCTTTTCTATCCATAGTCATATCTACATGTTTCTTACCAAGTTTTTTAAAATCTTCCTCACCTGTGTTGCTGCAAACGTTTTAATTCTATTCATTGATCTCCGAAACAAAAGGAATAGATTACACAGTATTTACTTGGTTCAACTCAATTTGACCATGTTCATGGTGAAAGAGATAATTTTACCATATAGGGTTCTCTTCTACGTGTTTCTTACCAATTTTTTTTTTTTTTTTAATCTTCCTCCACCTCTTTGCTACAAACTTTTTCATTCTATTCACTGATCTCACAAACAAAAGGTTTTGATTACATGTAGTATTTACTTGGTTCAACTCAATTTGACCATGTTCATGGTGAAAGAGATAATTTTACCATATAGGGTGCTACAAATTTTTTTTTAATTTTCCTCCACCTCTTTGCTACAAGCTTTTTCATTCTATTCACTGATCTCACAAACAAAAGGAAAAGATTACACTATTTACTTGGTTCAACACAAATTGACCGTGTTCACGGCGAGAGAGATAATTTTACCATACAGGGTGTCCCAGTGCATGAGGCTTCCTGCTTTGAGAGGGGGTTTGGGAGAAGGGCATTTTTATAAGAAAGCTTACCTTTACATTTCAATGAGGTTGTTTTCACAGCTCAAGCCCAATAAATTGTCCAAAAATATGCCAATAATTTGAGCTTTGCAAGGGTTTGGGAGAAGGTCATTTTTATATGCAACCTTATATTTACAAAGAGGCTGGTTCCACAACTCAAGCCTATAACATTGTCCAAAAAATATCCCAATACATTGACAGCAATACTCGGGACTGAAATTAAAGACTTGCCTCCGCTCTAGCATCCATTATTTTTTTCCCTTCTTTTTCTTTTTCTCCCTCACTATTGCTTGCTTCAATCCGCTTTTCTCAACACTCTATTTGTCTAATAATCTGTCCTCAATATATATTGCATTTCTTCTATAATTAATACTCACTGTATGGAAATCATCTCTCTCTGCAGTCTCACCCTTTCTGCCAAAGCTTATATAAATATTTGATCCAATTTGACGCGTGTGTTACTATTTATTGTATATATCCTCAATACATATTGCACTTCTTCTATAATTAATACTCTCTGTATTGAAATCATCTCTCTCCAGTCAAACCCTTTGTGCCAAAGCTTATATAAATATTTTTATCCAATTTGACTTGTGTGTTACTATTTATTGTATGTATTTTCTTGTACCACATGAAACACAGAGAACGAATAACATGGTCCCTTATAATTGTGAAACATAATCCGCCCCTTTATTTTTTGGCTGTTTATAAGTAAAAAATTGCAACATCACTAATTGCCTTTTAACTAAATAAAGCAGTAAGTAAATACAAAGTATTTGTTTAACTTTCCTTTATTTTTCAAGAACAAGGTAGAGGAGCTAATGGAAATGTACGAGTGTTGGGCCTGCTTTCATAGGGTAACAAAATATCCATATATTAAGATCACAAAATGGCAAAGCCTACTATTACCATAGTAAAGCAAGTCCACAATAGGAGGCCAAACTAACATTTTTTCACATAAATAGAAGTCAAGTTCACTAACCCTCTTTTCTCTTGCCAGATACACATGGCCAAACTTTCCCCTCCCGATGTCGAAGTCATTGAGAGTCCACCTTCGCTTCTCCACAGCAGCAACCTCTGAAGAAGCCTACCAGAGTAAAAGTGCATTTAACAATCCCACCATACTTGAATACCACAGCCAATTTGTAATAAAGTGAGACAGACCTGACGCAAACTGAAAACCTGTAGCTGCTGTTGTTTAAGACTACTTTTAACTATAAACTTTTATCTTCTTAGCCAAAATAATACTTGGAACTGGATTTTCCGATGTTTATGTTCAAGGGTTAAGTATTCTGGACAGATGGGAAATTTTGTTCAAGTCATCCATTCATTTGCACAAATAAAGATCTTTACACCTTGAACAAAAATAACATTTCTCTTCAATTTTCTTCACGGTTAAAAAGAAAAAATTCCTCTCCAGGTTGATGTTCCTACATACTGAACTAAAATCTTTCCCATCTGTTAACAAGAAACTAAGTACACACAGACAAACACCAATTCCTCAATTTCCTAATTCCTACATCATAACTCTAATCCCAAAACAATGGTGGGGAATTGCATTATGATGATGCATTAGGCTGCACAAAAAGCTAATTTAAAAACTTCCATTTCCAAAGAAAAAGGAGGAGAATTACGGAAAATCAAGGGAGTTACAGGGAGAGAATTTAAAGATCTGTTTAATTGATGGGAAACTGCAGGAATTCTGTTTTTGGAACTAAGTCTTTTCAAGGAAAAGAAAAATGAAGGGTAAATACATTTTAGTGGGCGATCGAACCAGAAATTGAGATTTTTTTCGTATGCATACCTATTCAGTCGCTGATGGTTTTCTGACGCAACCAAAGACGATCACTAAAAATCTAGGTTGAATCGTTTCGTGTTCTATTCCTACCATTTTCTTTTCTCTTCCTTTATCTCCACAAATCCAAGTACCAAATACAGCGTAAATCCAAATGTTCCTTATTTCTTTTCCCACAACGCCATATGCTCTCAAACCTCCAAATGATTTGAAGGAGGAAACCATAGTTGCTAGGAGAACTAGGAATCTGAACGGGAAAACGATAAAAAAAAACCCCTAAATCCAGCCAAAGAAAAACCAAGAATATAAATCCTTAACCAGAAACAGAAAAAATAAAAGAATAAATCGGAACACATTTTCCTGTATTTTACCTTCTCAGCGGGCTCTGTCTCTGCAGCGATCGCCATTGCGGGGAGAGAAAGAGAGAGAGAGAGAGAGACGAAAATGAGACGTTTTTGGTCTGAACTTATAGGAAGAAGGATCTCACAACGGTCGGATTTGTAAGGATGAACACGTGGACCAATCCCGCTTGAGTTTCTTCTTCTTTTCAAAAGTTTACATGTGGGGGAGCCTCGTTTGGGAAAATACCTTAGAGGTGGGTGGGATAAAGAACGTTGAGATTTGATAATAATGTCTTTTAAAGTTTTTTCATTTGATTAAATAATTTATTAAAAAATGTCAACTCATATACTTGATTCTGTTTTGAAGCATTATATTTTAGGGGTAAATTTTACGAATCATTCTTAAAATTTATCTAAATTATATTGACTATACTTGTATTTTAAAAAATGACACCGACACCTTTTAATATCAATTATTGCGCAATATATATTCTCAGTCATAGTAAATTTTGTAAAAATATTTAAAATGCAATTCATTCTCAATAAATTTTTCTAAGATCACGCAAAATTAAAAACTAAAAAACAACTAAAAAAAATAAGAATAATTTCATTGTTATCGACGATATACATGACCAATCATTGATGAGAGAGAGAGAAAAAAAAAATGAACAAATTGAATTTAAATTCCATTTAAAACAATTTTTTGGGTTTATTCAAACTTAGAGATTAAGTTTTCATCAAACCCAAATATCTAGGTTGAATTGAACAAAGTAAGAAAACAAGAGAAAACAAACAACTTGTTAGAATTCATCGTTTCTATTATTGACTCCACTTGTTATGCATGAATGCAAAAATCTTTATCAACCCGTAAAAGCCTAATCACCATAGGTGGAAACTTCTTAAAGAAAAAAAGATTAAATCAGGGTTTGATAAACCCATAGATTAAGATTTTGTCAAACCCAAATCAATCTAAATTGAATCAAATAAAAAGAAATTGTTAGATGATTGTCAGAAACCCTAATAACTACTACCTCAATCTTTAACAACCAACAAGATTTTAGAGATAAAGATAGATATGGGAATGATAGAAAAAGGCTATTGGATAATGTTGAGCAAAATTGACTTATGGGAAAATAGTAAGAATAGAGATGAGGTGTGGGAGACGCAGGAGAATGATACCCAAGATGAGAGAAAAGGAACAAAATAATTAAAATATAAGGAAGAAATAGTTGATTTAGTAATTTTTTTAACAAGAATAGAGATAGGTGGAATTTTCAAGAACATAAGGGTACTAGATGTGATTTGATCAGACCTCATGGGTGTTTTGTGCAATTTACTCTATCTTTTATGATTAGGATAATTCTACTACAAATACAAAGATTTAGATTATATTGTGTTTTTAATTATGTATCCAACTGCTACTTTATTTAATGTTGTTACACTTAAGATCAAGCATTTACTACAATGTCAAAAGTTATAACCAGCCAGAAAAGACCATACCCTACTTTACAAAAATAACTCAAAGTTCATTGTTAAAATCTTAATTCGTAATCCCATCCCCAAGATTTGAACGTGAGACTTACTTATCTCTTGAGCCTTGTCTTAGTTGTACTGTTAGGATTATGATTCAAAATGTATTTTTTGTATATAACTGATATGTGTTGTTTGTATGCATTTTGTTATATGTATTTGGGTTTCATTTAACTAATGTTTAATTGTATACATGATTAATTTGTTGTTTATATTGTGGGCTATTTTGGTGTTTATATTGTGGGCCATTAGCCATTTGGGCCGAGATTAGTTTTGTGCAGCAAGCCCATCTTTCATGTGGCCCATTTGTTTTGCCTAAGCCCAGCTGATTGCAGCAGCTATTTAAGGGCAGTTTCTTGCCCTAATTTCTACAGATCTGTAATTGACTTTCTCTCTTGAAACCCTACGTTCGACGCTTTCGAAGTGAGACTCTCTCTCGCTTGTGAATCATTATCTCGTTCGATTGGCTTCGGTTTGTTGGTAAGATCACGGTAAGGTTGTATTGTTTTAAATCTCTGTTGTTGAATCGCCTGAGGCGTGAGAGATTTGGTATAGCTGATAGATCAGATTTTTGACACAATCTTGAGATCGGTAGAACAGATCCTATACTTGTTCTTGTATTTAGTTTCTGATTTCAGTTGATGTATTTGCAATACGTTTTTGTTCTTCTTGTGATCTTGTAATCTGGTTGTAACCGAATACTATTAGTGGATTGACTAGAGGCGGAGCCTCTACCGTGAGTAGGATTCTTTCGAATCCGAACACGTATATCGTTGTGTTCTTACGTTCGTTTTCTGTTTCTATTTTACCGCGCTTGCTCTTGGTTGGTTTGGCCGATTGTACAAGTTACAATACATTAACAAGTACTATTTTTACCAACAAGTTATAGTTATTAGTAGAGGTGTAACTTTATTTTCTTAAATCTTTGCGGCGTAAAATCTCCATGGTGAACTCCCAGAAGAATTATGGGTTCCAAGGTACCAAGGGCCCAACAACCCCTCCCCCATAATTGCTTATGTGGCAGTTTGAACCCGTAGCCTCGCTTTATTACCAATTGAACTCAGTATCAAGCACTTATCACCTTGCCAAAAGCTATACCAATTGAACTCAGTATCAAGCACTTATCACCTTGCCAAAAGCTATACCAATTGAACTCAGTATCAAGCACTTATCACCTTGCCAAAAGCTATAACTAGCTAAAGAAGGCCACACCCTATTTCACATGAATTACTCAAAGTCCATCACTAGCATCTCAATTTACAATCTCATCCCCAAAATTGAAACTTGGGATGTACTTCTCTCTCGACTCTTATTCTTTATAATTATGTCATTTCTACCAACAAACTATAACTATTAGCATATATGTAACTTTATTTCCTTAAACCTGTTAACGTAGAGCCTCCACGACAAGCTCCCAAAAAAATTATGGGTTTCAGGGTTCCAAGGACCAATAAATATTATTCTTTCATTTTGATTTAAATTTATATTATTCATTTGATCATGTTAAGATACTAAATTAATTATTGATGTGTTTCTTTTAGTCAAATGGCATGCCTTAAAGAAAGATGAAATTGCCCCGTGGGGTGGCTATAGCCCATACGTCACGTCACCTCTCCACCAATGGATTGTATCTTTTGAAAACCAAATAAATATATATATTGACCCAATAAAAAGAATAGTTTGAAAAACTAACGGAACTCAAAAAATTTCAAAAATAAACTATCGTGTTCATTAATTTACAGATTATGTAAGTAAGATGAGTACAAATTTTCATTTATTTTTGTTTTGCCCAAAATTTAGATTTATTTTATCTTCCTAACACTATATTTCTCCCTTATTCAAGTTTGACCCCAATAACAAATAAAAATCCTTGGGCAAAGTTACATAATATTTATCTTATTTTTAAATTTATCATAACATGCTTATTGTTTTATAAAAAAAAAATCCTAATTACAATGTATTTATATCCGTGTATATATATATATATATATGATCAAATGAAAATATTATATTATTCAATTCAAACAACATAATATCTACGCAATATGAGTAAATTGAGAAGACGACGTGGACCCTATAAAGGGTAGGTGAAACCCACACACTTATCCTTGTAAGAACGCATTAGATAACATAACAAGCTGTATAATTAGATATATCTTATTTGACATTAAAATAAGATGAGATGAATATAAATGCGTACAGTATTTGATAAATTATTAAATTAAATTTTAATTATAATTATTTTATAAAAAATGTATACCAAATAACTTAAACTTAAACCATTCAAGTAATTTAACGGGACTTGAATTTTTTGGGATAAGACAGATAATTTATCGCACACGTTTAAAAGCTCAAGTTACTATAACATCTTGAGTTCGAGCCTTATCCAAATAATAATCTATATCTATTTAAGGGTAGACCCCACGGACTCCAGCTTGCAACTGGCCTGACCGCACGCTCTCTTTTTATCTAAATCCACAAAGGTTGGCATTTGCAACCCTTCACCACATTGACATACCAAAGCTGCCCGTGGTCCCAACCCCAAATCCGGCTAACACGTCACGAAAAGATGATTCCGCATCTGCTGACACCTGTCCCCCATCCCCCCTATTATCGCTTACATATATACATAACCACCGGCTGCTCCTTTCTAGTCCTATCTCCGGCCGACAAGCGTTTACCACCGCCGCTCACACCCAGATTTAGCCACAACCGTCCATCATGACAGATCGATCAACACCCACCACCAAGAACCTCACCGGCTCGGCCTCGGTTAGCCGCCGCCGCCAGGCCATCAGGCTTTTGAGGGCGGCAGCAATTGGCGCCTCCCTCTTGTTCCTGTCGGGATTAGCCTTAACCGCGACAGTGGTATCCCTGATTGTCGCTACCTCGGTTTTGATCTTGTTCAGCCCAATTCTGGTTCCTGCTGGGATACTGCTACTCTTTGCCACGGCCGGGTTCGTGGTGTCCAGCAGCTGCAGCTTGGCGGCGTTGTTCTGGGTATGCTCCGGTGTCCCCGGAAGACACCGGCCAAGGGCGGAACCTCTGCCTTCTGCAAGGAGGAGGATCGCCGACAAGGCCAGGGATATGAAGAAGAGGGCCGAAGAGTATGTTCAGCACAAGGCTCAGGAGGTGGGTCCTCAAGGGTCTTGAACTAAGGGCGGCAGCGGCCGCGGTGGTTGTGGAGGCGGCGGTGCTAACCAATGAGTTCTACCGAACAATCCATGCAGTGGCGACTTTTGGTTGGATTGTGTTGATCTGTCTATGAATTCTGAATGTAAAAGCAGTCTTACCGGACAAATAAAAGAGTAGATTTACAGTACTTAATAATTTATTGAATCAAACAATATAAGTTGTAAACACACAACAAATCGTTATATTAAGGTGATCTAGGTGCACGTGTAGAGTGGGTATATAAAATTATTTTTTCATTTCCTTTGGTCTTTATTCTATTCTGCAAGTTCAATTATTTAAACTTCAATGCAATTCATCTTACAATAGCACTATCAAGTTCTTATTTTGTGAAGTTGGTTACATAAATATAATGAAAAATAATATTAAGAGTTGTCATCCGTTATATTGTGTCTTGTCATTAAAAAAAGATTAATAAGATTATATGTCATTATTTTTTTTTTAACACAAATTTCAATAAAAATATGATACATGACTGATGACAGTTAAGAAAATTACTCTCTCCTCTATCTAACACATTCTCTAATGATAATATAATATATGACTGATGACGATATATCAATCATGACTTATATCATTATTCTATAATCAAATTTAATTTCTTTCAATAAAAATATGACAAAGCCATGACTCCTATCATTACTATATAATCAAGTCTATTGCATAACCTGTCTGATCCAAGTGCCAAGTAGCATGTCAAATTCATGAATCCTTGTTAATGGTATCATTATCACTCACTAACCGTGGGCTTCGATTTTTGCTCGGCAGAAATGATGGAACAAAATAGGAAGCCACAAGCGCAGGCATCATGCAAAGCAATACCAAGATGACAACCCACCAGGCACATCTGGGGACGCCTAACGTCAGTTCAGCCATGAAAAAAGAAAATGTATATCATGCTAGAGGCGTAATTGTGAACAAATCCAACATATCGAGGCTAGTAAATCAGCCAACTACATCTTAATTATAGTACCCATAGGGTGTCCCCAAGTGCACAAACTTCCTCACTTTGCAAGGGTCGGAGAAGAGATGTTTTTATATGCAGTCTTAACCTACCTAGTTTTATAGAGGAAATACTATTCTATAACTCAAACCCATAACTTTCCAATCAGAAAGGAGCTACTTTACCATTGCTTCCAAAGCCCTAAGACTGGTTCCATAAAAATAGCATTGTGGGATTTCATACATTTCTATTCAGTCCAGTGAACCTTCTGGTGTCCGAAATAAATGTAATACAAGGTTACTAAATCTGTCTCTTAATTTAATAATGCCCTGAACTTTCTCTCCATGCCCATTTTCTCCAACACATGAGCAGGTCAAAAAATAAGGTGCCAAAACCAACACAATAGTCTTTGTGCACACACAAAAGGGAGGAAAAAGGTAAACTACCACACGTATGCCAACAAAATCCAGGTTACATGGTAAAATATATGCATCACCTTTCATTTATTTCTAATTTATATATGAGAAAGAAAATAGGGACTAATTTGTCTTTTTTTTTTAAATATATTCAAAATAATACTTATTTCCCATATTTAAATGTGGGACTGGGTTGCAAAGCAGAGCCATTAATTGGAAATCCTGGGGTTTCAGTTAGCTACCTGGTCTTCCGGCTCGCGCGAGATAATAACTACCCGACCTTCTGTTAAATTTTAAATTATTCAAGCCATCATGTAAAATCTTGAAAATTTTACAAAAATTAGAAAGTCCGTAAATCAACATTATGTAGAAATACCAACTCTAAAGGAGACCACTTGATCCCTTAAGAAATTTCATGAAGCCGGCCGTTCACAGCTACGTTGTAGTTACACCACACTTCTATATTTTAATTATCTCACAAACCAAATATTCGTTGTTTTATACCATCCATATGCCATCAGAAAGCTTACTCAATAAACTACAATATATCCAAATTTCATTTTATTTCGATTTGACAATCCCAAGTTGGGGTCAAATTGAACTGGCATGACTAAGTGACTACACATAGTAGTTGTTACTAAAATGGGTATATTTCTTTCTACAAAATTCGAACAACAGTGGGACCAAATTTGTTAGAAGCTAGATTTCTTTTTCCTTTATGTGAAATTTTCTCAAAAATTTTCATGTCATCGGCAATGAGTAAATCACATCAAATATCACAAAACTTTTGACCCTTTTTATTTTGTCTAAACTTTAATTCTTTACAATGTGGTCACTAATTTTTAAAATTTTTTGCAATGCGATCCCATTTAAAATTTTTCGACAATCCTCCCATCGGAGTTGGTGACATGGCAAATAGGAAAACTCACATGCTAATTATGCAATGGAAACCAATACGATTTTGCCACGTGATAGTACAAACCTTAGAAAATTCATCTTTCCCTCATCTCCCTCTATCTGGGGTTTCTTGGGGTTTACACTACCACATGACAAAATCTTATTAGTTTCCATTGCACAATCAATATGTGAGTTTTTCTGTTTGTCACATCAGCAACACGTCATCAACTCCAGTAAGGGGCTTGCTGAAAATTTTTAAATGTTACCACATTGCAAAAAATTTTAAACATTAGTGACCACATTATAAAGAATTAAAATTTAGTGACCAAAATAGAAAAAATGGTCAAAAGTTTGTGATCTTGGATGTGATTTGCCCACAATTTTCAACAACTCACCAAAACATAATGATGTATTGCCACATTTCATCTCAAATTATTTAGATAGGTTTACGAGAAAATTCATAACAATTTGTGGAAAAATCATTTTCCCATGGTTTTTGTGCCAAAAGTTCCATGAGAAAATCTAGTTTCTATTAAAATTATAATACAATGCATGGCCCACTTTTAATTAACCCGTTTAAGTCCCAAATAGTAGGCATCACATCACTGTCCAATACCAAATACCTTAAACTACAAATGATAGTCTTCTAACGAGTTCTGGTACTTGAAATACCTTCGCAAGCATTTGAAAATGATGGAGATGCAACTATAAGCTTTGAAAGCTTAGTAAGTCCAAGCACACAAACCATGAAATGCTACCCCCAACCATATTCTCCACATTTTCAAGGTCTTTATGATCAAGGACGTTTGAACTTCTAAAGATGGTAGCACCTAATCTCAAGTATTCTCGTCTTAAAATCTTGCACATTGATCTTTTACTGATGGTGGCCCCTAACCTCAAGCATTCTCGTCTCAAGATCACATAGCCCCAAAATGTCTCCATGACATGTATACAAAAGGCGATAATGCACCCAACAAGCAAACCAACAATATGTCATACCAACGAATGCTCTATGCATTATGAAAACAAGGGTAGAGGACTTATCGGGATGAGTTTAGAAGCCAGTTAACCTCAAATCAATGAGCTTCCCACCTTTAAAACAATTCTTAGTGAAATTAGTCTCATTACTTTGGTGAGGGATGATCCAACTCCACAGAACTCTCAAGAATCTACCCTCAAGCTTATCCTCTCTAACCTTGCTCTCCCTCAACTTGCCCTTGCACTTACACTCAAAGAAAAAAATGAGAGTATGAAAGAGTCATCTCCTATTTATATTGCACTCTTTAATTTTGGCATTTTTCCCTTGAAATTTCAAAAAAAAAAAAAAAAAAGAAGGAAAAGGGTGATTTGGGTTGAAGGGGATACAAGTGGTCCCCTTGACTATTTGGCCAGCAAGAGTTGGCCTCGCCAGGTTGCGCCACTTAATTAATTTTAATTTTTTTGCCACTAATATATGCAGTTATGTGTGTGTGTATGTATATATATATATATATATATATATCCTTGTCTTCTTCTTCTCTTTTTCCACATACCAATATTTGTATATATTTTTAAATTACTAATTTGACTAATAATTTCACCATCTCTTATTCGAATTTAACTTCACTCTTATCCAACTCAAATTAAATTAAATCCTTGCAATTTGAAAAAAAAAAAAAATTGCCACTCAACCCGTAAGTCATCTAATGGGTCACCTTTTACTTGTTATAAACTCGATTTCAAGAATTTACTAGCCTCAAGCTATTTTCTTTATTTGTCCTCTAAAATAATTTTTTTTTCCAATTTACTCCATTATTTCCAAAATAAGAGATAAAATTATGGGTTGTTAGAATATATGTGGGCATATTATTGAAAAAATAATATAGATCAAGTAATAAAGAGCATTGAAATGAAATCCCCAAAATAAGTTGAAATAAAATGGAGATTTAAATGACAATCTTGGATATCCTGTGAAACTAGCAAAAACGAAGTTTCATGGTTCAAAAAATACTTTTACATCAGCAAAACTTCAAATTGTATGAATTGGAGATAATTCTGCCTATGGATCGAGTAAACCCTATTCACCTCAACAGTTCAAGTGCTATAGGTATTCCTCTTATTTTCAGTCGGTCTGAAGCCCAAGAAAAGGAGGGTAGCATTACGAAGCCAGTAGCTGGCATGAAAATTATTGGATCTTTTATCAATTAGCACCACCTAGTGAGATTAAAACTCATGTTCTTATTGTTGTATATGTAAAAGACATGTTGAGGGTAAACACTAAGAAATGAAAAAAAAAAAAAAAAGAACAACTGGGGTGGGGGGAATTCAACATTACCTATGTAAAAAATGACTTCTTTTCTTTCCTGTGAATATGGTCTTGCGATAACCCCAGCAGGCTCCACAGTCACGAGGACATAAACTCCCCCTGAACAAGTCTTTCAATAAAAAAAAAAAATCTTAAGACAAAAGATAACCATTAGGCAGTCTGATGTATTGTCAAACCTGGTTACTAGGCAAGTCCAGGTTCTCAGTTTTGAATATTAACTTTTCAGTGCTGAGCAACTTTCTTTTCCAATTCTGCCATGAGCTTGAATTGCCTCTTGTCAGCAGTAGGAAAAAGCTAGAAGGTATTTGTTTCGTCCAAAAAATGAGAAGGCTTTCAAAACAAAATGTTGAAAAAAAAAAAACAAAGACAAGATTCATTCTACATACAGAAGCTGGATATGATATCTTCACTTCATATCACGTATGTGATTTAAGCCCTTCCATTTGGTAAAGATGAGAACCCATTTGCAATGGCAGAGTTTCCTTCGATAGCTCCACCTCAACAGTCAGCATTGTGCTACTAGTCCTGTCAAGTTGTGCAACAAATAAGACTCCATTAATGCAACTAAAGGAGATGGTGCCAGTGAGATATTTCTGAAGGAACTATGAAACAAATCCAAAGCTCAACACCTGAAGGCATACTTACATAACCCCAAGACTATATGGCAGGCCACACATAATGAAGTGGAGGATAAGAAAGTTTTGCATGCACGCACAAATCATTCTGTTAGAACCAAAATAGGAAAAATTGAAAAAGAAATAAAAAATGAAGTGTGCTGGAAGCCTTTTGGAAGCTCAAACTGCACATCAGTTAATTGGTTTGCTCATCTGTCGGGAAGTATCCTGTATTTAGAAAAGTTAATAAAGTCAACATTAGTTAATCCATACATGACAGATCCAAAACTTTCAAAGAGAACACATCAAGGTGTTGTGAGATATATATGCATAGTATATGATAAGCTTGTACATGTAAGTAATGCAAGGATTGATTAATCCATCAAAGTAGGTTCCTGGAAGAAAACAGGTACATAGCCATGCGCAAGCGCATGTATACAGAAATGTATATGATAAAGTAAAATGACGCCACAGAGAGATCCATTATATCTCATTCCATCAATTTTGATACGGAATTAAAATCCAACAAAACCTCATACAGGTATCAGGTAAGCACTCCAATCTGTCAATTCAGCATGCATCTCAAGTATTTTCTAATCAAATAATCAATAACCAGGAGCAGGAAGTCCAGATACACCTCCATTATATTCCATAACTGTTTAGTTGGCCCCACATAATAGGAACCAGCTGATAGGTTCCTGTTTGACAAGGGAGTAGTTGCATAGGAACGTCTACATTGCAGCTTGGTGCTTGCTCGAGACGGGAGTTGCATAGGAGCACCTCCTTTATACAGCAGTGTAAGAGTTAAAGCTAGAATGGTGAAAGAGATGTTTCCTGCAAGGTGGAGGTGATATGAACTGGGATCATAAGATGTTCTGGCTATAAGACAGGGTCTTTTGGTCCAATATTGTTATGTTTATATTAGAAAGATGTGCCAAACTGCCTCTTTGGAGGGAGTCCATGGAAAGCAGGGGTTGTAACGAGGTGGCATTTTTTGTTTGGATTGAAGTTTTAACCTTTGGGAATATAATATGGTTATGAATAGAGATGATTAGAAAACTAGAATCTATGTTATTGACTATGCTTGATGGGATTAAAGAGTTTGGACTTGATGCTTAAAGTTAAAATATTTTGGATGGGATTAAATGTTACCAATTACAGTAGTACAAGTCATGGTGAAGAGGTTGTTTCCGAAGGCAAAGGAAGAGGGCTTAGATTATGATTCCAATCTGCTTCTATGGGGTTTATTTTCCTTTCTAAGCACCCAAGGTTCCAATGTATCACTGCAAATGCCATATCACAGCACATTGTTGTAAAGCCATTCAATTGCACGCACAATGCTATCTGCAAAAAGGTCCGTAAACAATTGCCAATTATAGCTTTTGATCATCACGGTTTCATGCAAAATTGCTAGTAAAAACATCTTAATAATAACTTGATAGTCACCTGAATTGAAATGACATATAAAGTGCCATCATAAACACAGTAGAAGAACTCAACATCAGTGACCATCTGCTAAACCGAAGAACAAAAAACAATAATAAAACTTCAACTCATAAAGGACAGTGAGTCAATAAACCACAATTGAGACTGCTGTATTATTCCCAATACTGAAAAACACAACAATTGAGCAATAAATTCTCTTTGGAGACTGTTCACGAACCAACCAACCAACCAAAAAAACAAAAACGAAACCTTAGATTTATTATGACCCAATTGGGTGATGCAGGATGATTCTGAAAACAAAATGCCAAGGAAATCAGTGAACCAGTCAATCAGGTAGAACACACAAATTGTAAGAAAATATATCCAAATACAACAGGGCTAAACCTGGAGAAAGAAACAGCTAATAATCAGTAAATTGGGCTGCGTAAAGTAAGAGCAGAATTACGCCCTCGCATTGCATCGGATGGGATCCGCATCAATCGAAAATTTGATAGTTCGTTTGATTCTCCTTTATAGCTAGGGTTTTCTTTTTTGCTGTTTTGTTTGCATAAAAAATATTTTTCATAGTTTGGAATCTTCCAAAATTAGCTATAATAAATTTTAATAATTTAATAATATATTAAATTTCATATTTAATTTTAAATAATAATTTACACTTAATGCTCTCAAATTCAATGTATTATTCACCTTAATGCACATAACTATTTGGAAATGCTATTTTGACATTTTTAAGTTGTTTCTTGTTTTAAAAATGATAAAAATGGCTCGAAAAATATTTTTTAGGCTATAAAAACATTTTTGACTACCGATTATGTTAAAAACGGAATTGCACTATATAATTAAGATCCAGTGTTCAATTTTTTTATTATTTGTGTTTTCAAATTCTGAAGTTTTCTTATTGTGCATCGAAACTTGCTACTCTCTCGTTGAACATCGTTGTTGCTTCTTGTTGCTCCATCACTAATACCATTCTCTCAACTTTGAATCTTGAAGATCGAGTCTCATCAAAATCATTGTTCCTTTTCACAGTTGATGTTGATCATTTATTCTCTGGATCATTGCTGATTGCTTGATTGACTTCAGTGTTTCTTGATTTTTATTATTCATCTATGAGTAATTTTTGTTTATATGTGTGAAGTTTATTTTTTATATTAAAAATATATTTATAATTTTCATTTATATTTTTTAGTTTATAATTTACTCCACATTTTTGTTTCATACTCTTTTTTTTAAAATATATTATTTTTTATTTCTATTTTATATCGAATACATTTTCTTATTTCATTTCGATTTCATATTGAGTACGTTTCTTATTTCATTTCGATTTGGAGAACCTTTTTATTCACCATCGTTTTGAAAGATAATTTTTTTGTCGAGCCAAATGGGCCGAAACACGTGGACGAGAGAGAAATTCCCATATTGGCCCTCTACCTTCAGTAACATTGTCATTCCTTTGCTTTCCTTTGCCCCCTCTGTATTGTCCCATCCAAACCCGAGTTGGACAACTTCAAACCCCAAACCGCCTGAAACAGAGCTGCAAAGAAGCCTCCGCACGCAAACGGCCGAACAGTCGGTGGGCACTCTCCCTTCCGGCAGATCGAAGCCATGGTACGCAATTTCCATGAGCTTCTTCCTTGTTTCTTTCATCGTTCGACCTTTCGCACATCTCGCTATTGCAATTGCACCGCCAAATACAATGATTTCTGATGGTTTTGGACCTTTTGGTTCTCTTTATTTCGTTCATTGCCCCATGTTTCAGTTCTCAATTGCAGCTATCAATGACGCGGACTCAAAGAGCCAGTGGGAACCATTGGCCCCAACCAAAGAAGCTCGGGCAAGTTTCTCCCCCTGCGTGTTCATTTATTCATACATTTGTGCGCATATAGTGGAGTTACTGGAGTATGCAAGCATATGTTCAGTTGTAATTCTTGATTTGACTTGAGATGGGGAACGTGTTTTTGATTTTTGTAACTAGTTTTTGCATCATTGCACGCGCTGTCGGTCTTTTTGGTTGCCGACAAAACGATCAGACTGAAATATCTGTTAGTTTTGAGTTTTTGGCTACCTAGGATGAATTAATACAACCAGAAAGTCCTCGTGCAATACTTCTCTGTCCATGGGTTTATTAGGACATGAAATTGAAGAAATTCAGTGGCAGGGCATTTGTTAATTGTATATTTTCTTTTTGAAGAATTAGACTTTCTAAGAACTGAACAATTTATGCAGCAGTTTCATTTTGGGAATTGTGTATGTATTTGAATGTTAATTGAACAATGCCTTGCGTCACTTAGTTGCTTCATTTACTTCACTTCAACCCAATGCCACTGTTTTATTTAACTTGGGTTTTGACAGACAAACCTGTTGCTCTGGTGACTAACTTTTTCACTGAGAATGTTAGAGTATCTCACAGCCTTTCACTCTATTCTCTCAACCCAACCAACTCCCTAACTAACTCAAGATTATACTGATAACAGAGAACATAAAAGAAACAACACAACCACAAGAAAAACAGCAAGATTTATCTTAGTTCGGTCTTGAAATCCAAGACCTACATCCAGACTGCTTAGGAGCCACTCAAATCCACTATCTTGAAACAACCAAGGATGATTACAACGAGAACTTAATCCCTCCCGCCCATATACACTGAAAGCTATAGGGAAAATAGGGAATCCAAGCTAAGAACCAGCCACTCCCAACCTCTCGCACTCAATCCCAAAACAAGACAGTAAACCGGAAACAATACTTCACGATTTCTGGCACACTAAGACTCTCTCACTTACAAACCTATTCACGACCCCTATTTATAGGATATAGGGGTGGCGGGGCACAAGGACTAAAATTAACTAACCGCCTAACAGAATAACTAAATCATAAAGCTGGCTGCCTTCTTCGAGAAACAGACCTTCTAGAAGAACAATTAATTCTAACGTTAAAACAGGAACTAGAATAGGTAGCAATACAAAGTACATGATTTACATTTTATCTAATCTAATACAAATGTTACAACAGAGAAGCAAAGCTTTATTGGGTGTTTCCTCTTTAATGTCACCATTTAGTGGTTTCCTCGATAGCATTGGTATGGACAGTTTATTATCCTGTCATGTCATGCAATTTTTTTTTCATGGATTTCTTAGGTGCTTAGCTAACTTAGGGGTGCAGTCACTGACTTTTCATCCATCAAAAAATTTTCCAGTTCTTTTATTGCTGTGATAATTTCAAATTATTATTATCATGTAAATCCCATAAAGTAGAATTGGAATTTAAGGCTTGTGATTGTTGTCGTTGTTTTATGGCATTCTACTCATATGGTGTTTTTCTTTCTGGTTGATCCAGGAATTTCATCTTTCACAAATTTATCATGAAGGACTTCTTAAGTTAGAGTCCAAGGAATATGAAAAGGCTCGTGAACTATTAGAATCTGTGTTAAAAGATCCTCTTATCTCTAGTGCTCAGGTAGCATGTACTTCAAAGGATTTCAAGAGCCTAAAGTAAATTTCTAGTTTGTGAACGGTTTCTTACTGGTGTTTTTCTTTCATTAGGTGGATAGCACGGGCGGTGATGGTCATCTTTTACAACTCAGGTTTAAATTCAGCCTCTACTTTTAATATAATTATGTTATATTTTTATTTGTCTGATTATTTACTCTCTCTAAATAAGTTGCGATAGCCATTGAACATCCATTCTTGTTTCGTTTCTATTTCTACTGAATCTATTAATGGCCCTGGTGACACTTGATACTTATAATCTTTCTGATATATATAAGCCCTGCAACCTGATATCAATAGTTCTTGTCAAGTGGAATACCAGCTAGTCAATGTTATATGGCCCTGCCCCATAATGAATGAAAGTTAATATGTTAAGGATAGTTCTATCACTTATATGGAAATGAAGAATTAATTTTCTATGCTGTCCTGGATTTGGAACATGTTGTTCTGATATATTCACTAAAGACAGTGTTGGTGTGGGAACTGATCCAGGGTCGTGCAAGTTCTGTCTTGGTTTGGGTGGGGATAGCATTTATCTTCTGCATGTCCATGGAGTTTTTTAAAAAAATTCAAACATCCTAGAGATAGATATTGAGGTAGGAATTCATCTAATGAACCACACTCATTTGTGTATGCCAAGAGTGCACTAGTGAGAAGGGCTGGGGAAAGCTTAAAGGAGAATTTTTCCAAGTTGGTTGTAGAAGCTACATATTGAAACAGATGCATGAATTAATGTATTATGTGCCTGTGCACACACAAGGATGGAGTAAATTTTAAATTGAGGGAGGTTTAAGCTGTTTTTGGCCACAGAACTAGGCTTGGAGTCAAGAAGCACCTGTCTAGAATGTCCAAAATTTTGGGCTTGTTGATTGTCATATACATGCAGAAATCCTGTATGAATAATATTCCACCAAATACACACACACACACACTATAGTATGTCGGTTGTCTATATGGATATGAATAAATGCCTGTTACTTTGTATACATGCACACGCATCTGCCTATGCAATTATTTTCACATGATAAATATTATTATATAAAACCACACTTGAAGAAAATCATATAAAATTATGAAATTTTAGATGTACTGCTAATATATGAACAGAAAATGTTGTGACATCTAGACGTATTATACTGAAGACGAAGAAGCAATTCAGGCAAACATTTATGTCTATTGATATCCACGAGATTATTGAATTCCTCTCCTCTGTTTTTAGGTTGCATTTCTATTGTTAAAATCCGATTAAGCACCATTTATTTGCTGCTTTTATTTGATCAACTTCATTGTTGTGGTGTGCTGGAAAACAGGAAGTGTGTGAGATATAATTAGCTTGGTTAAGAATCTAGTTCTTGGGTTTTTAGAGATAATTGAGCTATATTTTACATTTTTTACAGTATATTCCTTATATTGACAAATGTAGAATTTTGAACGGAAAAGCTTATTGATTCATTTACATGCAACCCTAGTTATAGGGTTGGAATATACAGTTATAGGAAGTTTACAATAGGAAAGATTACAACACGTTTAGGAAAGATTATAATACAAAAGATTAGGAAAGTTTCTTAATCTGTTTTAAGAAACAAATCTAATCAAGACCAAATAAAACATTCTAAAAACTGCACTGTTGCCTCCTCTTCTTTCCTTTCCCAAGAATCCTTTCACGTCAACACTCCCCCTCAACTTGGTGAATGAATATCTATCATTCCCAGTTTGCTTATTAGGTATTCAAATCTCTTAGTCACCAATCCTTTTGCCAAACAATCTGCCACTTGTTGCTTAGAAGGAATATAGGGAATTTGAATTATACATTTTTCAAGCTTTTATTTTATAAAGTGTCCGTTAATCTCAATGTGCTTGGTCCTGTCATGTTATACAGTGTTGGGTTTTTTGCATGGAGGATTATTTCTAGAAGTTGAAGAAAAGAATCTGTTAGAGTGAAGATGTTTTTTTGACTGTTTTATTCTAAGTTAGATTAGTTAACTTAGTTATTCTATCATGAGGGATATATTAGTCTTTTATATAGGCTAAGTAGTTAGCCATGTAATTACCAGCCCTATAGTTTATAAATAGGAGGTGAGAGGCTTGCAGTCGGTCATAACAAATCATTCTAGTGTTTTCTGTGTATGCAAGTGATATTGTCGAGAGAGAGAGAGAAGAGCTTAGAGAGAAAGTTTGTCCTTGTATTCTCTTGTGTGAGCAGTGAACTTGTGTGTGAGAGAGAAGGAAGGTTCTTTTATCTTGTTTCAAGCGGTTTCTGGTGGATTTGTCTCTCGAGGGAAGGCTGGATGTAGGATTGTGCTTCGCAATCCGAACCAGGATAATTCTACGCCTCTTGTTTGGTTTGATTGCTCTGTTACTTTCATTTCTTTTCTGTTTTCATTTCCTGTTATCTATATTCTGTTGTTAGTTTGGTTTTTGGGTGAGGAGTGAAGAGAGATTGGCAAACTTAAGTATTGAATCGATTTCTAAGAGCTCCTAATCATAACATACAGGATTATGTGCAATGCTTATGGCCGATTGGTTGTCACAAAATAACCTGATTGGTTCTCTGACAACAATCTTCAAATCTTCTAGCACAATCCTCATCCATAGTAATTCACATAGATCAAGCGTCATAGCTCTAAACTCGGCTTCAATACTTGATTTCGCCACTATGCTCTGCTTCTTACTTCGCCAAGAGACTAAATTTCCTCCAAAAAAACATGCAATACCTTGTAGTAGATATTCTATCAGTTATAGATCCAGCATAGTCCGCATCTGTATACCCTTGTATATCCAAAGAATCTCTTGCTTTAAATAGGATTCCTTTACCCGGGGTAGTTTTCAAGTAGCACAATATTCTTCTTACGGCCTGCATATGACTCTCAGTAGGGCAATGCATAAATTGACTTACTAAGCTTACTGCATAAGCTATGTTTGGCCTAGTGTGTGATAAGTAAATCAAATGCACTACTAACCTCTAATATCTGCCTTTATCCACTGGTGGACTGCCGGTGTCTTCTCCCAATTTCACATGAGGCTCTACTGGAGTGCATACTTCTTTGCTTCCCAGTAAACTTGTCTCCTTTAAGAGGTCTAATACATACTTATGCTGGGATAGAAATATACCTTTTTTGGAGTAGGCTATCTCTATTCCCAAGAAATATTTCCCAGGTTTTTGATCTCAAAATTTTAGGCCAACTTGTTTCTTAGATCTTGTTGTTGATCCATATCATTCTCTGTCACAATGATGTCATCCATATAAACCAATAATGTAGTCACTTTTTCCTTCCTTGAGTGCTTGAGAAAGAGAGTATGGTCTCCATTATTCTGTTGGTACCCCATACACTTCATTGCTTTAGAGAACCTATCAAACCAAGCTCTCGGTGAATGCTTGAGACCATATAAGGCCTTTTTAAGTCTATACATCTCATCTCCTTTTCCTTCCTTAAATCCTAGTAGCTGCTCCATGAAGACTTCTTCTTCTAAATCACCATGAAGAAATGCATTCTTCACATCTAGTTGGTGTAGCCACCATCCATAGTGAGTTGCTAAGGACAAGAGAATTCTTACTGTGGTCATCTTGGCCACTGGAGGAAAAGTCTCCAAGTAATCAATCCCATATGTCTGGGTGTAGCCTTTAGCCACCAATCGAGCCTTATACCTCTCCAATGAACCATCTGCATTGTATTTTAGGTTAAAAACCCACCTGCAACCCACTGGAACCACCCCCTTTGACTTAGGAACGAAGTCCCATGTGTTATTTTTCTTTAATGCCCTTATCTCCTCCTACATGGGTAGCTCCCATTTTTTATCCTTTAAAGCCTTTTCCACCAAATTAGGAATAACAATGGGGTTTAGAGCAATCAAAAAACTTCTATGTCTTAGGGACAACCTATGGTAAGAGAGGTAATTGGTTAGGAGATGCTGAGTGCATCGCCAAACACCTTTTCTAATGGTAATAGGAATATCCAAATCAGTAGAAAAGATATGGTCAGGCTTAAGGAAACAGACCTTCTCAAGATCTGGCTGGGAATTAGATGTTGATTCATACTGAGAATGAGGCATGAATTGCTGTTTCCTGTGGTACACAAAAGGGGAGCCCTTGAACCTTACCAGAGATGTTGATGATCTAGGTTGACTGACTTGCTTAGGGCTCGGGTAATCATTTGGAGCAACAAGGGAGTGATCACGAGGAGATGAGGAGACTGAATCAATAGGCAAAACAGGGTTAGGAGTAGGATTATTAGAATCTGCTAGTGTTGAGGAATTTAGGGAAAGAAAGCCAAGGTCAAGATCTAGGCTAAGAAGATTAGGATCAACAACTTAGTCTTCAATCTTGTGATGCTCCCCCTGAAGACTAAGATTAGAATGACCAAAGAAGGGTTGTGACTCAACAAAAGTCACATCTTTTGAAACAAGGATTTTTCGAGTCAAGGGATGGTAGCATTTATAGCCTTTTTGAGTGGAAGAATACCTAAGAAAGAGACACTTAAGTGCCCTAGGGTCCAGCTTGTCTCGAGTATGTGGGGGAATAAGAATAAAGGCTACACAACCAAAAACCCTAAGAGGAAGAGAAGTATGCAAACTAAGAGAGGGAAAAAAGGTGGAAAGACACTGAAAGGGACTACTATGCCCAAGAACCTGAGAAGGCACTCGATTGATTAGGTAGGTTGCTGTCAAGATAGCCTCTCCCCAGAAACCTTTTGGAACATTATGATGATGAAGAAGAGTTTTAGTGCATTTAGGAGGTATCTTATCTTCCGCTCAGCCACTCCATTTTGTTGTGGAGTGTTGATGCAAGAAAACTCATGAATAACGCCTTTGTCTTGGAATAACTTATGCAAGTGCTGATTAAAATAGTCCCTTGCATTATCAGTTCGAAATTTCTAAATAAGAGAACCAAATTGAGTCAAAATCATAGAATAGAAGTGAGGTAACTGTCATGAACCTAGGGTTCATAATAGGGTTGGATGGGCAATCGGAAGAATTCGATGGAGTAGAACTGAGAACAGAAAGTTTAGAGGGATATTTGGATAGAAATGGAGGAAGGATGTAGAGAGAAATGAGGGAGAGAAGTAGAGAGAAAATGAAAGGGAGAATTGTAGAGAGAGAATCAGATTTTCATTCCTTCAATTCAAGCATATCCATCCAACCTCAGTTGAGGCTTATATATAGCCTAACTACATCCCACATACTCCCATGTGCAATATAACAACTAGTCTAACTGTCTATAGGATAGGACAAAACACTATAACAGAAAGAAAGAAAATAAATTACAATTATTGTATATTGTATGCCAACTCCTACTATTATATTTACTAATATATCCTTGGGTAATTCCTAGGGTCATGATAATTTCCCCTTCTTGAAATGTTTCTTGTCCCCAAGAAACTTATTACCACCTAGCCATTGCTTCTTTATCCAATGCCCATCTTCACCCACTGGTTTCTTCTTCGCCTTTTCTTGTTCTTATTTCTTATTTCCCTTGTCACTCGCTTCCTGTTTTCTTTTTCCTCAACAGTAACATCAATATGACTTGCTGTAACACCAATTTCAGCCATCCGCCTCTTCCTTAGTGCTGCTAAAAATGGTTCTAAATGTGCTGTCAGCCCTACAACCCCATCCTCCAACTCTTCTTGCTGTAATGTTACCTTTGCTTTGTCTTGTGTGCCTGTGCCAATGACATACATGTGAGATGTTCCAAGCAAGGTGCTCGGTGCAATCCTTTGTTCCTTCTCTTTAGATTCCTTATTATGTTGTTTTAGGAGATCAATGGCATCAGGAGTCTTAACACCAATGGCAGTGCTTGAGAAGCTACCAACTTATTTGAGTGCCATCCTCCACTTCCTCCTCCCCAATCTCTTCTTCCATGTACTCCTCATCTCTCTTTATAGCCAAGACCAAGGGAGCAGTATGTTTAGACCCTTCCATATCTTCAGTAGGGGCCTCCTCAAGTGGAAATGCCTTTACTTGTTGGTAGCTGGAGTACACCAAGGATTTACTTTCAGCAAGGTTGTGCTTCTTCGGCTGCTCCACTTTAAAGAATTCCTCCTTATGAAAACTTCCTTGATAATCATCGAAGTATTGTGCGGGGAAGTTGTAATGATACTTCTTAGTCAGTATCATTGCAAACTCCTGCAGCTTCTCACGGAACATTCAACTGAATTCCTTGCACTTTTTATGTATCCCATTGCTTGTTCCTTTATCCCTGTTGCTGCCAACTAAAAATGTAGCCTTCTTTAACTGCCATTGAGGCTCCATTCTAGCTGAAAATGAAGCATTCTTCTGCTGCAATTGAGGTTCCAATTGTCTCATGCATGCACTGCTTCCCATGGCCGATTTGTCATGAACAAGACACTGCGAAGACCAAGGAGTAGGAGTTCTATACATATTGAATCCCACACTTCCCTGAGCTAATTGGCCCTACATTAGAAACGCCTCAATGTAGTTTAATAGCCTAAAGCACCCACTCCTCTTTGTCTTACCAATTCGAACAAGTTAACCAGATTTCAAAACCGAAATTTAGAGTTGCTCATTGTAGTGGTCTATTGTACCGCTCCTAACTTAGCAATTGGCTGCTTGAATCCGATTGTTATGCTGATTGGTCAACCACAAAATTTACCAGATCTGTTTTTCCTTTCCACAAATTCGAACCGAGAGCCGTTGAGAAGTAACAACCTATGAACAATCAGAAATTAATCGTTAAGGAGCATCAAAACCCAACCGAGAGCCGCCTCCCAATCAATGCAGTAGCCAACACAATGCTTCTAGATCTGAATTTCAGTGCCGCAGATCTAGGTCCTCTTCTTGGATCCCCAGAATTTAGCGGCAGTAAGAGGAATCGGAAGCTGGGTAGTGGCTGAGATCCGTTGCTAAGGAGAAACAACCAAGATCGCTTGGGTTTGCTTGCCTTTATCACACACACATAGCGACTTGGATCTAGTCAGTGCCACTCGGCATGTTGTACGACTCTAATGCAACTCACGCTCCTTGAATTTCGTGATTGAGAGTCATGGCGGACTCATCTTCAATATTCCACCTCAAAGCTACTACAATCACGAAGGCTTAGAATTAATCCTACGCCGAGAGCCCACCCAGACTCACTGGAATGCTGGAACTCGCTGATTTTGTCGAAATTGTTGCTCGATCAATCCAAGTCCAATTCCTCCTTGCATCGGTCGCCACCCAATCATCGTTCACAAGCTCCAATCGTGAATCCTCCTGGCTTGCTTGCCTTCAATTTTGGATAAGATTGGAGTCTTAGCCGCGAGCCGTCAGCCTCTTACACTGATCACTCTCCACACCACATTACAGCGGGTTAAAGATTGCCCAAGCTTTGTGTGCATTTGCTGAGATTCAACGACTACCCCCAAACTCGCTTCCACTTCGCGCCTTCCTTCCTCGCCAGAATCAACGCCTTTGTCTCACCCAACCGTCTTTGACGAACTCCCTCACCAATTGCGAGCGTTGTTTGTTTGCGACGCTTCAAGTATGCTCGCTTATCGACCCACTCCAATCGCGAATGCTCCTCTATACTAATCAATATGGGCTCCGCTATGAATCGGTGACGGGAATTACAGCTGACAAAATCAACCAACTCACTTACAAGAATGATTGAATTTACAACCGAGGAACGATTGGCTCTGGTTGGAATCACCTTCCGATCCAAATGAGTAGCACACTGTTGAGCCCCAATCGGATTCGCCTTCAAATCGGAGCTGCAACGGAATCATAGCCGAGGGTGGTATTGCTCTGATACCAATTTGTCATGAATCTAGGGTTCATAACAGTGTTGGATGGGCAATTGGAAGAATCTGATGGAGTAGAACTGAGAACAGAAAGTTTTGAGGGATATCTGGACAGAAATGGAGGAAGGATGTAGAGAGAAATGAGGGAGAGAAGTAGAGAGAAAATGAGAGGGAGAATTGTAGAGAGAGAATCAGATTTTCATTCCTTCAATTCAAGCATATCCATCCAACCTCAACTGAGCCTTATATATAGTCTAATAGCCTCCCACATACTCCTATGTGCAATATAACAGCTAGTCTAACTGCCTATAGGATAGGACAAAAAACTATAACAGAAAGAAAGAAAAAAAATTACAATTATTGTATATTGTATGCCAACTCCTACTATTATATTTACTAATATATCCTTGGGTAATTCCTAGGGTCATGACAGTAACACAATACTAACAACAACCTTATCTTTGATAAGAAAAACCCAACTCATCCTAGTACAATCATCTATGAAAGTAACAAATCATCTAGTCCCAGAACAATTGAGACTCCTAGATGGTCCCCAAACATCTGAATGAATAAGAGCATAATGATGAGAGGATCTTTTATTACTAATAGAATAGGAAACTCAATGATGTTTTGAAAGTGCACATACATCACAATGAAAAATACTAGGATCTACTTGCTTAAATAAAACAGGGAACATAGTTTTAAGTAAGTGGAAAGGTGGGTGCCCTAAGCAATAGTGATGGAGCCAAATATCACTGTGAGAAGATTGAGAAGTACAGGCCAGTTTAGGCTAGATTTGATGAGGCTACAAGGTCTCCCTTCTCAAAACATACAGTCTATGTTTCTCTTTAGCAACTCCAATCATCCTCGCTGTAGCCATTTCTTGAAACTCACAAGAATAAGGAGAGAAAATGACTCAACAGTTTAGATCCTTAGTGAGTTGATGAACTGAAATCAAGTTGGTTGACAAGTTAGGGACATGCAAGACTCTTTTAACAATGAATTTAGGGTTAAGAGTAACCTGTCCCTGACATTTGATTGGAATAGATGTCCTATTAGCAATAACAATCTGTTTAGGTGTCACAAGGGGTTGATAGGTATTAAAAACATTTGGATTAGAGGACATATGATCTGTAGCTCCTGAGTCTAAAATCTATATATCATTCCTATTGTATTTAGAGGCTGTTAAAGAACTCAAATGGAGGCTATTACCTGACTGATTACTTTGCTGGGCAATGGAGCATGATCCATCTTGAATAGTTTTCATGAACATCTTGAGTTTGCTAACTTCATCAGCAAGCTTGCTGATTTCATTAGTTTTCAGCTGATTCTGCTTCAATTCGGGTACTGCCTCTACCTTTTCCACCATTTCTTCTTGCTTAGTTGAAAAATAAGCCTGATTTCTGGAGGTTATATTCTTGAATCCTCTTAGTTTCTGTAGCACTGCCTCCTTCCCATGCAACTTGAAGAATGTTTCTTGAGTATGCCTCGATTTTTTATAGTGTGAGCACCACAATCCTTCTTTTCCATACATCTTGTTCTGTCCATCAGACCATGCACTCTCTTTTTCATGCGGCTTGCCCTGTCCATCTGCCCTTCCTTGCAATGATTTAAACCTTGACCCTGCTCCTTTGTTTGTAAACATGGATGATCCTTCAAAACTCATGTCTCTAATAGAACCCACTATTTTGGATTAAATTCCACACTAAAACAGTAGAGCGAATCAGTGTTTACAAGGATCCTAGCAATTGCAAGGATGAGAAAAAAAACTAAAACAACCAATCGACCTATTTGAGAGGGCCTTCTCTCTCCCCACGACAATTGCCCAGATTTTCCACACCTTCTCTCTCCTTTCCCCTCACCTTATATACATTCTCAACAATCTGTTCCAGCCATGTGAAGGAATATTCTACCCCTAACCAACTTTGGACTCTTCTATCCCTTGGTCAATTTCCTTGGCTACCCTTGATTTCTCCCCTTCTTTTACGCCTCTGATAGGTATGAATAACGGGGGTCCTAACATTACCCCCACCCAAGAGACATACCTTGTCCTCAAGGTGAAATTCAGGAAACTGTTGCTGTATCTGATGGTAGGGCTCCCAAGTTGCCTCTAGGGGTGGCAACCCCTTCCATTGGATTAGAACATCAAGGTTTCTCAAATTCTTTCCTGTGCCCGACCTGACTCCCAACAAAAACTCCGGTTCCACCTTCATCTCCAGCTCAGCTGTGAGCTGGTTTGGAATTTCTGTTGTCTCTCGCACTGCTCCTTTCGCCTTACGAAGCTGGGAGACATGGAAGACGGGGTGGATCACGCATGAAGGTGGTAGGGACAGCTTGTACGCCACCTTTCCAATCTTTTTCTCCACAGCAAAAGGCCCATAAAATTTCGGTGACAACTTCTCGTTCACCCTAGCAGCCAATGTCTTTTGTTAGTAGGGGCGGATTTTCACATAAACCAGTTTGCTGACCTCAAACTGCACGTCACGTCGCCTTTTATCTGCTAAATTCTTCATTCTTGCCTGCGCTCGCCGCAATTGGGCCTGCAACTCCAAAACAGCATCCTGCTCTAGCAACTGTTGCTCGATTGTTGAAACCGCCGTGGTCCCTTTCTCATAATGCAGTAACGAGGGAGGTTCATGCCCATAGACTATCTGAAACAGAGTTAGTTTTGAGGAGACATGATAAGAGGTATTATACCAATATTCTGCCCACAGAAGCCAACTGCACCACGCCTTGGGTTTGGAGGAGGAAAAACACCGGAGATAAGTCTCTAAAGTGCGGTGTAGGACCTCAGTTTGACCATCTGACTGAGGGTGGTATGCGGTGCTTCTGTTCAACTGAGTGTCTTGCAACCTGAATATTTCTTCCCAAAAATGGCTGGCAAATACTTATCTCTATTGGAAACGATCGAGTTTGGAACTCCATGCAACCGGACAATCTCCTTCATGGAGATTAGACATGGCCACGGTTCATGAACCGCCGGTTCCGGTTCAAGAAATCTTTGAACCTGAACCGAACCGCCCAAGGGCGGTTTGGGACGGTTCGGTTCCGGTTCCGGTTCATGCCGGTTCGGTCAACGGTTTGGACCGGTTTGGTCAACGGTTTGAGCCGGTTCGGTCAACGGTTCCGGTTTCGGTTCAAACCGAATTAATCTACAAATATTTTCAGCATTATGACTTTCATCAAAACACCGATACGCAAGAATTCTTTTTTGTAAAACATAATTTTCATCAACCCAATGACAAGTAATACCCATATATGAATGAGTTTGCCAATGATCACTCCAAATATCACTACAAATAGAAACATTAATATTATTGTTTTGAAAATATGTTATCAATTCAATTTTTGAGTTTTTAAACAATTTTAACAAATTCCTTTTCAAAGTATTTCTAGGAATTGATTTAAAACTAGGATTAACAAAGTTTTGACAAAATCGAGTAAAACCTAATTTTTCACCAAAACTAAAAGATAAATGATCAATTGCTACCATTTCAGCTAAACCAGATCTACAATTAGCTTCATTATAATGAAATAATTGAGGAAAGTTTGAAGAGGTAGCAAACCCGGATATTTGTGTTTGATCGCGGCTCAATCCAACCTTGAGCGGGTGCTTTGTTTGCAAATGTCGGGCGAAAGTACCATATCCACCTCCTTGTTTGAATTTGTATACCTGATTACAATAATTACAAGATACATCAAATTTACCATCTCCTTTTGGTGTTTTCTTGAAATGAATATTAAAAATATCAAAAGTAGAAATTTTTCCACCTCCCTTTTGTTGAGTTTCACTCTCTTGTGTTTGAAAATTTTGAGTTTCAAACTCAACATTTTCAAAATTTCTACCTTCACTTGCCATTTTTTTGAAAAAAATATGATAATAAAAAAATATAATAATGATAAAATAATATAGTAAAAAATTGACAAATATAATGAAAATATTAGTAATAATATAATATAGTAACAAGTAATAAATAATTAACAATATAATTGAATAAATTGACAAATAACAAAATGAGAAGATTGAAGAAATTGAAATATTAAATGAGAGACAAAATAGAGAGAATAATAGCTTGAGACTTGAGAGAGAGAGAAAGTGTGAAAAATGAGTGGGGGAGGGAGAGGTATATATAGATAGGAATCATAGGATTAGAAAAAAAAAATAAATAAATAAAATTGGGCTGCTGCCCGTTGGCAGCAGCCAACGGTCCAAAATTGGACCGTTGCGGGGGGAAGGGGGGGTGCTGCAGTGCAGCACCCCTCCGCGGTTCCGGTTCCGCGGAACCTCGAACCGGAACCGGACCGAATTTTGCCGGTTCGGTCCGGTTCCGGTTCCGGTTCGGCCGGTTCCGGGTCCGGTTCCGGCCGGTTCCGGGTCCGGTTCCGGTTCGAACCGCCGGTCCGGTTCAATTTTGGCCATGTCTAATGGAGATCCCTACTATGTTGGCTGCTGTAAATGGGCGTCTAAGAGCAATAAAATGTCTATATTTATTAAGTCGGTCCACCACCACTAAGATAGAATCCCTCCCCACTGATTTGGGCAACCCTTCGATGAAATCCATAGATACATCCTCCCAGATTTAACGAGGAACTGGAAGGGGCTGCAACATCCCTCTCGGAGACAACACCACATATTTGTTTTGCTGACACACAGGGCAATGTCTAACATATCGCTGAATGTCTCGCTTTATTCCTGTCCAATACACATTGGCTGATATCCTCTTATAAGTCTTGAGGAACTCGGAGTGGCCCCCAATCTGTCTGTCATGTCCTTCTTTTAACACCAAAGGAATGAGAGTGGAGTCCTTAGGGAGAAACAATTTCCCTTTGTACAACAATTGCCCATCCACTCATGCAAAATCTGGTCTGTTCGTAGGATTTTCCAGCCCCTCTCTAATAATTTTTTGAAGTGTCCCATATTCATCAACCTCTTTTTTGAGTTGGTCCAGCTGCAATACTCGGGGAATGATGAGGGTCATAACCATGGCCGGTGAATGGATGCGGGAGAGGGCATCCGCAGCCCGATTCTCCACCCCCGGGCGATATCGTATCTCAAAGTCGTAACCCATCAGTTTCACAACCCACTTTTGGCACTCCGGATTAACTACCCGCTGTTCCATCAAGAATTTAAGGCTTTGTTGATCAGTTCTTATTACGAACCTTTGTCCCAATAAATAATATCTCCACTTCCTCACAACAAAAACTATCGCCATCAGCTCCTTCTCATACACCGACTTGTTTCGACCATTGGGATTTAGGGCATGACTAAAGAAAGCGATAGGTCGTTGCCCTTGCATCAGGACTGCCCCCAAACCATGCCCCGACGCGTCTGTCTCCACTATGAATTCCTTCGAAAAGTCCGGCAAAGCCAGCACGGGCAGTTCTATCATTGCCCTCTTAAGGGATTGGAAAGCTTGCTTCGTCTCCTCATCCCAAGAGAAATTATCCTGCCTTAGGCGATTTGTCAATAGCCAAGCCAGCTTGCCGTAACTCCTTACAAACCTTCGATAATACCCCGTAAGGCTTAAAAATCCTCAGAGTTCTCGCAACGACTTGGGGCTGGGCCAGTTTAGGATTGTCAGTAACCACTCCTTCTTGGGAGATGATGTGCCCCAAATACCCAATCTCCCGTTGTCCGAACATACACTTCTTAGCGTTAGGTGAGCAGTTAGACCGTTAACACACACCTTAGATGTTCCTTGTGCTCACTCATACTCTTACCGTAGACCAGAATGTCATCAAAGAACACCAAAATGAATCGTCTCAAGTGCTCCCTAAAAATCTCATTCATCAAGGATTGAAAAGTAGCGGGTGCGTTTGTTAAGCCAAACGACATGACTAAGGATTCATAATGACCCTCATTAGTGCGAAAAACAGTCTTCGGAATGTCATCCGGTGCGATACGTATCTGATGATACCCCGATTTCAAGTCTAGCTCAGAAAAACAGCAGTCTCATGCAGTTCGTCCAATAACTCTTCAATGACAGGAATGGAAAATTTATGGGGAATTGCTACCTTGTTTAAAGCCCTATAATCCATATAATCCACACAAAATCTACGGCCACCATCATTCTTCTTGACCAGCAACACCGGGCTGGAAAATGGATTGATACTTGGCCTGATAAGACCTGCTGCCAACATCTCTCGAACCAGCTTCTCAATCTCGTTTTTCTGGATATGGGGGTAATGGTAAGGTCGTACGCTTACTGGAGGGACTCCGAATTGTAACGTAATCATGTGATCCCTTCCTCGGTGCGGGGGCAACCCACAATGCTCCTTAAACAACTCCTTAAAATCTGCCAGTAGGTCCTGTAATTCCCCAGGAACCACCTCTTCTCCCTTCTTTTCTTCAGCTGTCAAACTTCCCAACTCCAACAACACTCCTTCTCCGTTTTCTTGGAAGACCTTCATCATTGACTTCAAAGTTACCAATGTTTTGCTGAGGCTGGGGTCCCTAAGCAGTGTTACTGTCATACTGCCCGATCTGAACTTCATAACCAATGAACCCCAATCTACTTGAGTCTCCCCAAGGGTGGCTAGCCACTTCATTCCAAGAATTACATTGGAGCTTCCTAGCTCTAATGGTAGGAAATCTTCAACTACCTCAACACTTTGCAACCGTAGAGTAATCCCCTTACACACTCCAACCCCTTGAACAGCCATGCCTGACCCCATGATCACTCCATAACCTCTCGTTTGAGTCCGAAACAGCCCCAGCTTCTGCACCAGTTCAGTAGCTATGAAGTTGTGAGAAGCCCCACTATCGATTAAGACCACTACTTCTTGGCCATCAATTTCTCCCTTGATCTTCATAGTCTATGGAGGTGTTAATCCCACCACAGAATTTAGGGATAGCTCCACCACTTCCCCTATTTTGACTGTGTCTTCTGTTCCCCTTGAATTTTCTCCAGTTTCAGCCTTTACTGTTTCTTCTTCGCCCTCTTCCCTTTCTTCCTCATAGATTACCATCACCTGCAGCTCTCTTTTATTTCACTTGTGCCCTACTGAGTACTTCTCATCACAACGAAAACAAAGACCCTTTGCCCGTTTGGCTTGTAACTCGCTCTCACTCAGCCGTTTAAAAGAAGGGTTGCTCCACCTACTGACGGTTGGTGGCCGATGCGAGGAGGCGGTGCTGGGTGTCACCAACTTCGGCGGTGCTGGTGGAGGGGGCCGAATCACCGGCTGGGTGTTTGTTGTTGGGAAGGAAAGGGCCGATACTCGAGTTAGGCTTGATCCAAGACAACCTTCGCGGACCACTTGATTCCTCTCCTCAATCCTTTGGGCCAACTCCATGATCTGCTCCAGTCTCGTTGGCCGCAGTACCCTCATCTCCGCCCGGATATCCAGCTTCAGGCCATTTAGGAAGTGACCTTCTAGAAACGCTTCTGGCAGCCCTTCAAGTGATGAAGCTAAGGTCTCAAAATAGAGGCGGTAGTCCTTGACGGACCTCGTCTAAGCGTGAGAAACCTCTCCTCCACGGTGCCTTCTTGAGTCGATCGGAATCGATTGACCAGCATCGCTTTGACCTCCTCCTAACTCCTCACGCGTCGATGCCTTTGCTCCCACTGAAACCAGGCAAGAGCAGCTCCTTCAAAATAGAGTGCCGCCGAGTCCAGCTTCTCCGCGTCCGATAGTCGATTCACAGCGAAGTAGCGTTCCGCCCTAAAGACCTACCCATCAGGGTCGTCTCCCTCAAACAGTGGCATCTCCAAGCGTCGACCTCTCGTCTCTAGTTTTCCGAAGCCCTCAGTCACTCCGCATTCATCTCTCCCTCTTTCTCCCATCCCTGGTGTCTCATCCATTGTAAAAGAGGAACCCAAGGGTACGTTCTCCTCACCTCGTTTCCCTTTCCTATCCTTCTCCTGTGCCTCCCACCTCTCTATCAGTAAGTTGAATTGGTCCAACATCATCGTCATGTTCTTCTCTATGTTATGCACCTTCTGGAATCCATTCCGCATAGAATTCAACTCGACTTGCAATCCCTCCATTCGCCCTTCCATCTGTCGTTGATAAGTTTCCAATCTTCCCTCCAACTCCCCCACTCTCTCAGAAATGGAGATATCCATGGATCAATGCTCTGATACTAGAATGATAGAACTCACTATTTTGGATTAAATTCCACACTAAAATAGTAGAGTGAATCAGTGTTTACAAGGATCCCAACAATTGCTAGGATGAGAAAAAAAACTAAAACAACCAATCGGGCTATTCGAGAGGGCCTTCTCTCTCCCCACGACAATTGCCCAGATTTTCCACACCTTCTCTCTCCATTCCCCTCACCTTATATACCTTCTCAACAATCTGTTATAGCCATGTGAAGGAATATTCTACCCTTAACCAACTTTGGGCTCTTCTATCCCTTGGTCAATTTCCTTGGCTACCCTTGATTTCTCCTCTCCTTTTACGCCTCTAATAGGTATGAATAACGGGGGTCCTAACAGTCTCCTAGCATTGCTATTCTCCTATTTTCTTCACTTCGAACAACTGAAAAAACTTCATTAAGAGATAGAAGTTTTTCCCTTCCAAGGATCTGAATCCTTACCTGGTCATACTCATTGTTGAGTTCGGCCAAAAAATCCACCACTCTATCCCTTTCAAAAATTGAATGAAGAGTGGTTGCATCTTTCCCACATTCCATTTTAATGTTTTGGTAGTGGTCAAGTTCCAGCCTAAAACCATTCATTTTGTTATAATATTCAGTGATTGATGAAGCCCCTTGTTTAGTATTATGTAATTTCATCTTAATCTCATAGATAACCGAAACATCTTGAATCTTAAAATAGGTACGCCTAACCATCTCCCATATGTCCTTAGTAGAAGACAAGAACATGTAGTTTTTACTAACCTCTGATTGCATGGCATTCCACAACCATGACATGATCCTGGAATCCTCTATATCCCAAGCTCTGGTTGCATGGTATTCCACAACCATGACATGATCCTGGAATCCTCTATATCCCAAGCATGAAACCTTAGATCTGATTTATTTGGGCTTGAATCTGTCAAGTGGCGTATCTTTCCTTTCCCCTTTAGGAATGTCTGAACCAACTGCAAGTAGTTGCGTCCATCCAATCGATATGATTGGTGCACCCCTAGTTGATCGCCAGAAGATAGTCCTCCCATTGGAGAATCAACCGCATTAGCCTCATCGGTCGCTACTGCTGGAACTACCTCAAATACTTTTGACATGAACAGAGGGAAGAAAGTCTATTGCAATGAAGGCAAAGGTAGGAAGGGATTTTGAAACATAAGTGATTGGAAGTATGGCAATAACGGCCAGAACCAGTCAAAGGAAGAAAGGCGAGGAATGGCACTGAAGGCCGGAGGGTAGGCTGAAACTGAAACACGGAAAAAACTTGAGGCTGGAAATCAGAGGGCAATCGGAAGTGGCTCTGATATTATGAAGAATTTTGAACATAAAAGCTTATTGATTCATTTATATGCAACCCTAGTTATAGGGTTGGAATATATAGTTATAGGAAGTTTACAATAGGAAAGATTACAACACGTTTAGGAAAGATTATAATACAAAAGATTAGGAAACTTTCTTAATCTGTTTTAAGAAACAAATTTAATCAAGACCAAATAAAACATTCTAAAAACTGCACTGCTGCCTCCTCTTCTTTCCTTTCTTGAGAATCCTTTCACGCCAACAAAAAAAACGAAATCATATAAGACCGCCATTGTGAAGTGCAATGTCAATATGAGCCTAGTGTTGGAGCTTCAATTGACATTGGTTGTTATGACCCCAAAAATTTATTAGATTATGATTTAAAGATAGGAAAATAGCAACAACAACAACACACACAGAACAGGGGTTGAAAGGGGAGTGGAAGTGTGGAATGGAGAGTAGGAGCATGTGGCAGTTGAAAGAAGCGAAGATGTGTGTAAGTGTGGTGGCTGTAGATTCATGGAGGAAGGTGTGTGTTTGTGGATTTTTCATTCTAAATGGGCATAAAGGGGAGAAACACAGAGACATAAAAAGAGGAATAGGGATGGAGAAAAAGAGAAAGAGGGGGAGAGATCAAGAGATGGAGAGAGTATGGAGATAGAGTTGCAGAGAGAGAGAAATTGGGAGAGAGGGGGTCAAGTAGAACCAAGAAGGAGAAGGGAATGGGGAATAGAAAGAGGGGAAAAATGAGAGATATGGACAGGAAAGTTGGAAGATTGGCAAAGAGAGATTTGGTCCACCTTTAACATTGTCAGTTGCAATTAACTTATCAATCGAGAATCTTTTGGGAACTAATGCTGTTTTATTTATTGTACTAGTGAGAAATCATTATGGTCTGGTTATACAAATTTTTTATGATTATCATTCAGTCTGGTTGTACAATATTTATTATATGATTATCGTTCATTGAGTTGTGAGCTCATCACTCAAGTTCATCATTTTCAAGTGAATAGGGGTAGTTTTAGAGTCAGATCTGGCATGGGGACCATTATTTCATGATACATATAGGTCCTACAGTTTATTTAGTTGCTTGTGAATTTTCCTTTTGTTGGAAGGACTTATAATAATTTGGATATTTACATTTGCATGGATGATATTCTATGGGTGAACATTTTAGTCAATTGGCTTATGTAATTAATTTCAGTATTTTAGATGGCATATTTTGGAATACTTAATGACAGAGAATTGCATTTTGGTTTAGGATTTTGTGCTCCTTGAGCTAAGGCTTGAGGTTCATAATCAGTCTCGCGCTAGTGGGATGTGACATTGGTATTGAGCTAAGGCTTAAGGTTCATAATCAGTCTCGCGCTAGTGGGATGTGACATTGGTATTGAGCTAAGGCTTGAGGTTCATAATCAGCCTCACCCTAAGTGGGATGTGGCATTGGTATTTCCTCCAAGATTATACCTTAAAAATTTATTAAAGGATGTTCCAAATATGATAAAGCTATCATGTAATATGTAAGAGTTTTGTCCACATACTTATTGTTATAGTTTGGGAAACAATCAGTGGGTGCATGATAGCAGTAACAATTATCGTGCATGTTAATCAAATATTGACTTATTCTGAGAGCATGCCGGATAGATTCAGTTGTATAGATATCATGCACTTATTGAATAGCTTCAGTGATTCTTTGGTTGAACTTTATGATTTTGTACTCTCCAATAGAGTTACCCACTTATCTTGATACCTTGTTCTGTGTTTTTCAGCATGTTCCTATTTTAGAATTATAATTCTGTTTCTTTTTCCAGATTTTCGGCATTAAAGAACCTTGCCTCTGTTTTCTTTCAACAAGGCCCTTCATGTTATGAGGGTGCTCTACGCTGTTATCTTCGAGCTGTTGAGATTGATACCAAGGATTCTGTTGTTTGGAATCAGCTAGGAACATTATCGTGCTCAATGGGCTTATTGAGTATCTCCCGATGGGCATTTGAGCAGGGGCTTGTTTGCAGCCCAAACAATTGTGAGCATTTATATTGGTCTATTAAGCAGCCATTTTCATTTCATGATAGAAATTTATGCTCTTATAGTCATTTCATTAGTTAAGTTGTCATTTATGAACTTTACTATTTGGAAAATACATGCAGGGAATTGTATGGAGAAACTCTTGGAAGTTTTGATTGCTATTGGCGATGAAGTTGCTTGTCTCTCTGTTGCTGAGTTAATTTTGAGGTATTGGCCATCACATTCTCGGGCTTTGCATGTCAAAAATACCATTGAAGAAGTGGAAACAATACAATTTGCGCCAAAAGGTATAGACAAACTGGAACCAAAACATGCACGTCTTAAGTTCTTGGACAAGAGAAAAGCAACAGATGAAAATTTGGATGAGGGTCCTTCTAAAAAATTGAATCAGAATATAGAATTGCATCTTGCAGAAGCTTCCTGGACTGCCCTAGCTGATGCAGTGCTGGGAATCTTACTTCCGTTAAGTGGAAGCAATTCTAGAGAAGGTTCTGGAAAATTGTGTAAATCTGGTGACACTAGATTAAGGATACAATTGCCACATGGTTCAGAAAATATTGTTTGGATTGTGGAAAAGAATAGACTTACAGTCTCCTCTGTTGGTGAGGGTGTGCCAGTCAATAATTGTAACTCTGAAAAACCTTGTTCTTTTAGAGAAAAGGAAACAAATGTTTGTGAAGAACAACCACATGAGAGGCGTAGTAGTCGTCTTGAAAGGCTCAGAAGTCGCAAGCCAGGTAAAGAAGAATTGGATTTTGCTAATGAGAAGAATCTTGGTAAAGTCGTAGTTCAAATTTTAGAATCTTTTATTGTGGGTAGAGTGGAAGCACAAGATAGTAATAATGCTCTGAGTTCCATATCTTATCCTGATGTTGTGCCTAATCCTGTACAAGCCGAAATTAATGATGTTACAAGATTTGTTACAGAAAATTCAAAAAATTATGGTGCTTACCACTTTGCTCACTTGCTTTTAGAGGAGCTTGCAAACAGAGCTGTTTCATACCAGGACTCTTTTGTTAAATTTTTGGAGTTGGAGAAATTGACAAGGTTCTGGGGAAAAGATAGGACACCTGAATGCAGTCTTTTTCTTGCTGAGCTGTATAATGACTTTGCTTCCCGTTCTTCTGACTCCTCCAGGTCGTCTGAATTCATTTCTGAGGCATGCTATCATCTATGTAAAATCATAGAATCTGTAGCTTTAGATTATCCTTACCAAATAAGTTGTGTATCTGGGGATGAAGGTAACTCTTCAACAGGTAGATCTTCATGCAGTTCTGGAACTTCAGTTGGAACCTTTTCTCATCTGACCACTAAATTGCCCTTTTGGATTCGCTTTTTCTGGATAAGTGGGCGAGTGTCATTTTCAGAAGGTAACAAGGCAAAAGCTCAGAAAGAATTCTGTCTTTCCTTGTCACTTTTTAATGATAAAGAAAATATAAATAGTCCTCTTGGGTCTATTTTCTTGCCCCACTGCAGTGTTTTTAAAGAGTTGACTGTAAATAGGATTCTTCATGAGATTAATTTGTTGGAGGTCAACTTCTTGTTGGAGGATATAGGCAAGATGATTGAGAAAGAAATGTATCTTGAGTGTGTAGATTTGCTAGCTCCTCTTCTGTTTTCTGTGAAGGACATTCACCTTGATATGTTATGTGTTACTGAGAAAAAAGGTGAAGAGGTCGATTCAGTTGAATTATCAGCAATAGATGTTCTAATTAAAGCATGTGAAAAGGTAAAGCAAATGGACTCTGAGGTGTTCTTGAGCTGCCACAGGAGGAAGTTGCAGATACTCCTGGCTGCAGCTGGCATAGGTGAATGTCTTGCTTCACGTAAATCTATTTACAAGATTCCAGGGTTACAACCACTTCCTGCTTCTGGAACAGAATCAAATGGGAATTCAAGAAAACATTGGAATCACTTGGTTGCAGAAGAAGTGAAGGAAATCTCTCAATGTGCATCACACATGAAGAACTTCATTGATCCATCTGGAAATTCTGTATGTCTGCTTTATATTTAGAAATTTATATTTTCATTTCTTGGTTTTTTATCTGAATACCTTCTGAAGGCATCCTAATACACTCAATGACCCATCACATATGAGTGAAAGAGCCTCTATACCTTCACTCCCTAGAGTAACTGTGATTCCTGTAAATTTCTATCACATCAAGTATAATTTGTTAGTTAAAACTGATGTATTTGAAGGACCACTTAGATTGGTTATTTTCACCTCAATCATGTACATTATGCAACAAACAGAAAAGTATCAGTATTGCCCCCTAAAATCTCAGAATTTTTAAGAGCGCCTTCAAATCATGGTCATGTCAGAACCCTCAAATATTCAAATGCTTATTTGATCCCTTCGATTGGGCCATGAATCTAGTTCAACAAGTAGCTGTGTAGACATCTGCCCAATGACTTCTTTTGTTGGGTTGAATCAAGTCACAACCAAGCATATGATGCTTAGAGCAACACAACTGTATTGCAGTTAGAGAAGCAGGGGGGTGTAACTGTTTTAATTTCTAGCGCATGAAGTAATACTTTGAGTGTTGGTGGCCCCAACTTGAGTGATATGACCAAGTTAAAACATATTCTACTTGATCAACCTTTGAATTAATGATATGAGATCATGTTAAGCCATAATACAAAAAGCTAAAATAAACTACTCATTCTTTTGCTGTCTTGCTGCCAGGTTGCTCCTTGAGTTTTTCACAAAGTAGAATAAGTTCAAATTTCTCTTGAATCTCTGAGGTTTCATGGATTACAGCCTCATGTAAGCATACCAAGTCTAACAGAAGAGGATTTGAACCTTGCAAATTAGTTAATAGGCTTCTAGCTAGGTCTTCCTTTCCTCTTGAGAGTATTGAGACGAAGGGATCCTGTTTTTAATCTATTCTCTTTTCTTAGAAATTGGAACTCTCTGGATGCTAATCAAAGTGGTTTGAGCCTTCAGAATATTTCTAGGTTATTCAGAAATGCAGAACTATATTATTTTGTTTCTCAAATATTCTGTTGGTAAGCAAAACACTGAACCATATTGTCCACCAAAACATTTAGGGACTCCTTATATTTCTAGATTTATTGGAGGTGAGGCATGACAGTATTATTTGTTTGGCCTTCCCATCCCTGCTGTGTCCATTTTCATTGATTGATTGTTGGAAGATAAGTAGTGTGATTTTCTTAGTTTTCTTGGATTTATCCCGTGGCTTGTGTCTTACTATTTTATCCTTCATTTGTTGGTTATTTTGGTTATCCTTATCTGATAGTTATGGTCAAAGTGGACTGAGTCTTGGTCCTTGTCTTTTTGTTTGTTTCAGGATAGTTGGTTAGATAGTGTGTCCTATTTTTAAGGAAGTGGGTTGTTAACCCTTAGAACTATATATATTGAGTCCTATTGTATTGGAAATGTACACGATTTTTCTTGCTAAAGTTTTATCATGGTATCAGAGCTGTAAGCGATTTTTCCTGAAAATCGATTCTACCATTCATCATATCCTTGCTGTACAAACTTGCAATATGGCAAGATCAGATTCTACCCCATTTTTGACTCGAGAGATGAAGCAAGAGTCATCTAGCGACCACGTCTACTGCAACAAAATCTAGTGATGCATTTGAGGCACCTGTTACAGCAATTGTTAGCGGAGAGAACAAAGGTATATCCCCAACCGGAGAATTACAAAATATCCAAGCAGCCTATAGGCTAAATAGTAAAAATTATCTGAAATGGTCCCAGCTGGTTCGCACTTTCTTGAAAAGAAGAGGCAAGCTAAGCCATTTGCTTGGCACTGGACCTAAAAAGGGGATCCTACATTTGAGAATTGGGATGAAGAAGACTCAATGGTAATGTCTTAGCTATGGAATTCAATGCTTCCGAAGATAAGTGACATTGTCATGTTCTTAAGCACAACTCAAGAAATTTGGGATGCTGTTAAGTAAACTTACTCTAAAGTTCAAGATGCAGCCTAGATTTATGAGATTAAAACAAAAATCTAGGCTACAAAGCAAAGAAACCGATCAATCATTGAATACTCCAATCTCCTGCAAACTTTATGACAAGAGATGGATCATTATTAGTGTATCAAGATGACTTGCATTGAGGATGCAACCATTCTAAAAAGGTTTGTTGAAAAGGACAAGATTTATGAATTTCTTCTTGGTTTAAATATTGAGTTTGATGGAGTGAGGGTGCAAATTCTTGGGAAAGAAGACTTGCCATCCCTAAATGAGACTCTAGCCATAGTTCGTGTTGAGGAAGGAAGGAGATGAGTTATGCTTGAGACTCCTACGATAGAGAATTCAGCTCTAATGACAAGAAGAATGAACCCCCAACATTCCAGTTTTGAACAACATGGAGGTGAGGCTAAAAGAACACCAGATGGGTCTCGGTTAAACAAGGATCTATTATGGTGTACTTATTGCAAGAAACGTAGACATACAATAGACAAATGCTGGAAGCTACGTTGAAAACCTCAAGTTGAGAACAAAGGGACATTAGGTAAGCAAAAAAGACCGGAGCATGCCCATGTGGCAAACACTTAGCAATATGGGGAAGGGGATTCTTTAGAATTACTAGATGAATTTAACAACGAAGAAGTTACAAAAGTGAAGCAGTTACTTGTGTCCCTAGAGAAGCCAACTAGATTAGGTATTTGTATCTTAAACTTTTTAGGTATTTCTTTCTACTCTCATGCTCTAAATGCCTCAAATACTACTCTCTCAGATGTTTGGATCATTAATTCAGGAGCCACAGATCACATGACTTGTTCCTTCCAACAGTTTATTTCATATACCCCTGTCCTAGCAATGGAAAGATTACTATAGCTAATGGTACAACAACTATGGTAGCTGGCCAAGGAGATGCTTACGTTAGTGACTCTTATATTAAAAAATGCCTTGCATGTACCTAAGTTGTTTGCTAACCTTGTTTCAATCCAAAAACTCACCATAGATTCTAATTGTAGGGTGATTTTTCATCCTTCTTATTGTTAAATTCAGAAACATGACACGAAGAGGATGATTGGGCATGCTAGAGAGAAAGAGGGTTTCTATTATCTTGACGAACAAAGTGGATAGGAGAATAGGGCAACTAAGTTCTCCCACTATCTTTGTTGATTGAGTCCCTAAAGTCTCGTAAAGAGAGAATTTGGTTACAACACCTACGTTTTGGCCATCCATCTTTTAATGTTCTTAGATTGATGTATCCTTTATTGTTCAAAGGATTAGTTGGGGAAGACTTTCAGTGTGACATATGTGAATTTGCAAAACATAAGAGAACATTCTTTCCAATTAATACGAAAATGAGTTCTTTTCCATTTGCTCTTATCCATAGTGACATATGAGGTCCCTCTCCTATTGCTAACATCATTGGGGCTCGGTAGTTTGTGTCCTTTATTGATGATTGTACATGTGTCACCTAGATTTATCTTTTGAAGAACAAATTTGAAGTGCATATTTCTAGTTTTCTATAATATGGTGAGAACCCAATTCAATGTTGAAATCAAAAGAATTCGGTCTGATAATGTTAAGGACTATTTCAATAAGTTCCTTACTTCCTATTTTCAAGTAAGAGGCATAATTCATGAATCCTCTTGTGTTAATACCCCACAACAAAATGGGGTGGTCGAGAGGAAGAATGAACACCTACTTACTATTACAAGGGCTCTTCTATTTCAAAGAAATGTTTCAAAACAGTATTGGGGGGAAGCCATTTTAACTGCTACTCACCTTATGAACAGATTGCCTTTGAGAAATCTAAATTCCCAAAGTCCACTCCAATTGTTGTCTCATTTCTTTCCACAGGTCTCAATCTCTATTGGTCTTATATCTAGAGTGTTTGAGTGTGTAGCATTTGTTCATTTACATTCTCAACATTGGGGAAAGCTTGATCTTAGAGATCTTAAATGTATCTTTGTGGGGTATTCACCTACTTAAAAAAGCTATAAGTGTTTCCATCCACCAACCAAAAAATTCTTTGTATCAATGGATGTCACATTCGTTGAACAAAATCAGTATTTTGCTCAGCATTCCCTTTAGGGGGAGACCTCAATAACTGAGGATAAGGATAGAGACCTATTTCTTCTTGAATTTCCATCCTCATTACCCCTCTCTATTCCATCATCACAACCTACATCTAACACTCACTCCAAAACTCAAGAATAGATATACAAGATGGTCCAATCCAGGAACCTATACACCGTCCACTTCAAGTATACTCAAGAAGAAAGAGACCAACTGCTCATTCGACACCTGTTCAAGCATCCGAATCCACAATTGGTCTTGACGTTGATCATAATGAGGTAATCACTTCTCCTTCCATCTCCCCTAATGAGATTGAACTTGTTGCTGACCCATCTAACTCAAGTAATAGTGAACTTCCCATTGCTAATCATAAAGGAACTAGAGCTTGCACAGAGCATCCTTTGCACCTGTTCATGTCCTACAAAAATATGTCCCCTAGTCATAAAGCTTTCCTTACTAACATAAGCTCCATTCCAATACCAAAAACCGTATTTGAGGCATTAAGTAGTGAGAATTAGAGGAATGCTATGAGGGTAGAGGTGTAGGCACTTGAAAAAAATAGGACATGGGATCTTGTAAGGTTGCTCAAAGGGAAGAAACCTGTGGGGGTGTAGGTGGATATTGTCACGACCCAAGGGTAATTAGAAGGGCAATAATGTAATTAGTTACCTTAGTTTGTTAGGAGCTATTTCTGTTATTCTGTTACAGCACATAGGGCTGTTATTCTAGATGTTTCTTTCAGTTGTATAGCCTATAAATAGGTTCAAGTATGTAGAGAAGAGTATGCTGGAATTGATTGAATGAATATTCTCATTTCTCTCTAGAATTCTCTCCCAATCTCCCTCATGTTTCTCTCTTGTTCTCCCCCCTTTCTCTCAATATCTCTCCCTCAATTCTTTATGTTATCTTCCCCAATTTCTGTCCAAATTCCCCTCTAAACATTTTGTTCTTAATCCTAAGCCTCTCGGATCCTTCCAAATTCCAATCTAATCCTAGCTAAACCCTAGGTTTATGACAGATATTCATAGTTAAATATAACATTGATGGGTCATTAGAAAGACATAAAACAAGATTGGTTGCTAAGGGTTATACCTAAACCTATGGTGTAGATTATCTTGAAACCTTTGCTCCGGTTGCAAAAATGAACACCAAAAGGATATTATTGTCTCTAGTAGAACCTAACCCGATAATCCGTAGCCAATCCTTCTTGTTTTAGTTTATCAAACTTTTCGTTGCAACACTCATCTCCAATCTGATATAAGGAAGCAGAATATTCTTTAGAAAAACATTCAGCTAGAATACTAACCTGAAATTTCTGTGAAAATAGAATCAAAAAGTCATCCAGCTTTCTATTAAGGTCATTGATTCATTTTCTTGTTGCAACACATTCTTTCTTGAATGTTTTCCCAAATGGCTCTACGCTTTCAAGAAGTCATTTGACCATCTCAACAATTCAATTCCTTGAAAACTCACTACTGAAGTCCAATCTAGGTCGCGATGCAAGCAAGCAACTCTCGGTTGTTGAAGTGCGATCGAGGCAAAGCAAGAAGGCAAGTGCTGGAAGCTGATTGAAGGTAAATTTCAAGAAGCTGCAAAAGAAGCGATCAATTGTTGGAGGTGCTATTAGAGTTGAGCCTGTTTCAGGAGTCTGTTCCGTAAATTTCGGCAGTTTCAGCAAGACAGATCGATTGAGTCATGAAGGCACGTATGGGAAGCGTATAGCTATTGCGACCATCAGTGATAGGCCACACTAGATCATCGGCAATTGTTGAAGCGGAATAAATTTGCTGAACTGGAACCAACAATTGAGGCAACTTAGGTTTACTGAATTAAGTTTCAGTGAATTTAGGTTTGCTGAATTTTAGTACCAAAATAAGTTCCTGAAGAGGTCCTTAGAAGTTGATCAAGAGGCAAAAGCAGGATAGGATGTTGTATGCAGATTAAAGCTCTATATGGTTTGAAGCAGTCTCCAAGAGCATGGTTTGAAAGATTTACCAAAGTTAGGTTAAATTCGGAATACAAGCAAAGCCAAGGTGATCACACTTTGTTTGTAAGACATACTATTTCCAAAAAGGTAACTGTTCTATTTGTCTACGTGGATGACATTATAATGACAAGGGATGACTTGGAAGGAATTGAAAGTCTAAAGAAGTGTTTGATAAAAGAGTTCGAAATTAAGGAGTTAGGCAAGCTGAAGTATTTCTTGGGTATAAAACTAGCTTACTCTCAGCAAGGGATTTTTATATCTCAACAGAAGTATATTCTTGACCTATTAATGGATACATGCATGTTAGGATGCAGGCCTATTGAAACCCCTATTGAGCCTAATCATCGTCTTGGTGACAACTCAGAAGATACAACAACAGATAAGAGCCTCTACCAAAGATTAGTTGAGAAACTCATTTATCTATCACATACTAGACCAGATATAGCTTATGCTATGGGAGTTGTTAGTCAATTCATGCACAATCCTAAAGAGATACACCTAAAAGCAGTGTATCGAATTTTTGTATTACTTAAAAGGGTACACCAGGTAAGGGAATTTTGTTCAAAAAAGGGCAAGGACTAACTCTTGAAGCTTATATATATGCTGACTATATAGGGTCAATGATTGACAGGAGGTCAACATTTGGGTATTGCACATTCCTAGTGGGAAATATTGTGACTTGGAGTAAGAAATAGTGTTGTGACAATGTCAAGTGCAAAGGCTGAATTCAGGTCAATGGCCCTTGGAATTTGTGAGTTGTTATGGGTAAAAATAATTCTAGAAGATCTGAAAATCAGGTGGAAGGCTCCTATGAAGCTATATTGTGTTAATAAGTCAACTATTAATATTGTTCACAATCTAGTGCTACATGACAACACTAAACATGTGGAAGTTAACAGACATTTTATAAAAGAAAAACTTGAAAGTGGTCTAATTTGTACACCATTTGTGTCTACAAGAAATCAACTTGCAGACTTACTAAAGGTCTTCCGGGTGCAGTTTTTCAAAGGATAACAAGTAAGCTGGGAATGAAGGATATTCATTCACCAGCTTGAGCGGGAGTGTCGAAAGATAAGTAGTGTGATTTTCTCAATTTTATCAAATTTATCTGGTGGCTTGTGTCTTATTATTTTATCCTTCATTTGTTGGTTATTTTGATTATCCTTATCTGATGGTTATGGTCAAAGTGGATTGACTCTTGGTGCTTATCTTTTTGTTTGTTTCAAGATAGTTGGTTAGGTAGTGTGTCCTATTTGGTTAGGTAGTGTGTCCTATTTTTAAGGAAGTGGGTTGTTAACCCTCACAACTGTATATATTGAGTCCTATTGTGCACACTAGATTATATTTTTAAGGAACTTTATATTTAATTGGCTGGAGTGTTATCAGGTGCAAGTGAGTGAATACTAGATTCTTCTTCAAATTACTATATCTGGATTTACCCAAATATGAGTTCATGTTGCTAGACATGTCTGCTAGTTTTCTAATCAACTAGATATGTTGGATGCATATCCTTATCTTTTCCTGATGGTTGAGTGTCCTAGAAGTTGCCATGTAACACAGAAAATCCATGCACTGTGCTTGAAATATCTTTAGGCAGTTTGTACCCTATGGCTACATTTACTGTTTGGACTTCATCCTGCCTGCAGCCTCAATATTTGTAGGAGTCAACCGTGAACACTTACTTGCATGCACGTACAACACTTTATTTAACTTCTCCCTTTTCTACAAGCAGTTCAGTGTAGGTGTCACGCCACTACAACTGTAGGTGCTGGTTTATTTATAGTTAATACGCCAGCATATCAAGCCTTAATCCTGCTAGGTGGGGTTAGCTATATGAATTCTGGCTTGCCAATCATTCTATCTATGGCAATATCTTCTATAAGATCTTCATAATTCATGTAATACCAGTGAGTCTCCCACAGGGATTTTTTTGGTCTTCCTATACTTTGCTAATAACTTGTTCCATTCCATCTGCTCTCTTTGCATGTGTTTCTCTTGGTCTTTGATTCACATGAGCAAACTATCTTAATCATGTTTCATGCATCTTATCTTCAATACTAGTCATTTCGACCTTATTACAATTAATCTCATTTCTAATTTTATTGTTTCTTATATGGCCACACATCCATCATAATATCCTCATTTTTGTTACAGACTTCTTTTTTATATTTGGATGTTTTACTGCACAACATTTTATGCTATACAACAAAGCTGGTCTTGTAGCCATCTTATAAAATTTTTCTTTTAGCTTTAACAGAATCATACTATCCAATGAAAAACCAAACACACTTTTCCATGATCCTGCCTTAATTCTATGGGCAGCAGCCTTATTAATCTCTCCACTTTTTTTTTATGATTGAACCCAGATATTTGAATTGATCTTTTCTTTGATTAGTCTTCAAATTTTACCATAACATCATACACACTTATATTTTTATCAAACTTACGTTCCATATATTTGGTTGCCAATCTGTTCAACTTAAAACCTCTATATTCTAAAGTGTTCCTCCATGTCTTAAGCTTAGTAATCATGCCTTCTTTTGTTTCATTCAGCAAGAAAATGTCATATGCAAATAGTTCACACCAAGGCACCTCTACCCCTATATGTTTAGTGAGTTTACTAATTTTTGTCTTTAAAAGCAGATTCCAGTTTTTCAAGTAGATGCAAGGTTATTATATTTATGATCCTGTTGATCTTCTATTTTTTATCTTGCTTTTGAACTGTTTCAAATATAAACTTATACCATATTCCATTGCACCACATGACTCTCTTCATTTTGCAGAATGTTTCTCCACTGGGAATCATTGCTGATATTCAGTCTTTGCTGCTGGGACTCATGTGCAATATTGCAAACACATACTTCTCCAAGAAAACATCTGGACTTGTTTCAGATCAATTTGAACAAATACAAAGATACTCCTTTCTTGATGCAGCCATTGCATTCTGCAAACTTCAACATCTGAACCCAAATGCCTCTATCAAAACTCAAGTGAGTGGTACCTCCTACTTGTGAAGAAATGAAGCTGCATACTTGTGTTGGCCTGTGCTATGAATTATCTCTTTTGCATTATGTTTGTAACACTCATTTTCTTTGATGTATTATCCCAGACTGAATTGATCGTGGCAATGCATGACTTGCTCGCAGAGTATGGGCTTTGCTGCGCAAGTGGACAGGGTGAAGTGGAGGAAGGAACATTTCTTAAATTCGCAATAAAGCATCTATTGTGTTTGGATATGAAACTTAAATCAAACTTTAATTCATTAAATAAGGGACTAGAAACAAGGCAAAGCAATGAGCAGCTTTTTCATAGTACTCATGTCGGAACATCTTTGGATAAATCAAAGCCAGACATGGTAAATGTTGCAACAGATGGAATGAGAGTTGCCATGGATCAGCCTAATATGGATAAAGGCAATATTGAAGGGAAGGATTCTCTAGAAGGAATGCCTTCCAAAGGCCTTTTTTGTCATGAGAGTCCAGAGAAGGAGCATGCTGGACTTGGTTGTAGAAATTGCTGTATTGACAGGAGCAATGGTGTTTCCAATAGTGGAGAAAAAGAAAATAGTCAATTAAATGAACTAGGAAGTGAACTAAGTGAAGAGGAAAGAGAGGAGCTTGAACTAGGAATTGATAATGCTTTGGATCAATGCTTTTTCTGTTTGTATGGTTTAAATCTTAGATCAGATTCATCCTATGAAGACGATCTAGCACTGCATAAAAACACTAGCCGTGGCAATTATCAGACAAAAGAGCAGTGTGCTGATGTTTTTCATTATATACTGCCATATGCAAAGGCGTCATCTGTTAGTGCTTTCTGTTCCTTCATTTTACTTATTTTGTGGTTTCATTTTATCTTTCCTTAGCATGGGTTTTTGCAGATGATTATTTGGTGATTTCTCCATTGAATGCATAACATTGTGTCACAGAGGAGTGGATTAGTAAAGCTTCGGAGAGTGTTAAGAGCAATACGCAAGCACTTTCCACAACCCCCAGATGATGTTTTGGCTGGGAATGCAATAGATAAATTCCTAGACGATCCCAATCTGTGTGAAGATAAACTTTCAGAGGAGGCTGGATCTGATGGGTTTCTTGATTCTATCATGAAGATCATATTTCCTGATGGGCTTAAACAACTGAAGACAGCTTCATTAGGGAGGTATACAGTCACACAAAGATGTAGTTTTGTGTTATTTAATTTTTTCTTCCAAATGGATGCTTTAATCTATAGACTCCCATTACTTTGAATGAGCTATCTAGCCGGTGTCAATTGATTGCAGCTCTGACCCATATTTGGAGGTTTATTGCAACTTGTATTATCTCCTTGCCCAGTCAGAGGAAATGAGTGCAACTGACAAATGGGCTGGTTTTGTACTCACCAAGGAAGGGGAAGAGTTCGTAGAGCAGAATGCAAACCTCTTTAAATATGATTTACTATACAATCCTTCACGCTTTGAAAGTTGGCAACGGCTTGCTAATATTTATGATGAGGTAAATTTGTGTTTTTTATTGTATTTCTTGGTTTGAATGATGTGAAGAAAAGGAATAAAAAGGTTTATAGCTGTGCTTTGATCATTCCCAGCATTAATTTGATTGATGGTATTCCCTTGGTTTTATGTATGCAGGAGGTGGATTTACTGCTAAATGATGGTAGTAAGCAGATAAACGTTGCGGGTTGGAGGAAGAATGAAACACTGCCTTACAGAGTTGAGACAAGTCGTAGGAGAAGTAGGCGATGTCTGTTAATGACTTTGGCTTTAGCAAAGACACCAGTTCAACAGGTTCCACTCAGTCCTGCTGTTGGTTTAGGGGCATTGAAGCCTATGTTGTAATTCACCTTTATATTTAGGCATAGCTTGCAAATTGAAGAACATAAATGCAACAGAATACAGATTCTGTGACAAAGGCATGCCATATTAACTAGATGTCATGAACAATTGAATGCCTAATCATTTGAATGGTCATTAGATCTATTTGTTAGTGCCATTTTGATCATTTTGACACTGAAAAGGGGAGTCTGATCCCATGTTGGAACCATAACATACTTATCTGCAATGTAACCTGTAAATTTTCTTGGGAAAAAATGACTTGATGTAGGCTAAGATGGAGTGGTTTTCTTTTGGGTCCTAATATATTTTTACTAAAGTTGTTGCCAGTTGATAAGTTTTTGTTTTCTTCCAGGGTGAGATACATGAGTTGTTGGCATTAGTGTACTATGACGGCCTTCAAAATGTGGTTCCTATCTATGATCAGAGATCTGTTGTACCCTCAAAGGATGCATCATGGACAATGTTTTGTCACAACTCAATGAGACATTTTAAGAAGGCTTTTGCCAACAAGTATTTCTGCCTTCCTACTTGCTATTCTTTATTAATTTGCTATTGTTTTCAAATATGAACTGAACCAACAAATATGACATTTCCCCTTGCAGGAAAGATTGGTCTCATGCATTTTACTTGGGTAAACTTTGTGAAAAGCTTGGATATTCACATGAGACATCATTTTCATATTATGACAAGGCTATTGATTTGAATCCCTCAGCAGTAGATGCCGTGTACAGGATGCATGCTTCACGTTTGAAGTTACTTTGTACATGTGGCAAACAAAATAAAGAGGCTTTAAAGGTTGTTCCATTTTAGAACTTCTCTTCCATTTTGTTTTTCTGATCACCATCCGTTCTGTTTTTTTTTCTTTTTTTGGTCTTTGTTTCTTCTTTATAATTTTCATTCCTCCTGAATGTTGATTTGTCCTTTTTATGGTTTATATGCTACTAGAGGACGCAAGATATACATTAAAGTATAATAAAATTGCATATAAACTCATGTTCTTTTTTAGTCTTTTTTTTGGTAAATATGTTGTAAATAGAAAGTGCCAAGAAGAGGGCAAAACCCCATACAAAAGAAACAATAAGGAAATAGAAGTTAACACTCTCCAAAACTAGGAGACATAATATCATCATTAACTGGACAAAGGAGGACAGAAAGAAAGAGTCAGTCTTGAACTATGCAAAAAGGAAGACGCTCTGTTAACCCTCATCTAAAATAACTCACTACATCTTGAAACCAGCTCTTCTGTTTTATTCTATTTTTTTCACAGCACGCACACCAAAAATAGAAAAAAGGAAAGGAATCCCAAACTTTACGCTGGTTAGCTTGCAGGAAGCATCACCTCCAGAATGTAGAAAGTCTAAGACGAGGCTAGCATTACCCACTAAATACCAACAAAGAATAAAACAAAAATGCTCACCTCTCCGCTCAGGCCACAGGACAATTAAGTAAAGATGGTCCATCAACTTGCCATTACTCTTGCCCATAAAACCCTAATCTAGTACTAACTGCCTACACTTGCTCACATTATTGGAAGCAAGAATAGCATCGAGCAGTGTTCTAAAAATCGGTCTAGGCGGCCGCCTAGGCGCCGGTGAGGCGCTAGGCGGCCCCTGGTCGCCCCGAATATGGCCTAGTCGGCCCCTCTAGGCGCCGGCCCGATTAGTCGGGCGGCGGCAGCGCATAGGCGGCCCAAGCAGCGCCTAGCCGCCTGGGCGCGCCGCCTGAGACACCAAATTTTTGGGTTTAAATCTTACCCGTTGTCGATTCCGAAGCCTCTCTTACTCCTCTCAGCCGTCTCGCCCTCTCAGCCCAAGGCCGCCGCTGCCTCAACGCCGTCGGTACCTCCTCACAGCCTCTACACGTTCAAGCGTCGTCCTCGCTATTGCTTCCTCGCTGCGTCAACGCCGCCGCCGCTGTCAAGCTGCTCCACCTCCGCTTCCGCTTCGGCTTCCGACCCGCCCCCCCCTCTCTCTCTCTCTCTCCCGCACGCGCGCGTGTGCACGGTTTGCTGGTGTTAGAACACCTGATAGGGTTTATATGTTATATATATATATATTTTTTTTTTTCTATTTATATGTTAAATATATTAGATATATATATTTTTCTAATTCCTATTTATATATTAGATTAGATATATATATTTTTTCTATTTATATATTAAATACATATCTAATATATAAATGTTAGATATATATATTTTTTTATGTCACTTTTAATTTTGATTTAATTGAAAATAACATCAAGTTACATCATAAAGTTAAAAAAAATAAAAAAAATCAACAATTTTTCTAATCCCGCCTAGGCCCCGCCTAGGCGCCCTAGGCGCTAGGCCCCAGCCTGGCGCCCGACTAGCGCCTAGCGTGTTTTAGAACACTGGCATCGAGAGAAGCTACTGGAACATAGAAGGCAACTCTTTTAGGAAAATCCAATCTCCAAATTACTCCCTAAAGGATGTCAAATCTTCCCTTGTCGCATATAGTCTCGTGGAAAAGACTGGAATGGACAGTAAAGCCCCCCTTTGCCCTAGGCATCGTACACGTGTATTCCCATTAATGGAACAGGGTGGTCTTTCTTCTTTCCCCTTTCCCTTATTAATGCAATTTCCAAATTACTTCCTAAAGGTATAATACAATTGTAACTAAGCTTGTGCATTGTGTTTATTCATACATGAAGAGATACAGCAATACAGGAAATCATGAAGACAACTCCATGCATGCATATGATTCTAGTTAATTGTTTCTTCTTCATGCGTTATTTTATTTTAATTATTGACAATCCTACTTCAATAAGTGATGTTTTAGTAGATGTCTATGCTAACTGTTAGTGCTTATTATTGTTGGGTCCACCTCAGGTTGTTTCGAAATATTCCTTTAGCCAATCAACAAAGGAAACTGTCATGAATATATTTAGTAGAGTGAGTCCTGAAATTCTGGAGTCCCCAATGGATGTTGAGGGTAAAAGAATCCAAATCAATGCTGAGGAAATGACACAAGCAGATTCACATCAGTTGGAAGAGGCGTGGCATATACTCTACAGAGATTGCCTTTCTGCCCTTGAAATTTGTGTGGAAGGAGACCTCAAACATTTTCATAAGGCCAGATATATGCTAGCTCAAGGGCTGTACAAAAGGGGTGAGAGTGGGGATTTGGAGAGGGCAAAGGATGAGCTTTCCTTTTGCTTTAAGTCATCTCGCTCTTCCTTTGCAATTAATATGTGGGAGATTGATAGCATGGTCAAAAAAGGAAGGTAGCAGCCTTATTTTTGTATCTTTTGCTCAAATTATTTCAGTAGTACATTTGGACACCACAGAAAATAATTACACGTATCTTGTTCGGCTCCATTAAGTAATTAAAAGGAGAACATAAAGTCTTTATGAACATGGCTAAGTAATTAAAGAAAACGGGGAAGGCATTGTCATACTAATTTGAAATGAGATTGAAATCCACAGATCCTTCAAATGTTAATGATGTACTCATTTAAACAATTAAGGATGTAAACAAACTTAAATTCTTTTGTTTGCTTCCTTGATACATTATTGTCATTTTCTTCTTCTCTAAATGTCAGGCGCAAAACACCAATGCCTTCTGGGAACCGAAAGCTCCTTGAAGTACACTTACCAGAAAGCTCTCGTAAATTTATCACTTGCATCAGGAAGTATATTTTGTTCTATTGGAAACTGCTGGAGGAGATGGGAGATGTCTGTACACTTGACCGGGCTTACATTTCTATTCGAACTGATAAGAGGGTAAAACCATATCTTCATTTCAAAGATTTGCTTGACCAAATATATTTTGTCAAAGGCCTACTTAGCACTGTCAAGTAAAGGGCATAAATTGTCAATTATTTGAATTGGATCAATAGAAATCTGAACTTTTAATGTTTCAACAGAAGAAAATTGATGCTTAGCTCAACTAAACTCTTAAGGGCACATGAAGTAACATATCTAGTAGTTCATTTTTCTTTTTCACCTTTTTCTTTTCTTTTCAGGTCATTTGATTCATAAGTCATTTGCTTTTCCTGCTGAATGATGGATTCTTAACATTTGGAGTTTCTTTTGTTGCTTTCTTTTTCTATGACTATGTATTTTTATGCATGTTCAATTTTGTTATATTAGTTGTGAGTCATATTTCCATGTCATGCAAGTTGGTCTTACAATATCAACTATGTGACGGGGCAATATCATATCGATTATCTTCATTCATTGTTATCTCATGGAACTTTTTTGTGAGAATCCCATATCGCCTTAGCAAGGGAGACCTGGGCTATATATAAGGAGGATGATCCCTCCACCTGTTAAGCTGCCTTTTCAGATTGAAGTTCTACCTCTGACTTCTCACATGGCATCAGAGCCAACCCTTGGCTGGGGGACTACTCTCGGTCGTGGTCATAGACCAGTACCCTGCTCGATCACTTGGCCATGTATCAGTTACTAGAGAAGTTTCGACGTGGGGGGAGTGAGAATCCCACATCGCCTTAGCAAGGGAGACCTAGACTATATATAAGGAGGATGATCTCTCCACCTGTTAAGCTAACTTTTCAGGTTGGAGTTCTACCTCTAACTTCTCACATGGTATCAGAGCCAACACTTGGCTGGGGACCCTCAGTCGTGGTCATGGACCAGTACCCTGCCGGATCACCTGGACATGTATCAGTTACTGGAGAAGTTTCAACGTGGGAGGGAGTGTGAGAATCCCACATCGCCTCAGCAAGGGAGACTTGAGCTATATATAAGGAGAAGGATCTCTCCACTTGTTAAACTGGCTTTTCAGGTTAGAGTTCTACCTCTGACTTTTCACATTTTTCATAAGAAGATGGCCTTAGAACTTTATCTCATCATTCCCTAGGAGCTTGTGTTAGGAAGGGTGCCCAGCACAAAATTTTGTCATATTGTTCTTTTGCATGGATTTGTATTGTCAATGTGACTTTTTGAAGTCAATTGACATGATTTTCATGCCACCAACCCTAGTTGTTTAAGATAAGGCGCAATTGATGATGATGAATTGATTGGTGCAATTTTCCTTAGATAGTAGAGAGAGTTTGTGAAGTTTCCTGTGAGAGTGAGTGGTAGAGAAAACTTGAGAGATTAGCCTTTCGATTTTATTATTTATAGGCTAATTACAATGAATGAGGCCTAAAATTATGGAGACTAATTACCCTAATTATTTGGTAATTACTTGTTGACTATATACACATTCTACACATTCCTGAATGCATGGAAGGAAATAAATCATAATAAATCTAACACTCCTCTTTAAACTGGAGCATATATATCACATGTGCCAAGATTGTTACAAATGTAATTTATCTGAGAACCCTTGAGTGATTTTGTGAAGGTATTTGCTAGTTGATCATTGGAGTTAACAAACTCAGTGATAATAACACATTCAGCTAGTTTTTATCTGATAAAGTGACAATCAATTTCAATATGCTTAGTCCTTTTATGAAATATTAGATTGGTGGCGATATGGATGACAGCTTGATTGTCACACACAAGCTTAACTGGGGATGCTTCACACTGCTTTAGTTCTTGTAGGAGTTGCTTGAGCCATATAAGCTCACATGTTGCATTAGCCGTGGCTTGGTATTCTACTTCAGCACTCGACCTTGCCACCACATTCTGCTTCTTGCTCTTCCAAGAAACCAAATTACCTCCAATCAAAACACAATACCGTAAAGTAGATCTCTGATAAAAAGGAGATCTTACCTAGTTAGCATTTGAATAGCAACAAATCTCTGAGTGTCCCATATCCTCGTAGAGCAATCCTTTCCTTGCTGCACTTATGCTTTAAAATCCGAAGAACAACATCTTAGTAAGAGTTGCATGGGGAGTTGAGAAACTAATTGACCACACTCACAGGGAAAGAGATATCTGATCTCGTTATTGTGAGATAATTCAACTTTCCCACCAGTCTCCAATGTCCCCCTGACTTGGGTAAGAGTTTGATGTTAGGATCCATTGGAGTGTCGATTGGTTTGGAATCTAATAGACCAATTTCTTTCAGGATATCTAATGTGTACTTCCTTTGTGATATAGAAATACCATCTCTCTATTGTGCCACCTCAATTCCCAAGAAGTATTTGAGTCGTCCCATATCTTTTGTCCGAAAATGTTTGAACAGGTGCTCCTTCAGTTGCTGTATGCCTACCTGATCACTCCTAGTGATGACAATGTCATCTACATAAACCATGAGGTAGATGCATTGTTGTGATGGTGAGTGTCGACAAGAGTGATCAGCTTTACTCCGGGTCATTCCAAATGCTTGAACCATAGTAGTAAACTAGCCAAACTACATTCAAGGAGATTGTTTCAATCCATAGAGAGATTTACGGAGTTTGCAAACTAACTCAGACTCCTCTTGAGCAACAAAACTAGGTGGTTGCTCCATGTACACTTCTTCTTGCAAGTCATCATGAACGAACGCATTTTTAATATCAAGATGATGGAGTGGCCAATGATGCATAGCAGCCCAGGAGAGGAATAGCTGAATAGAGTCCATCTTGGCCACCAGAGAGAATGTATCACTGTAATCCAGTCCGAAGATCCAAGTGTACCCTTTAGCGACCAAACGTGCTTTAGTTCGATCAATGGTTCCATTAGGGCCAATCTTGGGAGTAAAAATCCATCAAAAACTAACTATGGTCTTTCCTTGCGGGAAAGGAACCAGTTCCCACGTCGTATTGGAGTGCAAGGCTTCCATCTCATCAATTATAGTCTGGTGCCAACTAGGATGGGATAGAGCTTCACCTGTATCTTTAGGAATAAGGACAGAAGAAAGACTCGAAACAAAGGCACAATAGACAGGTGATAGGCAGTCATATTTCAAAAAATGGTAAATGTGGTATGGATTAAGGGTAGACCATTTATCTTTGTGTTAGGCAATAGGGAGACTGTCTGAGTCTAGATTTATGGTAAGAGGGATGTTTAGCAGAGAGAGTGAGTCAGCATGGGCCGGCTTAGTCGGTTGGCTATCTTTGATAGTAGTTTGAGGACGATGATGGTGTCATATACCAAAGGTATGATTGTAATTAGAAGTGAGTAGTGGCATTGATGTAATAAAACAGTGTAAGGATAATTCAAATTCCTTAAAGGCGCGCGCATGGGCAGATTCTCTAACTGCCACGCCAATCCTTGCAACCCCTCTATAAATACCAGTTTAGTCGAGGATGGGGAATCATGTGAGGATTAATCCACAAATTCCTTCCCCTCTCATTTCTCAATTCTCTTCTCTAGCTCTATTCTCTAATTTCTCCCTATTTCTCCTTCTTAATCCTTTCCTGCCTCTGCCCATTCCTCCCAATTTATGGAGGAATCCCTACTGTCAGACCAGTACTTGACACTTGGTATCAGAGTCAGCAACCTGGTAGAGGTGATGGCCGACGGTACGCGTGCGAAGCAGATGGAGAACAGATTGGACGCGATCGAATTAGGATTGTGACAACACGAGGAGCAGGTGGATGACAAATTGGAGACGACGGAGTTGGGAATTCAGAACACTCAAGAGGAGATCCACCTGAGTGGATTAGAATACACGACCGCGTTGGATCGTGCAGTGAACAGAATTCGAGAAGAATTTGTTGGACTCAGCCAGCAATTGACGACAGCTTTGAGCATGTTTGCTTGGTAGCTGAATATCGATTTGCCAACTGATTTTCCCTTGAGGACAACATCGGCACCTATCCTGACTTCACCAGTGAACAGACTGTGACCTCAAGAGCCAAGGTGTGGAGGAGATCAAGCTGAATTAGGAGAAGGAGTGAATCATAGGTATTATGGAGGGATTAATCTACCCCATTTCGGTCCAAGAATGGAGATTCTGGCCTTTGATTGGGACAGGCCGAGATGGTGGATACGCCGATGTGAACGGGTGTTCTATCAACATCGAGTCGCTGAAGGTGATAAGGTATGTATGGCTGCTTCCTACTTAGATGATGTGGCTAATGCATGGTTCCAAAATTGGAGCCATGGTAGGATGGATTTGAGTTGGCCAGAGTTTGTTAGCCAACTGTGTGTCGAAGGTTTGGAGAGAAGACCAGATCTGATGTAATTGAGGAGTTTAACAAATTGAAACAGAATGGAACGATGGAGGAATACCAAACTAGATTCGAGGAGTTGAGGTCCTTACTTTCATTGTCTCATCCCTACTTAGATGAGGAATATTTTGTTTCAAACTTTATCAGTGGGCTGGAAGAGTTAATTAGACCGGCAGTTAAGATGTTGTACACCACAACTGTGGCACAAGCAGCTGAACAAGCTCGCCTACATGAGCTATTGATGGAGAACTTTGCTAGGAGACATAGGCTATTGTCTAAAAGCAGCCGGGAGGATCACACCTATGGGGGGTACCACAAGGGTAACAATTCGCAATGGCTAAGAGGAGGACCCACAAGTAAGGTCATTCCACCTACTGTACAGCTAAGGAACCTAACGGTGGACCAAAAGAGACAGTCGGGGCTATGTTTTCGTTGCGAAGAGAAGTATGGACAGGGCCACCAGTGTAAGAAACTCCTCCTAACTATGGAAGGACAGGAGGAAGAAGAAGAGGAGGAGGAAGCTGGGACATAAGGAAATGAAGAGGTTCTTGAGGGGAACGAAGGTGGTGAAATTTCCATGCATGCTCTGCAAGGCCAAGCAGCTGGTAGGGTCATTAAGGTGAAGGGGTTGGTCCGAAAAAGGAATCTAGTAGTGATGATCGACATTGGCAGCACTCATAGCTTTCTAGATGAGACAACCGCCAATAGCCTGCAGTGCGACCTACAAGAAACTCCTCTCTCAGTCCTAATAGCCAATGGGACTAAGATGGTAAGTCAACTCAGGTGTATGGGATTCAAGTAGCTAATGAGTGTGCGTGAATTCTCGGCTGATTTGAGAATACTGAAGCTGGGAGGGTGTCATGTTATTTTAGGGGTAGATTGTATGAAGAAAATAGGCCCGTTGGTGTTTGATTTTAACACCCTGGAGGTCACATTTAACTGGGAAGGCCAACAAGTGACTTTAGATGGTAGTCAGGAAACTAAGGAATGTAAGGCCGTATCAGGGAAAAGAATTCAGAAGCTGCTGGAACATGAGAGTACAACCGTGGGATAACTACATTCAATTTATGCTATGGACGTTGGGGTAAGGGCAACTGGAGATCAAAAGCATGCCTCACGCATGGATAATCCCTTGAAAGTTGAGGACAATAAGGTACATCCTCTTAGACCCATTCACAATTTGTTAATGGAATTTGAGGATATGTTTGCCACACCCCAAACCCTTCCACCCCATCAAATCCTTGACCACTCCATTCACCTTAAACCCAACAGTGAACTAGTAAACCTAAAAGCCTACTATACTCTCCTATACAAAAGGCAGAAATAGAAAAACTTATCAGAGAAATGCTATCCAAAAACCTGGTTACATCCAAGCCAAAGCCCATATGCCTCACCAGTCCTTCTAGTTAAAACAAAAGATGGCACTTAAAGGTTCTGTGTGGATTATAGGTAGCTTAACTCACTAACCATCAAGAATCAATTCCCTATTCCCATTATTGAAGATCTGTTGGACGAATTAACTGGAGCATCCATTTTTTCTAAGCTTGATTTGACCTCCGGTTACCACCAAATTAGAATGAACCCGATTGACTGCCCTAAGACTGCTTTTAGAACCCATCAAGGGTGTTATGAATTCTTGGTAATACCCTTTGGTCTAACTAATGCTCCTGCTACATTTCAAGCATTAATGAATCATATCTTTGCTCCCTACCTGCGTAAATTTGTATTGGTATTCTTTGATGACATCCTCATATACAACTCCACCCTAGACCAACACCTATCTCATCTCAAGCTAGCATTTCAGAACCTTAGATTCCGTAAATTGTATGTGAGAAGGTCTAAATGTTCATTTGCAGAAAAAAAGGTTGAGTACTTGGGCCATGTCATATCGGGACATGGAGTTAGTACCGATCCTCACAAGATTGAAGCTATGAAGAGTTGGCCCCGGCCTAAGACACTGAAGGAACTGAGACGGTCCCTAGGCCTTATCGGACTGTAGATGGTTTATAAAAGGCTATGGGGTGATTAGCAAGGCACTGACCAATCTGCTAAAGAAGAATAGTTTCGGTTGGGGATCGGAAGCAGAGGAAGCATTCGAATCTCTTAAAGCAGCCATGACTCAGGCCCCAACATTAGCTCTACCAGATTTTTCCAAGGAGTTTATTTTGGAAACAGAAACATGTGACACGGGTATAGGGGTTGTGCTTAGCCAAGAAGGAAGATCGGTGACCTATCTAAGTCAAGCATTGGCCCCAAGGCACATGGGGTTCAGTATATATGACAAGGGGCTATTGGTAGTATTAATGGCTATGGAGAAATAGAGATATTACTTAGAAGACAAGAAATTCACCATTAAGACAAACCATGAGAGTGAAATTCTTATCCCAACAAAGAGTACATAATCAGTTACAGAGAAAGGGGATCACAAAACTCATGGGATTTGACTTCATCATTCTCTACCGTAAAGGGAAAGAGAACAGAGCAGCTGATGCTCTATCAAGGAGAGATGGCACAACCTCCTGTCAAGACATCTCGGCCTTAGTTCCGGATTGGGTGCAAAACACTATGATCAGACTCCTTGGATCAAAGATTTGCTTACTAAGATATTAGTGTAGGCAACTTCTGACCCTAACTACCAATTAAAAGGTGGACTATTGAGGTTCCAAAACAGAGTGGTTATTGGAAATGACGAACAGTTGAAGAAAAAGATCCTCCAGTGCCTGCATGACTCCCCTATAGGTGGGCACCCAGGACTCAATGTAACTTACCGATGGGTCAAACAACTTTTCTACTGGAAGGGGTTAAAGAAGGATGTGACTAGGTTTGTCATGGAATGCACTACCTGTCAAAGGTGCAAACATGAGCAAATCCCTTATCCGGACCTCCTACAACCGTTGGAAATACTGTCAATACCGTCCCAAGCATGAGAACTAATTTCAATGAACTTTGTCGAGGGATTACCAAAATTAGAGGGGGCTGACACTATTGGTGGTGGTGGACAAACTGACTAAATTCAGCCATTTCCTCACGTTGGCTCATCCATTCACAGTTACTGAAGTAGCTAGGACATTGATGGATTCGGTCTTTAGAATACATGGCTTACTTAAGGCTGTAGTGTTTGATCGTGATAAGGTCTTTACCAGCCAATTTCGGAAGACCTTATTCTAGGGGCTAGGAATCAAGCTACATCTTTCCTCTGCCTATCAACTCGAGATTGACGGGCAAACTGAGAGAGTCAATCAATGTCTCGAGACTTATCTTAGGTGCCTGTGTGTCTCCAAGCCAAGAAGTTGGAGTAGATGGGTAGCCCTGGCCCAATGGTGGTATAACACCAACTATCGTATAACACGTAAAAGAACCCCTTTCGAAGCTCTATTTGGGTACTTGCCTCCCATCATCCTGGCTGTAATGCACTATTCTTCCACGGAAACATCAACTGATTAGTATCTGAGGGACATACAAGAAGCTCTACTAACCATTAAGCAGGAATTGGCCCTAGCAAGTCAAAGAATGAAGCAATTGGCGGATAAACTTCGAACAGAAAGACAGTTTGAAGAAGGAAATGAGGTCTATCTAAAGGTTAGAAGGTTCCAACATCACCTTTTCCGCAAAGGGCCAATCTCTAAACTCAGTCCCAAGTTCTATGGGCCATTCAAAATCTAGGCTAAGGTGGGTCCTATAGCTTACCGTCTCTAGTTGCCCGAGGGAGGGGGACTTCACCCAGTGTTCCACGTCTCCCTCCTAAAGAAGTCCATTGGTCCGACAGACGTAGCAAGTAGTGCACTGCCAATACCAATTGAAGACATAGAGGAGGGTGAGCCCTTGGCAGTGCTTGACAAAAGGGTGATCTACAACGACACTGCTCCATTGACTCAAGTCCTCATGCAATGGTCTCACCTACACTCGGACAACACCACTTGGGAGTATCTCCCTGACCTCCTGCAACGGTTTCGCAGGATGACAAGGCTACTTTAATTTCTTGGGGACAAGAAAGGTTTTAAGGGGGGGAAATTGTCATAGACCAAGGGTATGATTGTAATTAGAAGTGATTAGTGGCATTGATGTAATAAAACAGTGTAAGGATAATTCAAATTCCTTAAAGGCGCGCGCATGGGCAGATTCTCTAACTGCCGCGCTAATCCTTGTAACCCCTCTATAAATACTAGTTTAGTCGAGGATGGGGAATCATGTGAGGATTAATCCACAAATTCCTTTCCCTCTCATTTCTCAATTCTCTCTTCTCTAGCTCTATTCTCTAATTTCTCCCTATTTCTCCTTCTCAATCCTTTCTCGCTTCTGCCTGTTCCTCCCAATTTACAGAGGAATCCCTACTGTCAGACCAATACCTGACAAATGGTAAGTGAGAAGAGGAGGATCTGTGGAAGAAGGGATAGGCGAATCCTCTGAAGGCAAGGGAGGAGAATAAAAGGGAATGGGTAAAACCTAATCAATGCTTTGCAAATCGGGTTGAGTAATCGGAAAGAAAGACTATTGTTCAAAGAAATTAATATCAACAGACATGATGTATCAGTTTAACTCAGGAGAATGGCATTTGTAGCCCATTTGTAACCGAGAATAGTTCAGAAAAATACATTTAAGAGCCTTAGCAATGAGCTTGTCCTGTCTAGGAGTTAGACAATGCACAAAACAAACACAACTAAAGGCATGAAGAGAAAGGAAATAGAGTGGCTAAGTAGGAAACAAAATACTATGAGGGATTTGATCTTGCAAAATAGAAGAGGGCATACAATTAATAAGATAACGGACAGTAAGAACTACATCACCCCAAAATTTAGAAGGAAGATTAAAATGTAATAATAGAGTTTAGGTAGTCTCAATCAAATGACTATTTTTCCTTTTAACTACTCCATTCTGTTGTGGAGTGTATAAACAAAAAGATTAGTGTAAAATGCCCTGAGTAGTCATAAATGTTGTAAATTGAGATGAAAATATTCTGGAGCATTATCACTACACAAGGCACAAATAATTTCGCCAAATTGAGTTTTTATTTCAGCACAAGATGTTTGAGGTATGAAAAACAACTCTGAATGACTTTTCATTAAAAATATCCAAGTGCAACGAGAATACTCGTCAATAAAGGTAACAAAATAAGAAAAGCCCAAAGTAGAGTTAACACAACTAGGACGACCCCATACGAGACTTAGCTTGATTAGGGACTCTACGGGGGAAAATGACTACAAATGTGTTTTCCACGTGAATAGGACTCACAATTTGGAACCAATTTCTTGAGTTTATAGAGACTTGGGTTACCAAGGTGGTGATAGAGGAGTTCGAGAGAGGTGATGCTGATGTAGGCTATCGGTAAATTACGGGTTGTTAACTAAGGGATCAGTAGATTTAATCTTTAGACAGGATTAGGCCTCTCATAATTGCACACACTCACGGTTGATTGAAATAACATAACAGAAAAATAAACAACAGAATAATAAATCGAACAGAAATAGAAACAACAAATCAAACCACACAATGAACACCATATTTTTATCTTGGTTCAGTTCACTCTTAGAGTGAACCTACATCCGGCCTTAGAATCCTCCCGAGAGTAGCCTTTCTTTATTGACAAACGATCAATACAACAATACCCGAGTACACCCTCAATCGCTCACCAAGATTACAAAGGTCTATCCCACTTTCTAGCCTTTTCTCTCCAAACGAAAACAAAAGTTGCACTCACAAAAATGAATTCTCAGTAAAACGACTAACCCCCTGCCCCCTTATTTATAGAATAAGTGGAAGGACATCCCAATACAAATTATCGGAATTAGATATTACCGGTTTTAACCTCCCAACATAACTAAATTATAGTTGGAACAAAAAAAAATGCCTATCTATACTTTAGCCGCTTAACACAATTGCCTTCACTGATCGTATTGACTTGAGGCAAACTTCTAACAGGCATAGCAAGATGTTAGTGACCTTGTGACTCATGTTCGATGCTAATCATCTGCCTTGTACCTCGGTCTTGTACACAAACAGAGTTATGAGTGAAGGTGACTGAGCTTTTAAGGGTTTTAGTGAGCTAGTTAATAGAAATTAAATTAAAAGAACTACCAGGAACATATAAAATAGAATTCAAAGATAAAGATGAGTTTGGTGTGGTTTGGCCTATCCCTTTAACTACAGTTTTGGTGCCATCAGTAAGGGTAACAGTAGACAAAGTATCAGAATAGGTAAGTGAGGAGAAAAGAAATTTATTACCACACATGGTTATTGGTGCCAGAATCTATAATCCAAGGACCAAGAGATTGACCTTTAGCAATGCAAGCAACAGGGTTACCAGTTTGAGACTGTTGTGCAGCCTGGAATTTCAAGAAACCATCATACTCTATTGCAAACATCAGTATCAACTGTGAACCAGTGGAGACGAGGCAGGACTAGGGTTGCTCTAAAACACATAAGTTGCACTGGTATATGATGCAGGCGGAGCAGCTGGGCGACCATGTTTCTTCTAGCATTTTTTCTCAAGATGACCCATTTTCTTGCAAAAGGTGCACTGTGGATGTGGACAACCATTATTACGTCCCCTGTTTCCTCTTGAGTTGGAAGCCTGAGATACAAGAGTCGAAGATTTAGATGGAGGGGCAGCAATAGATGAAGAGGACACACTGTGCGCACCTGTCATCTTCAACAACCTTTTGAAAGAATCCTTCATGGTAGGATTAGTGAAGCTAGTCAAGATTTAATGTTTGAGGGCGTCAATTTCAGGTTTTAGTTCAGAGAGAGCAATAATCATGAAAAACTTATCTCTCTGTGCAGTTTGTTCAGCACGGGTTGTAGTGAGGAGAAAAGCATCAAATTCCTGCATGAGTGCTCGAACATGCCCCAGATAAGATTCCATGGAGGTCTCTTGCTTGAGGTTCTTGATATTGGAAACCACGGTATACAAGCATTGGATATCGTTGATATAACACTCTTCAGCTTATTTCCATAGTTCAACACAAGTTTCGAAGGGGGGAAAGAGCTGCAAGACTGACGAATCAATGGATTGCCATAGGATACTACACAACTGGGCATCGATTTGTTCCCATTTAGCCCCGTTGGCTATTGGCACACTTTTAGCCTTTGTGGCAAGATGATTAGCGTGGCCTTGTCCTTTGAACCACATTTTAACAGAGGCTGCCCATGACAGATAGTTGACAAACCCTATCAATTTGATAGTGGTGATGTTAGGTTTCGCAAGGTTAGAGACGACAAAGGTTTGAGAGGCAGAGGAAGATTTAGGTGCTGAAACAGGAGCAGCAGGGGCTGAGATGGTGTCACTGAGGTCAGACATGGTTTCATCTGGGGACGTTAGCGGTTCGATCTAGGGTGGCCAGAGGCAGGACAATGACGGACATGCCTACACTCGCCAATGCGTGGAGATGGAAGCAGATTTGTGTGGTAGCGCATGGGTGTGCATGCCTTCAACGGTGCCAGCGTAGCACCAAGTCCATTGGAGGTGTTTGAGGGTGATGGTGTGTTTTTTTTTTTTGGGAAAATGGCATTGGAAAAAGTGCCAACATGCTAGGTCAGTTGTGGGTAGAGAAAGAAAGAGCAAGTAGAGAGAGAAACAATAGGATTTGAGTGCCACTAGAGATAGAGGCATAGCGAGAGACTTTAGGGTTTTCTCAACACAATTATGATACCATGTGAGAGTGAGTGGGAGAGATAACTTGAGAGATTAGCCTCTCAATTCTATTATTTATAGGCTAATTACAACAAATGGGGTCTAAAATTATGGAGACTAATTACCCTAGTTATCTACTAATTACCTGTTGACTATATACACATTCTACACATTCCTAAATACATGGAAGGAAATAAATCATAATAAATCCAACATGTGCAACATTTTTCCATAAATAAGCTGTTAGTTCACGTCTAGTTGATTTTATCTGAGTTGATTCTTTTGTAAGAAGCTGTTATCATTGTTGCAATGTTACATGCCTTTCCTCCAGCTAGACTAGTGCATTCTCTCTTGTGCTTTTGTTCTCTGAAACAATTGGTCTCTAACTTCAATTGTAATTCCAGTTCTCCTTGTGCCTTGAGGATCTCGTTCCAGTGGCTCTTGGGAGGTACGTCAAGGCCCTAGTTTCATCCATGCATCAAGCTGAGAATGTTGTCTCTGGTGCTGCAATAAACTCTGAGTATCTTCTGGAAAAGATTTTCTCCTTGTTCATGGAACAGATGAATTTATGGTCAGATATAAGCTATTTGCCTGAGACTATTAGCTCAGAATTATCAGAGAGCAGCTTATATGGGTAAGGGTTTTTTTAAATTGGCTTCCAAAGAAACCTGTATCATATGCAAATTTGTTAAACATTTCTTAGTATAAGAAATCTGATCAATAGTTTGCAATAAACATCCATGTACTTGCAAAATTTATCATTTGTTGGAACTCTTATTGCTTATTTGACTTAGTAGGATTAAGGCTTGTGATTGTTGTTGTTGGAACTCTTATTGACATCAGGTGTATATCTTCCTTTTGGTTCATTGACTCACCACTTTCTACTTATAAAGAGATTTGTTGAACTTTTCTGAAGTTATAACTGACTTGGCATGCTTACCAAGTTCTAAATTCCTGAGTTTCCATGGCAATCAACTTTTCTATAATGTTGTTAATCCATCCGAGTGTTGGCTCAAGATCCAATGGAGTGCATTCCTTGGTCACATAATTCTTTAGCATTTTATTTTATTTATTTATTTTCTTAAGGTTTAGCATTTTTTTTTAGAATGCCAACTCGTGAAAGACGAGGCCCTCTCTGCTGTGTGAATGTTCTAATATATTTACTTATTACAGATATATCTACCAATATATCCAGTTATTGGAGAGGAATATCAGGGTGGAAGTGCTGGAAGGAATAAGTGAAAAGATACGGAAGCGTTTTAAGAACCCAAAGTTGTCAAATAGTAATTGTGCTAAAGTTTATAAGCATGTCACTGTTGCTTGGTTTAGGTCACTTGTTATTAGTCTGACCTTAATCACTCCATCACATTCTGGGCTCTCAAGTGAGATCCAAGTCCCTAATCTGCCAGGTACTGCTTCAGAGAGCTGCCAGCTGCTTTGCATTGATCTGCAGAAAAATGAAATGTGGAATTCTTCATCAGAGGACCCAAACCATCTGAAAAATCTTGAAACTAAATGGGATGCTTTATTGTCAAAATGCAAAAATGTCATTGTAAAGAAAGCTTCCGTGCAAGATCAGGAGACTGCTGCCACTCTGCTTAGAGGTTGTTACAGCTTCTGTAGGGACACCTCCTGTGCTATGCTCCCATCAGGTGTCAACCTGTATGCAGTGCCTCTTCGGTTAGCATCTGCTGGACCCTTCTACCCGGGCATGGATGGTGTCAGCATTCTCGATTTGAATAATCCAAGGAAGCTTCTCTTGTGGGCCTACACACTGTTACATGGCCGTCACACAAGCATCTCGACAGTAATAAAGTACTGTGAAGAAAATGTCAAGGTATTTACTAGAACAGCCTTTATAGAGGTGTTTGGTTGGCATGACAAAATGCAGTACATAAGATGCAAAGGGTATTTTAACTGGTGTTACAGTTTGTAGAAGCACACTTGATTTAAAAAAATGCTTTAGCAGTTCCCCCCCCCCCCCCCTCTCTGTGTGCCTCTTCTTTGCCTTTACTGCTATATGCTGAAAAATAGGAGTTCTTGTACCATCAGCAGGCAGGAGAGAGCTAGCACCAAAATGTCCTTTTGCCTGTACAATCTGTGGTGACTGGTGGGCTGATTCTGTGGCTGATTAAACATATATTCAACCTGAATGTGCGCAAAAGTGGCCAAAGCAACTAGGAATAATGTTAAGTTGCAGATTAGAGGTTTTTTTTGTCAATGTAACTAATATATATTGTATTCTGCTTCTGTGTTGCAGTCAAAGATGAAAAAGGGACCTGGAAGTTTGTCAGTAGCCTCAAATACAAGTTTACCTGCTGCTGCTGCAACTTCTCATACAGGTCAACTTTGGTTTTACTTTCTCATCTTTCTGATGTTGCTTATTTTCTATGCACCCACACCATGCCAAATGTTTTGGGTTTAAGGTTAGTATCTCAGGCTTTGGGTTCCTTCTGGTACTGCCCCTGTGGCAGCAGCTACACTTGAATTCTTGGTGTCAGGTGCAAATAAGTATGCCATTTAAAATAAGGCAATAGCACTAAGCCCCTACTAGTCAGCAAGAGCCTGCTGGCCGAACTTTCCCATACTTGTTTTAGACAAGCACAAACCATAGAGACAGATAACTTCAATCTATTTCTAGTGAAAAAAAATATAATTCCTATAATAATCTTTGAGTAGTTAGTTAGGTTAATGGATCATTTGATTAGAAGTGATAACATAGTACTTAGTTTAACAAGAAGAACAACAGCAATCGAAAGCCTTAATAATTAATCCCACTAGATGGGGTCAGCAACTTAATGCAATTGTATCAGAATATTACTTAGAGCATCAGCCATAACAACTGTGATGCTTTTATAAAGTAACCTAGATTTCCTTTTTACCAAGAGTGCAATTGTGTGTATGAAAAAAGGATAGACATGAACACAGGGATATATCAATTTAAAAAAAAAAAAAAAAACGAATGCAAATGTGACAAAGGTACCCAAAAGGGAAAATATTTTGCTTTGTTAGTAGTGTTCATGAACATAATAACCTGAAAGCACAGAGAATATTACAAAAGTATCACTAAATCAATATAAGATACCATTCATTTTATATAATGAATCTTGATGATGGTTTTGGGATCGATCATCACATGTCGCCTCGGGATTTCGACTTTGGGAGCTACATATTGGGGTTGGCACCCTCGAGATTACACCTGCAAGAGAAAGAGATGTTGCCCCGGGACTTAGACCTTGGGAGCTGTACCTGCATGAGAATGAGGCAAGGCTAGGTCCTTTGATTTGGCCTCCTACACTCATGTCAGTAAAGGAAAGATGGGTATGGTTCCATAAAGGCAAAGCTAAAAGTGACCTCACGTGCAATTACATACTTGGGAGGGAGTCTCTACCTCTTATAGGCTGATTGGAGGCGGGGTACTTGGAGTGGATTTCGAGATCCTTGAGCTCGTGCCCCATGAGTTTTGAGGATTTCTTGGACTTGATGAGGATGGGATCGGATCCTCTCTATCTGTCTTGGATCCTTTAGGATTTGGATTTGGGCCTTCATCCTGGCGCTAACATGTGTCTCGCTCTAGGAGCTAAGACTTATCTCTCGATCCTGGCTGGAGGAGACAACACACGTCATCCTCTTGAGGGCTTGAGATTGGACACGTGGCAAGCTTTGATTGGCTTCCTTGAAGGGGCATTTTGGTAATTTTGCAATGCCACATCACTTCCTCCCCCCCCCCAACTCTGGAGCTAAGCTGCTAGTCTAGTTCAATTCAGGGAGTAACCTAGATAATTGTTGTTGTTGACTTTATTTGGTTGTGGCTCTCTCCTTCCCCAATATTGAAAGACTGGCAATTGTTAATTTGAATATTTCGTGTCTTGTGCCTATCTTTTGTTAGAGGTATGGACAATGGCTTGGTGTTTGGATGTAAGGGATGCCAGATAGTGGCTTTGTCCCTTTATATATAGGACTTAGTCCCCACCCCAAAGGCTCCACACTTGGCTTTAGAGGAAAAGCTTGGCTTTCAAGTTAGTCTTCTTCCAAAGTTTTCATTTTCTTTCCTTTCCTTGGTTGTCTTTTCCTTTGAGTTCTTGCTTGGCAAAAGCTTGGTGTTGAGCTCTTGCCACCTTGGGGTTTCCTTAACTAGATCTGATCGGCTTGGGTGAGGTATGGCTTGAAATGGGTGGCTTAAGCCTATCAGATCTGGCTGAATTTGTCCTTGGGAGGCTCGAGGGAATTAGATTTGGAGAGTTTGGATGAAGCCAAGGTCACCATACTTAGGGCCCCCAAGCTCGAGTTGCTTAGGTAGCTCGGGGCTTGGTGCGGTGTTATGGGTAGCCCCAAACTTGGCAGCCTCCAAGCTTGGGGTAAGGCTACATGGGCAGCCTCGAGCTTAAGCCGTGGTTAAGTCGAGGCTGCTTAGCCATCCAAGTTGTCTTGGATGGATGAGCTCAGGCCGGCTTGGGTTGCCCTGTCTTGACCATCAAGATGTTTTGTTTTAGGTCTTTTTGATAGCTTGCAACTTAGTTGAGGCAAGTCGGTGTTGAAGTTCTTAACCTCTTACCCCCTCAAGTCCTGTCAAGGCATAATAGCTTTTCCCAGCTAAGCCCTACCTTTTCTTCTCTAGGTCAAGCTTCGGCATTAGGAGGTCCTTGAGTTCTGTCACTAGCATTTCCCTTAGTCAGTTCTTCCTCCTACCTTGAGTTTTCTTTTCTTGCAATGTCTCCATTCGAAGATTCCCAAAACCAACATCTAACTTTTGATGGTGAGGGGTCAAGATCATGGTCGTCTAACCCCTTTGATGCCTCTGATCATCCCTTGAGGAGGCAAAGAGCCAAGAGGTTAGAAGAGGAGGGTCCTTCCAAATTGAGTCCAATAGGTAGTGATAGGGATGATTTCAAGTTGATGGGTCTATCGAAAGACCTAATAAAGGCTGATTCTTGCTTGATTGAGAATGAGATAAGTCGGCTCATTGAGATTCGTTGATGGTTATTAGTATAGGGTGCTAGGGGGCTTAAAGCCTATTAGGTGCCTCCTGGTTGCCTACTGTGTATGAGCACGCTATTGCTTTTTGCCTTAGGTTCCCCCTAGCTGAGCTTGTAGCTGATGTTTTCTCTACCCTCAACTTGTGTTTGTCCTAGCTTGTGTCCATCCTAGCTCGCGCTTAATGGATGGAGGAGTCTTATAAGCTTCATTCTTTGTTGTCGGGTTAGGCAAATTGTTCATGAAGCTAAACACTTTGCTAGAATGTTTAAACTATTTCGGGGTAATAAGTTTGAGCCCTAATTCACCTTCTCCCCTATCAACCAAAGGGGATTCCTAGGAGACAATCCTAGCTTAACCAAGGGGTGGAGGAATGAATTTTTCTTTATCGGCTTAGAAGATGAGGGTTCCACTTTTGGCTTCCCCATCGAATGAAGCTGGGAACCTTCACAGACACTTAGCGCCAAAATCACAGTGAAGGACATAGAGAGTGTCAAGACTTTGAGGAAGCTAAATCCTATTAGTGCCTAAATGCTTATTTATGATCGAGCATTGTACATGGGTGGCTTGGCTAAGCATCCCGGTTTTGAGCTAGATGCCACCTTAGGTTGTTTATCCCTTCCTAGCTTGGCTCCACTACCTGTATCTTACTTAACTTTATTAATTGTTGAACTAATCTTTGTTTTTCATGTTGGTAGAAGAAATGATGAGCAATTCCTACATCTGGGGCAAGAAAAAGGATAACCAAGCAGTCGCGTGTTGAGAAGCCTAGAAGCAAGGTGAGGGTAGCTTAGCCCCAAAGATGGAAAAATCAAACCCTGAAGCAGAGGTTGTATTTGTTGGCTCCTCCTAAGCGAGGTCTTCCTAGGGTAAGTCCTCGATGATAGCTCATTGTTCACTGAGTTCCCCAACGCTTGGAGAGTCCCTAATGCGCACACCCTTCTATGCCCCCCTAGTGGGGTGTGTGGGAGAGTGACTACAACAAGAGAAGTCACATTTCCCAAAAGATGGTTCATGGATTGGCCACCCTTGTTGATCGGGAGGCCATGATAGAGATATCTTTGAAGGTTTTGGAGACTTCCATGTGCATATTTTTGGCTCAGGTATGAATCCTACCGGTATTCTTGCCTAAGTCCTTATAGTTCAATCATCAACACCCGTGTGTTGTTGTCTTCTTTGAGCTTTCCAACCACATGATATGAAATTCTAAGAACACTCTTGAATTGGACACCCTTTTAAAAGAGAAAGAAGATATTGTGGAGTCCCAAAGGAAGGAGCTGGAATTTCTGCCTATGTGCACCTTAGAGTGAGGCTAAGACAGGAGGCTCAAGCCTATTATCAACCCTTTTTGTGTCTGGGCCAAGGTCAATACAACTGAGACTATTGACCTTCCCAGGATACCCAAGTGTCCCCCGAAGGGATTGGTACCCCTTGTAATAGTTTGAGACGATCCTCAGAGTAACAATTGATCGAGATTGCCCTTAGCTTAAGCTCTATACATCAACATAGATGATTGAAAAGAATACTTTATTGAAATGAGGCAAGTATTACATGAGGAGTGGGGTGGTCCCTTTCTTCTTATTGATAAAATTTTCCTAGGTTTTGGACATTCTAGGGGTGCTTTATGGGTCTTCCACTCATATCTTCCAAGTGATAGGCCCTTGGGCTCAAGGCTTTACTCACCCTATAGGGTCCTTCCCAGTTAAAGGTTAGCTTACCATCCTTGGATTGATTGATGGTGGACCGATGCAAGACCAAGTCTTCCAGCAAGGAGCTTTTGGCATGTACCTGTCAATTATAGTACCTGACCACCTATTGGTTATAACTGGATTGTCTAATTCGAGCTTGGTCACACAATTCATCCAACAGGTTAAGGTTGCCTTGTAAGGCTTGCTCAATCACTTTAAGGTTAAAGTGTTCAACTCATAAGTTGGTTGGCCCTTTGTCCCTTGAGATGAGGGCTTCGAGCCATAACATAGGCCAAACGAGGTCTCCTTGGTTTCTATTTGAGGCATAGTTTGGTAAGACTGTAGGATACTCTGGAGCTCTTCAAGCCACTAGGCATCTTCTCTTTTAATCGAGCTTAGAGTCCTTGAAGAATGGTCTTGTTGGTTAGCTCAATCTAGCAATTTGCTTGAGAATGGCCACTGAAGTGAAATGTTGTCTGATGTCTAGCTCCCGACACCACTCCTGGATCAAGCAATCTTCAAATTAGGTCCCATTATCAGTCACCAAGACTCGCAAGAACCCAAATTGACAAACAATACAATTCCAAAGAGATTGCTTTATCCTTTAGGCAATTATAGTGGCCATTGGTTCGGCTTCTACCCACTTGGTGAAGTAGTCAATAACCGCCATCAAATACTTGTCTTGCCCAGTTGTTGGGGGAAAGGGTCCAAGAATGTCCATTATGGTACAGAATAAATCAAGTGATAAGGAAAACTTGGAACAAAATCACACACACGAAAGACTGAATTTATGTGGTTCGACAAAGAATGTCTATATTCACGATTGCACTAGGTGTTTTTTCATTGTTTGAGAATGTTACTATTACAATAATTATATCCACGTATTTGTTTAAGAAGACTAGGGTAAAAAAAACACTCCTAATTTGGGCTTGTTTAGGTTTTAGGCCTGTTTTGGTTTTGAGCCCCCTTGTGAGCTTGGTTGCTGGGATATGAACCAGGTTTGAAGTTTTTTGACATCTTTCGCATGTTTGAATTAGTTGCTCTATGTTGCTAATCATTGTTAGCTAATAATATCCTTTCAAAGAGCTTTTTGTGAGAGAATGAGCTTCGATGTGGCTTTCACAAAATACCTTCATGAATCTCCCTCAGGATGTAGTTGGCCTCGGTTGGCCTAACACACTTTAGGAGGGGCTGAGTGAAGGATTTTTTGTAAAGGTTGGAGCCAATGGTGGCTTGATGCTTGAGCTTCTGAGCCTCTTGATTGTCCTCTAAAAGCTAACATTAGTGTGGTGGGTTATAATCAGGTCCATCCAACTTGGCTCTAGGTCCAGATAGAGATGCTCAACCTCTAGATGCTTCTCAAGGGTAAGGACTCAACGAGTATGGGTTTGGAGCTGGTGGGGAAAGAGAAGGTGGCTATCTTTGAGAGTGCATTCACCACTGGATTCTGAGGCCAAGGCACGTGCTTGACTTTCACAAAGTGAAATCGAGCTATGAGGTCCTTGACCACCCCAAAACATTGGAGCTTGAGTTGCCTCTCCAACAAGGTCTTACCTTCTCCGGAAGGGAAGGAACTTGAGGCTTCCTCTTTAGACTGGTGCTGCTCACACTCGATGTGCTGAAATTTGGTTCTCCTATTGCTGCTTTTCCTAGCGTTGTTGCTCGGTTCGGCGTTGCTTTTCCTAGTGTTACTATTTGGACTGGCGGATGTATTTCGTGAGTGGGTCAACAAGGTGTTGCAGTTGGCCTTCCAAACAGTGTTCTAAAAGGCGCTAGACGCTAGTTGGGCGCCAGGCTAGGGCCTAGCGCCTAGGCGGGGCCTAAAAAAATTTGATTTTTTTTTTTAATCGAAGAAACTTGCAATAGAAACCTATATATATATAACCAATAACCTCACTTAATATTCAAAATAACAATAACATATCATGCCATAACTGTAAAATAACTACAAAATAATCAAATTAAAATAATAAAACAACAAAATAACTTTTGTTTTATAATATAATGAAAACAGAAATTATTTTTTGCAAAATAACCAATAACCTCATAATTTTTTGTTTTCAATCTTCTTCATCATGTAAAAACACATATATTATATATAATTAATAATAATTAAAACTAAATATATATCTAATATATAAATAGAACAGAAAAATAAAATAAAATAAAAAATGAAGCAAAAAATTGGGTGGCTGATATATAAAGCAAAAAATTGGGTGGCTCAAGCGATGTAGACCGCCTAGGCGTCGCCTAGGCCGCCTAAGCGCCGCCATGGCCAATTAATCGAGTTGACGCTTAGGAGGCCCGACTAGGACATACTCGGGGCGGCCAGTGGCCGCCTAGCGCCTAGGCGGCTGCCTAGAGCAATTTTTAGAACACTACTTCCAAATAAGCCAATTGATCTAGAGGTGGAGGGGGGTTCTCTGGGGGTGGTTGGTTCTCTAAGTTGGTTCCACTTGTTTGACTGTGAGATGGATCACGTCTTAGAGCCATGGGGCTTACAAGTTGAAAGGAGTAGGTGCATTGGAGGGGGTAGGCAAAAGCTTTAAAAGATCAGTCCCATGTTGGGCGCCAAAATGATGATAGTTTTGGGACCGATCACCACACACTACCTTGGGATTTTGACCTTGAGAGTTGCACCTCGAGGATTGCATCTACAAGAGAAAGCACACCACCTCAAGATTTCGACCTTTGAAGCTACACTTGCAAGAGAATGAGGTAAGATTAGGTCCTTCGGTTTGGCCTTTTGACGCTCAAGTTAGTAAAGGGGAGATAGGTATGGTTCTGTAAAGGCAAGAGTTAAAAGTGAACTCAGGTCCAATCACATACTTGGGAGGCAGTCCCTACCTCTTATAGGGTGATTGCAAGCGGGCCCAAGCTCATGACCCGTGGGTTTAGGAAGGATTTCCCAAACCTGATGAGAATGGTATTGAATCCTCCCCGTCTGTCTCGAATCCTTTGAGATTTGGATTTGGGTCTTCATCATGGCGTTGACACTTCTCACTCTTGGAGCTAAGATTTATCTCTAGGTCTTGGCTAGAGGAGACAACACGTCATCCTCTTGAGGGCTTGAGATTCGAACACATGCCAAGCTTGGATTGACTTCCTTGAGGGGCATCTTGGTAATTTTGTAGTGCTACATCAATACTATATGTAACTATTAACAAATACCACCACCAGCGTAAGGATATTATTAAATTGATAATAATGATAATATAATCATTATTCAACAAATGAGAAAAGGAAAAAGTAGCTATTTTTGCTCAATGGTAATGAATATTAATTAAGTTTTGTAAGCTTTAGCTAAAAATTTATTTTATTTGTAGTTTCACTGAGAAAAAGTTTTGAGAGCTCTTCTAGAAACCCTTTTGTGTCATCCAGCCAAAAAAAAAACTTTTTGTTCGTTGCATGTCTTAGACACGTCCAAAAGAGAAAATAATAATGAAATACTAAGATATGCTACTTGAGATGTTCAACACATATCCTAGAGTGTTTGATAAGTATTTATGTTCAGTACATGTTGGACACGAATGTGGCATCCATCCTAAGTGAAATGTTTGTGCTTCCTAAGACACTATTTGAGAAAGCGTTCAACTTCAAAGGTCGGAGAGACTCTACAAGTGGGTAGGAGTACTTTGGAAACGCACCAATGTCCCATAGGAAGGAAGATAAGAGTTGGGCAGGGCATGACATACGTTCACATAAGAAGAAGGTGAGGGTGAGGCTGTTCTGATTGATCCTAATCATACGAATTATGCACTTAGATACCCCCAGGCCCTGAGTACCAATTGTGCTCTTGTCCCCATTGTGAACACTAAATCCATGCTCGTTAAAGAGGTCTATGACTATAATGACCCAAGACTGAGTGAACAGTCTTAGGGATAGCAAATAATGTGAAGACCCAAACAACACTTCATAAGGTCAAAGCTTGAATACGTTTCAACACAAAGAGAACTAGCAGAAATCAAAAGTGAGGGAACCACTCCTGAGTGAACAGTCTTAGGGATAGCAAATAATGTGAAGACCCAAACAACACTTCATAAGGTCAAAGCTTGAATACGTTTCAACACAAAGAGAACTAGCAGAAATCAAAAGGGATTTACCCAAACTCCTGATGATGGAAATTAAGTGATAGTTTACTTCCTATGTTTGAAGTGGTTATCAGGATGTAATCAAGAAAGTAGACTTCAAGCCACCAATGAAGCTAGAAAAGACAGCTCTTCTAGGAACCAAAGTGCTAAGGCTTAATTGTTGTTTTGCTTGCGTTAGGAGACGAGTGAATGAGGACTTTGTTCTTGTATTCCCCAAAAATCTTATTTTGGTGCAATTATGCTTGCTGCAAGGCTTATACTTGTCATCTAAACACTCAGAATTGCTCTTCCCTCTACTCCATTAGACTTGGTAAGTATAACCTATTTAAGCAGGCTGAGAAAGTGAGAAGCGCAGGCTTTCAGCTTTACTCTGCAGAGTGACCTTCCCATTATCTCTAGTAAGTTGGAAGCTGCATTTTTAAGTTTGGATTGCTTTATGTCACAACCAACTGTAAGTGTGGTGGTGTTTGCAATTTTAGACATTTCTTTCTGTCTGGTTACTTGTTTGAGTACTATGTTAGAAATTTGCTAGATCTTTGATCTGAGAAGGGACTATTGTGTTCCATTACTTCCTAAGCCACGTCTGAGTGTTAATTTGTAATTTCTAGCCACTAACTTTTATTCACAATCCTGATGTAGGATGTGGGAAAGATGGAGCAAGCAAATACAGTGAAGCAGAGGCTACTGCTCACACAACCTCTACTGCTTTACCCAAAAATGAGAATGCTGAAAATCTGGCACCGGCTTCATTGCCTAAGAGTGAGACCGTAAGCATGATCTCTCCTTTGCCCGAAGGCAACTTGACAAGGAGCCCAAGCATAACCGGTGAGAATCATATGATTATGTCTCCACATCTGCTTCCGTGCAACACTGTTGTTGCTGAAAGGAGTATTGTGGATACACAAGATGGAGCAGATCCCGGTAAAAGCTAGACCCCATTTGCCATATCAGATTTTGCTTTTAGACTGTTATCAGCCAAAGCCTCTGTTGCTAACATATGACCACTTTCCAATCTTGAGGTGATACGCATAAATATATAAATTTTTGTCACTTTGTTAATGTATATGTTCCCAGATCTTATTGGGGCATGCCTTTGCAAGTGACAAGCCTATAAATAGAGTGTGACAGATACCTTGTCTAGGAAGGTATTCTTCCACTTTTCCAAGTATGTATAGAACGCATAATATAATGAGCCGGCATGAAAGAGGATTAGTCCATCTAGACATGGTTCTGTACTTTCCATTTACATTTTATGGATCCAAATTAATTGAATTGTTTTAACTGAAACGTGCAAGGATATCAAAGTGGGAGTTGAGTCGAGTAGTGAGCCACAAATTCTTCGCCTTACACAAGGCTTCTTGCTTTGCAAGAGTAAAATAAAAAATCGTTCCAACGCTCTTCCAACTCAAATCCAGGGCTTTTTATTCATAAAAAGATCAACTTTATGATTGCTTGCTGTCACTCTCAAGCCACAACAAAAGTACAATGTCGAAAACGAGCCAATCCATTCATGTACGTCATCAGAACTGAACCAACCATCAACATGAGAAAGTCACACACTTGATTTTAATTATTAGCTTCTAACAAAATGATAATAGTTCTAATGCTAAATACTAAGCTTCTACTAGTCAGAGACGATGGTTCTAAGGGGCAGGGAACTTTCAACTTCCTCAGTGGCAGCAACCCTTTCTGCAACAACTTTCGACATGCCAAACATCTGAAACATGGCCAAGGAGATAATCATGTCAACAAGATGGATGTTCAGAGTTAGATCGCTAGAATCATGGAGTTGGTTCTAACCTTCTGTATCGTTTTCTTGAAACAAGTCTTGTGTTCATCCATTGATGCATGAACAAACTCGTCAATATGATCCCTCACATCCTGCATGAAGGTAGCAGACTCTGATTTCTTCTTTCGACACGAGCTTATGGCTGGATTTGTGGTGGCAGCTGATTGTTGCTTTTCAGGTTTGCTTGTTTCTGTTGCCATTCTCACCAATAATGGCCAACGCAAAAGTCCTGGTGAGAAAGATCACCAATGATACTTCAATTGTAAGTTGGCCTAACCTTCTAGGCCAAGCTAGTGCCGGATCATTGGAAAATCAAAAGATGCAGGAAAAACTTACATAAAAATATATGAACATTAAACAAAGATGACAATTAAAGAGGACAATTAAACTCAGCTTTGAAGATGGCACCACAATATAGCAAATTTTAGAGAACATTAAACTTCATTTTGAAGAATTGAATAGCAAGATTCGAGACCTCATTTCTCTTGATTTCCTGTACTGTTGCAACAAACCAGTAAAGTCAAGTCATTCCGGCAAATTAATTAAAAGCTTTCCGAACAGACCCAAGCAACTCAATTCTATCACATTCGACCTGTCAACATCTACTACTTCAACCTTGCTTATTCTTCCAATTTATTAGTTCAGTGAAACACCAGTGCAACTATGATTCGTGCAAAGTAAGTATAAATGAAAGCTATAATTGTCATCGAGCAAATGTGGCAACAGAAGATATGCATCTTTATTTAACATACAGAAAGCATAATAAATAAGACAGACGCGGATTGCCTTTTTTACTAGGTGGAATTAAGCACAATGTAGAATTTCCGAAATTGGCAAGTAGAACCCACATCTTATCATTCGGAATTAAGCACATTGTAGAATTTCTGAAATTGGCAAGTAGAACACACATCTTATCATTCAAAGCACATTTAAATCTGCCCCAGCAACCAGAATTATTCAATATTAACAAGAAAGAAATATAAAGAAGTGGAGCAAGATCACACGTGCTTGTGTGTGAATGTTAGTTACACACATACCAGCATATAATAGTAGCTCACTTGGGAAACGCTGCCAGACTAATTAAAGATTAAGAAGACAGGCCAGGAAATGCAAGTGACCACTGATTCGGTGGTCGGTATGTTTAGGGTAACATTACATGTAAATTCGAACGGTCGGATTGGGCTAGATCTGAGAATTAATCTTCGGACATACTGTTGCCGTCGGCCACCGCCGGTCCGATATTTCAATGATCGTAGCCGGTCATCGGATTCCCTGGACTGCGGTGGTTCACATATCCAAAAAACAGATTGATCCAACGACTAGACTTTACCAGATCTAAAACTTAATTTTTTTAATCAAAAATCCCGTTTTTGGAACAGCACCGCCGGTCGCCATCCACGGCAGATTCCGGCGATCGGAGCCGACTATCGGACTTGCCTTCGCGCTGTGACCGACATATCCAAAAATCAGAAAGATATAACGGTTGGATCTTTGTAGATCTAGATTTTAATTTTCAGAAAACCCTTTTGTCCGTGTGTGTATACATAAATATATATATATATATATATATATGTAGATCACAAACTGAGAGGTCGCCGCAAACCTTACCAATGGTTAGAAGAACGAATGTGCGGAGCCGGAAAACCGGCGAGGCAGTGATGCCTGAGGTGGTCGGTGATTGGTGGCACTACGTCGGAGCTTGGTAGCCAGAGAGAGAGAGAGTAGGGTTTGGCGAGGGAGAAGGGGGGGGGGGGGTTGGGGGGACCTTTCGGTTCCGGTTCTGTATTTTAGCCGACCGGGTCGGGTTGGGAGATCGGGTCTGGGTCGCCCAGATCCGCTGCATCTTTTTCCCTTATTATTATTATTATTATTATTATTATTATTATTATTATTATTATTATTATTATTCCTTCCAATGTAAAAATTACAAAAACTAAGCATATCTCAAATAAAAAATTCATTTTTAAGCTCTTACTTGAAAAAAATATTTGTATCCCCTCAAACAAATTAATTGCATGCTATACTCTCATTATCAATTTTAATCATGCCAACTAATTTTATAAATCTATATTTTTATTTAAAAATTGTTTAAAAAATAAAAATAGTCAAATACTAAAATACTCTCGCCATATAAAAACACCCACAAACCATTCAAACCCAAAAATTCTCTCTCTTTAAAACCCGACCACCTTTACCATTGAGGGCCCCACCGCCGCTACTGTTGACCGGCAACCCAGTGACCATCGTTGTCATAAAATGCTGACGTCAACACCTAAGGTTAGATCTCGAATCACTCTCTCTCCTTTTATGTGATTTTTTTTTTTTTTTTAGAATTGTGCAAACATCATTTATATATAATTTGGGATGTGATTTAGAGTTAAAAATCAATTTTAGAATGAGATTTTATGGAGCACATGTGGATGTCTTCGTCGAAGAAGACAACTGTTCAACAGCAACCAAGTTTCATTGTATAATTAAACCCAATTTTCATTTTCTTCAAAAACGATCGGGTTTCATTATGCAATAAAACCTAAAATCGTGTTTCAATACACAATGAAACCCAAAATTCAGGTTTCGTGGCCAATGAAATCCAATTTTGGGTTTCACTCTTGGGCCATGAAACCTGATATCAAGTTTCATGGCCCTGTGAAACCCATTAGTAGGTTTTCACTGAGATATGAAATCCCGATATCAAGTTTAATGTGTCTTTAGGTTTTCAGTCAGAAAATTCGATGTTTCTCCTTCTTAATCCATTTTTTTTTTGTATTATTTTTTTTTCTACAAATGAATGATCAATAGATAAGGCAATTTACTTATTTTCACACTAGTCAAGGAGTCCAGTCTAGAACGCGGGGTAAATACTCAGTGCGGAATCAACCATCTTGGGCCAATTCAAAAGGCTCTCCATCGTTATGAGGGTGTTAAATAGGTTCATACAGGGCCCACTAAGACATTTCTTGCAGATCCCTCTGTTCTTCTATTTGACTGCATCACAATTGATATATCAAGTTCTTATTAGAGAGAGGTGACATTTTCTGGTACTCACAACGATGAAATGTGGTTTGATATTGGTGGTGTGTGATATAGGTATGGGAAGCTAGAGTTCATACTAATGATTGGACTCCGATTAGGCTGGATTGATAAACAAAGCTTTGAAGTGAGACCTGTTGGGTCGGATAGTTTACGGACACGATTATTCCCACTGCAACAAAAAATGGTGGTTGGGGACGACATAACAATACTACTCAAAAGTAAAAATGATCTGGATCCAGAGGATGCCCTTAAACTAGGTTACATTGTTATCATCAACAAGATGAGCACAAAAAAATGTGGAAGATTTCTTGTGCACTATAATTGAGGATTTACTAGTATTTGAGATGTTCCCTTGGGTACATATATCTACAATATGGTTATGGTTACTAGCGATGGCAAGCTGAATGGCAAGGTTGAAAAGAAAGTTAAACTTTTATGGTTTTGTTTAGGCATTTTAGGTACAACTAATAATGTATACCCTTTTCGAATTGTATTATATTATTGTATATGATTTGTTTATAGTAACTAAACATTTGTCTTGTTTTTTATTATAAATCTTTTTACTCTCTACAATTGTGATTAATCGAGACTTTTCCATGGACTGAGAGTAAATGGATTGTAAGACTCCCTGACCCAATCACGATTCCAAGGTGTAGGAAGTGCTTGTATAGAAAAAGGCCACAAAAAATAAATTACGATGAATGCCATAGGAATTAAGTGTGTAACCTAACTTAATTTTGTTTCTTTTTTTATATAATATCTATCTAAATAATATAATTTTGTAGACACGAGGATCGAGTACGATGCTCAAGCCCACCAATGTGGAATAGGACACAGATTTTAACCCTTTACAAATAGTTGGAGTTGAATTCCACAAAAATAAAGGTAGAAGGGGTGAGGGTGAAGGCAAGGAGGGTGGGGATATAGGTAGGATGGCTGGGGATGAGGATGCAGGTAGGGGGTCTGAGGAGGGAGAGGAGGAGACCTAGTCCGACCATTATGACCAAATGACCCTACGACATAATGAATCGACTACATCGGAGCCTATACGTAAAGAGAGAAGGTCAAACCTTAGGCACGAGGCATGACTCTCTCATAGTAGTCACCGTGGACAGTATGAACCTGTGGTATGATTATTATTATAATAATATTTTTGTATGAAGATCAACCATTTGTTTGTAATTATTTTTTATTTTTATTTTTCCTTTTGCATATCATCGAGATGTTCACTCTGTCGTTGGAGTTGTTGAAGAGGCTAGAAAGGGAAACGAGTGAAATAAGCACACGGTTGAGGCGAGTAGAAAGGGAACAGATGCGACTACGAAAAGGATAGAAACGACTATTACGGGGGTAGGAAACACTGTTTACTCATCTACTCATCCCAGTTATTCCCAATTCCCCATATCACAGCAATGATGATTAGCATGGGGATGAATTCTCTTCTACTCATCATCCTCGTATGTCTACACCTCGAGATCACCATAGAGATGATGTAAGTCAGCACCACGACAATGATCCAACAGATGTTCATGGTGATGATCAGCAGCGAGATGGAGATGATCAATATCAGGGTGGTGATCAGATAGATGTTGATGGTCATATACACGATGACTGTGATGAGCATATGCCTGATGCTAATCATGATGATGAGGAGGACCAACCATCTCCATCTGGAGTAAGCTCCAAGGTAAATTTTCACTTTTAAGATTTTTTACGTTTACATATCATTCTGAAATACCATTTTGTAATGATTAGTTTTCATTTAGTTGCAAGAGAAAGTGGTTACAGTCAATGGATGACCTATGTGAGACTAATTGCCATTGCAATTTCACTGGCCACCTTACACGAATTCGACTCATCGAAAGAGGAGAAAGAAAGATATCGCGTCAGATGGGACAAGAGTGGAGGCTTCAATGCTCACGGTCAATGTGGAGGAGACGAGCATTTTGTTTAGAGAGAATGGGATAGTGCTGGTGGTGAATGCGAGGGAGACCATGCCGCCAGGGGGACAAGAGGAGACAATGTCACCAATGATAGCGGAGGAGACAGTGTCGATGGGGGGACAAGAGTAGACAATGTCAGCGATAAAAGAGGGGATAGTGCTGAGGGCACTAGGAAAAGTTTTGAGCTTGCTGAGGTGATTGTCCGGAAAGAATGGGAAGGTTTTGTTACCAGGCAAATTGATGATGCTATCGCTTAGTGGACAGTAGATTATGTAAGTGTTATTTTATTTCATTTTATTATGTAAGTGTTGCTCCTATGTGGTCTACAAAAATCTCACTAATCCTTGTAAAAATTTGTTTGGAGGAGATTAAAGTTGTGTTGTATGACTCCCTTGCAAAGACTGAAAATGGCAAGATGTTCAAGGTAGAATCCATTAAACCACTAGTGAACCTCTTACCCATTCTCTTAAGGTGTAGTAGTCGATATTACGAGCATATTTCCACACCTGCACCTCCATACAGAGAATGAGAGATGGGGAGTCTTGATCCTTGGAAAGTGCTTCTACCTCAACAACCGAATAGCTAAACTACATTTATTTAATTAAAATATTAGTGAGTCAATTGAAAACATTAAAATAATTGTCATTTGATAGTTTGACATTAAATTTTGTTATTTGTAGTACATGACAGCTGTAGATGTTACTCTATAAAGTACATCGAGGACATTCTAAAACATAAGGAGAATCAATGGGTGTCGAGTTAGACGATGAAGGATGTGCATATCATTTGAAAGTAGATTGCAATATATTTGTATAGACATAGCAATCTAGTTTGATAGATTTAGCCGATAGACTATTGACTATAATTTTTTGTTACATCATTGATTATGAACTTTTTTTTCCTTTCATTCATATGTTCATATGTATATATGGTTAAATAAAAATAAATAATTACTAAAATAACAAGATGAACCACAATAACCTTATGTATTTACTTCTAAAAAAAATGGAGAAGTATGGGAATAAATATTTTTAAAAAGATTAAAGAAAATAAAAAAGGAATCCAAATTTAAGTCCAGCAAATCAAATTAAATCTATTTCATATACATGATCAAATATACAAAAAGACAATGCATGATTCAAAAATTAAATTGTTGTTACACGGTTACAACAATAAATTTGTAAAAAGGGAAACTACTGATGAATGACCCTCGTATGCCTGATTTGAATGATGGATGACTCTCGTGAGGTGTATTTTAGCGATGGATGGCTCACTCGGGGGATGACTCCTTCAGGCAATGGGTGACGTGTGGATTGTCCAAACGATGAGTAATTATCGGGAGAGATGGGTGAGTCTCCCCGAGTGGAGTGACAGCGATGGATGAGTTTCTCGGGGGTCACAAACCGATGGATGAGTCTCCCACGGGGTCACGACAACGATGGATGAGTCCCTTGGCTGGCTATGTTGAGAGCGATAGATGAGTCTCTCGAGGGTCACAACAGCGATGGGTGAGTCCCTTGACTAGGTTGAGAGCGATGGATGACCTGCTAGAAAGAAAATCTGTTAGGGGTGCGAGTGAGAATCCAAGCGTGGACCCTCCAATACTTAAGTCAGTCCCTCGTAAAAGTAAAGTGCTTGAAGGTAAAAAGTAAGTATGAGAGTGAGAGGTTGCATACTGAATAAGAGGAAAAGACCCCTTATTTATAGTGATGGGAGAGGCATCCATGTGTCGAGTGGCCCAATTTTCTTGACAGATATCTCGGAGGCAGTTTTGACCGAGTCTTGCGGGGTTATCGACGCAAGAGGGCATGGTCGAGCGAACATGCAAGTGTACGCGGGTGCACACACTAAGGCACGCGTTAGGCACCCCCGAAAGACCTCCATCGGGGGTGTGAAATACCCTCGAGAGAGGTCTCTCGGGGGTGGGGAGGCTTAGCCACGCTGCTGTAATACCCGAGAAATTCTAAAGGACTCAAGAGTAATTTACCTTGGGGCAAAAATGGAATTTAAGGATAAATTGAGGGTATAACGGTAATTTATTACCGTATAGATTATTGAATCGACTGCAGGGAGTACCCTGGAGCCGAGATGCCAAAGGAAATTGATGTGGCATTAATGAGCACCCCGAGATAGGATTTATGGTGCCAAAAGAAATGAGAACGGGAACGATTTTCGGTACAGCTAAAAAGACAGCCGCCAATTAGGCTGTAATACTGAATTGTCATAGCCTACTTTTTGAAAGTCAACGGAAGCTTGAGGGGGCTTCGGTTTTTCATAAGGAACAACCCTTCAGAGGTTTCAGGAAGAAACGAACGAGTTTAAGGCCAAAACGAAGATTCGGGCCTAAGTGCAGTTTTTAGAAATTGCTAGAGGGAGGCCGAAACAAAGTTGTTTTGGAATCCTCAAGGGGCAAAATGATGTTTTAGGACTTTTTGGGCCTAAATGAAATAAAAGAAAGTTTAGGGGTTAAGTGGAAATGGGTTAAAATGAAATAGCCAAAACTGGAGGGGCCAAAGTGCAATTAAGCAAAAGTTTGGCCAATCACCATCAAGTCTCCGGTCATCGATTTCGGCCGATCCAATCGTAGGAATGGCACGAGGCTTGGTCGGGGAGGATTTTTTGTAAAGGAATGAGGGGGCAAAGACCACTCGAGTGGTCGGATTTTGAAGAAAATCCGACCAGATTGTTGGTCGAATTGTCACGGCCTGCAAGTGGGCTTTTCTTGGTCGCCAAGCTCGATTAAGGTCGATCCAAGGTAGGTTTGAACTCTAAGGTTGATGGGTTGCTCGATCAAGGGCATTTGGTTGCTTGAAAAGGCCTATAAATAGGCGTTCAAAGATGGCCGAAACTTAGGGTTATTTTGAGCTTCAAATCGACCCACTTATCGAACGAATTGGCATTCCATTTTAAGGGGCTTTTGTTGCCCATGTCTCAAGCTTCATTTCTACCAAATTTGAGACATTTTGGTTGAGATTTGAGGGAGATCCGAAGCTTCGTCGGAAAAACGAGCTTCGCCGAAAAATCGCTTGGAGCAGTCTGAAAATGGCTCGGTTTGAGGGATTTTTTGGCACCATCTTGTAGAGGGCGAAGAGAGGAAGGTGTAGGAACAAACGGGGAGCAAAACGGAGGTCGGATGAAGAAGTTATGGCGATTAAACGGAAGGCAGCTCAACCAGTCCGGCGAGCTAAAGGAAGAAGACGACCGGCGCGTGGGCCACACGCCCCAGCTGGGCCCCGCGAGTGGGGGCGCGTGGAGAAACTTCTGAGGGTGAGTGTGGGCGCGTCTGGGCTCCAAAAATTCTGAAATAAATTGATAAATTCCTATAAATTCTAGATCTACCTCCTGTAAAAAAATCATTAGATTTGGAGTTCTCTAGGTCTCATTCCTAGCATCAAAGTGCCTCGTTTTGCGTGAAAATGCAATATCCGGGTAAGTTCAGTATTTTTTCTTGAAATTTCATAGCATATAATGAATTGTTGTGAAGTTAGATTTGAGGAAATAGTCTCGGTATATTTATTGGGATTTTTAGAAGGAAAAATGAAGGAAAATGAAAGGAAATAGAAAATAAATAGAATATTGAGGATATTTAGTGATTAAATATTATCTTATGATTGAGGAGATCGAGATGATGATATTGGTGCAACTTTTGAGAGTTGGCACAAAAATCGAGGTGGGGCACGCATATCGATGCGATGCACGCTTTTCAAGATATGTTGATCATTGGGCAAAGGTGAGTGGTATTCTCACAAGAACTTATATTCATGATATGTTTGTTATATATGCATGTTATTTATGAATTACAATATTCACTTGTCATATTGCATTGAAAGTCATGATATTTACATTGCACGATATTATTGTCATATTGAAACTTGTGCATGGGGATGGGATGATACCCTCAGAGTGTAGCCGTAATTCCCCTAGGGCGTTGAGGGAATAACGTTAGGCCTATCCCGCAGAGGTTCGGGATTTGCCTAGGATTCCTAACCGGGTTGGGAATGCTTGGGAAGTTACATTATGGGTATATGTTTATTCATGTTATTGCATCATTCATCATATATATATGTTTTTGGACCCTCACTAGAAGTTTCATCTTCTAATGGGTTATGCCCCTGGAACATTCAATATTCTAGTTGAGACTTGCAGTTAGGGCAAGGAGCAGGTTGAGATATGACGGCACGTGATGGCGTGGCCGATGGATTCAGCAGGAGATTTCAGTATTTTATTTGTTGAGAATTTCTTATGTGTGTTGAGGTTTCATATGATTGCACCTAGGGTGTTAGATGTTATCTCGGGAGACGTGTCTCAATGTATTTATTGAGGATATGATGTAATACATGGTACGAATTCTTTATGATATATATAAGGTGAATTCAGGTATGTACCGTATCAGGTTTCGATTATTGCTTCCGCATTGTGAATGATTTGCTAGGGGGTTTCCCTTTGAGATATGGTATTTGATGTATAAGGAAAGGGATCATGTATGTATACGATGGACCCCAGCATAGTGACACGCCCTTCGATGGGACGGGGTGTTACAGCTGCCATGCAGCATCGTGGCTTTTCCTTGGCCATGCTACTGCATGCCAGCGTGGGAGGGGGGGAAGCACCCCCGAACTTTTCCTTAGCCCACGCTGCCATGTGGCAGCGTGGGAAAGAGAGGAGGGGAGCGGCCACTATAGCCGCTCCCATGCTGCCAGGCCATCTCCTGGCTGCATGAAGCAGCCATGTGGCCACTTGATGGGCTACCACGTGGCCTTTTTTTCTTTTTGGACTACTTATTTATTTTAACAGGCATAACATAAATAAAAAAAGGGTTTATTTTAAAATCGGGTTTTATGGGCAGATTAAACCCATCACCATGTTTAATTGGCCCATTAAACCCAGTTCTGCTTTTGGTTGGCCTTTTATTCTCTCTCTCTCTCTCTTTTTTTTTTTTTTTTGGAGGGGGGAAGGTGGGTTCTAATGACCCAAGAGGTTAAAACATATTGTTTAAGAATTACATTTCTATTTTTTGAGTAATCAAATATTATATCGTGGTCTAATGTTTATGGTTAGTAGATAAACACTCGATCATGTATAGTCAGTTAATGGCCTCCCATGTACCAATATGATCGATTCAGTGATTTGTGGTGCATTCTAACTCAATTAACCAGAAGAACATAATTTTCAAGCATCAGAGATCATTTTAGGACTATTGAAACTCACGGATTAGTAGGAAAAGTTGGAAAAAAAATTAAAAATCGTGTTTAGTAGGTCAATTAAACTTGGGCTGGGTTTAATGGACCCATTAAACCCAGCAACAGGTTTAAATGACCAATTAAACCCAGCCACAAGTTTAATTGGCCAATTATACCCAGTCATGCTCTTTTTAAAGCCATTTATTATTATTATTATTTTTTTGAATTTCTTGTGACCTAATAGGCTAAAAATTATTCTTTAAGAATTAAATTTTCATTTTTTGGGTAATCAAGAAAAAATATGAGGAAAAAAACAAAAAAAAAATGGAGAACCGGATTTTACAGTTAAAATTCAAGTTTTCAGTTTTCTCCGATCAATTCTCATGATGTTATGTTTAGTGAATTTGCTCTCTTTCCATTGTCATTTCTCACATTGAGTATGTTGATTAGATATGTGCATGTATATTTATATCAAAATTTTAATTAATTGTTTATAATGTACATGCATATTTTGTGAAAATTGTTAAAACTATCTAGTTCTCAAATACAAAATTAAATTTTAACCACAAAATGGTATTATTTTATCTTGGGTTATCTTTATTTCTTTCTTTTTTTCTCTTTCTTTACATTTTAGTTAATTAAAATTTTGACAAAATCTCCCCAAATTTTTTACCATCCAGGCCATTGAACTTGCATAAAAAGTTATTATTACACTTTGTCTATTTCATTTAAAGACTCAATCTCTCTGTCCAACTATATACTATCACACAATATTTCAATCATTAGTTACAAGTTTAGGTAAAGGAAACCAAAAAATTACAATTGCTAAAATATGAATGAAACCCAGTTCAAAGAATAATTTAAAAAATAACATTTATTTTTGGAACCCAACCAAAATAGATTTGATTGATGTTGTGTCAAAAGCTTTTTTATCATCCTTTTTCTCTCATGGCATTGACTTTTGAGCATGTTATTGCTGAAATACAGAGGATATGTTTCTCTTGTGGAAGTGACTTTTGATCACTCAACCTTTAGCACATGGGTTTGTTTCAAAGAGTTTGTCTTTGGCGTTTTATGGCGTCGTAAGCCCTTTGTCATTTTCCATGTAGTGAAGCATGGAATAACCTATTTTATGGTTGTCTTCCTATCTTCATATAAGTTCCACAACTTTGGAACTGCATATCCCCGCTTAGGCTATTATATTCATGTATTTCTAACAATGTTTTTGTCACAGCGTCGTACACTTTTTCATACTCATCGCATTGGACAACCATGTGAAAACTCGTTGCTTTTTTTGAATTATTTTGATGCGGTGGGTTGTGCTTTCGTTGCCACACTAAACTCGGATGCCTCATGACAGAGTTCCCACATTTTTTTTTCAAATTTCCCCATTTTCCCTGCATTTTTTTAAAAAAAAAAACCAATGTCACAAACTATTCAACAAAAACAGAAATCACAATATCCTACCCACATTTACAAATAATTGTTCATGCCCACATGGTCTAGTGAATTCAAGTAGAATACTTAAAATGTTGTGTCGATAGCTATTCTACCAACATCAATTATTCTATTTGAAGCCACTAGATCATATAATGAGTAAAAAATCCATGACCACTTAATTATCTTTTTTGTAAATGCAAGTAAGAAATCATATTATTATAACAAATTAAATGACATAACAACTATTAATAAAATAATAAAATAAAGTGATGACAGTATACCATACCTGAATGAGTAGATGTCCATTGATTGTCTGCATTATTGCAAACATTTTTAGTACCTTCCTGAAATCATACAAGGCGCCAACAACGAGTGTGTCAAGTTTCTTTGCAAATGATACATTTTTTGTTCGCTAGCTTCTGAAGTAGCGACTGTACTCGACTCTCCGATTGAGAAAATACCTTCATTAGGGCAACGAAGATGGTTGTGTCTTTGTGCACCGCATTTTTCAAAAACTTTTCTTTGACGAGCTTCCCCAATGGAAGAAATCCGACCATGTCTCGGTCTACCCAATGGTTTTTTCAGTGGATTACGTGCTGATGTAAGTGGAATGGCAATAGCTAAAACCTGATTACCACCACTATATGAAGGAAATTGATTTTGCAGCTGACTTGGGTTAAGATTTAGGTTATGAGCAACTTGAGGGAATGTAGGAATTAGGTTAGGAGTGATAGGAGCTGTAGACCTACAAACTCCAGCATCTTTACAAATCATATCAACATAAATCACTTTATATCTGCATTAATTGAACAAAATAACAGTGACAACATAGTTGTCTATGATGTTGTGATATATTTTTTGATCTATGAGAAAAAGTGTTTGATGAAAAACTAAATTAGAGACTAAAATTTTAATGTGTTAAATTCATATTTCGAATCAACCATTCTAGGTTTCGAATCTTGCATGTATAGTTTTGGCTCAAAAATTTAAAAGTTTGAAAATTGCATGATGTTTCGAAACATTGTTGCTCATATTTTGAAATATATGTTTTTGTTAGTAATGTTTCGAAACTTGGTGAGTATATTTCAAAACCTTTGTAAAACATGTTTTTATACTATGTTGCGAAATATCTTATAATGAATATGTTTTTTAAAATGAGCTTTTGGTTCAAATGATTTTGTCTAAGTATTCATGTTTCGAAACTTCTGTCGTTTCTGATAGCAGATTAAAGAAAATTTGAAATACATTGTTATTGAAAATTTTCTTTTTATATCTAAAAGCTTTTCAAGCTATTAGAACCATTTTTGTGAAAGTTATTTCAATTTTAAAAAGATAATCACTACAAATCTTGGTAGGTAAGAGTTTTTGCTTTACATTAAATGCTATCCCAGTCTGCAGGACCAGCTATAAGGTCAAAGATTTCGAAACATGGAGTATATGTTTCAAAATCTTAGTGCAAATTGAGATTCAAAACCTCATATATTGTGTTTCGAAATATGTCTTCAAACTTCATGAAAACTTGTCTCTAATAACTAGAAAAGGCCAAAATTTTATATCTTGATATAAATAGCAGGTGTTTGAAGATAGAGACAAGAAAGATAAGAACAAAAACATTTATTAAAGTATCAAACTATATCTCAATCAATCTTGTGCATTGAATGTGAAAAGGAAGAGTAAGTGAATTCAAGTGGTATATTTACTCCTAGGCTCTCATTGTCTAAAGATTTGGTAAGAGATTGGTACAGCTATTGGTAAGGAGTTATTGTTATAATTTTTTTTTGAGACTGTGAAATTAAATCCATTTTTTTTATCAATTGTTGTAATGTTTGAGTTTAACCTTAAAAACTCATTGTATGTAAAGGTTTTAGGATGAACCTTCAAGTGGGGAGACTTGAAGGTAGTGGACTAAGACTTTGTGTCGAATCATTCTAAAATTCTCGTATTCTCATTTCTCTTTTCTTTATTGTCCATTGCTCAATTACTTTTATTTTGTTAAAAGTTAAAAAGATTTTTTTTTTATTAACCAATTAGTAAAATTGATTATAAACATTGTCTCCTATTGTTTTTCAAAAAAGTCATTACTTTGGTAAAATTGAGTTTTTGAATTATAAGTTTAAGATTTCGAAATATCTAAAATCAGAAAGTTTTATTTCAAAAACATTGCATCCACATTTCAAAACTCGTCAAACAGAAATTTTAGTTTCAAAACATATATCGTGTATTTCGAAACCCCTTCCTTCTTCCTCTATATAGTGTTATTAAAATCTAAAAGTTATAAATATTTTAATTCACCCCCTCTTGGGATCTTTTCGTCATTAATCGAACTATCACTTGATGTGAAACTTACTAGCTGGAACATTTCCCTAGAGTTCAATTACATAATGAATGATGATGTCATAAATTATTATATCAATTTTGCTCACCGTGTAAACAATGTCAACCAAATTGATAAAAGTCAAATTCTTGTTGACCCCAAACATCATATTACCCCTAATGTAGTTATTACCATTTCATTCCCCATTCCACTAGATGATTATCATTATTATATCTATTGCTGCAAGATTCATATTATTATATCTATTGCTGCAAGATTCATAGGAAGAAATTAGATTCACCATCACCATGGATGCAATGGGACACACACACTAAAAAAAAAGAAAAGAAAACCCAGTAACCCAAACCAAACTTAATTTAAACCCAGACTGAATTTAATGGCCTCATTAAACCCATATCAGGTTCAATGTCCAAGTTTAATGAGGCAGTTAAACCTGATCCCCCATGGTCCGGGTTTAATTGCATAATTAAATCCATTAACGATTTTAATTGAGCAATTAAACCAGGTTATTGGTGATTGGGTTGCAGTAACTGCGATTTTAGATGGATTCGGGTCAAGATCCTTAAGGTTTGTTATACATCATTGATCTCCAGGCCTGACCCTAAAGGGGGGCAATCAGTGCGATTGCCATGGGCCCATTATTGAGGGGGGCCCATTATTCAAGGCCGTTGCTTTGCTTAGTGCACTGCTTCAGCGGACTTCAAGTGCCAGTATGAAGCGGACTTCAAGTTTGCTTTTTTCAGCGGACTTGAAGTCCCAAGTTCAAGTCTGCTGAAGGCGGACTTCAACTTCAAGTCTGCTTTTGAAGTTTGAGCACGTTGATTTCAAGTTTTCAGTTGCTTTTGAAGTTTGAATAGTGCTGGGAGTGGGCGCATTGATTTCAACTTCATTAACCCAAGGTATGGTTACAAGATAAAATGTCATAAAAATGATCTGTTTGTTCGTAATTAAGAACATTCTATTAGATGTTTTTCTCTTCCCTTATATGATATTAGTTAGTTGTTTATGAAGCTGTAGCTTATGCAAAAGAGATGGTTGGTGGCAATAGGAAGTTAGGGTTATTGAATAAGTTCAATTTTGTTTTTGGGTATGAGTAATTTTTTAGATTAATATATAGTTATAATAATAATAATAAAATGCATTTAATTAGAAGTTCACCATATTATGAACCACTCCTTAATTGGCTTAATACTCTCAGCATAAGATGTACTAAATGTATTTTGATGCCTAATAAATATTATTATTATTATTATTATTATTATTATTATAACCACATTATTATTGATGCCTAATTGGCTTAATAATTATAATGTATTTATTATTAATTAACAATATTATTTAAAAAATAATGCCTAATAAATATATTTTATTTAAAAGAAAATATACTTATTGTACCTTAATCATTGTCTTAAAAGATTATTAACATCAAAGACACAAACATATTTCATATATGGTAAACAAATTAGGATTTTTTTTAGGAAAAAGCAAATTAGATTTTAGAGCCAAACATTTGAAAGAGTAATGCACTCTTAAATACTTCTCGTTCAAATTAAGAAAATATTTAGTCAGTTGTTTATGATTGAAATGTCTAATTAATGTTGTTTTTCTATTATTTTTTAGATTGGGTCAATACTCTGTGCATTCCAAAATTGTGCCATAAAATTGTCATCTTATAGTACTTTTACAAGATTTTTTGGCCTTACAATTGCATCATATTCATATGTTAGCGACTTTTCTAGAGTTGCTTACCAAATTGTTGGGTTTGTGTGTAATAAACCATAATTGCAAATTTTTGCACAGAATCACCAGAATGATGTGGCCTGTTGGAGTATCATTCTTGCAAATGTGAGCCAATTTGGCACCCATTGTCTTCAAGTTCGCTGATCCTTGTGAACATTATGTGGAGGGAGATTTCTCAAAGGGAGTTTCTTAAATTATAGGTTATGTTGTTCTTTGTTTATTCTTTGAAGTATTAAAATTGCATTGGCTTTTCTTGTATTGTTTCTGTTTTCAAGTAACAATGCTTAGTAAGAAACACTCATCTGGAAGTCAAAAAAGAAAAAGAAAAAGACAGAGAAAAGAATTAACTCAATCTCAAAAGGGAGCTCTGGATAATTTTTTTCAAAACAAAACAAATAGTTCACTTGATAACTCAACTGAAGATTTAGTCAATGAATTTGAGCAACAAAATAATGTTGAAAAATTTGTAGAAATTGATAATGATTTAGCCAATGAATCTGAACAACAAAATCATGTGAAAGAATTGGTAGGAACAGTAAATGATTTTAATGCACAGGTAGGTGACTTAGGTGAAGATGAACATGTTGAAAATGAAGATTTTGATCATCTTTGTAATAATGAAGACACTAAACCTGAGGGTGTAGAATCAAGTTCTCCTTTAAATATTTTTAATCCTAGAATTTGGGATAATCTAGATGAAAAAATGAGAGCTTTACTTGTGGAAAAAGGTCTTGCAAGAGATAATAATATCAAATTTCCTAATGATGAAAACTTTAGACATTTTTCTTCGACTTATTACATGAGAAAGTTACCAAATGGAGAGACTCGTGATAGAAAATGGCTAGTATATTCAAAGGAATTGGATAAGGTATTTTGTTTTTGCTGTAACTTGTTTAAAACAATGTGTTGTAGAAGCCAATTAGCAAACGAAGAACTTAGAGATTGGAAACATGTTAGTGAGAGGCTTAAACAACATGAAAACAACATTGAATACATAACTAACATGAGTTCTTGGATTGAATTACATAACAGATTGAAAAAAAAAAGAAACAATTGATAAAGGCATACAAGAATAAATTAGGAGAGAGAAGGAACACTGGAAACATGTTTTGGTAAGAATAATTTCTGTTGTCAAATGTCTTGCTAAAAATAATATTGCATTCCGTGAAACAAAATAGAGAATTTATAAAGAAAATAATGGTAATTTTTTAGGTACATTGGAAATGATTGCAGAATTTGATTCAATAATGCGAGAACATTTTCGACGAATTCAAAATGATGAGATTCACTATCATTATTTAAGCCATAAGATTCAAAATGAGTTGATAGTTTTGTTGGCTTCAAAAGTCAAAAGTGCAATCATTAAGAAAATCAAACAAGCAAAATATTTTTTAGTGATACTTGATTTCACTCCTGATTCAAGTCACAAGGAACAAATGACTTTGATGATACAGTGTGTGGATGTGTCAAGGAGTCCAGTGAAAATAGAAGAGTACTTTTTAGAGTTTTTAATTGTGAAAGATACATCAGGATTATGACTTTTTAATGAATTGCAATCTGTTATAGAGTCTCTTGGTCTTAAAATTGATTATGTTAGAGGACAGGGTTATGATAATAGCTCTAATATGAAAGGAAAACATCAAGGTGTACAAAGAAGATTACTTGAAATAAATCCTAGAGCTTTGTTCATGCCATGTGGTTGTCATTCTCTTAATTTAACACTATGTGATATGGCAAACTGTTGTGTGAAAGCAAAATCCTTTTTTGGGGTGGTTCAACGCATTTATTGTGTTTTTGCTAATTCTACAAAGTGTTGGAAGATTTTACAAGATCATGTAGATGGTTTAACTCTTAAAACATTATCAACTACACGTTGGGAAAGTCGTGTAAAGAGTGTTAAAGCAATAAGATCCCAAGCTGCTTAAATAAAAGAAGCTTTATTTAAAGTAGCAGAAACTAGTGAAGATGCTAATACAAAATGTGAAGTTGAAAGTTTAGCAACACATGAATTGGAAAATTTTGAGTTTTTATTAGGCATGGTTATTTGGCATGATATTTTATTGAAAATTAACTTAGTCAGTAAAAAGTTATAATCTAAAGATATGTGCATTGATGCTGCTTTAAAAAATTTGAAAGGGCTCATTTCTTTTTTTGACAATTATAGAGAAAATGGATTTGCATCTGCTATGATTGAAGCTAAAACTATTGCTTGTGATATGGGGATTGAACCTGAATTTCTTACAAAACGTCAAAGTCATGGAAAGAAACAATTTGATGAGAATGCCAATGATGAGACAGTACAATCAGTTGAAGAATCATTTAGAGTCAATTATTTCATTTGTGTAGTGGATATGGCTCTTTTTTCATTAAGGAGTAGATTTGAACAAATGCAAATATATGATGGTATTTTTGGGTTCTTGTTTAATTCAAAGAAATTAACTTCATTGGGTGATGAGGAATTGAAAAATTATTATGTGAAGCTTGAAACTACTTTAAAAAATGGTGAGTCTTCTGATGTTCATGCAAGTGATTTGTTTTCAGAGTTACAGGTGCTGCAATATCTTTTACCATCAACAGTAAACACAACACTTGAAATTGTAGAGTTTGTAAAAGATATGGACTATTTTTCAAATGTTTTGATTACCTATAGAATACTATTGACTGTACATGTGACTGTAGCATCTGCAAAAAGAAGCTTTTCTAAATTGAAATTATTGAAATCTTACTTGAGGTCTGCCATGTCACAAGAAAGGCTAAATGGGTTAGCAATATTATCCATTGAAAAAGAGATGTTAGAAAAGCTTGAATTTGAAAGCATCATTGAGGATTTTGCTTCTCAAAATGCAAGAAGGAAATCATTTAAATAATACTTTTTTAATTGTGATTTTGTTGTTTTTCATCTTATCTTGCAAGTGGTAATGATATTTTACTGGTTGCTAAGGATGCAAAGGGATTTCAAGTAGGCTGCTGTTGTTTGCTTTGACTATTGAGAAATAAAATATATTTTTATTTTGCTGGTTGCTGAGGATGCAAAGAGATTCAAGTAGACTGCTACAGTTTGTTTTGGCTATTGAGGATGTAAAGTCATTTTTGTTTTGCTGATTGCTAACGCTAAAAATGCAAAGGGATTTCAAATAGATTGATATTGTTTTGCTTTAGCTATTCAGCATGTAGAGAATTTTTTTTTTTTTTTTTTTGGCTAGATGAAAGAGAATTTATTTTGCTGGATGAAAAAGAACATATTGAATTGTTATACATTGTAGTCTTTTATTCTAAATTTTAATATATTAAAGTTTGAATCGATACAATTTATTTGGTTTGAATGTTAAATTTTTAGTTAATTTGGACAGATTAGATCTTGGTTGAAAAATAAAAGTGACTTCATCACTATGTTTAAATATATATATATATATATGGGGCCTAATTTTTACTTTTGCCCCGAGCCCTAAAAAATTCAGGACCAGCATTGTCGATCTCCCTTCTGTTGGCTACCCTATCAACCCCACATCACCTTATCTTTGTTAAGTCAAGCCTCAAGGGTAATGATACGCTCCGAAAACAATGTGGTAGAATTTGCATTGAATATCTTTCCTTACCCAACCTCGACAAGCTTTTATTGAGCTCGGGCTCGAACTCGAGTTCGAATGAACAAAAGATTTCACAATAAGACATTTTATCTTTCTTAGGGTTTCTAAGGAACAAAACAAGATCAAATTCTATGTTGAATCAAACACACATTGTCCAATAAGATTGAAGAATACTTGCACAAATGACAAATAGATGATTACACATAATAAATTGAAGATCAATGGAAGAGAAGTGTTACCAATGTGCATAGTAGACGGATTGAAAAAGGAGAATAAACCTCTCTCTATCTCTATCTCTATCTCTATCTCTATCTATCTATCTATCTATCTATCTATCTCTCTCTCTCTCTCTCTCTCTTTTTGAGACAGTGAGGTAGCAATGAGACGGAGAGTATGACAGGGATAACCGTCTTCAATTGTGAGATCAACGATGCTTCACTGGGAAACACAGTCGATAGAATAGAAGAGGAACCCTAGGATTTCTTCCTTATATGTTTGGGCCTTGGCCTACCCACTGGTTCACAACACAACTGCATCAAATTAGCCCTTAAATTTTGCACAATATGATTTCTTAATAATAGTAATTGAAAAGTTTTATAATTAAATATATTATACTATAATGTTTATTTTATTTTAATGATCATACAAATAGATCTTTTTAATTGTGAAACTATTTTATAACAAGACAAACTTTATAAACAAATATAGAATTGTTATTAAATTAATAGATGATGTATTGGAAATAATTTAATTTATTCTTAATATATCAGGTAAAATAGGGTAGTAAAACTTAAACAAAATAGTACAATGATGAATCGCTATATTTTTACCAATACAAATAGCAAAAATAGATCGTTAGAATTGAAAAATAAGATATAATAAATATGTATTATTTAAAAATTAATGTATTGTGTGTTTTGTAACATATAATATATAAACTAAAAAAAATTATTCTGCATATTACTTAAAATATGTATAAATTTTCATATTTTTTAAATAATTACTATATTTTCATGATAATATTATTTATATATATATTGATGTAATATTATATAATCCATAATAGTCTTATTTAAAATCAATAATAATTCTAATCATTATTATGAATTATTATTAATTTTTTATAGAACTATTATAAGTTGTTATTGAGTTTAGATAAAATTATTATAAGTTTTACAATATCATGTCAATTTATAAATTTTGTTTGTAGATAAAATAGTTGAAATGTGCATTTAATACTCTATTTTTAAAAAATAATTTTTGAATAATATTAAAAGTCATGACTGATAACAATGTCATTAGTTATGTGGCGCTTTCTCATTAGAGAAGGCTAAAGAGACAATGTCTCATTGTTTCTTCTGTCTAGCATCTCTTCCAATGAATATGCGACACATGACACATAACTGATAACACCGTCATGACTCTTAACATTACTCTTAATTTTTTAAAATTTAATGTAACAATTGAGTAAACTAAATATTTACTTGAATGAGATATACAGTTAATCGAGTAAGTCTTTTTGATATTCAGATTAATACTTATTCTTAATAGATTAATGATATAAATATAGAGACTTGTCATTATAATCTAGATTTATTACTTAGTTAAATGTTATGGTTACTCTTTGGTCATTCAAATAATATTATTTCATTATATATTCGAGTAAAGTAAGTATATAATCGATTAATCCTTTAAATATTTAGATTTTACTTGATTAAAAGAAAAAATCAATTGAGTACAATACGTGTTAATTGTTACTCAACTAAACATTTTTTTACTTGATTAAAACGATAATTACTCTATTAAACTCATATATTAATTAATTAATTTTTAAGTCACAACATATTTTATTATCAACACATAATATTAATAATATTATTATAATAATTTAAAATTTAATAATTTTATGTTAAATAATATTTTTATAAAATTATAAATAAATTTATTAATATATTTACGAACAAGCTATTCACGAATTGCTCACGAACCAATAATTGAACCTACTTGCGAGCCTCAAAACGATCCAACTTGCGAGTCTATAATCGAGCCAACTCGCGAGTCTATAATCAAGCTATCTCGCGAGTTTCTATTCGAATCAGTTCACGAACTATTGAGTCGAATTTTACTGAACTCGAGATCAGTGCGTTTACAAATCAAGTTTTAAGGTTAAGCTAAAACTCAATTTGCTTACCTTAGCGAACGAATTTTTAACAAACTGAGAATAGAGCGGTTCAGTTTGTTTGCAATCCTAGTAAACATTCAACTACATACATCCAATATTATACAAGTTCGATATTCTATTAAAGAAATGTTTGTTAAAATGAACAAGATTAGAGAAAATAACATTAGAATATTTTTCGGACCAAGATATAGAATAATCAAGATAAGACTGAAAAGCATTACAAGATTTCTATTAGACTGTCTGTTAAATTTTTTTAATTCCATTGATAATTATACATTTTCTTTTTTTGTATTTGTTAATGCAAAGCACAAAGATAAGAGTTTTTTTACCAAAATATTTCTATTACCAAATTCATTTAAATCTAATTATTAACATCAACAACAAATTTATAATTAAAATAGTATTTTATGATTAATATAAATTATCAAAAAAATAAAAATAATATTTTACTTTCTAAATTCATGTTTAAAAATAGATTTAAAAGAGTTGAAAAGTAAAAATAATTATTATTAGAATTTTAATAATTCTATCTAGATAATTAAAAATGACCAAAACATATTTTCATAATAGATAATAAAATATAAAATTAAATGAAATAAAATAATTTAAAAATTAATGAAAAAAATATGTTAGTTAATAAAATATATATAGAGAGGGAGAAATTTAAATTTTAAAAATTGATAAGAAGAATAATTTCATTTAAATTTTAAAAATTATTAAAATATATGATAATTTAAAATTATAATAAATAATATTAATTATAAGATTTAAATAAATAAATTTAAATTTTTTAAATATATTAAATGACATTACTATGACATAAGTAATTAAAACTTATTTATAAAATATCAGATAAATTTATTTGAGAAAAAAGATTAAATAAATTCATCTTAAAAGAGAGAAAAAAGATGACGTGAAAACTTTTTTTAAAAATGATTAGATTAGTTTAACAAGTACATTAGAATGACCAAACATTCAAAATATTTCTCATATCTAACATTTTCTCTATCTTATATTGATTAACAAAAACCTCCTAAACAAGAAAACATAAAAGAAAACTAATAATAATCGATTCAAAAGAGTTCCGAATATCAAGAAAAACAAAAAGATCACCGAACCAAGCAAACACACACCGGAATCACCAATTATACCAACACCCCACAACTACCCAAAAAAATAAAAAAAAAAGGGGTTCAAGAGCCCCAAAAAGATGAAGTCAATAAAAGGGTTATAGAATAGTTAAACACTGTATGTATATATATTTACATTGGAGCCCAAAAGCTTTGGATGCACATTCAAAAGATGGTTGCTTACACCAATGAATAGAGAACCAACCAACCGAACCTCTTTTCCATCTACTACTATCTATTTCTTTTCTGTCATCTCTCTCTCTCTCTCTCTCTCTCTCTCTCGCTCAGCTATGCCAATCATTCATCTACTCTCCTCTACCAGCTTACAAAATGACAAACATAATTCGAAAAAATACAGCTTGTATTGTAGCATTCTGCAAGTTGTTATGCTTTGACAAAAAATCATGACTGCCAAAAAAGATCAAAGCTGGTACTGTACAATGAGCGATCTTGAATCTCCAAGTTTGCAACATGCCAATTGACGAGCCGAGATTGGATGCATTTACACAATACCAGTCCCACCGGAAATATCCACCATTCACTTTCATCCCTGCACCCACAAAGAAAAACACAACCTAAATCAGTATCACCCAGTCCGCGTCAGGGCCGAAGAAATGGCGAGCGCAAGCATATATTCTCACATGCTAAAATTCCATGGCTGAATTGGAGCTTTCTTCCTTGACTGGCTGCTATAGTGAACATAACCGCAAATAAATGCAACGACCTGGAGGAAGCGCAGAAAGCATAATCAAGTATCAATAATTATTACATTGGTGAAGTACGGTAAGAAATTTGTGCGCTTCTTTAACTAGTCAAAAACTTTTTTAAAATGTTCATTTGGCAACATGGATGATTGATGCAAAGGACATGACATATTCAACAGTTGAAACTGGTTGAAAAACCAACAAATACGACTAATTTATACAAGTATAGCAAACAAATCCCATTTGGTTCCCTTTCATATTCAATTTATTCATTCTCTCCTACAATTCTAGAGACCGTCTAAGAAATGTCTGCACTATGTTGTCTTCTAAAATCCCAAGTAAATACGAAGATCATTGCATTTTATACATTGAAACAGAGGGCAAGCAAATATCAGTTAGACAATAAAGCCATACATTATTGTGGTGACAAAGCAACTTACAACATTAACCAACGATGTGATGTTCCACAATGCATAAACACGCGCAAGACCAGCGGAACGCCTAGGCCCATGACTGAAAAGAGCATTAATGCCAGCAGGGAACGGAAGTAAAATCCCAAGCGGCAAAATAAACAAAACTAGGAAGACATCCACCAATGAAATTGAATACAACTGAAGCAAAGTAAGCAAAACTAAACTGAAGTCTCCTAAAAGAAGCATTGAGATGACCAAACCAACAAGGTCCTGCAAGAAACCAAAAATAATCTTATAAAGTTTAAATTGCCTGAAAAAGGTAACTAGTAAGTAATCCTACAGGCATTAAGAATGCACCACTCTAGAATGATACCTGGTGTCCAACAGGTTTAGTGTTATGAATTATAAAAGAAAGGGGGTAGAATATATTCCTCTTCTCCTCAAGCATCTTTAAGCTGTTAGCATCTATAATCCCACCATAAGTCTTCTTCCTCCGCAAAAGATTTTCATTGCTTAACAGGCTTTGGTTTAAGACAAACTCCTCTCTCTGACGATCCACTGTATTTCCTTTATAAGTCCTGCTTGAAAGAAAAGAACGAATACAAACACTCAACATAATTAGCTTAATAAATGGGTCAACTTGTGACCACTTTCCATTTCCCCCTTTAGTGTCAACTCGTATTTCTCCTCTTAAGTGGTAGCTATCTTTCAAATTCAGCCATAAAACTGTTGGTAATTGATATGCTGGGCACTACATTAACATACATAGAGAACTGCAAAATATAACTTAGAACGGACTCCCTCATGTCCTAGAAGGGTGCATAACAGGTCTACAAGATTTAGTTGGTTGCAGGCACAATGTGGACAATATGAACCTAAAGTGAGCCAGCCTGGAAGTGGGGCAAATAGAGTTCAAGTATAATGTGGTAATACACAGAAGCTATGACATGGACTCTTTTTCAGACAATTGACCTTGTTAACTCAAGATAACAGCATGTGAATGTCCAAACCCAAAACCATATCAAACAGAGGATGCCTAAATCAGTGAAACTCCATTTGCTTAAGTACGGATTGCACCAAAGACCATGCAAAGACAGGGGAGACTCCCCCTTTATGTTTGATAGAATGCCTTTGGTGAAGATGAGGGCTGAAGGGGGCTTGATGTGGCTTCTATCATCTCTTTCGGCAGCAGAAGGATGTCCTTTCCTAATTATACGTTTTTTTTTTTATACATTTTTGTCTGGAATTATACATACTTGTAAATAAATAGGATATTTTATGGATGCGTACTGTTAATATATGAAGTGCCCCTTTATTGCCTTCAAATAGATAAACTTCTAGGGGTTTTTGAGGGCAGATAATATATAGAAGAAAGCACATGGTGATCTTTTTGGGAGTATACATATGATCTCTATCCAGAAGCTTACATGTATACACAGAAATGCATAAAAACACATAAATATAGATATATATATATATATAGGTACATGAAAATCAGTATTGGTTGAAATTTATATTATATTTTTACCGAGATTGTCTCTCCACTCTTGCCGCTCCAATGCTCCTATCAAAGGTTGTATGTTCAATTTGTTCTTCGACAGCATATGCCAGAAGTCCGTATTGACAATAACCAGAAGTTGTAGACTGAAACCAGGCAATATCAACACGCACACCATGGATCTTCAAAGCAGGATTGGCATGAGTTTCAAGCCATCTAAGGACAGGTCGAAAATGTACTTTAAGACGTCCCCGACGAACTAAACGCAGTTGCGCATTTAAACCAGCCACAAAACGATACCAAGTAGTAGGTGTAACAGACTGAAAACAGAAGGCATGCCAATCAATTTATGACATAAGATACCTATTATAATAACTCCACAGTTGCATCAGATAACAAACCTGACTCATGAGACTTGTAATAATATTATCACTGTGCAGAGAGAAAGGAGCCATGTAACTTCCATCACCTCCAAAAAGCAAGGACATTGGAAACCTTTGATGAAGGTGAGGAGGAAGATCACTCCTCTTTTCATCCCCACCAAGGAAAAAGTCTACATATGCTAGCATTAGATCAGACGTTGCCGCCACCTACATTATCATAAACCAAAGACTCCAAGCTTGAGAAGTTTCTGAGGTTCATAGCCCAACACTAATCTTTTTTTAATTGAGTAGTAAATTTTCATGGGAAAGAATACCAGTTAAACCATAAGGTCAACAATAAACTCCAAAATTGACCAGTAGAGCATTGATGTGATGAACTCCAACAAGAATAAGAATGACAATCTTATTAACAATTTAACTTGATTAACAAAAACTAACAATCCAATAAGAATAAGATTCCCCTATCCAATTGAACTTTATTGAGTGTTAAAGGTAGAGCATTGATGTGATCATAAAATTGACCAGCATGAGGAACAAAATTCAACAAGTAAACTCAAAACATTTTTCCAAGTCACAGCCACAAATGTAAAGTGAGCAATATAAGTATACTTCACCCAGGTTTCAACCATATTGAAGAAGATGGCAGCGAATTAAGAATTTAGGTTACTCAGAATATGGACTATTTTGGTAGGTGAAACAGGTATTGAGAAGTGGTATGCCACATGATAAAAAAACACATTATTGGAAATGAATCAACTGCTTTGCTGACAGAGTCATGTTTATTGTTCCCCAGCACATTCCCTCTTGCGTCCAACAGTGCAAAAAACCTTAATTTTTCTTTTTATTTTATCTATCCCCTCCAGCTTGGAAGAAAGGAAGACAGAAGAAGCTGAGTATCAGTGAGCATTCTGAGGTCCTGGTGAGAATTAGCAGCAATATGACATCTCGTGTTTTCATACTGCATGTGCCATGTAATTTTTTAAATGGATGAAAATAATTTCCCCACTGCAGAAGAATATTGTGATCCATGTGGCCTTCTTGGTGTCGAAACTGTATAACACAAATATTGAAAGGATGATTCCCAACTATGAATAGTTGTGAAGAACTCAAACGTAAACACCACAGAAGTTACTATATTTATGGAAATGGATTTAAAGTTAGGATCAGCCAGCCTATAAGGTAAGGCAGTGAAAGTAATCCAATTTTTTTTTTTCTTTTTTTTTTTTTGGTGGTGGTGGTGGGGGGGTGTTGTGGTGGAGGGGTTCCAAATATATAGTGACCTGGGAGATACCATGATTGAATCAGTTTATGTATGTCCAGCATTTCAGCCTCCCCATAAATGTCAGCTGTTTAATTAGAAGCATAAATTACATGTACAATGCACACATGCACGCACTTCACATGCATGTCCATACTAGACTGATCACAAGATGCACAAGCATGTGGATCTAAACTAACCAAATCAAAAAGCACCCAGTGGAATGGACAGACAGTACTATAAACACACTATAAGTCACAGATGCATACGCAGTATGGACTTAGTACTCATGGATTTCAAATTTCCACTTTTTCTCCATCAACATTCTTCTTGCATTGTATCTATGTAGTTAAGGTAACCATGAATTGATGCGGTTAGGATAATAATAAAGTTCTACCTACCATGTACAAATTTCTATATTTATAACTATTTAGGAATTACTCAAAGAGAAGTGTCTAAAAGATTATATATGCAAAACATTTAAGGATCACAAAAAATTGTGATATCATATCAAAAGTGAGGAACACCAAAAAAATGTTCTTTCTTTATCTGAAGTACTGGTAACTATGCAACAAAAGGGATGGACAAGACAGGGACACACGGACAACGCATAAAGTTCACTACTAATATAGCGCATTTAACAAAATTTCTACTGGAACAAACCTTAAGCCCTTCATAAAGGGCACGAGAGCGACAAGAACGCAAGCAACCATGATCATATTCTGATCTCACAAATTCACGTAGTCTTTGTAATTTGATCCTCCGACGCCATTGTAGCCATGACCATGCAAGAGGATATGCAATAATACAAAGAATGCTGTATAATGATCCCTCCCACCAGTGATAAGCAGCAATGCCATTAATATCATCCACAAACCTATTGAATTCACCTTCATATCTGCACATTCAACTTCTTATCAGTTCCTCTGCTATATGTAATTTAATTAATAAGAAAAGGGAATCAACTAAAACATGGATATAGCCATAGCATAGCTGTTTGTCAAAAATCTATCTCACCACCATAGATAATCTTTATCGACAAAGAAATCAGCAAGGGAACCAATATGATAAGAGAAAATTTAACTTACACTATCTCCTTGACTGGTTCTGGAGGAGTATGAGGAAGATGCCAAGGTTCACTAAATGTATTTGGTCCCATGAAATACATTCTATGCACATGATTCTGTGACTCCTCATTTCTGTTTGTTTCCAAGACCTGAAAGTAGATAGTGTGACAATCCAAGAACAACTAGAGTAAAACCATCTTACCCATGATAACAGAGACAAAAACAAGGAGAGAAGGAGAAGAGGAAGAGTGACAGAAATGAAAATTAACTAAGTATAAGAGTCCAGGAATAACTAGAGACAGAAACCTCATTCAATGACTCCAGGAAAGGGAAGGAGTGGTCTATGTGAGAACCATGTTGAGTGGGAGCTGGGCCTGGCATTTCATCAACACTAACAAATTTCATCCGTGCAACGCTAAGGACTAGAGCTAAAAGGATGAGAAGGCCCAGAAGCAGAAAGCCAAATAACCAAGGCCCACCAAATGTGTATATCAACTCTTCGAGAGCTGTATAGCAGTGTGGCATGTGATATCTGTCTGAAATGCATTTGTAAGGACAAGGTGTTTCAGCAATACCACCTGTAATAAAAGATCAAGGGAAGGATATATTGATTATGTTTGATACCATATTTTTCATGATACTTGATTTAAATATCTTTCTAACACAACCAAAGCAATGAAAGAAACAAAATTGGATAAGAAAGAGAAAGCATGTATAGCCAGTGAAACTGCAGGTCCATATGTACCAGCTTTTTTCAGCTCAAAATAGCAGTAATGATTTAGAAAACAACAATAATACCCTTAGAATGTGGTTAGTCCAATATCTCATGAAACGAGTTGCACAAAAATGGGAAAGTACATTGTATCTCTTTCATTAGAGTAGGGACATAGAGATACCTCGGACAGTAATGTAAACAGCACGATGGGGAAGCTCATTAGCTGGGCATTGACAACACAAGGCTCTGTCTGATCCTGTAACATTCTTGTAGGTGCCAGCTGGACACTCCTGCAGAAATTTAACCCTTTTAAGATATAATCACTAAAAACAGTTACAAGAAGAGGAAATAACATCCTGTCAGCATTGACTATTTAACACCATAGTTGGAGGTTAAAAATGAAAAACAATTACAATATCAAATTCAAGACAATGATCTCTTAGTGTGACTTATTAAAAGCTTTAGGATTCAATCACATACTGAACTTATGTTAAGAAAATGTAACATTGAATAATGTAAGAGTATCTATATCAGAAGTCACATGAAATGCTATGAAAGTATTTTCCAATTCAAGCTGGAATGATGCAAAACTCAATTTATAGCCTGCAATCCAATTAGGAAGATAAAGTTGCTAGCCATACATGTCACGACTACCTCAAAGTGAGATGGTTTATAACAAGGAAATATTTTAAAACTCAAAAGGCATAAGTGATAAAAACTAAAAACCAACCTCACAGAACGTCCCATAAAGCCCCTCTGGGCAAGCCTTTCCAGACACTGTTCCATTGCCCCCTGCACCACCCTGGTCTCTACCTTGCCCTCCACTACAGTAATAGAAAGGAAACAACAAAATGTTAGCAGGGAATGGTACAAGCTACAGCCCGAGCATCATAAAAATGAAATTCAGCAATTTTAATCTGCGCACTTTTAATCTGGAAAATGATCTATTATTTTCTTTTGACCCACTACTTTGATGTAGTTGACCATAAGCACTTAGCCAACATGACAAATATTTCCATGTCTGAGAGTAGCCATTTGCACTAACATATTTATAGGTCTGCTCTGTACCTCTCCCACCACCTAAAGTGACCAACCAATATTAAGACAAGTCTTCTCGATGAAATAAGCATAGTCCCTTTTCTCAAAAAGCAGAACCTTTTCATCAGTAAGGATCCCAATGAAAATATTGCAACTGCTCTAACTGTATTATATTATAGTTCTTCAACCATCCCTACACCGTAAAAATTTTGTCCGGGTGCTCTACAGATCTGCGTTGAAATGACAAGGTTGAAAAACAACAACAACAACAACATATCCAGCCGTTATCCCACTATGTGGGGTTGGCTACATGAATTCTAGACTTCTATGTGGGTTATATCCCAACAGATAGTTTGTCTAGAATTCATATTTGGATCCGACTAAGTTTTACGCTGGCTGTCGGCTACCTAACGCAACCCTCCTCCTTTATCCGGGCTTGGGACCGGCAGTGGATAATATCCCCTGGCGGAGTAATGATGAAATGAAGTTTGAACACCATCTTCACATGGAGAAATTTCATGAGATGGTGGTGAATGAAGATAATTGGGTTGAAGACTATAATATAATCAATGCCAAATATGTTTACATGTTTATATGTACAAAATATTTAAGAGAATTGTCTTTCCTAAATTATTTCAGTACATACAAGACAACTTTAAATTATACAAATCATAGAAAATCTTGCTACACAAGTAGTTGATAAGAATCAGAACACAAGACAAAGAACGAAAAATGTAAAAGCAAAATTTAATCCATATAAATCATGAAATATATCCATGCATGGAACATGACTGGAATCAAAATTCAGTCTTAAATATGAGACGTAAAGCAAAAGAAAATAACATGGATTCTACACTCATTTACCAAATCAGTATTCATCTCAATATCAAATTACAAATCCAAACAGTTGCCAAATTATTATTCATCTCAATTTTGTATTCAGTCTGAACTAGTTACCAAACAAGTATTCTTCTCAGTATTTTATTTGGAATCCAAATTCCGGCAAAGCATCAAACCTGGGAAACTTTGATTCCTGTAAAGTTGAATTAATATTTGATATTCTTTTTAGATTAATTAACACATTATCTAAAAAACTTTCATAGAACAGTTCCACTATGATTGCAAGAAAGTTTTTTAATCAAATTAAAATTAGAGTATTCCCATGGACTCCAAAAAATATTTTAACCAGTTCCACCTCTTCATTGTCATATTTAACCTAACCAATTTTTATTATCCTATTACAAAACTCTTCTAATTTACTACTCTATTGTCACATGTCAAGCAAACAGGAGTTTTTATATTTGCCTTCAATGGACTAATGCCAAGAAACTATTTGTTCGGTGAAACATATAAAACTAAAACCTAAAATCTTCAATCTATTCCTATATCCACTACAAATTCATCCTGAAACTCTCCTCAAGCATGTACTGGAAGACAAACTAAATTTAAACCATGTGTGCTTGAGCATTAGGTTTGATGGGACAACTATTAAGAAAAGAAGCAATTTAATCCAAAAACCATATAGCTGAAAATCTTTAAGGATGCAAACAATAAAATGATTCCCCTACTCTAAATCCACACAAGGATATAAAGTATAAACAAGGCGAAACAGTTTTTCACAAAAATGTAACAGAAATTTATTTGATCAAACCTGGTATGGATGATTCCTTTCACACTAGCTATTGGCTGATATATATCCCCAGTGGGGATATTCGACCAATGGAAGTGAATCCGTCCACCGCCTCCACCACCACCACCATTTTGACTACCACGGCCCCCAGAACTGGAAAGAGTGCCAGATTCGCTGACATCTAGTGAATGTAAAAACACAAGAATAGTTCCACCAGATCCACCTCCAGGACCAGTAATGCTACTGCTATCATTGTTCCAACTATTTTCTCCATAATTTTCTCCATCAGATAAAACAGAACCTTCAACAGACAAGCTTGACAAGGGATGTTCCATTGAACCCATTACTGCATGATAATGACAATAATAACATAAATAAATGAACAACAATAAAATCAAACTGCTGTCATCAATATTTAGCAATACATATAACCTTCAGTATGATAAATTTAGAAGAGACTACAAACTCAACCAAAATATATCACGCTTTTGACATAGGGTCATGCAATATTTTAGAACCCAAGTAACATTCCAGAAAGAGATAAGTATAAGAGATGCCGAGATTTTCATAGTGGTAAAACATAATGACAGAATATCAGGCAACATTGCCAAAAAAAGAAACAGAGGTATTCATTAGCACCACCACTGCCCTCCACCCGAAATTCATCTTAACCAACCAAAAATCAAATGAACCTGGCATTAGAGGACTGGTCTAACCAACTTCCCCTGGCTGAAAGGTTTTTTTTTTTTTTTTCCCTTCTATCAATACCTGTAATATAACACAACAGATCCTCATGCAAAGTGCTAACTGAAAGTAACTTATGAGTTCACAGGACAAGGTAATATACCCCACCTCTCTAATAGACTACAGACATGGGATTGGGTCAGGACTACTCTAATTCTTTGTGCCCTTGCCAGTTGCCAGGCCAGAACCCTTGTATCTAAATGTAACCCAAGTCATCTGAAACACCTTCCTAACCCACATTCCCTCAATAGTGGCCCTAAGTGAACTCTAATGCCATTGCAACACCACAGGACCTCATCCAAAGTGCTAGCTCAAGGAAACTTAACAGGTTCAATGGACCAAGTAATATACCCAAGACATTCTCAATAGATTAACGATTTGGGATTAGGTCATGACGTGAAACAACACAAACTGAATGCCTTCAAGGAGGTGAACACTTTACAAGCGCAAAAATACCAATTGAATGTCTAAAGACATGAAAAGCCATCCCAAAAACTTCACTAAAGCAGAGAGGTGAAAAAAGGCGGTCAAACCCCTTCCATGACCCCAGCTGATTATTAGTTTGTCTACCATTTGTTGCATGCAAAATAAGATGATGTGCCAAACAAACTCATCCAACAAGAGCACCACCATTTTTCATAAGATGAGTTTGTATTTTCACTTCACATAATGGCATTGTTCCATAACATACCATACTCCAATATAAAGGATATAGACTGTTAAGAGGTACCTTTGGCATCAGTAATGGCTTGTTTGGAACCAATTCTTATAAAATTAGAATTCCAATTCCATAGTTTTAGTGATTTCAACTGGGTTGGAATTTCAAGTGTTCAGTTTTGAACAAATCATCAAAAATAGAAATTGAATCCTAATTTTTATGTATGGAATTAATTAAATAGCTTAACCATATTATCCTTAACATCATAATTAAACTAAAAAGTTATATATACAACAACTTATCAAGCCTTTATCACACCTTGGGGTCAGCCAAAAAAGATATATATTTATATATAACACAAAAAAGATAATTTTAATGCTTAGATTTTAACCTACAAACAAAATGAGGTAACCTCCAATATCATAGAGATAGAGGAAATTTAGGCTTTGCTTGCCTCCATAGTTGTCAAAGGCTCAAGACACACTGAGGCACAAGAGTGCTTGGAACCTTGGCGTGAGCCTTTAGCATGCGAGGCGCACATTTAAAAAATCTGTATAAAAATACTCTTATATCATTATTTTCAATAGATACACATAATGAGGTAAGTGCAACCTTATAAAATCATAAATAATAAATAACCAACAGTATTTACCTAAATAATGGGCTGTTTTATTATTTTCTCAATTTTTTTTATTTTTTTTTCTCATTGTTACTGGTTAGGTATTAACAAGTCATTCAAAAATAAAAATAAAAAAGAATTACATAGGAGCAAAAGCAGTGCGCCTTGAGGTGAGCACATCTTAGCACCTAGCTGCACGCCTCATAGAATGAGGCACCCTCAGTAGAGCCTTGTGCCTGGGTGCGCCTCAAGTACACCTTTGACAACTATGCCTCAGTATCAAATATTTTACAATGCAAAGTATTTTTCATACAATAAAAATTTGCAAAAACATCATTTTTCATCTGACTTTTGTAGTGTTTGGCTTGCACTTTAAAAATTCTTAAAAATAAAATTTTTGCCCAAATGTATACAAGTTCTAGTTTAAAATATATACATCAAAATAACATATTTTACATATTATCTGGAAAAATATTTTTATAAAAAACGAAACAGAGCCATAAATTCTAATAATATTTTATCTGTACAAGTCCGATTCCTCATTGGAATACTAAATTAGTTTCAAAACACAAACAAAAAAATACCAGAATTTTTTTAGGGGTGTCATTTTCTACATTTTTATGGAAAATATTTATTCTTAAAAATATTTAGTCAACTTAATTTCTTCAATAACTAAATTTTACAAACACCCCTGTCAAATGAAAAAAATAAAAGCATATGATAACAATAATGTTACGAGTATTTATTGGAAAGAACAAGTAAATAAATAAGGTTCAAGAACTTCAATTCTTTCATCCAACAATTCCAACTATCTTTGATCAGATTTCTAATCTCAAAGTTAAGGTAAATGGATTTCCAATGGCCAACATTTTTCATTCCAAACACAATTACCCATTTGGAAAAAATAACAATCAAGAAGTATAATTTCAATTCTATAATTCTAAGTAATTCTCGTGTCTAAAATAAAGAAGTTCTAGGGATTGGAATTCTATTCACCCTCAAACTCTAGAGTCAAAATTTTGATTAAAGTTCATCAAAATTGTTAAAAGAACTAGAATTCTTAGGCCAGAATTATTCATTTATTTTATTCCCACAAATACACTTTACTATTCTATTTATTTCTCATCTTCTCTATCTCCATATATGATAATTTCATCACCATAAAGTATCTAAGGAAGGACAAAAGCAACAATATTCTCTACTTTTACTGCAATTTAAATCTATCTAGTGTTTAACTTTAAATTATATTTTTGTCACTATTTGGCTTTGATTAGTTTGTATAACCAGGTAATATAACTTGTTCTGTCATCAATCATGTCATCTTTTTGTATGTTATTGGCAACTAGTTATAAGTTGTGAAAAGAATACCTGTTGAAAGTCACATGTTTAGCATGATTTTAACTAACATCATGTTTCAATCATTTGCAATAAAAAAATGTCATGGTTATACATGTGATGGCATCTATGCAATCTTATTTTTGGTATTTCATGTTTTAATTGAATTTTCAAGAAAATGATAGTGGAATACACTTAAATTTGATACTTAATCATATGGACTTTACAAAAGATAAGGTCACAGATAGAGATGAACAAAAAGCTAGAATTCAGGCAATTGACCTCACATAGGGGATAAAGGTGGTTTCATGTTGTTGTTGTAATGTTTTAATTATTTAAATTTCTTCTATAATATAAAACTCAACGTTATTTATTTGATAAAGTTAACATCTACAAATTAAAACTAAAATTATATTTTTAGTATTGTACATCAGCTTTTTATTTTGATTGAGTTGTTAAGTCAAACTATTACTTTCTGTTGGAAACTACACGAGATATTCTTGATTGATATTGCTTTCTATAGTTGTGTGATACATCTTCTAGAAGATTATGTTTGTTTTGGTTATATCCTAGATTAGGAAACTGCCTAATCTAGATCTGGAAGCTGCCTATTGTGATAGACAATCTTGACTATATACTCATTGGAACCCTTCAAGGGGAATAAGATTGAATATCTTTTTAAGCCATTTTTGACACCTTCCTATTTCCATCTTAACTCCAAACATATGAATTTGAATTCAATAATTTTTCAAGCCTTGTTTCAAAGAAATAATAATCAAAATCCTAATTATGTTAGAATCACTAAAACTAAGGAATTAGAATTCCAAATCTATAACAGTTGGTTCCAAACAAGGAGGAATTAGAATTCTAATTCCTGAAGAGTTTCCAAACAGCTGTAAAATGTTTCCAAACGGGCAATTCTCTCAAGAAAAACTAATTAAAAAAGATCAAAGGCCTGCCTCTTTAGTTTGCTAAAAGGTTCTTGTCAGAAATGTAAAATAATATATAAACCTAAGACAACTAAATAAGTCAGGGGCCCTTTCTATAGCGCTGACTCACTTTCTATCAGGCAACATCATTTTTACTCCCCCAGCTTCAGCAAACAAAAATCAGTTTGTTCTATGAATTATCCTTCTCTTCATTCCATTGATATTATCTCTTTATTTTCTTTTAACTACATGACCATAACATAAATCAGCTTCTCCTTTTCTGTACCGGTAATGTGGTTTGTACATGACATAAGGAGATTTCCTTGCAGATTTTATGGGTCTATACCAGCATCAACACATTGGAAGATGAGCAACTCTTTACACACCCACCCCCACCCAAAAAAAAAACACCCTCAAGAAAAATGATAAAAAAGAACTCAAAGCCACCCTGTTGAGTTCATTTTATGGTAACTCAAACCCCAACACACGTTACCCATCTTTAATACCCAGTTGGATACCATTGGGAAGATAAGCAACTCTTCATGCCCCCCCCCAAAAAAAAAAAAAACCCTCAAGGGAAACAGTATAAAAGAACTCAAAGCCACCCTGTTGAGCTCATTTTACGGTAACTCAAACCCCAACACACCTTGCCCATCTTTAATACCCAGTTGGAGACCATTCTTGGTCGCATCATTGATCCCCCTTAAACTTGTTATACCACTGTTAGTAGCATCATCGGTCTCCCTTGAACCCATGGACCATATGACTTGGGATCATCTGGGCAATAATGGGCTCAACATTTTTTTAATAAAACATTTGTAGAACAGAAAACAAATAATAATAACAAGCAAAAGAAAAATCAGCAGAGTGGACAATTCCATGCATGCTTGTTAATTTGAAAAATCCACCTATAAGACAGGTTCTCATAATCAATAATGTCTAACTGTTAAAGGGGATTCACATCAAATCTTTTGAACCATAAAAAAAGTAAGTAGAGATTCTCAAAAACTCACTTTTTTCCAAAACTAAAATCAGAAAAATGCGGAGATAAGACCAAATCACTCTAAGTGATTTCCTGGAACATTTTAGTAAATTTTCCTAATTTCTATTAAGAATAATTATTGGCAGGTTTTAGAGTTTGAACCTGGCATCCGCCCTTCTAATTGCTGACTAACTACTATGTAGATATCGTCAGGAAAAACTTCTTATTTTTGTAATGAAACATAAAAACTAACACTATCTGACCACTAGAACTGATCTGCACATATTAATCCAAAAGGAGAACAAACCAAAAAAAAAAACAAAACTAACAGAGAAATCTGTTTTGGGCGTGCCACAAAAGCTGATCCTTGAAAGACCAATAAAAGTATTCAAGCTTACTGCTTACCTATTATGCCACCGCCAGCCGTTGTTGGAGCTAAACTTTCATTTCCACTTCCACTACCAAGTTCACAAGGCAAGTCAGCATCTCCATATGCAATACCACCCTCAGCGCGGCTGCCATTATAATATCCATCTCCACCTTTACCACCATGGCCACCCCCACCACCAATACCATTGCTTAAAACTTTTCCTTTACCCACACCACCAGTGCAACCTGTCATCTAAAAAGATTAGTTAAGGAGTGTACAATTTTCTTTCTAACCGTAACACGATAACAACATTCTTTCTCTCAAGGCAGTAAATGAACAACAGAAGATGTACAGAAATTTACTGGATTTAAATTATTAAAAAAAACTGCATACCCAACCCTGATGCATTAATCATTCCAAGAGACTGGATAGCAATAGTTCTTGCCCTATGGAAATGGACAACGGATCCTTCTATCAGGCCTTCAACAAGGATATCCTCAACACGGCATATCTAAAGAAGCAGATGAATAAAAATGTTAAAAAGCCTAAATAAATAATTATCCAACTCTATAACAGAGCAAGCAATTTTATTACTATGCAAACACCTGAAGCGTAAAGGACAAGGAAGAATTGACATTGCAGTCTTCAGGTGGATGTAACAATTCAGAGGGACAACTTTCATGTTCACATTTGAGTTTTGGCGTCCTAACATCCACCAAAATTGTATTCAGTTAAATAAATTCAAACAAATCTGGCAAGAACTTTGGGTCATAAGAAATATAGTAGTCAAATTACACTGCATCAGTTGTGGCATTTTGTAAAGGACCTCGCAGAATGGATCCAGGACCAACCTACATTCAGGAAAAAAGGAAAGAGAAAAAGATAAATTTATTTAGTAACAAAAATGATATTTAATATTGAAAAAGTATATATTATCTGCATCTCATTCTATAAACAATTACAATGAAGCAATTTTCAACATCTTCCTACTGCAACAACCACAAGTCTCCATCCATCATAAAAAACTTATAGGCAGACACTAACGGCATGTAAATGATCTTGAAGGATATGATCAGCTCTAACAATAATGACTGTTGAATAATCCACGGAATTATGGAATGAGTGTCTAAGTCAGCTTTCTAAAATCAGAACTAATCCTATCCTCCACATTAAGAAAGCAGTCCAGTTTTAGAGATTTCCTAATTCTGTTTTGTATCTCTTGTTTACTTGTAAAGTGTATAGTGCATCTTTCCATTCTTTGTAGCTTTCCTAAAAGTGTAACTCTCATCCCTATTCATAGGGAATGTAATACCATGCATAATCAAGAGAATACAGTGACTTATACTTGTTTTCTTCTATATTCCTTATAGCCTATTTTCTACATGGTATCAGAGCCAAAAACCTGCAAGTATTAGTGTGCCTTCATTGCCTCAATTTCTCCTCTTGTGAGCCTTCATTGCCACATCCCTCCTTTGTTTGTTCTTGTCTTGTTTTTCTGGTGTCATATCTCCCTGTAATGTCAGAGATTTCTAAAACCGCTTCTCCTATGTCAACAAGAGAAGCGATGCTTATTGAACAGACTGCTGGTGGAGCTCCAACCAGCAAACTACCGGGAATGCACCACTCCTATCGACTAGATGGTGGAAACTATCTTTAGTGGTCCCAATTGGTGAGGACTTTTCTGAAGGGCCGAGGGAAAATAGCCCATCTCACCAGACTAGTACCTAAGGCGACAGATCCAAACTTTGTTGCCTGGGATGTGGAGGATTCGATGTTGATGTCTTGGTTGTGGAGTGCTATGCTTCCAAAGGTAAGTAAAAACTATATGTTTTTATCTACCACTAGAGATATTTGGGAAACGGTGAAGATGACCTATTTTAAGGTAAAACCGTACAAAATGCATTGGTTGTGTATGAAATTAAGACTAAAATCAGTAGTACAAAGCAAGGGGCTATAACTGTAACTAAACATTAAAACTGGATGAATGGCTTTTGGCTGGAATTAGACCACTATCAAGATATAAAAATAGTGTGTAGTGAGGATGCCATCATCCTAACCTCTATGCTAGAGAGATATAGGATAGTGGAGTTTTTAGCAAGACTTAACCCTGACTTTGATCAAGGGTGTGCCCAAATACTTAGCAAGGAAAAAATGTCATTACTAAATGAGGTCTATTTTTTAGTGAGAAGTGAAGAACATAGAAGGTGCAAGGAACATGGATGAAGCCTCTACAAGGCAAAGATCAGTCCTCATCAAAGCAGACAAAGGAGGGGCTTTGGTGCTCTTACTGCAAAAAACCTAGGCATACAACAAGAGATACATGCCTTAAATGCATGGTACAGAGGCAGTACTAAGCAAAATTGGAGGTTTCAAGAACTTACAGCCAAAGAAACAAGGAAAAGCCCATCTCTCCACCAAAGAAATAGAGGAGCCAACTAAAAAGGGTTGACTCAACTACCTCCTCAGACCTAGGCGAATTGAATGCAGAAGAGATTGGGAAGTTGAAGTCTTTCCTAAAAGACTCTCCAAGGTGATTGTTCTTTAATTCAAGCAGGTATTTACCTTAATTCTGAGCTCTCAATTGCCTCATATACAACTAGGAATGAACTATGGATTTTAAATTCTAGAGCCACTGACCACATGTCACCTAATCTGAAAGTTTTTGAAACCTATGAACCAATAACCGACTCCAGAAAAATCTCAGTTGCTAATGGCCAAGTTGTTCCTATAGTTGGGCAAGGAAATGTGTGTTTGAACCCATCTCTACCTGCCCAACATGTCCTTTATGCACCTAGCCTTTCTACCAATTTGCTTTCAATTTACAAGCTTACCCAAAGTCTTACTTCTTGTGTGATTTTCTCACCTCATAGATGTGTGTTTCAGGATCTAGCAACAGGGAAGATGATTGGTATTGTTAAGGCATTGAATGTGCTGTACTACCTACAAAGAAGCAATGAGTCACCTGCAGGAGATCATCCTAGCCTTACCCACTACTCTTTGCTCGCTTATACTCAATCAGATGTATGGCTTCAACATTTTAGATTAGGACACCCACCTTTTACTTTATTAAAAACCATGTTCCCAAATCTATTTAAAGGTGTTGATGCCAGTTCTTTTTATTGTGATGTGTGTGAGTTATCTAAACACCATCAGGTACCTTATGCCATTAGTAATAAACTTTTTTTTGTTTCCTTTCTCCTTAGTACATTCTGATGTGTGGGGCTTTCTAGAGTTTCCAATTGTTCTAGGGCTAAATGGCTTGTATCACTTATAGATGACTACACTAGAATGACATGGGTATATTTACTCAAAGACAAGGTAGCCATCAGCAACATCCTACCCTTGTTTTATAAGATGATTCTCACTCACTCAATTTGGGGTCTCTATCAAAAAATTCAAAACTGATAATGCAAGAGACTATTTTAATCATCACCTCAATCAATTTTTCCAACAAGAGGGAATTGTTCATGAATCCTCTTGTGTTGAAATCCCCCAACAAAATGGAGTTGTTGAGAGAAAGATAAGGCATCTCCTAAATGTTGCTAGGGCTCTCTTGCACCAACATTCTGTTCCTAAATCTTTCTGGGGTGAGGTAGTGCTAACTGCAACTGATTTAATCAATAGGGTTCCCTCAAGAGTTCTAGATCAACTTACCCCATTTCAGTGTCTCTCTTCCTACTTCCCAAAAATTGATCTTCATGCCTCTCTTCCTCTTAAGGAAGGTATTCAAGTGTGTAGCTTTTGTTCATGTCTCTAAACATCACAAGGATAAGTTTCACTCCCTAGTTCTTAGGTGTGTTTTTTTGGGGTATTCTCCTACCCAAAAAGGGTACAAGTGCAACCATCCTCCTACTCAAAAGATTGTTGTGTCTAAAAATGTAACTTTTGTGGAGAATCAATCTTTTTTCACGTCTCCTACTTCTAGTCCTAAGGGGGAGATTGCGACTGATGATCATGATTTACCTATCCTGGAAGTGTCTCAGCCACATTCTTCTCCCAATTCCTCAACTTTACCTACTACTCCTAATCCAAAGACAATAGAATCAGGAGACTTGCAAACGTCTCCTAATTCCCCACTCTTTGTTCAGCCCAAAAGATCTCTTGTCAAGTTCAAGGTCTCACCATACGTGTACAAGAGGAAAGAACAGCCCAATCCATGTGCTAAGCAAGGCCCATCATCTATCTCTCAGTCAGGTTTGGAAGTCAGGTTTGGAACTCACTCAGCCCTCTAATGTTTCTCACCCTTTTGATTGTTCTAATCCTATACATTCTGATTTGGATTTTCCTATTGCTGTTAAAAAAGGTGTTAGGAGCTGCACACAGCACCATATTGCCCAATTCATTTCTTATCACAGGCTTTCCCCAAATCACAAGAGTTTTCTAACCTCTCTTGATTCCATAGCTATTCCTAAGACCATAGAAGAGACATTACAGAATCAAAATTGGGTACAAGCTATGCATGAGGAAATAAGGGTCTTGGAGAAAAATCAAACCCAAGAAATAGTGCCTAGACCAACGAGAGTTCAACCGGTAGGTGCAAATGGGTGTTTAATGTGAAGTATAATATTAATGAAACATTGGAAAGATAAAAGCCTGATTAGTATCCAAGAGCTACACTCAAACTTATGGCATAGATTACTTAGAGACTTTTGCATCGTGGCTAAGATGACTATAGTGAGGATTCTACTATCTTTGGCTAGTTGTTATGGCAAGGAGTTGATGCAGTTAGATGTTAAAAACACCTTCCTACATGGTGACCTAAAGGAGGTTTTTATGGAACCACCACCAGGTTTTGCTAACGGAGTTGATGCAAGTTATGTTTGCAGATTAAAGAAAGCCTTTTATGGGCTAAAACAATCCCCAAGAGCCAGGTTTGTTCAGTTCTCAAGGGCATTGAAGGAAATGGGGTATTGGCAAAACAGGGGACATCACACTCTATTCATCAAGCATTCAAATAAAGGTACTCTAACAGTCTTACTTGCGTATGTAGATGACATAATTGTCACTAGAAATGAATGTGATGAACAAAAGTTGCAAAAAGGAGAACTTGGCTTGTGTGTTTAACATCAAAGACCTTGGCAGACTTAGGTACTTCTTGGGGATAGAGGTTGCCTACTCTATGGAAGGTATATTCCTTCCCCAAAGAAAATACACCATGGATCTATTGGAAGAGACTGGGATGCTTGGTGGCAGAGCAGCTAGCACATCTTTGGAACCTAACCTGAAGTTAGGTCACAGTGATTAGTCCGATGGTTGATAAGGGGAGATACCAAAGATTAGTAGGTAGATTAATCTACCTATCTCACACCCAGCCTGATATAGCATTTATTGTCAACCTGATGAGTCAATTCATACATCACCCTATTGAAGAACACTTGCAAGTTGTTAGAAGAATTCTGTGCTATCTCAAAGCAACTCCAGGAAAAGGTCTTTTGTTCAAGTCATTCAAGTTTTGCATTGAGTGACTGGACATTCTAGAAGAACTCGGGCATATTAGTTTAAATACTCGGCAGTGGAAAATTAGGAATAAAAGGATAATTGCATGTATTTAAGTGAGGGGTAAATTAGGGTATTGTATTCTGGGTATTTCCTCTTATAACTAACGCCTCTTATGTCTATAAATAAGAGGCAATAGGCAGTCTGTTAAACCCCTGAAAACTATTTGATCTCATTGAGTCTTGAGTGTTGTACTATTAGAGAAAAGTGAGAGAAAGCTTTATAATCTGCAGTGAGTGTTCTCAAGTGTATTAGTGAGGGTTGTGGGGGTGTGCAAGAGTGATTGATTGTACTGTTCTTCATCAAGATTATAGTGGATTGCTCTCTCTGAAGGCTGGATGTAGGATTGGTGTAAACCAGTTCAAACCAGGATATTTCTCAATGTCTTTCATGTGGTTTGATTGTTCTATCTTTGTCTCCTGTTATTTCTTTAATTTCTGTTTCCATTGTATATTTGAATCGGTGAGAGAGTGATCAAGTGGACTTATTTCTTGATTTATTGGGTGATATATTGGACCGACAGTGCTCCCAATTGTAACAGTTCAAATCAGGGAAGGAACTGGAAGTCACAGGCTACATTGATGCTGATTGTGGAGGCTCTCTTATGGATAGACAGTCTATTACAAGCTACTGTGTGTTTTTAGGAGGAAATTTGGTGTTTTGGAGAAGCAAAAAACAAAGTGTGGTAGCCAGGCCTAGTGTTGAGGTAGAGTTTCGGGCAATGGCTCTTGGCTTATGTGAGTTACTTTGATTTAAGATTATGCTAGATGATCTAAAGGTTTCTATCAATGGTCCCATGAAATTACTTTATGACAATCAATCAACAATCAGTATTGCACAGTGTTCTAAAACGCGCTAGGCGTTAGTCGGGCGCCAGGCTGGGGCCTAGCGCCTAGGGCGCCTAGGCGGGGCCTAGAAAAATTGTTGTTTTTTTTTATTTTTTTGAACTTTTTGATGTAATGTCATGTTATTTTCAAGTAAATCAAAATAGAAAATCAATAATAATGCAATATAAATCAATAATGCAACAACATACATACTTCTATTTAGTATATATATAATATATATTATATAGTATACAATAAATAATATATACTATATACTATATATATATACAGCAACAACAAATAATATATACTATATACTATATATATACAGCAAATGAGCAAATAATATATATACTATATACTATATATATACAGCAAATGAGCAAATAATATATATACTATATATATATAGTGTACAGCAGCTACTCGTTTGCAGTAGCTGTTTGCGAGAGAGAGAGAGAGAGAGAGATACCGCTGGTTGGACCGTCGGAGGAAGAATAGCGCAGCGAGCGAGAGAGACGACTGGTGGAGACCAAGGGAAATCGGGGCAGACGAAGCAGCCCAGCCAAGAGAGACGATGGTCAGTGGCGGAGGAGGCGTCGGCAGCGGCGGAGGCGTCGGCGGCGATGAGGATGAGCTTTCGAATAGAGAGGCGGTCGCGGTTGGGAGAGAGCAATCAGGGCAATCGGGGCAGACGAAGCAGCTAGGTTTTGTTTTTTCTCTTCTTTATTAAAACTGTAAACGTTTAAAAGTAGACGGCCCAGGCGATTAGGCGCCGCCTGGGCCGCCTGGGACGCCTAGGCGCCGCCAACGACCGATTAGGCGGACCGGCGCCTAGGGGGGGCGACTAGATGAAAAGCGCGGCGGCCAGCGGCCGCCTAACGCCTCGGCGGCGCCTAGGCGGCCGCCGAGGCTGATTTTTAGAACACTAGTATTGCACATAATCCAATGTACCATGATCACACTAAACATGTTGAGATTGATCGTCATTTTATCAAGGAAAAGATAGAAGCTAGAGTGAACTGTATCCCTTTTGTCACTTCAAAAAATCAGCTAGCTGATTTACTAACAAAAGGATTGCCTATCAAAAGGTTTGAAGAGCTTACAAGCAAGCTGGGAGAGGGAGTGTTGAATAATCCACGGAATTATGGAATGAGCGCCAAAGTCAGCTTTCTAAAATCACAACTGATCTTATCCTCCAGATTTAGAAAGCAGTCCAGTTTTAGAGATTTCCTATTTCTATTTTGTATCTCTTGTTTACTTGTACAGTGTATAGTGCATCTTTCCATTCTTTGTTGACTTATTCTTGTTTTCTTCTATATTCCTTAGCCTATTTTCTACAATGACCACTAATCAGACAGATCATTGACAAGAACCAAAGATCGCTAAGAACTTTGATAACAGAATTTATTTCTAAAATACAGTTTTAAAGTGGATTAAGAAAAGGCATATAACTTTACATTCTTCTTAACAGTATACCCGGTGATCAGAATACAAATGGAAAAGGGTTTGGATTGATATTGAAACAACTGACAAATAAATAAACAAAAAATCCGTTTGAGGCAATAGGTGACTTTATCAGCTAATTTAAACTACTAACAAAAAGACAAGTGAGCATGCTCAATAAGAAGGATGTTAGTTAAAAATTAGAAAGGAGAATGGATCAATAACAAAGATAAAATTAAAAAATAAATAAATAACTGCTTTCTAGCTCGGGATGACGACAGAAGAAAATCAAAATTAAATGAGACATCTACTTACATGGATACTATAGAAAAGGGATAAAACCAGACGTTGTGCCTCAATACAATCTCCTGCTCCTGATAAGTTCAGTAATCCTTGCCCATGAACTCCCAAGTTTGCATTAGAACTTATGACAGATGATTCCTGACAAGGAAAAATAGCAAGGCATGTAACTGATGAGGACCAATGAGCATCAAAATATAAGAAATGGCATAGGTGTATGTATCATTAGGGTACCCTGAGAACAACTAAATTACTAGCTTCGAGCAAAGATGTCTCCACTGTTGCATCTCCACCACCATCTATCAGCATTGTTGAGTTCCACATCAAGAACATTTTTACAAACATCCTTAGAGCACCATAAACCTGAAGTTATAAAGCATGGGGATCAGACAACACATAATGAATGTGCACAATATGTCTAGTTGATAAAGCACATTACCAAATTGGATTGGAAAACATCACATTCTACTTTCTATCTCTCTCCTCGCCATCTTACCAACACTGGCCCTCTCCTTTTCTTCCTCCACCTTTATTTCTCCTCCAATTAAGTAACCCAAATGCACATACATACATACACTTATATAAGCAAGCACTGCATAAATATAAATATAAACATATATAAGTGTATAAAGGCATATGTCTACCATATACACAAATCTGTGTACACAGATTCACAAAAGGAATGATTACAATCAAATGAGAAGAAGATAATCAATCAAATAAGAAGGGGACCCATACTCTTTTAGCTTTATCTCCCCTTGAAAATAAATTTTAAATTTTATTTTCCTTATAATTTTATCATAATAAAAAAATCACTAGAAGCATATGCCTAATTGGCAACAAAATAACTCATTATTTTGACATTTCATAGAGTTTTGATAGTTTCAGCAAGTCTCATGGTATTTCTTTAAAATGCTAATATTTTATTTTTCTGTTGTTTTATTTCGGCCACATAGCAAACAAAAAACATTCAAGCAGTTGCAATGGAAAAAATTTTAAAAAAAATATCTGTTCCGGACATAGGGTTACAACTTGCTCTTTAATTGACCGTGAAAGTATACCAGTACCTATTATTAATATTTTTTCATAAATATCATATCCAAATTTAAATCACCTAGCAACTCCTGCAACTATAATATTGTTGAACTGTACTTTGTGTTTAATTTTCCAAAGCAGTTCCATTTCTCATATTAGCAACTACAACGAAAACATTCCTCAAAGAATCCAAGTTTAATTAATGATATTGAAGGAAGAAAATACAAAGTATTTACTGCCGTGTGGTGATAAGAAGAGATTGGAGATAAGAAGATAAGAAGAGAATAAAAAAGGCTTTAAATTAAAGATGGTTGAGACAATAAAGAAGGGATAAGAAGTTAGAGATAAAGTAGTTCTATAAAGATAAGATAGAACTATCACTTATGCTTGAATCCTATCCTATCTGTTATACCATATCTGAATGTGTATTTTGTATTCCTATATTCTAGGAGCAAACCGGGAGCCTGCTCATGTATAGATACCTCATCTAAGTTCAAATACAAGTGTGAAAAACAGTTTGCTTTGTTCACCTCATATTATACCTTGAGTTTACCTACTTCTGGTCTTCTATTTGTTCAAATGAATTGTGATTTTTCTTAATGTATAAAAAGCTTTTGCAAGGATTTGTTTAACTGGCATGTTAGATCAAGCTGGCTGGATGATACATGGCAAAATATATGCAATACTTAACAGAAGACAAACCGCATAGAAACCAACACAACAAAAAGAGAGGGAGATATTGTATATTCGACAAGGTTATTGGTGATCAAAGCCAAGAACTGAACAAGCTTAGAGAACAACATCTTACTTCAATTACAGATTAACTCATTGTTAGCTCCTATATCAATAGGAAATATGTAAACTACATAGGAAGCCCAGAAAGCAACCAGCTTACTTTGATTATAGATTCGCTCATTAACAGCTCCTCTGCCAATAACTCAAATTCTGATAAAGCATAATGTGCTAGCCCAAAGCTCAACACTCCACCACACAGCAGACTAATTTGGCCTTGGACCTGATTAGTTCAGCAAAAGGATTGGACAAATAGATCATTATGAGAAAATATAACAACCTACAGAAAACAACATAGAAATTCAAAAAAAGAAAAAATACAGACACAGATTCATTCAATTTAAGGCTGAAAACAAGTAACAACCACAGACAATATGGCATTTGAGAACCAGTGGCATCTTTAGATACTCAGAAGGCATTTATCATAGTTGCAGTTGTATGGAATAACCTGGTTTCACATTGATTCCCTTCTAATAACCTACTTTGGCTTAGGCAATGGGACACAGGCTTTTCTATGGTAGGAACCCCTATGAGCTGACAAATGCAAACTTGCACAATTCTCTTGGGAAATATAGAAGCTCACTCATATTCCAGAGTTTTTTAAGTAACCAATGCAACCTGCCCTTAATGAAAGTCCAATGAAGCCACCGAATAATCCAACCTCTTACTTCTATAAGATCCTTATAACTAGTGAAACTTCTACAAGCAAAACCCTCAGGCAAGAAATAAATCTTTTTTCTGTGCGTGTACAGGGGGCGTTGGATTGGGAAAGAGGATGATCAGCAGGGAAGGACGCATATGGAAAATTGACCTCCAGGAGTCCATATTGGCATGCACACAGGTAAGAAATAAAAGGACCACAGATTAATGGAAAAAGAGATCCGAATGGAGATCACATTCTAACCACATTACAAGCAACCAAAACATGAGTATCAGCATTAGACCTTCAAGTTAAAACATGAATTAGAAATGCATCCAACACAAACAGAAAGGCTAAAAACCTTGTAAAGAGACGAGCCCATTCATCCACGACAAGTTTACAAGTATATATGAATAATATCTTCCCCCTCACATCCTAATTACCATATCTATTCAAAGGATGTTACAATAGACATTCATTTTATCTGACAGAAACAAATTGGACAGATTATTCATGAGGGCCAATTAGATTATGTTCCTAACACTCTACTAGTTTTGAAGGACACAGAAATACAATACAGAAATAAGACTTGCAGCCAACATTTCCCAAGTCCACTCGGAATAGCAGGAAAATAAAAACTTGAATCCCACTGACCTGGACACGACTCCAAAGCAGGGGAACGGCAGCCTTGGCACGATTTCGAATATAAACATTTGTCATAAGCGGCTGATTAGGAAATTCCATAAGAAGTGTGTCTGTATCTGTCGACATGTTTTGGTTGCTAACGGTAAGGCTCCGGGAGACAGCATCGTAGAAAGTCCCAGCAGCACCAGAGTTTTGGAGGCAACCAGAACTACTCCCTCCTGCAAACATGAAAATATAGCTGAAGATAACCCAGAATTTTCAAAAACAAATAAGGCTAGAAGTTCCCAAAAGGCACTGAAATGGTTTCAGAAGTTGGGAGACTATACCAGCCAACTTTATTAGACATTGTTGTTTTAGACTCACTTGGTTTAGGTGAATTAAATCAACTAACCTCTTTCAAATACTCTTCCCACTCTCGGATCAACAGAAAGAATTGTTAATACAAACAGAATTTAAAGAATTCACAAATTTAGACAGAAACCAAAAATCAAACCACGAGAAGCCGAATTTATCCTGGTTCAAATTGCAAATGTTGCAACCCTACATCCAGCAGTCAAACACCCCTCGAGCAGTCTTCTTTATTCAGAAGAACGATCAGTACAACAGCTAGTTCCCTTCCTTCTATTCCCGAGTACATCAAACCTTCACTCCCCAAGATTACAAAGCTATCTCTCAAAAACACTAGCCTTTCTCTCAGAATGAAACAGTACTCGTTACAACAGAAAATGAGAACCACACACAACCAGCTACCCCTCGCCCTCTATTTATAATAGGGGCGGACATCCCAATGTAACTAACTGGAATTAGATAATTACAGTTTTAACCCCCAAACTTTCACTAATCACATTTAGGGTATCATTTCTAACTGCCTATCTAAACCTTAGCTGATATAAGCCACTGTCTTCACTGATCTTCTAGGATAACATGAGGCAAACATATCAATAGACATACTTGAAATGTGTGAATTAGGTGTGATACACTTAACACTTGATTAAGGTAAGTGAACCTGATGTGTAAAGTTCATTCCACGTACATATGGCTAGTAATTTAGTATATCATTACATAAAATTCATGTTATGATTATAAAATAATCAATTTTATTTTGTATTCACTATTCTATCCTAGAAAGCAGAAGGTGGCCACCCAAACAATGAAAATCAAGCTGTCTTGTGTCCTTGGTCATAAAATCAGAAGAACGTGACACTTAGAACATACCAACACACACCATAACCAAGTCCATGTGACAGGGCATATAACACCAGCCATCTACTGGTCCTCATTAACTTTTGCTATTAAAGCCCATATACTAGGTCAACTTCTCAAATAGAAATCAAATTATAAAAATCAGTATAAATAACCAAGACCAAAACAAATTACATAATATAAGTTAGTAAAGTTGCAACCTCAAAATATTCCTTGGATGGCATATCTTCTGGACTGACAAACTCTTGAAAACTAATAGAATTTCAGATAATCCAAAATCTGATACTGAAATGATGCCACCTGGTGATATGAAAAGGTGGAAGACTTTCTTCTATGAAGCCACCTGACAATATAAAAAGTAGGAAGAATATCTACAAAGCCATCTGACAACATAAAGGTTTGTCAAAATCATGCTTTGGAACACATTGGATGATATAGAAGGCGTGGAGTTTTTCACAAGTATATTTCTCATTTTAACTCCAACCAATTAGACACTAAATATATTTATCATTTTTTTAATAAGTATAGAAATTAGACAGTACCCAATAATGACATACTAGAATATGTTTCTTATTTTTTTCATAAGTATAATAAATGTATTTTTTATGTTTAATCTAAAAGTTTCCTCTTACTTCCATGAATCACAAAATAAGATTAACTACATGAACTGTAAAACAGAAGAATAAATTATTAAAAAGTAAATCAAATTGGATAACAACCCAATCTCAACTATTCAAAGCATACTGATGAAAAGCAAGAACAGATTATTAGTCTTGTATGTTGTACGTTGAAGTTTTTTCTCTCACATTATCAGTGTCTGTTGGATCATGCTTGCCTTGTTATAAGAGTTATGATCTGCTTAGGGTAGGGAATCCCCTTCTTCAACTTAAAAATACATGTGAAAGTAGATGCTTCTCTTTGCAATTTGGCATCTTTGGCACAGGAATGAAATAAGAGAGCCTTAGAGGACATAGAACAGTCGACTTTTTTACTTAAGAACTTCATTCTGATCTCATTATGCTTGTAGTGCAATAGTTTCATTTCTCTGTCCTTTTCCTCTCTTGCTCATTTTCTTGATAAGCTTCTTTGAGTCTGGCTTCTTTTGTGAGATCTTTGCCTACACTTATTGTGCATGGACTAGGCCTCAGGTTCTTTTCTCATCTATCAAAAACAAATTCATAGTATAATTACGCTTCTTATACTTAATTTTGTACAATTACACTTTTTTATAATTAAGTTTGACAATTGCACTCCCAAAAACTATCTAGTTCACTTAATAACATATTTATGAAGCTCTTTCCATGTCATGAATTGTTAATGGAGAATGCTAGTTCATGGATGCATATGTGTAACAGAAACCCCAAGAGAATTTGATGAACATTTAAGTCTTTCATAAATGGTATGAAATTTACTTGATGAATTGCTGAAATGAAAGATAAAATGTCTAACAATTCAACTGAACTAAAACACATAAACTTGGGGTTTCACATCATTAACCGAAAACAGATATTTGTGGTCTCTTGTTACTAATCCACAAGTGCTTAAAAGAGAAAACACTAGATACATGAAAAGAACAATAACATTCAGGTTCTAAACAGAAATCAATTCATTAGATATACCATTTGAGAGGGAATGAACTCCCCAAAGCCATCTTAAAACAATAGCAAACATATTGATTCTTACCTTTCAAGGACCAAAAAAAAAAAAAGAAAAGAAAAGAAAGACACAAGGCATACTGATTCTCACCATGAACAAAAATTTCAGGGTCATCATGCCTGCTGAAAACATCAACAGAGACTCTTCCGCCGCCCCCACCACCGTAGCCATCGCCCCCACAAGCACTTATTCTACCAATTCCAATCCTGCTCTTCACAAGATATACGTGATTAAAATCATGAAAAGATAACAAGATATTTATATCCATGTTCCACATTTTGCATAACATCCCACATCTTCAGGTGTAGAAACTGGAATAAAACCCACACTGACAAATTTAAAGAGATTATAATATCATGTCAACATTGATATATTTCACATTCATATCCATATCATATATTTGAATGTACTTGTATGAATACTGCAAATAGCAAAAGGCGGAGGCAATAAAGGGCACTAGTCCATGAAGAGAACAAGGAAGTGTTAAAACCCAGTGGCAGAGCCACATAGCCAAGAGTGGGCAAATCTCCCTCTCAATTTTATAAAAATTACATATATGTTATGAAAATTAATGTTTTTTTCCAAAATTGGCCCCCCTTGAAATATATAAAGTGTGTGTCAATATGGATAAAAAAAAAAAGAAAAGCATAATTAACAAAGAGTAGAAAATATTTAATTATCAAATAAAATTTTAAAATATTCCAGGCAAAGAAAAGGAAATGGACTATATTTTGTAGTTTTACAAACATTTAAAAAGTAAAAGATATCAAATGTTGTTTTTCTTAATTTTCAAAACATAACCAAAATTAGGTTTTCTTATACAATCAAGCAGCGCCTTTATTACTTCATTGTCACCTTTGAAGCTTGATAACTGATCCGTCACCTTATTTCGTTTGAAGCTTGATTGGTGGACTAAAAACAAATACCAGAAATAATTTTTTCCTTTTTCATCTCTTGACAAACTAAACAAAAATCTTGTCTTTGTGAACAACTGATTGAAGTTACAAGAAGAAAGAAAAAATAGAAGAAAAGAGGAAGCAAGGAAAAGAGAAGAAGAAAAGTGATTGCAAAAGGGTCAAAAATCTTTAACAATTATATGATAAGTTTACTTTGATAAGTCAATGGAGAAAATTCCGCATCTTCTATTTTTTAATACTATAACTCTTATATTCTAGTTAAACTAATTTTTAAGGATAAATAATGGTAACTAATTATACTTATTTGTATTATTAACTAATGAATCTTTAAATTATATATTTTTTTGTGCTAGAATATTTGTTTTCAATAAGTTATACTTATAGACAAGTTTATTAAAAGAAAAATTCCATAGATCATCAGTTCTCTCTCCAAGAATATGATAGCCAAGAAGATGGGGAATTTCTTCAAAATTTCAAATTAAACGTATATTGCACTATGATATCATACTAAAAAAAGTTTGCACCTATGGAGCCGAAATCCTAGCTTTATCACTAATAAAACCAAAGAAGCTCAAGAGTCTTGAGTGCTAATAAGAGCACAAATTTTATGTATGAATATCCAAAAGAAAAAAAAAGGAAAGGAATCATTTAAAAAGCACAATGTGGGAACAAGTTCAACAATGAAAGAAAGGAATGTACAGCCATGGATGATTCAAAGTTTTTTTATCACAGAGGATCAATCCAGACCATGTCCCGCATATGCATAACTTCAACATTACATGTGCAGATAACAACAGCAAGTATTTTTGAAATTTTAAATATCAAATAGAAAAGGCCTTGTTACAAAGAAATTAAGGTGATTTTTATAGTTGTACTGCCTCTTTTTCTTCAAGTTTTTTGTACACTAAAGTAGTGTTTGTTAACCAAGATATAGACCGAAAAAAGTAGAATATGGAAAGCACTCCAAACAAAAGTGTTTTCTATTATGTTTGTTAAATTTATTTAAAAAGAAATCATGTGACTTCTTATCGAACTTTCCAGATAAATTTATCTCTCTTCCCTTTTAGGTAAGTTATCTTGAACCTTACAGATAAGTCATCTTGACGTAACCTTATATTACTCATTTTAACAAACACTACGTAAGACGTAAATAAATAGTTTGTTTACGTTTAAACCATGCGGGAACTAAGTTGAGTTATATTACAAAAAGAAATTTTCAGATCTACAAGCTTCTTAGAGGGAACACAAAACATAGTTCTAAATCGAAGCACAACCTTAAGCATGATAAAATGGCCCATGAGTTGTATAGAAGTTCCACTGTTGAATTGATAGCAACACAGGAGAAGAGAAAAAAATGCTTCTACCCATGCTTATATGGGGAAAACAAGAAAAGCTAATTCAAGATTGGGTATAAGCCTTATCCTGTAGGTCTTGCCAATACAAATAATCTCAATGCTTTTAAAGATAATATAACTTCACTCTGAAAGAAATGGTGCCCAAAACATAAACAAGCAGAACATCCAAAACTTCAGCCCATTACTTGTAGGAAAAATGGCAAAAATGGCATTTAAAAAAAATACATAGTAGGAATATTATAGATCGGAAGCTGTTAAGCAGAGCGGATGGAAGGCCAAGCTGCAGAACTAATGAAAGGCTGAGATGATAGACGGTCGAGCTACCGAGCTAATGGCCAAGCTGATGGAGGGCCGAGCTAATGGCCGAGCTACTAAGCTCGTTATCTGCTAATTTATCCTCCGTGATTTATCTTGATTTATATTGTTGTTACATCTTATCTTTCTTAGTTATTTTTTATTAGATTTGTTTGTATTTAAGGTTGTTGTAATCTAATCCTACAAAATAGGAATCTAATTTCTAAAATCTAGGAGAATTCTTAGGATCCATTGTGTATATATTTGTGGCATTCCCAAAGGAATAAACACAGCGTATTATTCCCCCAAAAAGAGGATTTTTGTATGGTATCGGAGCAGAATTCTTTTCTCCCCTCTCTTTGTTAACCCTAGCCTTTATCCGCCGCCTCACTAATCCATCCCATCTATAGTTGCCGAACTTGATCGACTTACATCATGGACGACAAAAGCAACTAGTCATCCGAGATTATTCATTTCCAAACCACCAATGCTTATATGGGGAAAACAAGAAAAGCTAATTCAAGATTGGGTATAAGCCTTATCCTGTAGGTCTTGCCAATACAAATAATCTCAATGCTTTTAAAGATAATATAACTTCACTCTGAAAGAAATGGTGCCCAAAACATAAACAAGCAGAACATCCAAAACTTCAGCCCATTACTTGTAGGAAAAATGGCAAAAATGGCATTTAAAAAAAATACATAGTAGGAATATTATAGATCGGAAGCTGTTAAGCAGAGCGGATGGAAGGCCGAGCTGCAGAACTAATGAAAGGCTGAGATGATAGACGGTCGAGCTACCGAGCTAATGGCCAAGCTGATGGAGGGCCGAGCTAATGGCCGAGCTACTAAGCTCGTTATCTGCTAATTTATCCTCCGTGATTTATCTTGATTTATATTGTTGTTACATCTTATCTTTCTTAGTTATTTTTTATTAGATTTGTTTGTATTTAAGGTTGTTGTAATCTAATCCTACAAAATAGGAATCTAATTTCTAAAATCTAGGAGAATTCTTAGGATCCATTGTGTATATATTTGTGGCATTCCCAAAGGAATAAACACAGCGTATTATTCCCCCAAAAAGAGGATTTTTGTATGGTATCGGAGCAGAATTCTTTTCTCCCCTCTCTTTGTTAACCCTAGCCTTTATCCGCCGCCTCACTAATCCATCCCATCTATAGTTGCCGAACTTGATCGACTTACATCATGGACGACAAAAGCAACTAGTCATCCGAGATTATTCATTTCCAAACCACCAATTCTGTAAACACAGATAACACCAGTCCGTTTACTATCACTAGTCACAAACTGAATGGACAAAACCACATTCAATGGTCACGATCGATGATGATGTTTATATGTGGGAAAGGAAAAGAAGATTATCAAACCGGAGCTGCTAGCAAACCGAAGGAGGAGGAATCACAGCACCGATCTGGAAGGTCGAGAACAATATGGTGATGTCTTGGCTGATTAATTCAATGAACAATGAGATAGGTGAGAATTTCTTATTATACTACACAGCACAAGAAATTTGAGAGGCTGCTAGGAAAGCCTACTCCCATATTGAGAACTATGAGTTGTTTGAGATAGAGAGTATTCTCAATGATATAAGGCAAGGTGAGTCTCAAGTCACTAAATACTTCAATTCCTTGAATAAGTTTTGGCTTCAACTAGATAAGTGTGACTATTCAATGGAAGTGCACTGAAGATTCAGCACAATACAAGAAAATAGTGGAGAAGAAGCGGCTATATAAGTTGTTGGTTGATTTAAATAAAAATCTAGATGGCGTGAGAGGTAGGATTCTTGGCACAAAACCTCTACCAAGTATCAAGGAGGCGTTTGTTGAGGTTTGTAGAAAAGAAAGTAGGCTGAAACTGATGTTTAAGCCTTCAAATCTAAGCCTGGAACACTCTACCCTATTTACCTGAGGAGGCAACCCAACAAATATCAAGCAAAAGAAGGGTCGTCCTTGGTGTGACCATTGTCACAAGACCGGTCACACAAAGGATACATGCTAGGATATCCATGGCAAGCCTTCGGACTGGAAACCAGCATGTGAAAGGTGCAATAAGGGTAACCTAACAGCCACCGAAGACACTGCTACTACCTTAAATCCGAGCCTATTCAGTAAAGAACAGATGGAGTGGTTACAAAATACTTTTAGTAAAACACAACTTCAGGCCTCTACAATAGCAACAGGTTCTATAGCCCACAAAGGTAACCCTCAACATTTTTTTACTATCAAAAGAAAGCTATCTACCCTATGGATTGTTGACTCGAGCTTCTGACCACATGACTAGAAATAGTGCACTGTTAACCAATTTTCAGCCATGTGACTAAGATTGGAAGGTAAGGATTGCCGATGGCTCATTATCAAAGGTGGCAAGTATTGGATCGGTTGTGTTGTCCACCAGTTTCAAACTACATGCTATACTGTTTGTGCCTAACCTAGACTGCAACCTCTTATCTATTAGTAAACTCACTATTGATATGGATTGTGTTGAAAATTCTCAAAAGATGTGTGTGAATTTCAGGATCGAACTTGGGGAAAGATGATTGGCAGTGCTGAGGCATGTTTGGGGCTCTACGTCTTAAAATGACTTATTCAAAAACAGAAGTAAATTCCAACAATTGCTACTATGTTCCACTTGTTTGTTTCCCTACTTTTCATTCAAATAAGAGTGTAGTTATGTTGGCACTATAGATTAGGACATCCAAACTTTTTATACCTTCAGAAATTGTTCTCTTTTTTGTTCAAGAATTCAGATTTACACATGTTTCAATGTGAAATTTGCCAATATTCCAAGCATGTTCGGACAAATTACCCTAGTCAAATTTACACTCCATCCTATCCGTTTTCTTTGATCTATAGTGACGTGTGGGGGCCTTCTAGAGTCAAAAATGTTACCGGGGCTCGGTGGTTTATTTTCTTTATTGATGATCATACCCGTCTTACTTGGGCCTTTCTCTTGAAAGAAAAGTCTAAAGCTGGCTGCATTTTTCAAACCTTCCATTCCATGGTGCAAAGGCAATTTAATACTAAAATTTAAGTTCTAAGAACAGATAATGCCAAAGAACACTTCAATACTATTCTAGGCACTTATCTATCACAACAAGACATCATTCATCAAAGTTCTTATGTAAATACACCCCAACAAAACAGGATTGCAAAACACAAGAATAGACACCAATTGGAAGTGGCCAGATCCTTATTGATCTCCACCCATGTTCCTAAATATTTTTGGCGTGAGGTTATTCTTACGGCCACCTACTTTCTAAATAGAATGTCCTCACGAATCCTCAAACATCACACTTCAAGTCAGCTTCTCCTTGCATCTTTTCCCCACACCCAATTTTTTTCTCAACTTCCTCTCAAGATTTTTGGCTACACCTCTTTTGTTCATTTTCACCCTCAATTTTGAAACAAACTTGACCCAAAGTCCATCAAATGTATATTTCTTGCCACTCTCCTCACCAAAAAAGTTACAAATGTCACTTTCCAAGCCTTAAGAGACTCTTCACCTCAATGGATGTAACATTTTTTGAAAACCAGCCCTATTATCCCAAATCTGATATTTAGGGGGAGAATACACCAAACAATCCTCAAGAATATCAATTTTGAAAATACCAACAGCAGCCTGAAGTTCAGCCACCTGCAAACCCTACAAATCTGTCTTCTCCTCCCAACCTTCAATCTGAGGAGTCAGAAGTAGATCAGTCTTCTTCCAGTTCACCTCCTATTGGTCATAATCCTTCTTATCCTCATGAACTTCACATTTATTCTAGAAAAAAGTCTAAACAAAAAGAAAGTGGGGAACCGGCATGTCCTAGGACTGATCAAGAGTTTGATCCAAACTTGGATCCAAAATTGTTACAAAAGGAGAATACCATGACTGCTAGTGAGAATTCTGAAGTTTCAGCTATGAATGAAGATTTACATTGACCTACAGCATTGAGAAATGAAGTAAGATCATGCACTCAACATCCCATTCACAATTATATTTCTTACAAAGGTCTCTCGCCTAATTTCAGAACATTTGTATCAAATATCAATAAGGTGCAGGTTCCTAGAACTATTTTGGAGGCCTTTCAACATCCTAAGTGGAAGGAGGTGGTTCTTGAGAAAATGAAGGCCTTGAAAAAGAATGGGATTTGGGAGATTACAGAATTACTCCCTGGAAAACATCATGTGGGCTGCAAATGGGTATTTACAGTCAAACACAAAAGAAGATAGAAAAATTGACAGATTTAAGGACTGCCTAGTTGCAAAAGGGTTCACTCAATCTTATGGTATAGATTACCAAAAAACTTTTGCTCCAGTGCCAAAATTGAATACTATTAGCTATAAACCTGGATTGGCCACTTTACCAATTAGATGTGAAGAATACTTTTCTAAATAGAGATCTCAAAGAGGAAGTATATATAGAAATTCCTCACGGATTTGTAACTAACCTCACAAGAAACAAGGTATGCAAACAAAGGAGATCACTTTATGGGCTCAAACAGGCTCCTAGAGCCTAGTTCGACAAATTTACAAAGGCAATCAAGAAGTATGGATATAACCAATGTTAGACAAACCATACCTTATTCATCAAGCATTCTTTGGAAGGTAAAATATCCATTCTTATTATGTATGTTGATGATATAATTGTTACGGGAGATAATATTCCTAAAATCAAGGATCTTAAAGAAGTTCTAGCGAGAGAATTTGAAATCAAAGATCTAGAAAACCTAAGATACTTTCTAGGCATGGAGGTAGCAAGCCCTAAAGAAGAAATTTCAGTTTCTCAACGAAAATATACCCTAGATCTTCTTACTGAAACAAGTATGTTGGGATACAAACCAACTGATAACACCAATGGAAACCACTTCAAAACTGGATGTTGGCAAAGAAAGTGCTCCAATGGATAAAGGGAGATATCAAAGATTGGTGGGAAAACTTATATACTTGTCATGTTAGGACATTTGTATTAGATTAGGAGTTATGTGTAAACAAATATTCTATATGACTTCATTCGTATGTTTCCATTTCTGTTTTAGGGTTAGAATAAGTATACTTCTAAAAGGCATGTTTCTAGAAGGATGGTTGACTGACTTAATTATTAGTTATTTTCGGTCAAGTGGTTGGCCAGTTTTAACTCACAACCCTATAGTCTATAAATAGGGATCGTGGGGCAAGGCAGTAGAGTGCTTCACTCCAAGAAGGTTTCATGTTTCTATCTTGTGGGTTGGGGTCGATTGAGAGGCTAAGAGTAAGGCTGAGGATAAGTCTTGTAATCTCGAGAATCCAGTTAGCTTTCAGGGTATATGGATTGGGTGAGAATTTAGGTACTCTTTGTAATCATCCAAAAGTTTGTTTCAAGATAGTGGATTGGAATGTGATAGCTTCAGTCTGGACGTTGGTCTCATTTTTGAGACCGAACCAGGATAAATCTGTTTGTTCTTTACTGTTTTCATTATTCTTGTTTGCTTCACTTATATTGTTTGTGTTCTTGAAGGTGGTGAGTGATTTCAGGCAGTGAGTAATTGAGTTCAGAGAATTAGTGGGATTGATGTGTTCTACTCTAACATGTCACATACTAGACTAGATATAGCTTTTCCTGTAAGTGTGGTAAGCCAATTCATGACTGATCCTAGAGAAAGACACTTAGAGGTTGTATATCAGATTCTAAGATATCCAAAGTTGACTCCAAGAAAAAGGCTAACGTTCAGGAAAACAGCAAACAAAGGGGTGAAAATCTACAATGATGCTAATTGGGCAGGTTCAATTTCAGATAAAAGGTCAACCTCAGGATATTGCTCATTTGTTTGGGAAAATTTAGTTACTTGGCGCAGTAAGAAGCAATAAGTGGTTTCTAGGAATAGCGCAAAAGCTGAGTTTAAAGCTATGGCTCATGGGTTTTGTGAGGGTATGTGGCTAAAAAGGTTGGAACAAGAGTTACTATAGCACAACCAATACTAATATTATGTGACAACTAATCGACTATCAGTATTGCCAAAAATCCTATCCACCATGATTGAACAAAACATGTAGAAATTAACATGCACTTCATCAAAGAGAAATTAGAAGAAGGAATTTTTCAGCTAAACTACACTTCTACAAATAGCCAGGCCACAGATATTCTTACTAAGCCATTACAAAAAAGAGTATTTGATAAGATAAATACCAAACTTGGCTTGAATAATATATTCAGCCCAACTTGAAGGGAAGTGTAGATCAAAAGCTATTTGGTCGAGCTGCCGAGCTGATGGAAGGCCGAGCGGCCAAGCTGAGGGAAAGCCGAGCCGATAAAGGGCTGAGCTGCCGAGCTAATGGCCGAGCTGCTAAGCTCGTTATCTGCTGATTTGTCCTCCATGATTTATCTTGATTTATATTACTGTTACATTTTATCTTTCTTAGTTATTTTTTATTAGATTTATTTGTATTTAAGATTGTTGTAATCTAGTCCTACAAAGTAGGAATCTAATCTCTAAAATCTAAGAGAATTCTTAGAATCCATTGTGTATATATTTGTGGCATTCCCAGGGAAATAAACACAGCGTATTATTCTCCAAAAAAGAGGATTTTTGCAAATATTGACAAGCTAGAGCTAATATACAAGCACCTTCAACCTCCACCCTCAAAATGCATTATCCCTCTGCTCCAAGCTTCCCAAAATACAAGCATCAACCACTAGTTTAAGATAAACTCCAACAAGTGTAAGAAAAGGAAAGCAAGTGAAATTTAGTGCCACTACTACTAATTTAAGATAACCTCCAAAATCTCCTATCTACAACTTCACACATTAGTGGTATTCAGAAGTAAGAATAGGATAACAAACAGTTGCCCAAAGAAGGCAATACAAGCAGGGAAAGTTGGAGTTTCACACGGCTTTCTAAGGAAAGCCAGTGTCCTCTTTTTGCTTTGCACCAAAGGAGATTATAACAAGATTGGACAAAGCATGTCCCCCCTTACAATGGCCATCATACCCATATGTCCTCTCCCTACCCAGCAAACAATGACCCTGAAGGGTATAATGAAGGTGCACAAACAATTTGCGACATATGTGTAGTTTCAAGGTGGTAATACATCCAAGGTAATTCCAAGATGAAGAGTTGACATTGTTATAGATCTCTGAGCTAGCTTTTACCTAATTTCATTAGGCTAATAGTAACTACTAATAGGGAGGTGGGGATATGTGTGTTTCCCTACTCTCATGGATTCCTATTCATCGATGGTCCTTGAAGCAGAAACCTAGGGCACGAAATGAAACTCGCAAGAGAAGAAAGAAAAATCTCGCTCAATTTTACTGAAAATGAAATGTAAGACGAAGTTACATGAGCGAGAAGGAGTAGCTGAGTTTTATGCTCAGCTCACCTTAATAACAAATTGTTGTTGCAAGCTATAATAGTCGCAATTGCCTAAGCAACTGCCTAACTAATAGAAAATTACTTATAACAATACAACAGCAATATAAGCATTTACAATTATCAACATCATAACATAAGTAATGACTGCTACTCAAGCATTATGTTCTTCCATATTCCCCCTCAAATTAGACTCCATGACAGAAGAAGAAACTTTGATCTTGGGACTGTCTGAAGAGTCACTAGAATTGAGATGCACTGATGACAGCTTAAGACCATGCTTGTCACACAAAAACAGAAACCGATTCCTTGGCAACCCTTTAGTAAGAATGTTAGCCACCTGCCACCTGATGAGAAGTACGAACATATCTAATCTCAACTTCACCATTCTCCACCTTATCTCGAACAAAATGCACATCAATCTCGATGTGCTTAGTACATGAGTGGAAAACAGGTTTTTCAGCAATGCTCTTAGCGGCTAGATTATCACTCCAAATAACTAGAGTATTAACACACGAATATCCCAAATCAAAGAACAATGATTTCAACCACAAAACCTCTATAACACCCTATGCAATAGTCCTATATTCAGCTCTTCCAACCGATCTAGCTACCATGGATTGTTTCTGTGAGCCCCTCGCTATCAAAGTCTTGCCAAGGAACACACACAACCCATTGGTAGATCTCCTAGTAACCTTACAGCCTGCATGGTCAGCATCCGCATACACAATTAAGGATAGATCACTAGGAGATGGAGAAAACAGTAGGCCCAAACCAATAGTTCCCTTAAGATATCGAAGTAGCCGTTTGCAAGCCAACTAGTGTTGCAACTTAGGAGCAGACAAAAGCCAACTCAACTTGTTAACCACAAATGTAATGTCCGGTTTTGCATATGTCAAGTACTGTAGAGAACCAATGATAATCCTATATAATGATGAATTAGAAAAGGAATCACCCTCATCAATCAAAGAAACACCTGAATTCACAGGTGTGGTACAGGGTTTGTAATCTTGCATAGCTGCCTTCTTCAACAAGTCCAAAGTATACTTGGATTGAGTGAGATAAATGCCACTATTAACTCTATGTGCCTCAAACCCTAGGAAGTAATTGACAAACCCTAGAGTTTTAAGAGCAAAGTGAGTATCCAAGTCCTGAATGCAAGCTTGAAGAGTTGTAGAATCAGAGCCCGTAACAAGAATGTCATCTACATACACCAAAATGAACAATACATACTTAGAAGTTCGTTTAATGAATAAAGAAGCATCAAAAACAACCCTTGAAAACCTCCAATTCTGTAATGCAGATCTCAGTTTTGTGTATCAAACTCAAAGAGCTTGTTTAATGCCATAAAGTGACTTTTTCAGTCTACACACGAGTGGGAAATTGAGAATTTACAAAGCCTTCCGACTGTGACATAAAGACCTCTTCAATTAGGTCACCATTGAGGAAAGCATTGTTCACATCTACCTGCTGAATGTCCCATCCAAAAGTAACAGCCAATGAGAACAACACCCTAATAGTATGAGCCTTAATAACAAGGCTAAAAGTTTCAACATAGTCAACCCCTAAAGTTTGAAGAAACCCCTTAGCCACTAACCGAGTCTTATGCTTAAGAACTGATCCATCAAAGTTGTACTTAACTCTAAACACCCACTTGAAGCCAATGAGATTCACATTTTTAGAAAAAGGAGCAAGGTCCCATGTATGATTGCATTGCAAAGCAGAAAATTCCTCCTTCATATCCTTAACCGATCGAGAGTCTAATAGAGCCTCAAGAACTGAATTAGGCTCTAGGGAACTCACTAAGGCATGAGAGGAAGTGACCAAAAGCTGCTTAGACTTTTATCTAGTAAGCATAGGGTGGATAGAAGGAGCTGGAGCAGCTTTAGGTTTAGGTAACTGAGGCTGAATTGGCTGTGGTTCAAGAATAGGAGTTAAGTGATCAGTAGCCGAGGAAGAAGAATCAGCAAAGACATGAGTAGATAAGGCAAGAATTGAGGGTTGTGCTACTTGAGGAGAAGAAGAATTGGAAGAGAGTGAAGTGATTGAAAGAACAAAGTAGAAAAGCCATTAGAAGTTGGCTAAGGTGTAAAAGAAGAAGAGGATGAGAATGAAAACAAAGTAGGAAATGGATATTCATCAGATTAAACAGCACATATCTATAAACATAAACTTTTCCCGATGGGTGCAAGCACTTGTAACTAGCTTGAGCATGGCTATATCCAAGAAACACACAATTTGTGGAGTGAAAATCAAATTTGTGCTTGTTATAGGGTCTAAGGTAAGGAAAACAAGCACACCCAAAGGATTGCAGCAATAGATAATTAGGTTGTTTGTGATAGAGTAATTCAAATGGGGTAAGGGAGGAGCTGGAAGCAAGTTTATGGTGTGAACAGCAATTTGGAAGGCTTCGACTCAAAACTTTAGAAGCATGTGAGCATAGGCTAATAATGTAAGATCCATCTTAGCTATGTGCCTGTGTTTCCTTTCAAATACACCATTCCGTTGGTGGGTATAGGGGTAAGTAAATCGAGGCTAAATGCCATGACTATGAAGGTAAGGCAAAAAGGCTTTGAATTCCCCCTCCCCCCCATTATCAGTTTGGATAGCCTTAAGTTTGGTTTGATATTGAAGGTCAACAAACTTATGAAAGGTCATAAAGGTGGCCAATGCATTAGACTTAATTTTCAAAGGATATAGCCATGCATAAATGTATGCATCAATAAAGATAACGTAATACCTATACCCTTCAGTAGATACAACGAGAGAAGGACCCCGTAGATCTGAATAGTCCAATTCTAATGGTTTCTTTGACATGATTTCACAATCAGCAAAAGGAAGCTAATGTAGTTTTCCAATCTTATAAGAATCACAAAATAAAATAGCTGAACGAGAATAAGAAACATGAATTTTATTCAAAATCAATTACAATATATTGAAAGAGGGATGCCCTAATCTTGCATGCCATTGTTGACACACATTATTGTTTTGGGCTACATTGACATTTGAAGACAGTTCATGACAAAATGAATGTTGTCTTTTACAATTATTCAAAGAAAAATCACTACTAGCAAACAAATCAGGCTTGATGGATTGGGCCGAGTTGCTGTTAGTAGCATGACCAAATGCTAAAGCCAACTGATAAAGCCAATCCTTAAGGTGTCCTTGAAGTAACACCCCTTGTCCTTAATCAAACAAGAATTAGAGTGAAATTCAGCAACAACATTATGGTCTCCTGAAAGCTATGAAAACACTAATGAAATTCTTCTTCATATGAGGAACATGACAAACATTAGGCAAAGAAATAATGGATGTAAGATTGGTTTGAGTATATAATTGACTAACGTCAATATTAGAAATAGGAAATTTCTTACCATTTCCAACGACAACTTTGCCAACGCCGTTGTATGGAGCATGCAAAGACAAATTGTTGAGGTTGGAAGTGATATGGTTTGTTGCTCCAGAATCAACAAACCATAAGGGTTCTGGCAAAGAAGATTGAGATAGGTTTTCTGAAGGCTGTGAAAAAATACCATAATGAACCCCTTGAATTGACCCTAATTGACTCATGAAGGCTTCATTAGAATCACTAAGGGAAGCTATATATGCTCTTGAATCTAAGCGACAGTACTAGATCTCCCAAAATTTGGACTAGGTGTCCGATGAAAATACCTATCAAATCTGTGATAACACTTATCAACAAAATGTCCCAGTTTATCACACAACTGATAGTAAATCCTCCTACCATGTGTTCTACCACAGCCTCTTCCTCCTCTGTTGATATAACCACCTCTATTCTTCGCAGATCCACTACCATTTCTCGGAAAATATGAAGCCATATTGACATGCATAGATGATGGCAAAACAGCCTCAAAATTAACAACGGATTGTGGCATATTTTTAGCAGCTAATCTTTATCCATGCATCAACAACAAATATTGAACCTTCTCTAGATCTATTCCATCCATTTAATAAGTGATGAGACTAACAACAGTCTCATAATCATGATCTAAACCATTGAGAATTGCACATAGTAAATATTTATCATTTAAAGGCTCTCCAATAGCAGCAAAAGCATGCCCTATAGTCTTGATTTTTAGGATATAATCATTTACAAATAATGAGTCTTTCTTAATTGATCTCAATTGCTGCTTTAATTGAAATGATTTAGCAATAGTTTGTCGAGAATAGAGATTTCAAGACCATACCTCTGCAAATGATTCACAATGAATAACTTGTGCTAATACCTCTTTATCAATTGTAAAGAATAGCCATCCAAGCAGCAATTGGTCGAATCTAATCCAATTCATATTCTCGAGATTGATCACAGGAGACTCACCAACTGTCGAATCTGCCACATACTTCGTCGGAGGTAAAGACTTGTTGAGGAATGGCAGAAGATCAAATGCTCTAATCGTTGCTAGGATCTGAGGTTTCCATAAAATGTAATTGCTGGAATCTAGCTTGATAGGGATAAAACTGAATGCTTTTGCCACCACTGCAAAATCAGATTCCGAGGCGGATGGCATGGAGGAAGAAGAACGAGGAGGAGAGGAGAAGGAACTAAGATCTAAATTAAACGCTATTGACATAGGTCTGTGGCTCTGATACCATGAAGCCAGGGGCGGACCTAGAGGGGATCCAAGGGGGGGGGGTTGGAGCTTCAATTTGAGGGACTGTGTATATATGCATATATATATATATATTTATATATATAATGTTTTGGCTGGGGCTGGCACGAGCTGAAGCCCGTGCCCCCCCACCCCCCCCCACCCCGAGGATCCGCCACTGCATGAAGCAAAAACCTAGGGCACGAAAAGAAACTCGCAAGAGAAGAAAGAAAAGATCTTGCTCAATTTTAGTGAAATGAAATGTACGACAAAGTTACATGAGGAAGAAGGTGTAGCTTTTATACTCAACTCACCTTAATAACAGATTGTTGTTGCAATCTATAACAGCCTAACTAACAGAAAATTACTTCTAACAATACAACAGCAATATAAGCATTACAATTATCAACATCATAACATAAGTAATGACTACTACTCAAGCATTATGTTCTTCCACAGTCCTAAGCCGGGATAAAGGAGAAATGTTGCATTAGATAGCCCAAAAACCAGTACATCAGATGCAACTTTTAGGACAAAAATTAAATCTAGGCAACTTCAATTATGATTTTTTTCCCTCTAGAACTCCGCACATCAAACTATTGTAGCGATAGAAATTTTTTAGAAAGAGGGCATTGTTGGATTGGTGTTGCACGTGTACAATGAATGGGAATCCTTGCCCCATCTTCTGCTTCAATGTCTAATATAAAGGGGAGCGGCAAGGATGGTTCTTATCAGCTGTCACTACGCAAGAGCACAAGATCCAATAGGATTCTCATACCAATCTTGAGTAACATTGGAGAGAAATTTCTTCAATCAGATTTAATAGATATAACCTATGAATGGGTTCCAGCAGAAGAACACGGTCTTCAGATAACAAAAAATCATGCGTTTGTAAAACATTAAGGCAAAAATAAGTTGGGCACAAACTCACGTTTTTATTTAAAAATAATAATATTCATAATTCCATTAGCAGCGCGAAGGTGATGGAACAAAAAGAAGGCATTCCTTCAACACCTGAAGTCATTCCAAAAAGACTATTTGAGGACTCATAAGCATGCAAATAGATGATCGGATAAACTTCCAAGCAACAGTGAAGTATCACTCCAATCACAGTTAAAGGGAGGGAGAAATTACATCTTACGAGCCTGGATGAAGATACTGCCCCCAGACCCACCTCCACCTCTGAGACCCCCATCACCCCCATCAGCCAACAAACTACCATTTACTTCAAGAAGCATCCCTATCAGCAACTTAATCCTTCCGCCTCCACCCCCGCCATAATCTATCTCCTTACTCGTTGTCCCGCCCTTGCTGCCGTAACTCCACGGATCCTGCAGCGATGACCAGGAATACGCATCCCCGCCCCAAACATCTTCTGGCAGCTTCTCGGGATCAGTTAAGCAACAAGCCCCTCTTCCCCCATGCCCCCCACCGGCCCCTTCGACCCCCTGTGGCGTCCCGCTAGTCTGGGGCGGCGCAGAACCAGCCAACCCCGTGGTATTCACCAAAGAACCATTGCCGAAAGTCGCATTTCTAGCCGCGAGCACCAGAGTCCCAGCGACAATCGTCGAATTCTCGCCCAAACTAAAATTACCGGTAACATTTATAGTAATCTCACACCCAGAAATCAAACAATTCACAGTCCTATGCGGAAGGATGTAAAAATTGCCCTTCCCTTGTATATACACATCTCGTGTTAGGTTCAAATCAGATACTATTTTGCACATAGTGTCGACGGTCCCAATCCCCCCGAGATCGTCCTCGCATGAGACCGACGGCGGGTGAGGCGGCGGCGGAGGCGGCGCCGGCGGAGAGTAATCCTGGTGGAAGAGGAGGTCCGAGTCGACACCGAGAATAGAGAAATCATCGACCGAAGCATTCGCAAGGGCCAACGTCGAGCTAGGGTTTGGGATGAGTATCACTAGCAAAACCAAAGCGACGAAATGGAGAAGAAGGAGAACAACAACAGCAAGAGGCCCCGAACTCGAACTCGATCTCGCCGCCATTGGATGGTGAGAAGAGTCATCACATCCGGCGGCCAGATTTCATCTGAGAACTGTTTATTGCTCGAATTGAAACCCTCGGAACTTCTTCCTCAACGAAGGGGTAATAGCTCGAAACCTGTATGGATAGAATGACAGATACGTGGAGTTTTGCCTTGCTTAGAAAGCGAAAACCCTAGAAAATGGACATGGAAGAGACAGAGAAAATGGCGCAGAGAGAAGCGTAAAATGCACAGAGACGGAGAGAGAGAGAGAGAGAGAGAGAGAGAGAGCGCAAGAGAGAGAAGTGATTCCTTTCAACCGGGGCCGTTAATATTATCAATTAACGGATTAAAAAAATGCAATTAGTGGGTGGGTTGATTCATTAAGTACCGGGTTAATTAAGAACCCAAAACCGCCCGCCAATGGAGGCTTTGCTAAGCCAGAGGCCGTTGAATATTTTTATATTTTAGATTTGAATAATATTCAATCTACTTACTTGCTTTGTAATTTATAATAATAATAATAATAATATACTTTATTAATTTAATTTGTACCTATAATAAAAAAATTAAAAAAGAAAACCCTAAAAAGAGGTGCTAATTATTATGCCAATGGATTAGAAATTGATTCGTTTCTTTTGCAGCGAAGCCCATTAATGGCAGAAGAAATGGATTTCCTTCGTTAGTATCCTATCACCTTTCCTTTTGCATCCAATCCCACAGATTTCTTTATAATTTATATATATATATACATTCTAATTTTAGTCTCAAGGGCCTACAGTAACAGTAATAACGATTATACCCCATCGATGGGAAATCATTATTGCTATTTAATTAATATTATTTTCTCATTCTGATTACAAAGTTAAAAAAGATATACGTAATCTCTCGTATTAATTAATTCATCCATATTAGAGTGTTTATGCATTAGATTTGTCTTTAAATTTATTTAAATATAATATATGAACCTTAAATAAATTATAATCCTATTTAAAAGTTATAAAATCAAATTAAAATAACATCACTTAATTACAATTCCATCCCTTTCGTCCCACATTATATGAATAAGTAATTAAAATAATTAAAGATAATAATCAAATATTTTTATTAATATTATTATATTATTTTATTTGGGTTTGAGTAAGAAATTAAGTGTTTTATAATCTCAAACTCGGATGCAATATTTATGGGGAAATTATTAAATATAATGTGAGTTTAAATGAGATATGAAAATATTTTGAAATAATATTTTATTAAGAAGATTTTATAAAATATTTGCGTACATATTAATATAAATAATTAAAGGCGTCAGTAATCGAAGATTATAAAAACTGATAGCCGGTTAAAGATTTAATTACCAGAGGGGACCAGAAGTTTCACACGTGGAACACGATTGGCCGCGGGATGTTAAATCATGTCGCGGTTGACTCGAATTTCCAGCGGAATCTTAAATCTGATTGGTAGTTCAGCATCCTGCATGGTGACGTTATCAATTCTCCCCCCACGCGGACGAAGTGGCTGGCTGCTTTCACCCACGGCAAGGACACTGACGTGTGATGGGAAGCCGTGAAAGGCGTGTTTGGCAGTGAATTCCTTTAAAAACTCTAAGATGTGGTAAGTAACGGCTCTCAATTCTTCCGTTTTGTTTAGTCTTCATAAAATATTGGGTAAAGCCCATTCAATTCTTTCAAGATTTATTTATGATTTGAAATATTTATTTTTTTATAATTTTATTTTTAACAACAAATATTATTCAACATTATTTTTGGTCAAAAATTTTATTCACGGGTAAAAAATTAACATATGCCTCGATAATTCAAAATAATTACACATAAATAAATTAATTGAATGCAAAAATACCAAACTCATTGTCCGGATGGTTAATTTGGGAGGGAAAAAATAAAAAAATAAAATAAAATAAAATCACTAATCCCGAAGACGGAGAAGATTTTTCAGGTGAGTGGGAGCAATTGTTGAATTTTACTTCAAGATTTTTATCCTAATGTCTTGTTTAATTGGTAATATTTTTTATAAAAAATAATTATTTTTTATCTAAATTTTATATTTTGATGTATTTGATGACTTAAAATTTTCATGAAAAATTATTTTCATCTTTTGCTCACATGACTTTCTTTTCTCACTTTTACTGGAATTTATTTTTTCAAGAGAGCGCTAGATTTGATTTCCATTTAAATGAAAAACTCACCCTAGCTACCACAGCCCATCACGCTGGCCTTCCTCTTCCACCAATGGTGGTTGCAATGGCCATCGATGATGGCAATAGGCGATGTCACCAACGATGGCAATGGGCAGTAGCTGAATGGCCATGGCGATAGTTGTGGGTGATGGCAATAGGCAAGCAACAACGATTCTGGCTAAAGTTGCTAGGCAAGTAGGTTATTTTGATTATTTTGTTTATGTTTATTTGATTTATTTTTTTAATATGTGTATGTTTGATTATTTTATGTAGTTAATTATTAATTTGTTTATTTAATTATTGATTATCTACATGTGTATGTGATTATTTTCATGGAAAATAATTACAATCAAATATCAAAAATTAGAAAAGTATAATAATTTTTAGACAAAAAAGTAAGACAATCAAACACCTTCAATTAACATTTTCCTTAAAATTCAATTGCCTAGTTGTTTGCACCCAAATTTTATGCTTGCAATCAAATGCGCCCTAAGTAATCTTCTCAGACCACTTAAACTTAAGTTTTTGTTTACTTTTATTAGATGATTCTTAATTTTTAAGATTGTTATTTTTTTTATTTATTTATTGTGTTTAATTTGTTATTTGTTCATCACAGTGTCTTGGTTGGTAGGGGGAATATCTAATTGTGTCATGGTTATTAATTTGTTTTTATTTATCTTGGTGGCATCGCTAGTGTTTGGTTGAGTTTGCCTGAAAAAGATAAAGGATGTCTAATAGATTTTAATTTTTATATTTTTTAAATAGATATATAATATTAATTAAACACTCTCGTATCTCACCGATATTCATCTTTACTAGAAATTAATAGCATTACTCTTTAAGACCAATACTTTAGAATTATATGTTTAATGTTCCTTATTTGGTTTTTAGGTATAGTTTATTTGGCTACACTTTGGACCTTTGTTAGGGCTCGACATGCTATGGATGGCCTATTATTGGCTTGTGACAGTTTGAATTCTAGAGTAAGGTTGATTTTTTGTATAAATATCCCTAAATACTTTGAATTTATTTTGAGTTTAAAACTGTAAGAACGTTACTTAAGTTGGGATTAAAGGTCATTTTGGACAAAACATTTTAACAACTTAAATTTTTAAATTCAAACACTCAAAACACTTTTTTAAATGGTAAAAAAATGATATGGTTACATGTCAAAAGTTAAATTATGAAGAGATTAAATATTTCAAATTATAAACTTTAAAAGAATTTAGTTGATTTGAACTTAAAATATTTGAACCACTATTAATGGTGTAACGTCATGTATTTTTGCTTCAATTAATTAAATCTCTTAATGAAAAATTTGAAAAAAAAATTAAATACTTAAACCTAATAAAACAAGACCCGATCAAACTAAATGAGCAGCGTAAAATTTTCAACAATGCAATTGTGAGGGGCATTCATACCTAAGGTGGGTACAAAAGATAGTGAAAAGATTAAGGGAGTAAATAAAGACGAAATAATGACAAAAAATCATTGAAAACATTTTCAATCGACCAAAGATGAAAGTATAGGAACTTTGGTCAACTAAATTATGAAGAAAAGAACTAATCAAGCTCACAAGATCACTTTGATCAACCAAACTAAGATGTTTAGTCAATTGGAATGAAAAGTTAAAAAATGTCCAATTCACTAAACTAGTTTTGTTGGCCAAACTAAACCATTTAGTTGAAAATACTAAGACAAAAGTATTCAATTTAGCACTTTGGGCCAGTTTGATTGACCGTATGGGGAAATTATTTGATTAAAATGGTGAAAATTTTTACAAACAATCCAAATTAAAATTGACTTTTAGGCTATGATATTGGGGATTTTAAGGCATGGCTTTAGACAACAATAACTAATTAGTAAGACAATTTTAAGGATCAAAATCGATCAACTATAGAGATTTATGATTTATTAAATTTATGAGAAATTAGAGGACAATTAAATAAATAGAACAAGAAAATCTTCTAATATTTATCTCTAAAAAGTTTGGATAAAATCTAAGGAATAAAAGAGGAAAAATAATGATGGGATTAACATGTAACCAACAAAAATAAATGGGAGACCACTCAAAAATGGGGTACAAAGTTGAAAAAAAATGGTGTTTCGGGGTGTTTGTGTGCTTTATGTAAGTACAAGAGTGTTTCTATAATTTCCTAGAACGCTAGGGTTTTTTTGTAGTTACCTTTAAGTCACTATAAGCCTTCTAAAATTTCTAAAAACTAAGGGTTTGAAATGTAATTAACTTAAATTAGTTAGGTCAAATCTTGGCTAAAATCTAGGCAGTCAGATAGTTAGGAATCTCAGGCGAAGTCAATTCATCGAATTGGGTAAAGGTCTTGAAATTGAGTCAAAATCAATTCCAGAAGAAATAGAAAAAGGGTTGGTAGCCAATCAACTATCCATAATGAATGGCGATTAATATTTTCAAAGACAACAAGGCAGGAGTTATGAATCTTGATGGTTCATTGACTTCAAGGTTTTCATGGTCCCAACAAACATGAAAAATTTAGATTGTATTCTCTTTATTTTTTATTTTTTATTTTTTATTTTTTATTTTTTATTTTTTAAAATTTTTTATTTTAATGATCTATTTTTAAAAAATTAAAAATACGTTCTCTTTATCATTTTAAAAAATTATTTTTTAAAATAAAAAATTAAAAAACACGTTCTTTTTTGAAATTTTGAAAATAAATTTTTAATGATGTTTTATTTAATAAATTTGATTATTTAGTAAATTATAAATATTTAATGTTAATATATTATTAAAAAAATATATACATTTTAAAGTTAATAAATTTTATAATATTTTTTCTCATTACAATAATAAAAATATGAATAAATAAATAAATAAATATGTTTTGAGTTTTTAGTTTATTTTGAATCAAAACACTCAAAATAACTTTTTATTGTTTTGAGTTTTCTTTACAAATTTTTTTTTGTTTTCAAAAATGTATTTTTAAAAACAGCAAAGATAATGCGTTTTCATTATTTTAGAAAATTGAAAAGTAAAAATGACTTGAAAACAATAAAGAAAACACAACCTTAGGATTTTTCTATGACAACAATTAATTGAATAAACAAAGACCAAATGAGAAAAGATAAAAAAGTTATCTTTGATCTAATATTAGTGTTGAAAATTTTTAGTAAATTTTATTTTTATTTCCTTGTTTCATTGCTTTGATTCATACTGTTTAACTCTTTCTTTAATTTGTGATGAATTAATTTGCTTGATTTTGTGATGAATTAATTTGTTTGGCTTGACCATTTTTTCAACATTCCAAGCTCGTGTTATGATGAATAATATCAAATTCATCCAAATAAAAATACAACCAACCTTATAAGTCGGTTATAATCAAATGCATGCTAAAGATTGAGCCTTCAACTACTGCTACCATCATCTAAAACCGTTATTGATTGTAGAAAAATGCTTATCGCCATTTGCCAACCATTATTATCGCCATTTGCCAACCACTAGTACCACCATTTGCCATTAAAAAAAGTCAATTTATTCACATTTTTCATAAAATGGGTGGCTATCAAAAAAGAATAAAAGCGTAAGCGTGATCTCTAAAAACCTTGAGGGAATTAGAACGTAATTTCAAAAAGTTTCAAAACTTCTTCAAATGATGCTTTTACCCTTAAAATTATGGGTTATTACACTTAGACTTGCTATTTTAATTTATTATGCATATAACCTTTGTTTTGCTCAAATTGCCCCAGAACATTGCAAGTTATATTTCATTGCATATGGGACTGTTTATTTGGCATAAATTCCACTACATCCTCAAAATTTATAAAATATGAAGTTTATATTTATTACATTTAAACTTGATTTATCATTGTACATGCATGTATAGTAATATTATTTTATATTATAACTTGGTGGATAGACGAAAAGATAAATTGTGTTATCAATAGGGTGATCAGCATTTTTCCCTAAATCGAATGGTGTGGATTCATTTAATATACATTAAACGACAAGTATCACCTCATTCGTTATAATTAGGCGTAGATAATCAATGCATATCATATGTTAAAATCATTTGTACAAAAAATTCTATTTTTTAAGAATCAATAAGTGGTTCATCACTTAATTAGACATATTCAAACATGCTAGATCTTAACACATTGAAAATGAATGAAAACATAGAAGATTATAAGATTTGGATTACCTTTTGGGTTTTGTACTTGAATCTTCAAATTTATTACAAGTGATTAAACTTGATTGACTCATGTAATAATTTTATTTTGACACTTAGATTTATGTTTATTTTACAGTGATACAAATTTAGGTTTGATTTAAAGAAGTTAAGTGCTTTAAGAGAGAACCACTCACTTACTTTTCAAGGTATTTGTCTTGTTATTTGTGTGCAAGTACAAATATTTCAGATTTAGATACACACAAATTTCACGTCCATTATTAAAATTTAAATGAGGATCAACAATTTGTATCATTTTTATCATTCCATATTTTCATATTATATATATATATATATATATTCTAAATTTTCTAGACTTACCGTGTGCCCTTAAACGCCTAAGCCATGCATTTATTGGTGTTGTGCATCGATCTTCTTCCTTTTTCCATCATTTGTCATCTAATCAACAAAGGAGTTTAGATTTTCTTATTTTTGAGTCTTTTTTCTACCTTGTTCTTTTTCCTTCATTCCTTTATCTCCATCTATCGTTTAAATGTCATGAAAGAGGTTGATACCCCATAAATTAAGTTGAAATTCTCTCGATTCTAATGATCTACAAGTTATGGCGATTCCTTAGCTTATCCTTTAAATCTCATCTAAACATTCTTATTTTTTAACTTATGAATTACTCTGTCTTTTAGATCAAAACTCTATCCTAAATTCAACCAAACCATTGGAAAAATGGCATGATTTCTTTGGTAAAACCTTCAATCGTTGGACCATGGCAATGTTTCATTTTGTAGGCCTCATTCGATCACCCAACCACCTAAATTGACTAATGCGAGACTAGGAACTCATTAGAAGTAGTAAGCTACTTGAGTACCTTCACCTTAACCTCCCATGTAAAGATGCATCATCATCGATTGATGTGCAAGTTTTTCCTTGAATTTTCACATTGACTCTCACGACTCTTTTGAGAATTACGCCTATGCCCTTCTTTTTCTTCTAGTTATTCACTTAATGCCTCTGAAATTGCATTTTGGTCTCCGTCACTTTTTTTTAATTAACAGGTCTAAATCTGTCTATTTTAAAAAATTACTATCTTGCCATTATATATATTAATATTTTATTTTATTTTTTCACTTGTAAAAAAAAAATCTTGGGGTATGATATGCATGCATAGATGTGACACCTATCCTATTTTCTTATCCCAATTACTATTATTTTTTTATCTATTGTCAAAGTCTAATTTAGTTATGGAAGGCCCATTTTTGGGAAAGTCCACACGCAGTTGGCAACATTTATAGACGCATAATAGGCAATGCCATGAGCCCTGCATCTGATCTAACTTGATTTTTAATGGACTTGACATCATCAATTACTAATACACTATTAGTGATATTATTAATATTATAATTTTAATTATATATACTGGTAGCAACAATGAGACTATTCATTTGAGACAAAAATATAATAAGTATGTATACCAACCATAATGGTATAAATAGGGGTCACCCCTCAATCGCATTCGTTCTATTATCAACGAAGTCTCTAAAGTCTTTTCTACAAACTCTATTATTTTCTTGTTGAAAATTCAAATAAAGGTTCGGATTAAAGAGAGATTAAATTAATTGTAACGAGAATGAGTAATAGAGAGTTTGAGTGCTAATACAATTCATTTGGAATTTTAGGGTTGTGACAATTTAACGTGAAAACAATAAATATATCCTTCACAAGTAAATGCTCTTGTGTCTCGAGATCTTTTCTTTAATATAATAAATTATCTACCATCAATTAATTTTTATTTATTGATATTTTTAACATTTATATTGTAGTATTATAATTAGTAAATTTGAAATTGCATATGATTACTATCTACATTGAAATTAACATTAACAAAATTACTATAGTTTTGGTTGAGTTGAAATCTCATTTTATGTTTTCTATTTTAAAATATCTCTCATTTTCTGACTTGTCCTACTTCCCTTTTTCACATTGTTTGTTTGTTGAGAGAATAAACAATGTTTTTTTACGACTAAACAACTCAGTTATACTTTTAGTGACTATTTCATAATTTATTTTTTTAAAAACATTTAAATTGTTTTTATGTTAACTTTTAGCTATTTAACACAATTATGTAATTAATTATGGACGTGATAGCCCTTAAGATCACGTCCATATTTTTACATAAAAAGGGATATTACGTCCATATTTTTAGCTATTTAACTTTTAGTGTCTTTTTCTTTCTTTAATGCTTCGATTTTGTCCATGTCAAGATACAACAATAAATTTATTTGACTAAAAATATTATCGTCAAGCTATCTGAATTTGTAAAAAAAAAAAAAAAAAACAGTCAAAGAGTATGAGGAGGTCTTCACACAAACGCTCTAATACTTAAGTCAAGCACTGAAAATAAAAAAAAGTATATTGAAATCAGTATTAGAGACGAATTTTTTTTAGAATAAATGTATGTTTATTTATAGAAGACCATGGAGTAATCCGAAATACCCTAAGATTATGGTTTTTACAGATAACGTCTATCTTAACTTTTTCTAACTTGACTAAGATTAAAATTCTTACAGATAACATTTATCTTGACATTCTGAAACTCGTTAGAATTAAAATTTTTACATTTTGGAACTCGTTAAGATTAAGATTCTTTTGAATAATATTTATCTTAATATGCCGACATTCTTTTAGAATTATAATTCTTTATCGATAGTTACTTATATTTTTCTTAAAATATTTGAAGAAATTTTTAAATATCGAAATTATTTAATTTGCGCATTGTGCGAGACCTTCCTTTTCCTGATTATGGAGAACTTTACACCTTTAACCCAAAAAATTATTTTGGCCCCTCGAGATTTTCTTAATTTTTTAATGAAATTTTACCTATAATATAATAGATTTTTCAAAGGGCCTGGCCATCCCCCACTCCCACCAAAAAAAGAAAAAGGAAAAAACAAAAGATTGAGATTTACATTGGTTGTCTATTGGCGAGGAAAAGTTTTACAAAGACTTTCAGCTGTCTCTTTACATCTGTTTGACACCTCGTTTAACATTGCACCATAGCCCTCACCACACCCACCCTCAAAACATTGAATATTATACTAAAATCGCATGTGACTTGAGATTGATTTGTATTGTGCACCATCCATCCATTTAATTCCTCAGCTGATCGTTCATTTTCTGAGCTTCCAAACAAGAATTTTTGGATGGGAATGAGTCAAGCCACGCCTTCACAAGAGTATGACTTGAATTGTATCTGTCTGAAATATTGCTTTCGGCACATTTGCTTCCACGTGAATTCATACACTTCTCAAGGAATTAATGTACTGTCGCTGTGGGGCATCGTGGCCCTCTTGGAGAGGAGCCTTTCGCCACCACTTAAATGAATTTTTCAGACATATATATTTAGGAAAATTATATTAGAACATACTTTTTTATTTAAGAAATTTCGTAATAATGGAACGGTGCTCGTTTGCTATCCTTTTGAGTATAATGAAAGAGTGTCATATTAAGGGAGAGCAAAAATTTGATTTATCCAAATTAACAAAATTGAATCAACTCAATTTGTCAATTCAATTCAATTTTTTTCTTACACCAATTCGGTTCAGTTAATTTTTTTCGAAAGTTTGATTTTTAATTTTTAAATTATTTTTTAATTAAAAAAATTAAACTAACCAAACTAATCGAATTTTAAAAATATGTTATTTTGATACTTATAAAATGATATTATTTTCTTTGGTTCTGTATGTTTTTTATCGATTACTTAGGTTTTCTTTGATTTTTTTGCATTTAATCAATTCGATTCGATTTATACGATTTGAATTCTTTTTTTTTTTTTTGTTATCGATTAGTTTTGTTTTTCCAGTTAATCGGCCAGTTGAGTTCAATTTTGCTCATTGATGCAATTTAATTAGTTAGTGAATTTTGATCGATTCAACAACTAAATCAATCATTTGCACACCCTTAATGATATCCAATATAAAAAATTTACTATACATACAAAAGATATGTATTGTTCAGTAATTGTTATGTTACCCACCGTTGACAACATAATAGTTGCCTGACTGAGAGAGAGGGGTGGGCTCTATGCATGTGGGGCCCACTCCCTCTCTCTCAGTCGGGCAACTGTTATGTTGTCCGACGATAAACAACATAACAGTGTCCATATTATACAATTATTATACATAAACTTCATATATATATATATATCATTCATATTATTTATCATATACTTTTTACATGATGTACGATATTGATCCACTTAAATATTATAAAACTCATAAAATATCAAACTCTGGTTTGGCTGTCTAACTTTACTTCCCATGCCAACCTCATAAAAGAAGTGGAGGGCGCAACGCATCATGGCCACCTCAAAAGCAAACACCAAAAAAGAAACAAAGCTAACAAAGTCAGAGTGACAATAAAATCAAATGTCACAAAGACAAGGAATGTGTCTCATTTCCCCATATTAAATAATAATTATCATGACTCACACCCTTGTCTCTATTTCATGGACGACACTTGTGGGTGGCTGGCTGGTTGACTTATCCATTAAGTAATGAAATCTCTACACCAAAACATATAAAATAGAGAGAGGCTGCTTTCCAACATCTTATCCCCCGCAAAATTGGTAAATGTATGAATTGAAAGAAGTCAATTTGGGAGACATTTTTTAGTACTAAAAGTTATTTTTTAATATTTTTTTATTACATTTCTTGTAAATTTGGTATTACCGTAGAACTTTTGTTGCCGTAAATGGTTTTGTTTGATGTGAAAGCAAAGTGACTTTTTAAAAATATCAATTCTATCAGATAATTATACTTTTCTTTCGATCACTCGTTAATTTTTTTAGATAACGGATCGAACTTTTTCAGACAACTGCACTTTTTCCGGCAGCCTTATACTCCATTAGGGCTTGCTAATTTTGTAAAGTTTTCTAGATAAACAAATTTTAATTGTTATATTTCGAATACGAAGAATAATTAAATATGCGATCTTTTATCTTTTAACGTGCACAGAAGCAAAGTTGTTGCCTCTCTAATTTTTATTAATAAAATAAATAATTTCTTAAAAGAAAGTGAAAGAGAAGCGGACAAAAATTCTGATCTATCAAAATTGCTTTCCATCCACACACAAAAATCACTTGATTTTTAAAAGCACGACCGCCAATACAGCCATTGAGGATGAGAATTTGGGCTTCTTCTGTTGGGCTTACGGCCCACGTGGGCTTGACAGAGAGCGATTGTTTGTTGGGCTTTCACTATTTTGGGTCAGCCCAACCCATCTGTACCATTGTTGGGTCAGTTCTTCTTCACTTAATTCTGTTGTTATTTGAGGGCAATCTAATCCGTCCGGCAGGAGGTTGGTGCATTATTTTCTTCATTTTTTTTCTAGTCAAGTCGGTTGGAGTTTTATATGAAATCAACTTTGACTAGCTGATTTAATTATGATTAGGTCTATGATTTTGGACCCAAAAAATAACAAATCACGGGATAAAATCGAACTAACTTAATTAAATCAAAATTGAATTTATCCTTAGTTTGAATATTTGGTATAATTGTACTATAAATTATCTTTTTAATAATCTTATGCAAATCATTTGCAACCAGAACATGTAGAACCAATCCATACTAAACAAGAATATTGCTTTTAATTGTATCGATTGACCAAAGTGTTCGAATCCAAGCTCGAATATCTTATTTTTGTCAAGTAATTTTTTTAAGTAAAAAGTACTTAAATACCAATAAATTGTATCCAAACCCAAATCAAAACTAAACTTAAAAAAAAAAAATGAATGGAATCAAACCAATCTTAATTTTCAATCATATGCAACCCATAAACACCTGTAATAATAAGTTTTATAGTCTCTCTCATGATATTAATATTATTAAGTTACATATTTTTTTTGCCCGCATGGGCAACTCAGCTGGTCATAACTAGGGGCATAAAATGACTCCAAAGTGAAGTTTGGGACAAAAATCAAAGATTGAGTCTCGCCAGCGACAGTGTGGGAGTAATCTTTCAAAAATGAGGAGGACTCTTTGTGTGTAGTGAGTATTGATCTAACCACTATACTTGACTGAATCACCATAATTAATCCTCCCACATTCTGTCAAGCCAAGTTTAAGGTGAACGATTCACTTTTGGGACAAGTTACATATTTTTATATCAAAATTTTGGATTTATTTACCTGTGTGTGTGGTAGACAGATAACTGTACCAAATGAGGATCCGTACGATTTGTTGGGCATGGCATTCAATCAACGGTGGAGGGGGGAGCCCAGTGGGCCCAAAATCTTATCAGATTGACTGATTGAACAAGGAGCAGGCTCGATTCATTGGATTTGGACGGCTCTGATTTGATCACCTGATGCTACAAACATCCATGTGCAAAACTTTCCATCAAATGTGCTTCTAAACCAAGTCTCCTTTTTAAAATTTTGTTGATTGATGTGCTAATAATTTATATTATATTATATTTTAGAATAAATTACCCGAAAACACCTTTAAAATTTCATTAAATTAAACTCAAAGAATATTTTACTCTTTATTTTCGAGTAACCCATCTTAGTCAATTTTTATTTTTAAAATAAATTCATTAACCATAACACCACTCACAAAGTGAGAAGATTGGACATGATTAAAATTTATATTATAAAACTAGCAACTGGTGTGTCTAGCTGGCATGTGTGATAGGTCACCAGTTAAAGCTACCATTAAAGATTAATCAGGGATTAACAAGAGATTACAATGACTAATTTTGCAATTAGAATTTATTATTAAAATCAAAGTGGGTCACAACATGGGGAAGCATTTGTGAAACCCGAGGCCATGAATTGCGGTCCAAGGAGATTTGTTTGGAGCAATCTTCTAAATTAAGTAATTAATTAAAGAGTAATGTTAAATATGATTTGTAGTTGGTTAAGTGATAAGAGGGCAATTATATGGGTTAGTTCCATTTGTGATATAGACTAGGTTAGGTTAGGCATAACTACTAAGGCTAAGATTTAAACATTTATTAATTTATTATTACAAGCTAACCCCTCAATTATGGTTCCCTTGTCCAGGGGTAATCTATTATTTGTCTTATTCGCCCCCAGTCTCCAAAGTCATCACAATATTATTTGCTCAATTATTTGAAAAGTTATTTTAAAACCTATGCAATTACATCCAAAATTAGGTTAGTTTAATTCTTGAATTTTTAAAATAATATCAACATTCAAAATTATACATATATTTATTTTTTTATTATCAATAATTTTGTAGCTACTAATCTTTTTAGTATATTGAATAAATTCACCAGACATGCAATATTTCACGAACACATATTTTATTCTTAATAAGCAATCAGCGCCATTTCAATCTTATCATATATAATCTCAATATAATTTTACTTTTCTTATACATGATTCGAAAATATGTTCATAACAACTATACCCATATATATATTTATGTATGAGGCTTGTTATGTTGCTCACTGGCAGGCAACATAACAAGTGTCCGCCAGTAAAAGTGTGGGCCCCATGCACGTGGGGCTCACACCTCGCTCGCTGGCAGACACCTGCTATGTTGCCCGTCGTTTTAAGGTTAATCATCATTTGATTCATGATAAAAGTATATATTTTTTTTTTATATATTTCTATGATTTCTAGATTGTTCAAATGATCCCCAAACATGAACTTATCTAAACTAACTCTTCTTACAAAACAAAAGAATGCATGTGAGGTCTAGTTCCCCTAATAGATTATTAGACCCAATTTTACTTGAACTATCTTTCCCTACAAAAGAAAGGATATGGTCTAATCACTTAAAATATCTTTCAACAATCAAATCAATCACTATACTATAATACAGTAGTAATGTCATAAATGGGTAATAAATATCTTATTTAAATTATGGGATACAATGATTTTATATAAAAAATTTGAAACGTTAATATAGGTCATGATAAAATTGTGTATAATCGAATTTAATTTTTAAATGAATCGAGCAAACTAGCCATAAGCGCATGCTTGGTTCAAAGGTCACCTTGGTAGTTGTTTAGGTTGTCTTGGGTTAGTTTTTGGAGTAAACTTATATTTCGAGTCTCTTCTAACTTTAGTTTGAAATTTAAATTTAGATTTTCTTGAACTTTTTGTGATAATTTTAAAAATTCATTGTCACCCCCACAATATTACATGCTAGCATAATTAAAATCATCTTACCAAACGTTCTTCTTATATATTTTTTGTTGTTTGTGTTATAGAAAAACTTCAATAATTTTTACTATTTGAAGCTAAGATGTTTTAAGCATTTTAGTTTGGTCAAGTAAGCATGGAGGCCAAAGGGGAGTATCCTACTCCTAGTCGGGTCGCCCCTACAACAAGCGGTAGGAAGGTCCGAATGGAGCTTCAGATCTGACTCGAAGGGAGCCGACAAGAGATGGAGTGGCAATCGGATCAAAGACAGGCGTCGCTTTCTGTAGCCTTGCCGCCAAACATGTCACTCGAAGCCCCAACCAACCACCACACCACACCACACCACGCCGCTCCCTCATGATCCGTGTAAACACGATTCGACCCACCAAACCTTCTCCCCCCCGGGGGGACCCGCCCCATTTAAGGTTCCATTATCCGAACGCCACGCGGCGCAATCGCCGCTGAGTATCGTACCTGCCATCTTCATTGCCACCACCGCACACTTGCAATCAAAAATCAGCCACTACTATCATAATTGATAGACTCTAAATTCGAGTAAATGCTAGGCGAATTTTTATCCAATTTAATGTTAATTTTAGTTAAATTTATATTTGTCGTACGTGCATTTTAATTAACAATTAATTACATTTAATGCTTTAATAATTATATTAATTAATGAGTGACTATGCAATTAAAATTGACCGACCCTAAACGATGTGTTGATGAGCCGAGTGAGGTTGAATTTTTAAGCTAAATCGGACTTAATTCAATTAATAGATGTTGTGTTTTCATATTGTACTTGTTGGTTTCATTATGTCAACTAAGTTATGGAATACAACTATATCAATTATCTTCATTCACCACCATCTCATGAAATTTCTCCATGTGAAGATGGTGTTTAAACTTCATTTCATTATTACTCTGTTAGGGGATATTATCCACTGTCGGTCCCAAACCCGGATAAAGGAGGAGGGTTGCGTTAGGTAGCCGACAGCCAGCGTAAAATCTAGTCGGATCCAAATATTAATTTTAGACAAACTATCTGTTGGGATGTAACCCACATAGAAGTCTAGAATTCATGTAGCCAATCCCACATAGTTGGATAACGGCTGGATTTGATTTGATTTGATTTGGACTTAATTCAATCAAATTAAATTAATATGATTGCTAAAGCAATTGCTGGTTCGATAAATCATTATTCATCCACCAAAGATGAAATGGATTTTGTTAGATCTGGCGCGATTGAAATGAAAAATGACGATCTGCTTCGAGTTGCCAGGAATAGCTACGTGGCGTGATAAGGGCGGCGGACGCAGCAGCGTCCTTGGGTCGCTGGCGCAGGGGACCGGAAGCCTGGTCCTGGAGTGGATAGGGTCGAAGATGTGGAAAATAAAAGTAAAAGCAAAGGAAGGAAGAAAACAAAAGGAGGGTCAAAATCATGAGGATCTCAAGGAGAGAGAGAGAGAGAGAGAGAGAGGCCATTATCCTAATCCGGTGGTGGTGGTGGTGGTGGTGGGGTCGGTCGCACAGCAACGTGTCCCCGGCAGAAGAAAGCGCCACCGAACACGTGTGCTACCCGCCATTGCTACCATGCCCGCCTGTCACGTGACTCCTGACACGTGGCTGTCCTTCCCGATTGCCGGATATTTTTATACGGTACGGGCGGACGTCCCCCAACTCTCACCTCCTACGTTCTGGTCCGAAGCTTTTCTGCTCTTTTTCCCGTTTATAGCATTTTTACAGTCTTATCGCTTCTTTTGGGGGAATCACACTTTTCGCCCCGTCTTGCTTCCTTGAAATGCGATACTCTCCCCTTCAAGTGAAGTAATATTACCTATTACTCTATTAAACGTTGAGATGGTAGCTCAAGTGGACGGCGTGAGCCTGGCCTAGTTTGGGGCTTGATAGTCTCTAGGCACAGTAATCTTAAGATTTACGGGAAAAATATGCTTAATGGCTTATATGATGCCTTTAATAGTCTAACTCAATTATGGAGATTATTACTACATTTATGAGCTCTATAATAATTTTATTTTCTCCTTTTGTATGTGCCCTTAATTAGTTGAAGAGTTTAAAAGTGTGACAATAAGTAGAGCTTATCACCTTTTTTATTTTACCAAAATGTGAAAAATGTACTTTATTTTAAATAATATGCATGCATCATATTTTGTTTTAATTTTTAAACATATTTATTGGTTAATAATAATTGTATCATGTTCGAGGTCACGTAATCAGTTAGTAAAATTATTTATTGTACCTTAATTATGGTAATGATCAACATTACCGAATTATGAATAAATTCCATCTCTAGTTGCTAAATTTTATATTTTGTAACAAATTTATGGCTATATTTTAATTTGTATCATTATAGTTATTAAAATTTGATTCTGTTAAAATTCTATCATTCTTTTAATCTTTTGTCAACCTGCCTTGAGATTGACGTGACCTACATTAATAAAAAATCTAAAAAGTATTTAATCATACGATTTAGGTTAAGTTTAATATTAAATGATTTTGAAATTTAATCTTTTTATGTTATATATAGAGACTAAACAAAGTGTATAATTTTTTTTTTTGTTTTTGAATAAAATTTTATATTTTAAAACAAAATTATAATTCTTGTTTTGTTTTATGTTGGAACAATAAAAACTCACCTTGGGTTATTAAGTAAATAAATAAAGTATTTTAAATTAAAATTAACTAAATAATAATTGACACTCGAAGCTTAATTTTTCATTTTTAAATAAAATTTGGTAAAAATAAAAATTATCCAATGATAAAATTAAATTTATTTTGAACTTAAAATAAATTTATTTATTTTATAAAATATATATATTTCCTTCTTCTTTTCCCCCATTTCATGTCATTATCTCCTGAAAAATTAGTATAAATTTATAATTAACTCTTAAGGGGTGACACTAACATCACCCACCCGTCATCATTCTAACAGGAAAACCACTAGTGTTGTCGATCTCAGACTCCAGTGAAGATGTTGGAAAATAATTTGTATAAATAATGAAACATTAATTAAATACAAAATGATTAGACTGTTTAATGCTAAAATACTTTTTATTTATTATTATTACGCAAAAAGAAAAAAAAAACACTAAATTTAAGGATTTTTGCCTTAGAGTTTGGAAATCGACTGGGCAACCCAATGAATAGGGCATTTGATATTTTAATTTAGTTCGACTTAAGGAGGGAAGTGGTTTTAGAAGGAAGGATCCAACAGTTTCAGCAATAGCAGGAGACCCTCTATGAGTCTACAGCTCAATACAGCTACAGCTATAATAGATGTATGAAAAATAAAAACATTTAAAATTCACAAAAACTATAGATTTTATGTACGGAAATATTAATATCAAAATGGGCCAACGGGGAAGAAGGGAGACGGATGGGTGTGTTGTGGGAGCGTTTAAGCCCACAGTCCACTGAAGTTATCTTCCCAACTTATTTTAACATATAGTGTGAGGTGAAGGCCGTAGATTTTTAGTGACCATGGTTAGGTTAAAACTTAACCACGGTTAAGAACACACTATATATGCGAGAGCGGTGTGCTTGCCCATACTAGACCGGGTATTGCGCAGAGAGAGAGAGAGAGAGAGAGATAGATAGATCGTATGATGATCGCCGGCGAAACTATTCGTCCGCATCCCACCGTCCAAGTCCCCCCGTGGGACCCCCTCGACGATCCAACGGCCAGCATCGCCTCCCCCGTCAACCTCGACGCCCTGGCGGCGCTCTACCGTTATCTTCCATCAAACAGCAATAACTACCTCTCCGACGGCGATTACCTGAGCGACGATTGCGACGTTCCGGTCGACGCCTTCTCGTGCGATAACTTCCGGATGTTCGAGTTCAAGGTGCGGAAATGCGTTCGTGGACGCTCTCACGACTGGACGGAGTGTCCATACGCCCATCCCGGCGAGAAGGCCCGCCGCCGGGACCCCCGTAAGTTCCATTATGCTGGCACGGCGTGCCCTGAGTTTCGCAAGGGCCAGTGCCGGAAAGGCGACTCCTGCGAGTTCGCTCACGGAGTGTTCGAGTGTTGGCTCCACCCGGCTCGCTACCGGACCCAGCCCTGCAAGGATGGGACTCAGTGCCGCCGGCGAGTCTGCTTCTTCGCCCACACGCCGGACCAGCTCCGAATCGTGCCGCAGAGCAGTGCCGGAGTGAGCGACTCGTATGATGGATCCCCCAGTCGACTTGGTTTCGGCTCCTGTTTGGGCCTTTACTCACCTCCGGTGTCGCCTTCATCGGAATCGCCGCCGATGTCTCCGACTGAGTCGGTCGGCATGAACCCCGTGAGCGGACTTGCCGAGTCGATGCGGAACCTGCAGATTGGGAAGACCAGGCCTTCATGGGGACTCCAAACGGGTTCCGGATACTGCTCGCCCCGAAGTCCGTCCACTTTCCGACCCGGATTCCTAAGCCTTCCCGTAACTCCAACCCGGCCGACGAACCGGGCCGGACTCGGGGTGTTCGATCTCTGGGACCAGAAATGCGAGGAGGAGCCCGTAATGGAGCGGGTGGAGTCCGGGAAAGGCCTGCGCGCCAAGATATACGCCAAGCTGAGCAAGGAGAACTCGCTCGATCGAGTCGAGCCAGCTCCTCCGGGGCCTGATTTCGGGTGGGTTTCCGAGCTGGTGAAGTGATGGAACATGGCGATATCGGGTAAAATGATTTATTGTTTTGGGTTGGTGTCGGCGGCCTTTGAATTCTTCTTGGAGACTCTGTAAATAGCAGTATTTGGCTTGGAATCAAAGATTAAATTTATGTAAATACTGGCGATGAAGGAAAGAGATGAACGAAGCATTAATCTCTATTTCGTAGCGGTTTTTCCTCGGAAAATGGAATCGCAAATTTTGTGTATAAACTGGAAGGGGGGAAGGGAAGGGATTTAAAGAGGCTGCCGAAGCAAGTAAGCAAGCTGGGTAACGTTTTGTTTTGTTGGATTCTTCATTTGTATTTTGCCTGCGAATTTTCTCGAGAAAGTGTTGGATCTCTGTGATGATCTGTAAGCTGCTGCTCATTAATGTAATATATAGTTTCTTCTTCTTCTTATTATTATTATTATTTTATGATTTGTACTGCTTAAGTTCTTCTTCCCATCCGCAGTCTGTTTGGGAGGTGAGAAAAGGGCAGGAAATCAGAAGGAAAATTTGCAGGAAGTTGTACAGTTCTCTCTTGCCGCAGCAGGGGACCGGTGGTGTGTTTCGGGAGTGTATTTTCATCCTCTTTTCGGAATTATTTGGGCAAGTACAAGTTGCCTTTTCAATATGTAATTTTATCAATAAAGTATTATTAAATGTATAGTTTAGTCAGTTTGATTTTTTCTCAAAACCTTCACCTTCAATTTTATTATTAAAAGCATTTGTTGTCACTGTCCTTGTATATATACAAAACATTAACAAGATAGATACTATGAGTCGTCCAAAGACACTCCAAACAAAGCCTTCTCTATTGGCCTTTACGAAAGAAAGTTGAATAAAAGCATAACAAAAATTTAAGTGCATTTAAAACACACACTAATAATGTTTGTTTATAAGAAGCTGATTTGACAAAAACCAATCATTTTTTACGAAAAGTAAAATCACACGCACATGGCGACACAAATTTAACACCAATGTCAATTTTTTGTAAAAGTGACAATTTGCGCATTAATACTAAAAGAGTGGCTGTGTAGCTCAACCCGTGGCCTTACCCATCAAAGTTTGACGTGTAATGTGTCAGGCAATACTTTGCTATTATCTCAATAGATTTATGAGATAATATCATTTGACCCTTTAAGAAAGATAAAATCGAGGTTAAATTATATTTATATTTTTATATTTTTTATTTTGATTATATCTTTGAAATTTAATTTATTTTTTATACATAGCTTTAATTTTTTTTATTATGTGTTTTGATTATATTTTTAAATTAATTTAATTATTATATTTCAATATTTTTTATATTAAAAAATAAGATAAAGTAAAATAATAAAATATATTTATGTTAAAATATAAAAAATAAATTAATTTAAAAATATTAATAAAAAATTTGAGCTATATAAAAAATAAATTAAATTAAAAATATAAATTTAGAGATATATAATTATATTAATAAAAAATTAAAATATAAGAATAAAAAATAAATTTAGTCCAAAAAAAGGGGACCCACCACTCAATACTCCAATTGGAACATTCGTTGCCTCCTGGTAAAGTAAGCCTCATGTGAGATTAACAAATGGGGTGGAAGGTGGGCCCTACGTTATCCCAAGTAAGATGATAATTAAACGAGGGGACGTGGGAAAGAAAATATCCGAATCTATCATAAAATATGCAAAATTATCTCTAAGTGCACATATATATATATATATAAATAATGCTAAGAATTATTATTGATAATATTATTAATGATGTGACATTCTTTTTAAAAAAATAAATAAAAAAATAATAATAATACATCATTACCTACCATATGTGACATATCAAATATTTGATGATAATATTATTATTTATAATTCTTAATATTATTTTATATATATATGGGGGAAAGAGATTAGACGTGTGATGTGGACGTTGAACAGATAATCCCTGTCCTTATCTCATCTTATCCTTTGTATTTTTTTATTATTTATATTTAATTTGTGTCAAAGCCCCTGTCTTTTTCCCTATTTCAAAATGTGCCCACTTGGTCTCCAATTGAATGGACTGGACATGGTCAAGCCACTCCCCTCGGCCTCTGGGGCCCACCCCAAAATAGTCCCCCGGCGGCTCCTTCCCTTCCCCAATGCCAAAGTCTCAAAAGAGTTTATTTTTATGTGAAACATGCCAGCCATTTTGTTAGGGTAGGTAGCCCTTAAAATCAAGGACCCACCCTAAACCAACTGAACACCTTATCATTTACACCATGGACCATGATAATAATTTTTTTGGCATTATTACATTAAGCCTATCTAATGTGACGATGATAAATTTTTAAAGGGTGATACCCAATGAAATGAAAACCAGATATATATATATATATATTAAATATGACCAGATCTTTAAGTGATTTAAGTAATTAATTTTTTGAGTTAATTATGAAAGCAATAAATCTTAATAATATACTGTTGTCACCTGTGTATTCATTAAATAATGAGGTGATAAATTTAAATAAATTATTTAAAAAATAAGATGATAAAGTTCACTTTGTCGCCTCACATGACAAACATTAATGTTAGACCTTACAAGTGTGACAATATTTTCCCTTCATACTTTAAATAACCTTTATATATATAATTTATTTCTGTTTAAAATATTATAAATAATAATATTTAAAATTATATTTGTTTTACTATAAATCATTTATAAATACTCTATTTTTATTATATATTTTATTTTTTAATGTACAAATATATAACGCAATCTACTCTTTAGCCTTTGTTAAAATGAGTAGGATAAATTTGTATCAAAATAAGATTAAAATATCTTTCAAATTAAGATATAGAATGATCAAAATAAAATTAAAAAGTATTCAAATATTTCTATTAAATTGTTAAATTTTTTGAAATATATTACATAAGGCATATGAGATATTTTTTTTATCTATAAAGTCTTAAAAGATAAATTTCTTTAAACAATTTAAGATAAAAAAATTACATAATTTTTTTGTGACTTATCAAATAAATTTAATAAATATAATAAAAAATATTTTTATCTATATGACCTTCATATTTCTTAATTGGACAACTCTTATATTGTCTAACGCGACTTACAAGAGGTATAGAAATCTCGTATCTCTGTGGACTTATGCTCTCTATCTCTCATTTTGTTCGGATCGAATAACATAAAAGTTATTTTATGTTATTCGGTAGAGACAATATCTTTTGTTTATAATATTTTTGATATTTTATTTTTTTAATTTAATATATATATATTAATGGGTAGTGTATAATAATTAATGGATTGAGTGGGTGATGGGAAAAGTGCCGACAAAAGGACGGGGTTTCCGAGATTTTTACTTTCATTTATTATTATTTTTTTTGGGGTGGGTGGGTTGGAGTTTGTGTCCTGTCTTTTATTTTTTCACTAAGTTAAAAATTTTTAAAAAAAAACAAAAGAATTTAGCGTCACCTTATTCTCGTCGACAGTCGAGATTTATTTTCGCATGATTCAATCTTAATAAATCAAAAATAAATTAATGTTCCCAAACACGCCAGTTTGTCTGAGCTTAATGAATTATCGTTTCATCGAACGAAGATAAATGTTTTTTATAGTTAACATAAAATATTAATTTCCACCGAAGCTATCTTAATGCTTTCTTTTGGACTACGCTTCTTTTGATGCGTAAGCGAACACAAGTTGATGGCTTTAAGAATAATTACTAAGCATGAGCTTTTAGCACATATTGTGGGCCCCGGCCCGCCCACAGTTCTAAAGGTCCACTGGTTTCAAGGCCCACGAGATTCACTCATTAGGCCTCAACCGCACTACCCACCATTTGTATTTATTAGGGGTTCCATCATTGATGAGTTGGCTTGCTACCAGTTTTATATAAAATTTATTTTTTTTTCATCTTGTATAAATTAATTAATTAAGTGGAGTCAAAGTCTATGTACTGGAAGGTCTAGATTTAGAGTTGACGCGAAGTAATAATTTTTTTTATTATTATACGGTGACGAGAGTTTTATAGGTAAATTATTACTTAAGTTGGATAATGATCGTGTGCTTTCTTCTTGTTTTTCTTGACTCGAAAGTATTCCTAGCAATCTTCAAACCCCAACTTATTTAGGTTAGCACTATCGACAAAAAAATAATGAGACTTGATTCTTCAGTAGATCTTTTGACGCTGAAATAAGTTACTATACTAAAAAATAAGGTAGTGATGATGTAATCGACGCATAATTGAAATTTTCATTCTTTTTAGAGTGTGTTTTTATGTCATAATTTAAGGATTAAAAAAAAAAACACATTTTTCGTAAAAAAATTTCGCTAACGCTTATGATTTACATATTCTTTTTGACACTTCCATTCGTTTGACCTTCCATTTTTATTATTTATTTTTTTTAAATTCACTATAAACTATTCTTATAAGTGATTATTGTTAGTAGCCTTGTATTTTTAGCCAAACTCTTGCGTTTGGTTTAGATTGTTAAGGTGAAGTCTTTGTGTGCACGTTCATTTTTACTAATTGAACCTAGTTTGATTTATAATTCATATTAAAAAGAAATTTTTTTTGAATCATTTCAAAATACCAAATTTAAAGGAAAAGAAAGACTTTTCGAAGGCATGACTTGAAATCTTTAAAAATTCTTAGAATAAATTTCTAAATCACTACAATTTAATATATGAACGTTAAAATCGTTAATTTTTGCCAAAATGAAATAACATACTTTAAATAAGAATTGAGTTTGTACAACAAGTTTGACATGTTTAATATATTTGATATCATTGAAATAAAGCCTATACATCATGTAAAAACACGTAAACATCTACCAAACATGACATATCACAAAAAATATAGTGAACGTTCTAAAACCTATGTTCAAGGACTTCTTTCTCCCTCGAACCATATGCATTGCTTAAAATATTTGAATATTTTAGAGTATAAATTCAAGTTAGAAAATAAAATTTCCAAGTGAGGATTTAAATTAAAATATTTATATAAAATATATGCATAAAAGAAAGTATAAGTTTCTATTTTGTTATATCACTTGTGACCATGTCGGCGTTCATTTAAGAGCTTTTTCACCTAAGCCCTAAAAAAATCTATTATATTATATATATATATATATGTATATATTTTTTAATATATATACTGATGTGCCCAATAAAAAGCTCAAGTCTAAGGAAAGAGGCCCACAACCCATCAAAAGAATTGGATTCATAACCCATTAAGAGACCTAGGCGAGTGATTGACCAACATGTTAGTTGAATAACTCAAAAGGTTAGTTGAGTAACTCGAAAGACTATCGAGAGATTAACCAAGAGACTAATCGAGAGGTTAGTTGAGAAAGACCAAAAGATTAGTTGAGTAAGACCGAAAGACAGAGAAGATCGATTGATCTCATATTGAGAGACTCGAGTGACCCTTCCTGAAGGCCTCTCTTGACGTCATCAAATGAACTTTCCAAAAAGAACTTCATAGGTTACTCACTCACAAGAAGAACTATATTCGAGACACTTTCATAGGCCACTCAAACTTGGAAGCTTTTTTGTAGATAATGCGAGAAACCCTTCCGAGAGACTAGTTGAGCATAAATTGGGCTCCCTTATATTAGGGAGAATATAACGAATCCTCTCACTTGATTTTGTCTTTAATGTCCTTCGATCCTTAAGAAAAAAAACAAAGGCTCGATTACACTCAGCACAATTGTGGCCATGATGCTCTTCCAAATCCAAGTGCGATGTAACCTCTTCATTAAGATGAGGACCAAGAACGCGCAGAAAAACCTTTACGCGATCCACTTTAAGAGAAGAAGCAAGAATACCTTTGGGCGGTGACATAGGATGAGAATCTGGAACGGGTATGACTGGCTTGATAAGGGGTACAACGGATGAAGTACCAGCCTTTCCATCATGAAGATGAAGGCGCTTATGAGTTGAGGGATAAACATCTCTTCTTGGAGCGCGATACACCCTCTCGCCTTTTCTGAGTAGTTGTTCAACTAGAGGATATGACATCCAATTTCAACGAAGGCAGACAATTAACGGACAAGCTCTAGCTAGCTTCATTGTGGAATGTACACTGCACCGTTGAGTTAGAGGGAGAAAATAAATCAAAATGGATGTTGTTTGTTGAAGGAACAACTAGTTCGCAACGAAGCAGGCATGAATAGTCATGATACCTCCTAAAGGAAAAGTCATAGAATATTCGTTGCGATTTTCTTTTTCCAACTCGAATAATATCGTAGAGTGTGAAGCATTAATTACTGGCTTAAATTTGGCTCGAAAGCTTGAGATATCCCAACTAGTGGCCTATAGTGATTCTCAATTGATAGTTTAACAATTCCATAGGTAGTACGAAACTAGGGAATCAGTTATGAGACAATATCTACAAAAGGTCAAGGCTCTCGCATAATCACTCAAGAGCTTTCAGTTAATGCAAATTAATAGATCACTCAATAACCATGCCAATGCCTTATCTAAATTGGCATCAACGAAGGAAACAATTGGAAGAATGGTGTTTGTGGAGGTTCTCCATAGATGTAGTATTGAAGACAATGAAGTCTCGCACATTGAAACCATGGAAGAATAGAGAAATCTATCTAATAATATTTCATTGAAGGAGAACTACCTTGTGACCCAATGGAAGTAAGAAAATTGAAGGCAAGCAAAGCTCAATTTACCCTCATCAATGGATCATTGTACAAACAATTGCTTTCACTATGTCACTTCTTAAGTGCCTAGGTCGTTAAGAGGCTAAATATACTCTAGTAGAGGTGCGCAATGGAATATGTAGGGAGCATCTAAAAGCAAGGGCCTTAGCAAAAAAAGCATTGCAAGCCGGATTCTTCTAGCTGACGCTACAACAAGATGACTTGGAAAAGGTTAAAAGGTGGGATAAATGTCAAAAGCATGCCCTTATCCAATCTGTTTCGGTGTCAAAATTACAAGCTACATTCTAACCTATACCCTTTGCCCAATAGGAGTTGGATATCTTGGGTCTCTTTTGCTAAGCTTTGGACCAAAGGAAATCCCTCCTTGTGGCAATGGACTACTTCACGAAATGAATTGAATTCGAGACTCTGGCCATAATCACTGCAAAGAAAGTGGAATCCATGGTGTGGATATCTTGGAAAAAAATTCCATCTCTAACTTTAGAGTCGAAAAAAATTATGTCTCTAAATGTAAAATTTGACCTATTTTAAGACCGATATTCAACTAAATTAAAGACAATTTTTTTTTTTGAGACAAAAAATTCATCTCTAAAGCTAGAGACGAAACAAAATTATTTGTCGCTAATTGTTTAGCGACGAGCCAGTTAAAGACGAACCAAAATTCGTCTCTAATTCTGTCTTTAATATTTCAAAAATGGAACTTTATGGGATGGAAAAATCTAGTTCTAAACTCATTTTGTTTTTGATAATGTTTGATACCCATGGAAGTTGCAGTGGAATCTCCCATACTTAGTGCTTTCAATGATAGCAACAATTCTGAATCCTTACAAGAAAATATAGATCTTATAAAATAACAAAGGGATAAGAGACTACCATATGCATAACCGCTTACCATAAGAGAGTTGCAAATATTAGAAGTCTCTCTCGACGTCATCAAGGGGCCCTTCTAGGAAGAGGTTCATAGGTCACTCACTCATAAAAAAAACTATATTCGGGAGAGCCTCATGGGCCACCCAAACCCAGAGGGTTCTCTCTAGACAATGCAAGAGACCATTTGAGAAGCCCAAAAATCTTGAGATACTTAATTTCTAGATACTACTGATCACAAGAGATTGTGAAAAATGAGCCAAACCTATCGTCTATGTGTCTGCTTACAAATCCGAAAGAGTGTTCGATGCCATTCGAAGAATGTGGTCTTTTTGATATCTTTATCTCTATAAATAAAAGAACTCTTCTCTAGTTGAGGAACACTCAAAACTTTACACTTAGTAGATCTTTATTTGCTCAGCATTCTACATTCTCATTCAAAAACAGATTTAAGCATCAAAGGACTCACATGGCAACTCATACACACCCCTGACTAATTTCTTCCTTGTAGGATGACTTGCAGACTCTCATTGAGATACTCTCCCATTACTTAAAAAAATATATATATATTATATTTAAACAACATAAATACTTTATTATATGTACATATATATAAATGTATATATATACCTATATACATTATGCACATATATGCAGTCATGTATAAATAAATTTAAGTCATTTGACTCATTCATTTGGTCAATTAATTTTTTTTTTCAAAATTAAGCTCAATTGAGCTCTATTTTTTTTAAATCTCTAAATATTCTAAAAATATTTTTGAAGTGTCATAGTCGTAATTGAGATACAAAACCTTGCCTTTATATAGGCAGAGAAGACTAAGATAATACCATTTGGATGGCTGAATTTAATCATTTTAAGTGAACTTGGGGAGCTAGCTATACTTTATGGTGAGAGCTTGGGCCGAGACCCCCTCACACCCAACCCCCTTAATTCAGGCCTTGAGCCTGTTCCAAGTAAGCCTAAATTTTCAAATCTAGTCTTATTGGAGCCTAAATTTTCAAATCTAGTCTTATTGGAGTGTCCAATTAAATCTAAATTGCTGAGCACAGGTCTCATCTCCCAAAATGGACATTTTTGTATTTGTCCCCAAGGTGGACGTCTCATCGTCATAAAGCGAAGGCAAAGTTTGGTGGAAAAGAAAGAACAAAGGGGTTCTTTCTCCATATTTTGCCTCCATTTCACTTCACATTTCAGAGGTATCTATGACTGTCATCAAAGGGGTTCTCACTTGTCAGTTCTTGCTTAGAGACTGTAACACGTCTTCTTTCCAACAGACACAATCAATATCCCAATAACAAATGGCTTTGCAATCTGAAGTCAACCATCGTGCCCTATTATACAAATGGCTTAATTTGCAACCTCAAGTCTGGTTGCGTGGCATCACCAAAGTACGTAACGCCTTACAATTCTCTCCGTTTGCAAAGCAAACGCAATTACAAAAACCATGCTATCTAATATATATTAATAGTGTCAATTTTATATATTAGATATGAAGAGTCAATTTTATATATAATCTTATTTATTTATTAAAGATAATAATATAATTAAGTTGTGAAGAGTCGGTTCTTACACATAATTTTATTTATTAAAGATAATAATATAATCAATTCGATTAGGGTATGATAATAATATACTTGTGGTCACTTTTGACCTGCTCTATATGGGTGTTTGATATGTTTGGAATAATTGAAGATTTTTAGGGTTTTTTTACTTCTTGTTGCTTGGTGTGTATTGGCCTTTATAATTATTAATAAAAGGTTTATGTATCAAAAAAGAAAAATAATTTTGCTATTGCTATTAAACTAATCTTTTGTCTGTAATAATTTTATACATATAAATTTATTTTTTTACGAGAATAATGCATGCAAACTCATTTTTAATCATACTACCATGAAAAGTAAGGGGGGAAAATTATATATTAAAGTGAAGCATAATTACCAAAGTATGATTATGATATTATTTTAACAAAAATAATAATATATATATTTTATAAATATCATGTTATAAAAGATGAATGGAATGAGCTATATAAGTGGAATTAACATATAATCTCACTTATGTCACGTCTGGATCTGTTGGCCTATCAACGTTGCTTATTAATATTTAGTTCCCAAAATTTTTGTATATTGCACCTATTATGATTAATTTATTTTCTTCAGTTTGTTTTGACTAAGCATATACCAACATCTTTATATTTTATGGCAAGTCCGTACGGATCAGGCTTTAATTATATAATAATTCAGCCTCGTGCATGGACTCGGTGATTATCTGTACGAATTGAGCACCCATTAATTTATTAATTTAAACCTAAGACGACTTGGTTAAATCGAAAGAGTTGATCTAGTTACCACATTATTGATATGGGCTTAGACAATTCAAACTTCAAAGCTTATTAAAATCGTATAATTTAATCATTCGGGTGCACATGACCCGTTAACCCGATTTAACGATGGCACAAAATTAGTGGGTTTTGATTTAACTTTACGTTGTTTATGTGTTAATTAAAATAGGATTAATCAAGATACTACTTGAATATATTAATTAACATGCATGCATGACCCGTTTAACTCTTTTATCTTAGATTTAATGAATTATCATTCTTGTAATAACTAAAAAGTAGTGGATGGATAAGCTTATTTATTTTTATGTATTTTACATAATTTAATAAGATAGGTTGTTGGGTTATTAGAAAAATTATGCCATCTCAATTCGTGTTAATATAATTTATAATTAAAATATTATTATGTTATTTGTGTAGGTAATAAATGAATTGTGTTCAAGTTTAGATATTTGACATGATTAAATAATTATATTAGTTATTTGTGTTTAATCGAGTTGAAACGTTCCATCTTTTAACACAGAATTATGTAATCATGTACGTTATAAAATTTATATTAACTGGATAAAATTAATATTAAATAATATTAGTATTACTTATTTATAATTAAAAGATTAAAAATTAGAATCACAAATACTAAAGTTACGTATAAAAATGGTTCTTTGTGTGCATCACCATCACTCAAACCTAAGTGCTAGCAATGTGAAAGAAAGAAATTAACCTCAATATCATCATTAGCAATGTCCCAAGATTCAATTCAAAGATGCAATCTTGGATAAGTTGGCCCTAGAAGAAATAACACAGTTGATTCATCATATATGATTTTTTGGTTATTGGGACAGTTGACTGAGTCCCTAATTTTTACCCAGCAAGTAACAAAGCTAGCCAATAGGAGAACTGGTCATGCCAAAGTCCAGCCAATGTGTTGTATATATATAGAGATAGACAGCTCTCCAAAGCTTCTCACCAAAACAACAGTGTCTGTCTGCCTCCCCTCTCTCTCTCTCTCTCTCTGATATTAATTCAGCATTGAGAGGCAGCCATGGGAAGAGCTCCGTGCTGTGACAAGACAAAGGTGAAGAAGGGGCCATGGTCTCCTGACGAAGATGCCACTCTCAAGAACTACATTCACAAACATGGCACTGGTGGCAACTGGATCGCCTTGCCTCGCAAAGCTGGTCTCTCTCTCTCTCTCTCTCTCTCTTTCTCGTGCTAATGCTATTGTCGGCGAGATAACCCCACATCGAGTGCTGAGCTACAAAAAATTGTGACTGATAACTAGAGCATCAGATCCGATCGATCTCCTTTCTTACGAGAACCCTTGGTTTTCAGAATAAAGCTGTAAAGACCACATCCTGCACCTCTGGTCGGAGCGGACAATTCCTAACTAATCGGAGTTGGTTTGATGTTTCAGGGCTGAAGAGGTGTGGCAAGAGTTGCCGGCTGAGATGGCTGAATTACCTGAGGCCGGACATCAAACATGGGGGTTTCACAGGGGAAGAGGACAACATTATCTGCACCCTCTACTTCAAACTAGGCAGCAGGCAAGTTGAATATATGTGTGTGTGTGTGTGTGTGTGTGTGTGTGTGTGTATTAAGATTACAATAAGAATATTGTTTCTATGTTTGGTTTTGTCTATGTTTAGTTGGGTTCTAAGGATAATATGTTAATTATATATATTCTAATCCAAATTGGCAATATTTTGTTTTTAATTTTTTATGGGTTTTGATTTAATTATACAGGTGGTCCATCATAGCCTCTCACCTTCCAGGAAGAACAGACAACGATGTGAAGAATCACTGGAACACCAAGCTGAAGAAGAAGATAACAATGGGTTCAGCAGCCCAAACCAACAAGAACCCTAATCCTAAGTCTATTGTTGCCGTTGACATTCTTCCAAACGTAGAAGAAGAACAAAAAGACCCAATAATCCATGGGCTTCCATCTGATTTTCTCACTGACCAATCTTCCACTTATGGAAGCTTCAATGGCTTCAACAATCAACACTGCTGCTACCCTCTTCCAGAGCTCACACAAGTGTGTGGATTTGGGGCAAGTTTTGAGAGAAGCCATGGCGGCTATGGCACTTCACCATCTCAGCAAGACTCTACAAGTGTTGTTTCAGATTTGGGTTCAGTTGCCATGGGAGCCAGTACTGGCTTGCCATGGCCCTTTGATGGGCTGCCTTTGATGGACTTGAGTGGCTTGCCTTCTGAATTTGGAAGCTCTATTCCAAATCTAGCGGTTAACTCATTTTATCCGGAGATCAATTAACCACTGCTGATGAAATTAATGGAGCCTGGGATATATTTCATTATTGGAGATTCACCTTTCTATTAAATAGCTTTGTTAAGTTAATTCTTAGGGATATATTTATATGAATTACATATGTGAAGATCTTTATTCAAGTTAAATAGAAGTAATTGGTAGATCTTATTATTATTATTTTTTTTGTGACTGTGTGAAGGTTGATGGCTGCAGCAAGGTTAGGGTATTTCACGACATGATGGTCGTCGTTTTAAGTTATAAAAATGGTTTATTTGAAAAAATTAAGAAAAAGATTATATATGAATATGATCTATTATCAATCACGGGTTTAAGTTGATGAAATAATGTATTTTTTTAAAAAAGAAAAATAAGAAAAAGAATACTTACAAATACAACTATTATCCGGAGTCCCAACCTCTAGAAAGGAATTTTATGTGAGAAAACACCATTCTCAAGTGTGGAGCTTTGGCATGATGAGAACATTTTAAACTATCTATGATTATGTTTCTCTAACACAATTATAAGGTATCAATACCCCATCCCTATAATTTAATTATATCATACACTTTAATGTTAGCATACGTTTGATTGCAAGCATAAAATTTATACAAAAAAAAAATATTTTCTAGACAATTGAATTGTTTAAAATTAAATTCCAAGGGAAAGGGATGATAGACAAGAAATGGTTGCTCATTGTTGACCGCTTACCCCTTCAAACCCAATCCAAACCCCTTTAATCCCCTCGGCCGCTCACCGTCGCTCTCTCTCGCTGCCCCTTTCTCTCTCGATTGCTCACCCCTCTATCGCTTGTTGTAGATCTGTTTCCAGATCTTTGAGGAAGGGGAAGATGGAGAGGAAACGGGGGAGACATAGAGCCTTTCAAACCCAATCCAAACCCCTTGGCCGTTTACCATTTCTCTTGCTCACTCTATCGCTGCCTCTCGTTCACTCGTTGTCCCTCTCTCACTGTAGATCTGCTTCCAAATCTTCGAGTAGGTCAAAAATGAAAACATAATATGGTCAAAAACCTTACCTTGAATGAAGATGAAGATGAACCCTTGAAGTTTGTCTTCAGCGGAGATGGCGATGAACAAAGGGAAGATCTGGCCCTGAAAGGAAGAGAAACTAAGGATGATGGAGCGGTCGGAGTGACAAGGAAGTGTGTGAATTGCCTAAAAAATATATTGATCTCCCTCCTGGGTGAGAATTTATTTTTCAGCAAAAGTGAAAAAAGACCATCACGTGACAAAAAGTTAGAATTTGTACTACTTGAAAAATATAACCAATCAAATACCTCAAAAACTAGAATTTAGATGGAAAATGACCATTTTTAATGAAAAATATGACCAATCAAACATGCCCTTATTTCTCGACCCTTTTTGTTATTTTTATACCAGATTCTCCTTATTTTTACTTTACACCATCTTTTTTTGACATCACACTGCTCTTTAAAATATATCATTGCAACCCTTCTATTTTTATGTTGCACTCTTATACCATAATATTCAAACAATGGCCAAAAGTATATTTGTGCTCCTAAACTCTTGCGTTTTTTCTTTTAGAATCCTAAATTTTTTGTGGTTTTAAATGTGTCACTAAATTGCATAAAATCACTCATTTAAATATCTAGTTAGCAAGTGATATGTACGTGTGTTGACATGGTAGTTTTTCAGCATTTTCTTAGCTATCTCTCTCTTTTTCTCTTCGACGACAACTCCTCAGCTCCCTTTCTCTCTTTGGTTGCGTCTCCTCTATCTCTGGTGTTTCATGTGTTTCATTTGATTCAGTCTTTTGTAAAAGATGTTACCCCCAGACTAGCCCCATCTTTGATCCCCTTAGATGGAGGGGTGATTATCAATTTGGGCAAGTCAGTGACTCGTCTAAACCAATCAACTTATGTAACTCAATTGGAGGAGAAGCTAAAGAGAGAGGAGACGCAACTAGAGAAAAAGAGGGAGTTGAAGAGATGCCAAAAAACTACCATGTTAATACGCGTGTGTATTATTTGCTGATTAAGTGTTTAAATAAGTGATTTTGCACAATTTAGATGCACATTTAGAACCACAAAAAGCTCGTAGACATAACTATACTTTTAGTCTAAGTTCAACAACATATTTAAAATCATGAAAAGTTTAAAATTAAAAAAATAAAAATAAAGAAATAACTACGCTTTTAGCCCCCAAACAAACAATACTGCAGGGGATCCCCTTTCTTGGTGAAGGGCTGTGATGGAAGGTGTCAGAGTGGCGCTGAGTTATGTGTGATTATATTTAGTGTTTAGAGCAGTGGGTAAAAGATATGGACATGAATGTGAGGAGGAGGGAGGTGGAGGAGGAGGAGGAGGAGGGGGGCTAGCTAGCAAGTGTTATCCTCCATCAGCATGCCTGCAGGTTGTTGCTTGCTGTTGTTGTTACTGGTCATCAATGTCATGAAAGTTGCATGCACGGTGAGGCCAGTAGTAATTGTCAAAAATATCACCTTTTCTGAAATCTATTCTCAAAATATATAACATCTCTTTGAACTTATATTTCAAAATACCACCTTGTCACTCTTTGAAATATTCAAGAGCCTCTCATATGGACAACCATCTTACACAAGAACCGCTAGCTTGTTTCACTAATGGTTTCTGTGACCCTAAAAATTATTCTAAATACTAAAAAGATGGTATTTTGAGAATTATTATAAAAAAAAGTGATATTTAAAAAAAAACTAGTATTTACCTTCTTCTTTCCTGTTCAAAGCCCTCTCTCTCTCTCTCTCTCTCTCTCTCTCTCTCTCTCTGGTTTTGACTCTGTCAGCTGCCTGGCCAATATTCGTGGTCTTTAAAGAGTCATGAAAAGCTAAAAGAACACTTTATAGTTTATATCTTTGACACTTCTACACAGAGTGGGTGTGGGCGGCCAGTTTTGGCAAATGAGAAATGTTCCCTCAAAACAGAATTAATGCATCCCATAAATGATTAAGTGAACAAAGTGCAAGCAAGCAATCAAACTCACGGCCACATGCGCCCTCCCCCCCCCCCCCCCCCCCCGCCCTGTGGCTGGCCTGCTGTCCCTTAACTCAATAAAGGACTTAATTTGATTGTACATTCACACCACTTTTGTGACACCAGATTTGAGACGTCTGGAGATTTATCTCTGGCAAACTGGAAAGAGAACATATATGTATAAAGCAATGACATACATATTCTATATTTGTGTGCTGGGAAAATCAGCTTTGTTATTTACTTTGAAAGTCCAAGTCATGAACCCATCTTGTCCACTTTTCTCATCATCGCAAACCCTTAATTTGTGTTAAAATATCTTTTGCTAATAAGCAATGCAATTTTGACTTTTGGGTTCATGGAAATTTTTAATATGTGTCACGAAGTTGATCACAATGAAACGCCAATGTATTCATGTGGAGACAATTCAAACCCTGGACATATATATTCTGACATCGTCCTCATTAATATTCATAGGGTAGTGTACTAAATAAAGTCAGTTTTGGCTGTTTGTGGACAAATTAATTAAATATGAAGAATTCATAAAAAAAATGCCTTTAGTAGTAAGAATGCTATTAAAATGTTTTCTGTTTAACAAGTAGAGTAGATGAAATAAAATAGTGTAAGTATTTGACCACAAAAAAAAATAAAAAAATAGAGGAAGATAAAAATATTAACTGAAACAATGTTAAATTTGATATTATTTATATGAGCTTAGTGAAAATAAGACCATATACATAAAAATGAATAAAAAATATAATTAATCTCTAATGGACCTACATACATATATATATATAAACTAATTAGATAAAAGTCAATATTTTGATGTTATTTTGTGTATATTGACATTAATCAATCATTAGGGCTGATTCATTGATTTTGGTAAAAAAACTGATGTGTGTAGGGTTTAAGTATTATTTTATGTATGAATATTAATAGGTCACGTTGTTGTTCAATATGAATTAAAAATTGAGTTCATAAGAATTATTGATCTTTACATTTCAAAACGATTATTATTAGGCCATTGAATAATTGAATTTGGGAAGACAACTTCACAAAAAAGCTACCATTCAATTGCGTGGTAGCCCCCCATAGTTTACTCTTCACTCTTCAACATTTTCATAGGCAAAGTTAGACATTTGCTTAGAACAATACCACACATTCTGCTTAGCTGTCATTCTTTTATACATTCCCCCCCCCTCCCCCTCTCTCCCACCCCATGCGCACACGAGATCTTATGTTATTTGTGTCAAGTAACGTAACATTTGTCCCACGCAAACAAAATAAGAAGAGACGAACCCGTTGTAGAAGAATAAATTTGTATATATATATATGTATGTATGTATGGGACACAATAATTGAGCATCATACAATTATTTTATTTTGTGAAGGTGAATTAATGATTATATTTATATTTATTTTTTTATATAAAATGTTTTTGTTTACAATTTTAATATCATAAATGACTAATTTTATTATTAATACCTAAACTCACTCCACCTCAAGATATTAATAAAATAATCGAGTGTTTGAGGGAGTTATCAGTTTTAGTTTTCTATGTTTAGTTTTATTTTTTTTAAAAAAAAGATAAAAACTGGGCATATTATTTGATAATTTTGTCAATTTTTAAAATTTTAAAAATAAAAGTTGAATATGTTGTTTGGAGTAAAAAAAATATTAGTTTGAGAGTAAGCAACAATTATGTAGAGTTTATAACATTATTTTTTATAGCAAATGCCTTAGAATATGATTTATTTATGACCATTTTGTAGCCATTATGTGGCTAAAAGAATAATTTGATTTCGATCTACAAAATATATTAATTTTAATTTTAAGGTAAACATTATTTAAAGTTATAAAATATAAATAAAAAAGGAGATTGACAGACTAGTTTGGGTCGAACTAAGTGTTGGTTCCTAATGATGGCAAATATATCCTAAGAGATGGGTGAATTAGAATTTGTATAAATTTTCGATAATTTAAAACTTTGATTGATGGTAGAACACTAGATTTCGAAATATAAGGGCTATGTTTCGAAATAAGACTTTCTGTTAAGTAGGTTTCGAAATATACCTCACTGTTTTGTCAGTTTCGAAATATAAAATGTATGTTTCGAAATATATTTTCCTGATTTGCTTGATTCAAAATCTTTTAGCTTGTATTTCAAAATAATAATCTTTTGTAAAGATGATTTACATAAATAAGAATATATCAAAGGTGTTTGTATATCAAAGATATGCTTATATGAATATGTATAAATTTATGCTCAATAAAACTATTTTAGTCTTTGATAACAAAACTTATGAAAGTATGAGCAATAAGCAATAACAATAAACAAAAATGAAAAATCAGCTGCACACAAGATATATAGTGGTTCGGCACCCCACCTAATCCACTACTTTCAAGCTTACTCACTTGAATGATTTTTCAATCCCAATCACTTTTTACTAGTGATCACCACAATAAAGATTTTATCGCGGTTCACCCTAAAACCTTACAAAGTAAATTTTTCTGGATTTAACTCAAACCTAACACCAAGTGAGTTTTTACAGGTTTAATTCAAACCTTACACCAAGTAAGTTTTAAGACTAAACTCAAATCTTTGACACAATGACTTTTAAACTCAACTCAAACCTTCACACCACAATGAGTTTTAGGCTAAACTCAAACCTTACAATATTAACAAGATAAATAACTTATCTTTACAACCCAATAAATTTATAGCGATTAAATGTCTTACCACATGGCTGTACAAATCTCTTGGTTTGAGAAATGAGAGCTTGAAAGATTATACTTTGAATTTCATCTTGCTTCTTCTTTTTATACCACAAGATTAACAAGAGGTTTAAATGTGTGTGTCTCCAGCGTGTGCTCTCTTAGAACATTAACAAGATAAATAACTTGTATGTGTGTCTCTAGTGTATGCTCTTTTGTTCTTGCTTGTTATCTCTTAATCAATCTCTTCTTGTCTTTAAATACCTGTTATTCATATCAAGAGATAGAAATCTGGTCGTTTATAGCCGTTAAAAACAAGACAGAAAAGTAAATTTCAAAACATGCATAATAGGTCTCGAACATCACAGAAATACACTAAGGTTTCGAAACATACAACCTTTTACAGTTGGACAAGCATTTCGAGACAACATATAATGGGAGATAGAATCTAAAAAATGTTATGGGCATTAGGATTAAATAAAGGTCTCCACTTTCAAATTTGAATTTCCAAAACATGGAAAATGCATTAAGCGAATGGTTTTGATAAAAACAAAATTACAAAACAAATGCATATCGATTTTTAAATGATCTGCTGACATAATGTTAGAGGTTTCGAAACATGATATATATATATATATGTTTCGAAACATACCTCTCTAGAAATGAGGTTTTGAAACATGACATATAGGTTTCGAAACATAGTCCAAAACCTGAAACAAATATTAATACATAGATGTTTCGAAATAGCATACTTAAAAATCATTGAAAACCTTTTCAAAAGGGATTTCGAAATATGTATAGAAAAATAACAGATTTTCAGAAGCATATACTTGAAAGCACAATCCACAGCATGCATACATCACAGCATATATTTACAAGTAAATGTCCACATTTTCTTTTATTTATATTTTATCTTCCATTTACTTTAATATATAAATGTAAATAAGAAAATACCCCAAGATTTAACAATATTACCACTTTCAAAATATATACTTTCTATTTTTTGAAAAATTTGTTAAAAATCATTTTAACACCAATGGATATTGGATATCAAAATACAAGGAGATAATTTTTCAAAAAGAAAATATTTTCAAAAACATGTTATAGTTGGTTTTTTGCCTTAGAATATTTAGACCAACGATTTCAAGGCTAATTTTGAAAAACACTTTAAGAGATTATTTTAAATCATAATACTTGATTTTGCAAATCTCTATATGAAACTATTTTGGTTTTCATTTGAACAAAATAATACTTGATATTGAAATTGATATATGTTGAAAACTATAACCTTGATTCATAACTTAGGGATTAATCTAGTATATGTTTTTTATCATTAAAATTAATATATAAAAAGGGGCAACAAGACTAAGCTAACTCATTTGACATGAAAGCTCGGGTGATTATTGCATTAATGTGAATAAAATATTAAATGAACTTGAAAAGTGAATAAAAAATAGAAAATGAAAGTATTTTTTTTATATTCAAAATTTAAAAAAAATTAAAATCAAAATAAGGAATCAAACAAAATATTTTAATTTTATTTATGAAATTTTAAAAATAAAAATAAAATATAATAATCACCACCTCGTCACGTAAGCTAAAATGTCATAAGTGACTTAAGTACTTTTGACTATATATATAAAATGAGTTTAATTAACCATCTTAACGTAAAGTTAAAACTTCTAAAGGTCAACATGGTGTAACTTGTTTCATACTTGTGCTGTGCAAATTTATTTTTTAATATGAGCATCTAAAGCATAGGTGGTAGATCCTAAGGTGGTAGATGGTAAATATTGGTGAGTTTAGAATTTTATGTTTGAATTTATGAGTTTTAAATGTGTTTTGTTTTGGTTTTATATGATCGTTCACTATATTTCGTCGAATTTATGAGATAGATGGACTATTCATAATTTAAAACTAATAAAATATTTTTAAATTCAGGATGAAATGTGTAATACACAGAGAGATAAGTTTGCTTCTACAAATAATAATGAGACGGGAGTTGAGATTATTTAAAAAAAAGAGATTCTGACATAGTCTGCTACTCATAGAGAAGAATCTTCTCTTATGTCTCTAATTGCAATTGTTTATGGTGTGTCTAAGGCCACTCCTATTTACTTAGCTAAGGTGAAATTGTTAATGTATAATAGATTATGTTCATTTATTGAGAAAGATATGGACATTCTTTCGCTTGGAAATTAACCTTCTATATTGAAGAAAGAGCTATGACTAGGGCAGAGATGGATATAGAAAATAAAGATAAGGAAGGTCATGTGAAGGATGAAGATTTTGTATCAGGCAAGACAAACAACCCCAACTTGGGATATGTGTTTGTAAAATCTAAGTCTTAATTAAAAAAGGAGAGCAAAAAGAATAGTGCTTTTGAGAGAGCCAAAAAGAACTTTAGTGCAGCAGATCTAATTGTTATTGATTCAGCTTAATAACTCTAGTTTTCTTTATTTCCAGATATTGTAAGGTTAATTTTGCGTTAGCTTTGTGTTTATTTTGTGTCTTTCATGCATTGTGTTCGGTTTTGCTTCTTTATGGTTGCTCGAGAGAAAAAGAAGAGGAAAAAGAAGAGCGCTTTTGAGAGAGCCAAAAAGAACGTTAGTGCAACAAATATGATTGTTATTGATTCGGCTTAATAGTTCTAATTTTCTTTCTTTCCAGATATTGTAAGGTTAATTTTGCGTTAGTTTTGTGTTTATTTTGTGTCTTTCATGCATTGTGTTCAGTTTTGCTTCTTTATGGTTGCTCGAGAGATGCCCTAATACAAGTTGTAAACACTTTGCAATTTTTTCTATCAATATATTTTACTTATAAAAAAAAATATTCTTAAACTCATAGATGACATCTAAGTATTACTTAACTTTTCTTACAATAAGATTGTCTACTACATCATGTTTAACCTCATAAGTTAGCTTATAAGATAAGGAATTGGGTACTAAGAAATAATATACACGATATTTTTAATCATCCAAATTTAACTTTTTTTAATAAAAAAAGAAAATAAATATTGAATGAGCATTTGAAATCGAGTTAGTTCAAACACCTAACAAGTATTATGTTTTTGTCATACATTTGGTTGGTTGAATCCCCACTTACATAATTTTTAGAGTCGACAGGCAGGAATCTTTGTTAAAAATGTTGGTTTCATTATGATTTAGATGAGGCATCACTTTCAATCCCATAAAATGCAAAGCTTCCAAGTCAAAGAATCCATAATCATTTGAATTACACAAAATTTTCATTGGACCTCTACGAAGCCATAGTCATCCACAACTTGAATTAACTAATGCCCTCGTGGGTTTAATTAATAATTATCAATGGGATGCGTCTGTAAAAGAACCCATTCAATTTGATATGTTCAACTAAAATGAGATAGAATTGACAGTTAAAATAAAAGAAAACAAGCCCTTGAGAGTTTTTTTTTTAAAAGTAAATTTTAGTCAGATTTATTATAATTTGAGTTGTTTTCAAGATGATTTTATGTGGTTTAGTTTTAATATTTAAAGTCTATATGATTTATATTTTCTTAAGACAAGCCCCTTCTACTTAACAATAAACAGGATTAGAAGTTTCTTTCATTGAGTTCAAACAATTAAACCTAGTCTTTGGAATCTCATAGTGGATAAATTTTTTGGGACCTCTTCTCTTCTCATTTGGGTCATTTTGGTAGAGATATTTTTTATATTCCCTCTGGTTTACTTTTTATTTTTGTCACGCTCTATAGGAAGCTTTCATGTAAAATTTTAAGAGAAGAGAACAAGACTTATTCCAACTAGTAAAAAAATAGCAAACAAGCTATTGGGAGATTCTGAAATTATAAGGACTTGGTTTAGTCTCTTGAACTCAGTGTGAGAACCTAACAATCTTCCAGAAACCATCTTCTTCATTGTTCATATAAACAGGTAGCAAAGAAATTGTTTCAACCATTTGAACTCACAAGTTTGACCTTTCAATCACAAAAAAACAATCTCATTGTTGCTATCAAAATTTCCTAATTTTTCAGTATTTGTACATCACTAAACCTTTTTGAATGCCACCAAAAGTTTCTTAAATGAAACACTTGGCAATTGACTTTCAGTAATGCAAATAAGTGGAATGTTTGACATGCAAGCTGTTCAAACTTATCTATGTCAATCCCTCTTAATGTACGATATCAGTACCTTCCATTACTTTATATCTTGGAGTAATTCAAAATACCAAATGGGAGAGGAAAATAACCACTAGTCTAATAATAACCCTATCTTTTCTATAAAAAAAAAAAAAAACAATAAAACACCCAAAGAAACAACGCAATATAGCACAGCATTGAGCTGTTTAGTTGATTATTTATTGCCCAAATGCCAGTCAGTCGGTCACTCCCAATTGTCACAGCACAGAAGCTCTCTTATTATTACACATCTAATGATTTCTATTGCAAGTTAATATTCTCCTAAAAATTAGTAAAAATAATAATAATACATGAAAAGATGATGCTATATAAACAAAATTATGTACCGAGTTATCATATAGATGATATGACTGGTCAATATTCATGAACTAAGAAGAAAAGGAAAACCCCTAAACAGAAATTATAATTGTAAAATGACACAACTATATCGTTCTTATAATATTTTATATAAAATTTAAAAAACAACAACATATCCAGTCTTTATCCCACTATGTGGGGTTGACTATATGAATTCTAGACTTTCATGTATTTATGTATTTTGTCATATCTTTATTTAGGTTTATATATTTCATATCAAAATTTAATGTTTCTTTTAAAGTTTTTTTGGATCTGTCTCTATCTCTTTTTTTGATTAATTGTTCAATTTCATCAACTCTCCTCATATGAGCGTCTCTTGGTCTTCTTCTCACATGACCAAACCATCCTAGTCTAATCTCTCTCATCTTCTCATCGATTGGCACTACTCCTACCTTATTACGAATAACATCATTTCTAATTTTATCTTTTCTTGTATAGCTGCACATCCATCTTAGTATCCTCATCTCCATTACACTCGTTTTTTCCTCATGCTGGTATTTGATTGCCCAACATTCTGAGTCATATAACAAGATTAGTCTTATAGCTATCATATAGAATTTTTCTTTCAATTTTAATGGGATTTTACCATCACATAACACTCCCGATGCATTTCTCCATTTTAGCCAACCTGCCTTAATTTTATGCGTGACATCCTCGTGAATTTCTCCATCTTTTTGAATCACTGATCCTAAATATCGAAAATGGTATTTTCTTTATAAGATTTAGTCTTTCAATTTTATTATAACATCCTCTACTTTTGTATTCTTACTAAATTTACATTCCATATATTTTGTTTTCCTTCTACTTAATTTAAATTCATTAGCTTCTAAATTATTTCTCCACAACTCAAGCTTAGTGTTTACTCCCTCTTTTGTTTCATCCACCAACACTATGTCATTGCAAATATTTTTCCTGACAAATATAATAACCATCAAACTATTCCATCATGGCCCCAGTGGCAAGGCAGAAATAATAGGCCCATTTTCCTAGGACACAAGTCAAATGGTTGAGGCATAATAACTTGGGATTCGCACCAGTAGGTCATGAGTTCAACTCATTGTCTTGCGCAGTGAGACAAAATTTTCACCTATAATTTATCTCCTCTGTCGAAATCGAGGATACAAGTGACGGGAAGCCACGCAAAGGTAGTAATTCCAAGAATACTTGAAAGCACCGACTTATAATAATTATTATTATATATTTTGTTATAATCAGTCTGAATCCATATTCCTCCTACTAAATGATGGGGCCTCAACATGGCTTCCCAATCTAAGTTCCAGTCACTCCATCCCATAAATATAAAGTTGAAATTACATTAGCTGTCATTATTCATTTTACGTCTTCATGTATACATTATCTGTCATCAATTTCAAATCCCTTTTTTTTTTTTATATAAAAGGACCTTTTTCACCACCTCTTGTGATCTTAGCATATACATAAGCTAACAGATTCCTAATAGAAGACCAAAATGGTCCTTCCAGATGAATAAGGAGATTTAATGTCATAATTTATGCATGAAAGGAGAAATGCTACTGTTAGGTAAAGGCGGTTAGTGTAAATTTTCCTAAATATAATACCCAAAATAAAGGCAGACTACTCATTATCCTGTTTTCTCAAACTAAGCTAACCATCCAAGCCAATCCATCTGATTCTTTCATTACTAGACAGAATCACAGCTAAAAACAGATTTAGCATAACAATCATTTAACTGTCACAAAGTGAAACAAATAAAATAATTGGCTCAGTTGATAATGGAGCAGGGAAAGAAAGTAAATTTTGATATCTCACAGCAGCCAATGCAAATATCAACTGTAAACTGATATCAGATTCTATGTTCTCCTCCCCTTCTATAACACCATCAACGTGAAAACGAAAAACTCACGGTCAACTTAAATGCTCAATCAAGAATTTCTCCAGTTTCGAGAATTTCGGTTTCAAGTTCAAAGGATGTTTGGAAATGGAAAATAACAATAATTTAAAACCAGGGGGCGGGGGGAATAATCCACATTCAAGATGAAGATAGCTTACTTGATTTTATCTATACAATGATTTTTCGCTCAGCAAGTAAACTAAATTAGGCCACGGGCAGTGCAGACACAAAGCAATCAACTTTCATCTTTACAACACATCCAATCTTTACACAATTCCTCTTCTTACTTGATAACTGCAAAAACAGGGAACATAGCAGAACATAACATTGTGAACATACACCAAAATTAACATTCATGTAATATGATATTTTGAAAGGTAAATGACCCATGCCATCCTTGAGGTATGCAAAAATTGCAGGCAGTCTCCAATTTGAAATGTGACATTAAACATCTCTTCATTCAAAACTATAGAAAACCGTGTACAATAAATATAAACAGTTAAGAAAAATATAGAGATAGTTTCATTAATTATATAATTATTTGTAATATACAGTTAGTTTTTTTTTTTTGTGTAACTATTTCTATATGAGCAGTTACCATTTCTAATATAAATGTGTCAAATCTAAATAATAGGTAAGGAGTTTTATAGTCCAACCTTCTACATGGTATCAGAACGGTGAGACGGATAGTTCAGAGGGGTAGAGAAAGAGAAGACAAAGAGAGAGAGCGACGAAGATGGTGAAGTTCTTTCTCGAGAGAAAAACCACTGCCATCTCCTTCATCTTCGTCCGCCATCACTACAACTATAGCCAAAACCAAACAAGATAATGATCATCCTCCAAGGCTAATTTGCCGACCGAAAGGCCATCATCATGTGGTCATTCAATGATGACACTCGCAATTTCCCTCACAAGCACTACATTGTCGCTGGCCTCTCCAAATACCCTAAGAAGGTGATTTGCAAGGACTTAGCCAAGAAGACTGCCAAGAAGTCTCACGTCAAGGCATTCATCAAACTCGTCAATACCAATAAAATAAATCTATTGTCAGTAAAGACACAAGAAGTTGGAGTAAATGTCATCCTCCATAAGATGACACAAGAGATTTGGGATGCCACAAAGGAGAAGTATTCCGACCCTGAAAACACAGGAAGTCAGAGTAAATGTCATCCTCCACAAGATGGCATGATTTGGGATACCACAAAGGAAAAGTATTCCGACCCTGAAGACACATATAATCGAAGTAAATTTCACCCTCCACAAGACGGCACAAGAAGTCTAGGATGCCGCAAAGGAGACATATTCCGACACTAAAGACACAATAAAGGCGTTGTCAAGTAGACCTCTCAGTCACCCAACATGTTAGTCATCTAATTAGATATTGGCAACAACTCAACATGTTTAACATGACCTAAATAGACAGACACTTCATAAAGAGAAAAATTGAAGGTGGACAAGAATCTACTGAAAACTTAGTTTAAAGATGTGAAGATCCAAGTTGGGCTTTCTTAATATTTACAGCCCAACTTAAGGGGGCGTGTAGAAAACCATGTACAAGAAATATAAACAGTTAAGTAGTTAGGAAAAATATAGAGGCAATTTCATTAATTATACAATTATTTATAATATAAGACATTTTTTTTTTCTGTGTGTAACTGTCTCCATATGAACAATTACTATTTGTAATAGAAATATGTGTCAAATCCAAATAATAGGTAAAGAGTTTTACAGTCCAAACTTCTACAAAAACTCATATAACAAATAACTCCCTACCATTAGCACCCTGCTACTCAACTAGTAGGAACAGTTTTTGTCAAAATCTAATTTTTTTCATTTTCCAATCTATCCTTCTAGATGATTGGCGAGGCAAAATCCATGCCAGCCAATGGGATTAAGACTTGATGTTTAGGTGTTTCCAAGTCAAAATTCTTATCAACAGCCAAGCACTTCCTCTTACCAAAATTCAGCCATCTAATTCCCAATCATCACCACCCCCTCAACTGAAAAACCCTCATCATCGTTGGCCATTGTTCAAGGGCAGTTTAGACCTTAATTCTCATGTTTATTACTGTGTATTCCTCTGTGTGCATATATATATTTCTTTTTCTGAGAGTTTCCCTATGAATATTTGCATAAATATGTTGAAATAAATAAACATGGAGAAAATTGTGTCAATTATTAGTCACTGAGTGCTCTTTCACTACTAAAAACATAACAGGCATTGGTAATGAGCCAATTCTATATTTTCCACTCATCCATTTTTGCTGTATAACCCTTGTTCAATTTTGGGGAGGATTCTTGAAAGAGTATTGAGTCAAAAACAGAGAAATTCAGTTCATTAATTTGTGTGGTGTGTGTGGTGTTAGTTCTATAAATTTTATTTATATTTGTTGTCTTGATTTTCATATATTTATATAAAAAGAGATTGAAAGATGAGTTGTTTTCCAGATGATCAATGCTGAAATCACCGAGTGCTCCTCTTTTCATCTCTAGTTAAAATATCTTTTTACTTTACATGCCACACACACACTTGCATATATATAGAGAGAAAGGGGTCAAGGGGGGATATGCTGTTTTTTATTAGATGGGGGAAAAGGAGAGGAGGAGGTTGTCGTTGCCCTTGCTGTATTTCCAATTTTTTCTTTACACTTTTTTGTTGACTTGTTTATTCTTTGTTAATCTTTGGATTAAAAAAATGATTTTACAATGTTTATTGGATTAATAAAAATAGGTAAACAAATGATTTCATTTTGTTGGTAATTTAATATCATTTTATTTGTTTTCTTTATTTTTATTGACCTATTTTTTATTTTTGTTGACATTTACTTATTTTCAACCTTATGATATAGAGACAAATATTCTATAATCAAAACACGTTTTTAAAAGTAATGGCCCTTATGTGCGAAGTAGTATTTAACATTCACATCTAATTCTGTCAACTGACAAACTCTTACAGGAGAGGTAAGTGCAATTTTTTGAAAATCAAGTATCAGCACCTATATTTTGGACATAACTAAAGGATGCTGTGTAGAATTCATCATATTTTAAATGATAGATTAGTTATAAACGACTTGCCAACCAATACTGACCCGAGAACATAGTAATAATTGCTATGAGGGAACACTATAGTCCTACTTAACTTGATGACTGAAGCAGAGGTGGAAAACAACCATTGTTTTTTGCATGGAAAAAACAGTACATTAACAAAAGATAGCATGATATTCCACTACTGTATCAGATGACAATCCAATTGTTACATACATTCTAAAATGCAATTACGTCAACATAAACAGTGGAAGAGAAGGAGAAGTGGTAAATCTACTCTGATTATGTATTAACCGATAGAATGCTTAAAAAAGAAGGTTGACTTCATTTTTGATCCCCTTATATGCCAAAATGAAATTGATCAAATACAAAAAGTGTCCACACTATAACTGTCACACAATGCTAGGATAACAAGAATGGAGCCTAAAAAAGTAATCATTCTTGATCCTTTTTATGAAATGACTCTCTCGTGTAAATGAGGGGTCATGGCAAGTGATGAAGGCAAAAAACTGAATTAGCACAGACAAGAAGTAGATCAGAAGTACGACGCTCCAAGTCTGGTGAAAATTTGACACATTAAGCAAAAAATGAAACATCAGAATCGGTATCTAACCTCCTTAAAGTGCCATTTCTGCCTGTAATGCAGCAAGCTCATCTTCTTCAGCTTTGTTCTTCTTCTGAGGAGTTGGACGGGCGGGTACCCTGCCAGCTGGAACTTGCATTGGCACGATGGGAGCACTTGTGGCAGGCTGGAGAAGCTGTTCCTCCAACTCAGCTCCTTCCAGTTCTTCAAGTTCAGCTTCTAATTCGTCCTGCAACGGAGAAGTGTGAAACTACATCTTTAACAAAAGAAAGGCAGTTAATAAAAAATATATACTTCCTCAAAAGGAGTTGTAAGATGCATACTTCATCAAAGTCAGCTGCAGCACCAATAGGAGTTGATAATGCCTCCTGGATTTGTTTCATGTTCTCAGTTTGCTCATTAATCTCATCCATTGTTTTGTCCACATCATCAATATTCCTGCATTGTAAGTTTGTATCAGATATAATATAGGTGGGGAAATTTCTAATATACATAGGAAATAGGTAGATCACTATATATATATATATATATATATCTCCATCTCTGCAGAAACATAAAAAGATCTCTCACCATCATCCATATAGGGGAAATTGGACATATTGGTACAGCAAATGCTTAATCTCAAACCAGCAACTACCACATTGCTAGAATGCTATATTATGTATGCTTAACATAACAAACTTGTTACATGTGCTAAGGCCTTGCAGCAAGGAATACTGTGAATAATTAACTAATTTTAATTATTACAGAAGAACATATTTAGGCTTTAGCGATAAGATATCTCAGTTTTCCCCATGGCTAGCTATGGTAAAAGGCCTGTAAACACAACTCATTGATCCCAAAAATGAAAATATTAAGCTTGTAAGCAAAAACAGTGTTGGCCAACCATGCCATCTTTTTCCAAATTTTCCTAAATATGAACTATAACCAGTTTCATACCCCATGCTATACTTCCTATTAGATTCATATTTGTCAGTAATAAGGTCAAAACAACAACAACAACATATCCAGCCGTTATCCCACTATGTGGGGTTGGCTATATGAATTCTAGACTTTCTATGTGGATTACATCCCAACAAATAGTTTGTCTAGAATTCATATTTGGATCCGACTAGGTTTTACGCTAGCTGTTGGCTACCTAACGCAACCCTCCTCCTTTATCCGGGTTTGGGACCGACAGTGGATAATATCCCCTGGCGGAGTAATGATGAAATGAAGTTTGAACACCATCTTCACATGGAGAAATTTCATGAGATGGTGGTGAATGAAGATAATTGATATAGTTGTGTTCCATAACTTAGTTGACATGGTGAAACCAACAAGTACAATATGGAAACACAACACATGTCAGTAATAAGGTCAATGGTGACTTAATGCTGAAATGGGTAAATTACAGAAAAAAAAAAAAAAAAAAAGCCCTCCTAATAATGCACTGACCCTCCCTGTGAGGCTATCAATTGATCAGAATTTACATAGGCTTGGGTTCCATAGTTAAATAGGATCATTTACACCAACACTACCAAAACAACCCTCCCCCCCCCCCCCACCCCCCCCCCCACCCCCCCCCACCCCCCCTAAAAAAGAAAAAAAAAAGAAAGGGCTTCATATAAATCCAAGGACACTAACTACAAAAACAACGATCACAGAACCTTTAGGACACTAACTACAACAACAACGATCACAGAACCTTTAGGACACTAACTACAACAACAACGATCACAGAACCTTTAGGACACTAACTACAACAACGATCACAGAAGGTGGGGTCAGCCCAAGAATACCAACTATTGGTCCAGAAATTTTACAGGATGTTGGTGTAATTTTCCATAATTAAAAACTTGATATCTATCAAAAGGGACCTATTCTTCTATGAAATTTTTTCCTCTTGTAGTTTTATTGAAACAGTCAACAAATTTGCTTGATTTCCTATGTGAGGGTAATGTGGTGTTTGCCAAGCAATATACAAACACTTAAGGACACTTCAATTTTTAATTTTCTATTTTCTTTTTTATGATTTTGGAAATGAAAACAGGAAAAATCATTTGACTGTTTTTGTTTTCAAAATTTTTAAAAAATTTCAGAGAAAACAACAAAAAAAGGTGTTTCCACATTTTCCAGCAAGGAGAAAAGGGAAGGAAAAAGTCAAGAATCAGAATCAAAACTGGAAACAAACCAAAATTATCAAATAAAATGTAAAATTTTCATTTTGAAATGAAAATTGTAAACAGAAAACTGGAATCTCATTCAAACGTACCTAAACAATCAGAAGATGCCCTAAGACAAAACCAGCTAATAATGACATCAGTTATTAATTAGGTCCATAAATTCTTCTAAACTATTTTTTTTCCCCTTAGTTGCATGATAAAGCGTGATTGCTTCCTTCATATATTATTACCATACTTTTTTTCTTTGGAAAACTTGAATAAAGTTTTTTGCATGATTTACAAATTCAAATTGTACTTGGTATGTTACATTTCATTAAGAACATAATTGTCTTTCATCCCACCTGGGCTATTTTTGTCTGAAAAATTATCTTATACACATAACAAGGTATTTTTGTGTTATTTTACACTATTGGTGATGCACAATCTTCAGCTAGGTCATTAACGTCCTGTTACCACAAGGCAAGGTCTTGCATATTCCCAACCAAAGCAAATGGCATAAGTATCATTTTTTAAGACAAGAAGATGTATCTCTGTGTTTTCAGAAACCAATGTGGGTGCGTGTGGATTTCATACCCATAAAATTTATTTAGAGCAAAAAAATAGCTACAAAAATACCAAGCTGCAACTTACGTTGCCTTCTGCATGGCTTTCATTGCAGCAGCTCCAGTTCTTAGAGCATCGACAGTCTCTGTAGTAGCTTTTGCACCTTCGAGCAAGATCATCTGATATAACAACCAAAAAATCATTATTAATAGACAGAGTTCCTAATTACCTAAAACAAACATATTGCACGAATTGATTTGAATATAAATACTGCAACAGCACTTGATCATGAATGCGCAATTGGAAGTTGCCCAGCTGTTCAATTTGCTGTTCGTAGAGTCTCTTCCTTTTTAGACATTGTATTGCCGCTGCACAAATGGCAACAAGGTGCAAAAATTTAATAGGAAAGCAGTCAAACAGCATGGTAAGTGGATTAATGTGTATTTTAGTATTTAAATCTGGAAGAGGGAAAAAAATGGTTTGGTTTCCAGTACTCTTTTGGTTATTGATCTATTATGAACATTGCAAACATTATAAGTTCTGATGAGGAAGCATGATGTAACCATTAAGTGCAGTCTATGTGTGTTGACAAGATATAATGATTGCTCAAAAAGTCACAGGTATTAGCAACAAGAAAATTAGAGAAAATATTAAATCAGAAGCAGAAGGGTTTTCTTCCAGCAAATCCTATGTTAAAATAAAATTAAGTAACAAAAATTCAATGCTCCTAATAAGAATGCAGAGAAGTTCCACAACATCATAGAAAGAACAAGCAACATGAATCTCATACGCTAAATCCTGAAGAAAATGTCAGACTGACTCAGACAGCATCCACCTTCACGAAATAGTAATCATAATAGTGATAAAATACTTTTTACAGTTTCAATGGTACCTCTTTTGTTCTTTGCTCGGGTGAATTCCTTGGCCTTTTCAACCTCTGCAGCAGCCTTCTTCAGTAGTACTTTTTCTTTTTTCTCCAGCATTTCAAGTGTCTACGAGGAGTGCCATAGAAAATTCTAAGAAATCTACATGCAACAGAGATGATTGCAAGCATTCTATGGCATGAAAGTTAAATTTACACTTTCATGGTTCACAAGAAACATCATGTATTAAGCTTGCATTGCAAAGAGTGAACAAGTAAGGATTCACCTAAATTCACATGTATTAGTCTTTGAGAAATATTATCCAAACACCATTCACTATACTGCCAAGTGCAACAAAGTAAATTCACATTCCACATTCTTCTATTATCCAAACTTCATACCATGGTTGCTTGTATTGGGGAAACTTATTGTTGTTAAGGCTCATATTATGTTTTCATAGGACAATACTGACAGACTAAAAAGTGATATGTAGGTGCCAAAATTCAGCCAAAGGTATTTAATGAGCAAAAATATCAATACGATGTGGCATGTATAACTTGTCTTTCCTTCTTGGAATATAGGAAGCAAAAAAGAGAGAGAGAGAGAGAGAGAGAGAGAGAGATTTCTTTAATGACTATAATAGCTATGATTCTATTAAGACTCCATGAATAGTGATAGAAGGATCTATACAGCTCTTAATTTGAATCAGTAATCCCTGCAAAGATGTCAAAGACGTGCAGAGGAAATAGTTCAAGTTTTGTTGTGTGCCTAGCAAGATATGGATACTTAACAGCTTGGGTTAATAGCATTGCCTTCAGAATGTTCTTTATAAAGCCTAACACTACAAAAAACCAGCAGACAAAACAAGCTTAGTCGGACTGGAAAAAAAGTACATAATAACTGTAAAAATTAGTGAGCACTTAATGGCTTTAGATTTTTTTTCTTTTTCTTTTTCTTTTTGGATAAGTAAATCAATTGGATTCTATAGTAATCTGCAATCTTCAGATCAATTTCTCAGTTATCGATGTTATGCAGGCTATAAAAACATTTGAAAGGGCCTAGCACTCCTAAAAAAATCATCTATTTCACTCCAGATCAATTTTTCAGTTAAACTATCAAACGGTAATGCAATATAATCTGGCTTAGTATATTTATGACTCTCAACAATAGGAATTCTCCCTGCCCCTGCAAAGCCAAATAACAATGGAACCCATTCAGGATTCAGCAACGAGGTAAGATCCATACCAAAGCAACCAAAGTCATGAAATTGCCAATATGCTGTAAAAGTACATCCATATTGATACAAATAATCTGTCATTCACTACTTGAACCATCAAGCATCTATATATGATGCGGGGTGTCAGGGATGAAAATCTACCAAGCGGCTTGAAAACTACTTGAAAATAAATGCAATTATACTAGGGGAAGGGATGAATTTAAATGGCTCATGGACAAAGGAAACTCATAACTATACACATAATACACAGGAAGTTCGAGTTCCAAAAGAATCCACAGATTTTGCAGTTCTCTTGTAAGAATTATCTTGTGGCTCACATGATAATTAAGTAAATATCTCAACAGATATTATAGTGTTTATCTGATGAGATAATCAAGTTCATTATCAGATATAAGGGTGCATTTGTTAGGGGTGAAAAATAAGAGTGGAATTCATTTTCCACCCAAATTCCAATAAATTATATCAAACAGTTTTTTTTTTTTTCATGGAATTTGAATTCCATTTTAGTTCAAAAAGTAGAGATTTTCCTTGAAATCAAGGATTTGGAATTTCTTTGTGAGGTGAGAATTAAAATTCCATCCTACTTTTCACCCTCCAATCAAACACACCCTAATTTTATTAATCTAATAAGATAAATATAAGAATTTAATAAGATAATGGTTAATCCTAATTAAAAGTCACGAATGAAGAATAACATCCTAATTATACAGTACAATCTGTATAGTTAAAATCATATTAATCGTAACTATACCTCGTTTAATTTCTCCAAAGTCGCTAGCGCATTGGTTTCTTGCTTCGGCTTTCCAAAAATTCGCGTAAACATAGTTGATTGAACTCCAACGATCTGCTCAACCAGATCAAATTATGTAAAACACGTCAATCTTTCCAATAAAAACACGTTTACACATTCAAACGTCGATTGTCTAATACGCGGAAGATCAAAAACTGACCCGTGAATTGGAACGAAAATCGCGGGGGAAGAGATCGACGAGAGAATCAATTTGGACTTGGAGATTGTGATTAGGAAGGAAGCCTTAAATAAACTAAAATTTGGAGTAGAAGAAGGGGTCTCTCTCTCTCTCTCTCTTCTCTGTCTTACTCCCACTTGGAGATTGTTTGTGCAGAGATAGTGGTTAACAGTAGGTGACTTACGTTTTTGTGACAGACCAATCATAGCTGAAGTTGAGTGCAATTTTGTTCACCCCCGTTAACGGGGTGAACGTCACCCTCACACTTTCTGTGAGGGTGAAAAAAACAACAGAACGGTATCAAATATTCACGCTGTTTCGTTGTTTTTTTTACCCTCACTGAAACTGTGAGGGTGACGTTCACCCCCGTTAAAGGGGTGAACAAAATCGCACTCCGTTGAATTTAGCATTAATCAACCAACCGCAGTGCCACGACATAATATTGGCACCATCAAAGATACAAACTATTAAACTAAATTTATTTGCTTATAGCTAGGGAGAGTTCTACTACAGGCTGGACAACTTTATAGAGAGACTTAAAGAATAGGGTCAAAAAGATTAAAACACCCTTCACTGCACAGCTTAGTCCTCGCTTCTCTCCTTTCTCCCTCCCATGGCGGATATGCGCGTAGAGCCCTCGCCTTATTTCTCTCTATCTTCTTCGCGCGACTGCAGCGTCTAGCCTTACCTGGCTTGTCACCTCACTGCCAGCATCATCACCTCGCTAACCGTCGCTGCATCCAGCGACGGTCGGCTAGGCGAGGCACGACGGTCAGTGATTGTGTGGAGAAGACAGATAAGAGGAAGGCGGGAGCTCTGCAAAACAACCGTAAGAGAAGGAAGAGAGGAGAGAGGAGAGAGGAGAGAGGCGAATGTGGGCGAGGACAATTGAGTCATTTTGACCTTATTCGGTAAACCCGTCTGTAAGGGCGTCAGGCAATGCAAAATTATTCAGTTAAGGGAAATGGTACGATGTGCAAAGGGATTTGATATGTGGCTAATGCTAACGTGGCACTACCATATCTCAAATCCGAATTAACAGATTCTCCTATTTGTCCTTGTATTCATATTTTTAAGGTAATAGTATTCATATTTTTGAATTTAAATAGATTTATATTTGTAACTTAAATATTGTACAATAATTTAGTAACAAGTGATTCAATATTAAAGCAAGCAAACAAAAAATAACAAGTGTGGTATTTTAAATATTAAGTAATAAAAAATATCACATTAGTTTATGGATGACTAAAATAAAAAGTAAGAATGATGATTATATATATGTTTTATTTTTTAAAAAATATATCTAATTTTAATTTCTTAATATATGAATTAAATATATAATTTATTAAAATAATATATATAATAATTATATTAAATAAAGTATAGATAAAAAACTCTATTCTCACTACCTTATTTGAATTTAATAAGTATTGTAAATACTTGACTCTTCATGTTTCAAAGAATATTTTTTGATATCTAAACACCTCTTATTAATATAAAATTTAAATAAATTAAAAAAATACTTACTTATAACCCAAATAAAAAGTATTCATTATCTTTTTGGTTGATTTTGATATTAATCATCCATAAATCACACATTTTTTATATAATAAAAGTGTTTATTTTTCTTTATTTTTTATTAAAATAAATATTAAATGTTATTATTGACTAATTTAGAAATGTCCTGAATAATTTAAAAAAATATAAAAATTGATTAAATAAATTTTAAAATTCAAGAAATATCAAGAACAAATGAGCAAAATTAAGGCATTTGGTTAATTTATGTTAAGTAATTTTACATTGGGTAGAAAACGTCAAGTTTTGAAACTATGAGCGAATTTATGCATTTCGCGTTAAACAGAGAGGAAAAATGTAATTCCTCAAAATACCAAACCATCCTCGTTCGGTAGATCTTAGCCTTCGGATTATGAGTCCAATACAACACCCACGCCCCCACCTCCACCCCTCCACCGGCCGGTTTTCGGTTCGAATCCATCCAGTCGAACGGTGCTTCAAATATTCTCTTTGGATCTAATCAAGAATTGTACCAAAGTTGATCCACACATCTCCGATCTGTGATTCGCGCTTCTTTTCCAGATCTAACCATGGATTTCATGAAAGTCATCGATCAAACGGTCCGCGAAATGTGAGCTTCGCACTCTCCCTACAATTTGCTATTGATTTCCCGTGGCTTTGTATTTACGTGTTTTTTGGTATTGCAGAAAGAGGGAGGTGAATTTGAAGGTCTTGAAAGTTCCCGAGATCGAGCAAAAGGTAAAAGCAGAACCTAATTTGCCATTTCAATTCTCGAATCCTTTTGTACTTCCGTTTCAGAAATATGAACGAGATTATTTAGGTATGTAGAAATATACCTTATTGTTTATTCTTGGGTATGCTGCATGGGGCGTAATTTGGGTTTTGTATGAGCGTTCAATCTTTTCGAAGTCTTTGAATTTAATTGGTCCTATGTTAGATGTCACCAGGTTTATATTGCTGACCAATCGATTCCACTTATTTGAGGATGCTCATTCAATTCTGACGAATCGCCTCAATAACTGGCCACTTTTCGTTTTGAATTTATTTTTTGTTTGTATGAGAAACTTCTTTCATTTATAATTTTGAGAAAAATAATGATGTACCAGTGATATATACAGGCTGCAAATATTACAATACTCTTTGAATATTATTTATGCAGTTGTAGGGGAAATTTGGTAACAAATGAGACAAAAAGAAAGGAAGATTGTTAGAGTATCTCACAGCACACTACTCTATTCTCTCTACCCAAATAGCTTCCTAACTTACTCAAGATGAACTGATATTATAGAACACAAAAGAAGCAACACAATCACAGAAGAAAACAGCAAGAATTATCCTGGTTTGGTCTTGAATTCCAAGACCTACATCCAGACTGCTTAGGAGCCAATCAAATCCACTATCTTGAAGTCAACCAAGGACGATTACAACGAGAACTTAATCCCTCCCGCCCATATACTCTGAAAGCTGTAGGGAAAATGGGAAACCAAGCTAATAACCAGCTATTCCCAACCTCTCGCACTCAATCCCGACTCAAGACAGTAAGTTGAAACAAAACCGTCTCAATTTCTGGCACACTAAGACACTATATCACTCTGACCTATCCACGACCCCTATTTATAGGATATAGGGGTGGCGGAATACATGGGATAAAATAAAACCAACTAACTGCCTAACAGAAAACATACAGCTGGCACTTCTTCTAGAAACATACCTTCTAGAAGATCAGTTATATCTAACCATACAACAGAAAAATATGCAGTAAAACAGTAAGATACATTTTACCTAATCTAATACAAATGTTACAACAAAATCTCCACCCATTTGTTCTTCGATTAGGCTTTATCTTAGACCTTCACTTCTTGGAATCAACACTGCCCTCCTGGATCTATCTGAAGGATCTTCATGCAGTGTCTAAGCTTTGCTGAAGGGACCGGTTTTGTAAACATGTCTGCTGCATTGTCTTCTCCTGCAATCTTGGTTAGTAAAACAGTTTTATCTTCAACAATTTGCCTTATGAAATGATGCCTTACATCTATATGCTTAGTTCTTTCATGATGGGCTTGGTTTTTAGACAAATGTATTGCACTTTGACTGTCACACATCAAAGTTGCTTTGACATCTATACCTAGGAGCTCACTAACTAGACTCTTGAGCCATATAGCTTCTTTTAAGGCATCAGCTACAGCTATGTATTCAGCCTCTGTAGTGGACAAGGCTACTACATGCTGTAAACCTGATTTCCAGTTTATAGTTGAATTCCACAATTGGAAGACATAGCCGGTTGTTGATCTTCTTTTGTCTAGGTCTGTAGCATAGTCAGCATCTGAGAATCCTAGGATGCTGGCTTCATCTCCTAATTTAGCTCCACCATAGGTTAAAGCATTTCTTATAGACCCTTTAATATACCTAAACATCCATTTCACTGCCATCCAATGAGATCTCCCTGGATTTGCCATAAATCTGCTAATGACACTCATTCCGTGGGCTAGATTAGGGCGGGTGCACACCATGCTATACATAATACTGCCTATAGCACTAGCATATGGAATATGATCCATTTCCCTTCTCTCTTCCTCAAGATTAGGAGACTGATCTGAGGATAATTTGAAGTGTGCTGCAAAAGGTAGGCTAACAGTTTTAACTTCAGCCATACCAAACCTAACTAGGAGCTTTTCTAAGTAGGATTTCTGAGAAAGGTATATCTTCCTATGAGGCTTATCTCTTGTAATTTTCATTCCTAGAATTTTTCTAGCCTCACCCAGCTCTTTCATTTCAAATTCAGCTCTCAATTTTTCTTTGAGGAGCTGGATTTCTTGAGAAGAATGACTTGCTATAAGCATGTCATCTACATAGAGCAATAAGTATATGGAAATACTAGCAGATAGGTGTTTGAAGTAGATGCAACAATCATAGGAACTCCTAAAATACCCTTGGCCTAACATAACCGAGTCAAATTTTCGGTACCATTGCCTTGGGGACTGCTTAAGTCCATATAAGGATTTTTTAAGCAAGCATACTTTCTCCACCTCTCCCTTAGCTTCAAAACCTTTCGGTTGGCTCATAAAAACCCTTTCTTCTAGGTCCCCATGGAGGAAGGCTGTGGTGACATCCATTTGCTCAAGATACAAGTTCATTTGAGCAGTGATAGCAAGGAGTATTCTTATAGAAGTATGCCTCACAACTGGGGAGAATACTTCATTAAAATCAACTCCTTGAACTTGAGTGAACCCCCTAGACACTAGCCTAGCCTTAAACCTAGGTTTGGATTGATCTCCTGATCCTTCTTTAATTTTATATAGCCATTTACAACCTATCACTCGCTGCCCTTTTGGTTTTTCAACCAATTTCCAGGTGTGGTTCTTATTTAAAGATGCAATTTCGGATCTCATGGCTTCCTGCTATTTTTCTGCATCTTTAGAAGCCATTGCTTCTTCATAGGTAAGGGGTTCTTCTGCTATGGTTTCAGCTGCACTGTTAAAGGCATAGGCTACCAGATCTGAAAAACCATACCTTTGGGGTGGCCCACGGGATCTAGGTTGCCTATCTCGAGCCACATTGTATTTGTCAGGGTTTGCAGTATCTCTAAGGCTTGAATCTACTTCACTGTCACATTCTTCTTCTTCTATTTGAGGGGATCCTTGGTCTAGATCTTGGTTATCTAAAGGTTCATGATCAATCTGCTCATAATCTGAGTTTTCCTTAACCGGATTTGGGATTTCACTTGGGATCTCCACCTGAACTGATCTGTCAGGTTCTATCTGATTTTGTTGAGGTTCATTGCTTCATATTTTTATGGTAGACTCTTCATCAAAGGTTACATCTCTTGTAACTATGGTTCTAGGGCCATCTAATTCTAGATTCCATAGTTTGTAGCCTTTGACACCTGATGGGTAACCAATAAAAATGCATTTCTTAGCCCTAGGTTCTAGCTTACCTTGCTTTACATGTGCATATGCTAGACACCCGAATACTCTAAGATGGGCTAAGCTAGGTTTATGGCCGGTCCACTTTTCATAGGGAGTTTGAAGGCTGATTGCTTTTGAGGGTGTCCTATTAAGAACATGGGCAGCAACAGCTACTGCTTCTCCCCAAAAGGACTTGGGTAATTGGGCATGGAATAGCATACATCTTACCCTTTCCAAAAGGGTTCTATTCATTCTCTCGGCAACCCCATTTTGCTTGGGATTTTCGGGAGCTGTAAGATGCCTAATTATACCACCTTCCTTGCACATTTGATCAAACTCCTTATTGCAAAATTCTAATCCATTATCGATTCTAATAACCTTAACTGATCTACCCTTCTGATTTTCTACCATATTTTTCCATGATTTAAAAGTTTCAAAAGTGTTATCTTTTGATTTTAGGATATACACCCACAACATCCTTGAAAAATCATCTATTATAGATAGGAAATATTTAGAACCTCCATTGGATTCAGTTTGGGCTGGACCCCATAAATCAGAATGTATGTAATCTAAGGGGGTTTTTGAAGAGTGGATTGCAGTTTTGTTGAATTTTACTTTTGCTGATTTACCTAGAATGCAGGATTCACATTTAGATAGTTCTAGAGACTGTCCAATGTCTAATATACCTTGGCTAGCAAGTTCCTTGAGCCCTTGCTCACTTATATGTGACATTCTTAAATGCCACAAACTTGCTTTGGATCTAGAGTTTTTGCTGGCTGCTGAAACTTCACCACATAAAGTGGTGGCCTACAATAGATAAATCCCATTCTTTAAAACTGCCTTCATGCATATTAACGATCCCTTAGAAATCTGAAAAGATCCTCCATCTCCTTTAAACTTATAACCATTTCTATCTTGTTCTCCAAGAGAAACTAAGTTTCTCTTTAAATCTGGGATGTTTTTGACTGAGGTGAGAGTTTTTGAGGAGCCATCATGAAGTTTTAATCTAATGTCTCCCACTCCTTGAACCTTACATTCATGGTCATTGCCGAGCAAGACCTTTCCACCATTAACTTCTCTGAAATTTTGCAACCACAGTCTTCTTGGAGTCATGTGGAAAGAACAGCCAGAATCTAACACCCATTCTTGGCTGTCTGCAAGTTCACTAACTATTAAAGCTTCGGAACTGTCATAACCTGAGTCACAACAGTTTGCTCCACCATCTCCTAATTTTCCCTTGTCAACTAAGTCTTTCTTTCTCTTTGGGCATAGCCGTTTGATGTGTCCTTCTTCCTGGTAGTAATAACACTTTATCGGGCCTTTCCCATTTCTAGACTTAGACCTAGATTTACCCCTCTTCTTGTTTTCCCTTTTAGAGCCTCTGGACCTTACTGATAATGCATCTCCTGAAGTGGTTTTCTCATTCATTTTGAACCTAAGTTCTTTTGAATTTAAGGCACCTATAACATCTTCTAATGAAAGTTTATCTCTACCATGTTGAAGAATGTCTACAAAATTTTCGTAGGATTTTGGCAGGGAATATAGAAGAACTAGGGCTTTGTCTTCCTCTTCATACTTAACTCCTATATTTTCTAAGTCTAGGCACAGTTTGTTAAAGTCATCTATGTGGTCAAGCAATTTATTTGATTCTTGCATTTTGAAATTAAAAAACCTGGCCTTTAAGAAAAGGCGACTGGATAGCGATCTTTGGAGGTATAAGTCTTCAAGCTTTTTCCAAATTTCCGCGGCTGTCTTCCATTTAGAGACTTCCCTGAGGACTTTATCGCCTAGACTTAGGATCAGAACATTGTAGGCCATTTTGTTGATCTCTTTCTTGGCTGTTTCTTGTTCCTCCGTCAGCACTGGAACTTCTTTTCCAGTGGATGCATCTGTAGCTTTTACTTCTTGCTCCAGGGCTCCTTCGAGTCCTTGACTGCAGAGGAGCGCCTCCATCTTTATCCTCCATAGGCTGAAATCATTTGATTCATCGAATTTTTCGATGTCAAATCTGGAGGTTGAGGGAGCCATATCAGATTCTTGAAGGAAGCGAAATTCCTTGAGTTTCTTAAGAATCTTGATTGCCGAAGAACATTTCTTGGCTCTGATACCAAGTTGTTAGAGTATCTCACAGCACATTACTCTATTCTCTCGACCCAAATAGCTTCCTAACTTACTCAAGATGAACTGATATTATAGAACACAAAAGAAGCAACACAATCACAGAAGAAAACAACAAGAATTATCTTGGTTCGGTTTTGAATTCCAAGACCTACATCCAGACTGCTTAGGAGCCAATCAAATCCACTATCTTGAAGTCAACCAAGGACGATTACAACAACAACATATCCAGCCGCTATCCCACTATGTGGGGTTGGCTACATGAATTCTAGACTTCTATGTGGGTTACATCCCAACCAAGGACGATTACAACGAGAACTTAATCCCTCCCGCCCATATACTCTGAAAGCTGTAGGGAAAATGGGAAACCAAGCTAATAACTAGCTATTCCCAACCTCTCGCACTCAATCCCGACTCAAGACAGAAAGTTGAAACAAAACCGTCTCAATTTCTGGCACACTAAGACACTATATCACTTTGACCTATCCACGACCCCTATTTATAGGATATAGGGGTGGCGGAATACATGGGATAAAATAAAACCAACTAACCGCCTAACAGAAAACATACAGCTGGCACTTCTTCTAGAAACATACCTTCTAGAAGATCAGTTATATCTAACCATACAACAGAAAAATATGCAGTAAAACAGTAAGATACCTTTTACCTAATCTAATACAAATGTTACAACAAAGATGAATGAATTCTTTTGCATTTAAACAAAAGGGAATTGAATGATAGCTCTTTTTTATGACGTTCCAGTAAGCAGGATATATGGCTTTCAACTTGGGCTGTCTCATATATATATATATATATATATTGTATAAAAGCGTGTATTGCAGCAAGATTAAAAGGAGTGGCTTTGGTGGAGTGTTAAGAGAAAATGTTGAGCTAATCTGGCATCATGGAACTGTAGCATTGATTGCATAGGTTTATTCCTTTTCTCACGACTTCAACTTATTTGTAGGCTGCACAAGTTGGATATCAGCAGTCAACTCTTTTATTCATGTCTTGTCTACATGGGGTGATCATGTTTGATGGCACCCTCTTTCACAAACACCTGATTTTCCAGAGTCTGATACTGTATCTGTCTAAATGTTAAACCCTGTATATTTTACAGCAGATGTCTTTTTGGATTGTTAACATGTAACTACTAGTTGCAAATAAGGACACGGTTGGATAGAACATTCTTATTTGCGCTCCTATATATTTTCAGAGTCACAATCCTATAATTTCTAGCCTTTCTTGGATATCCTGTACAAGAAAGTATGTAGTCAGAATAGTTGCGATGGAAAATTACATGAAGTTTCAAACTATTGAGAACCAATAATTCATGCAAAGAATGCATATTGGTAGAACAACAAAGCTTCTTCAAACAGCTGCAGTCTTATAGAATAGAGGCGTATTGTTACATTTTCTGCCATATTTGCATTTATGTTTCACAAGATTTCCTTGAATGACATTGAACTTCTACAAGGTTCTTGACTTTTTGGTTAGTTAACACCTCCTCCTTCAGTAAATGATATTGTACTCCTTAAGGTTCTTGGTTAGTTCACATATTCTCCTTTGATAATTGTACAGCCTGAAGTTTTCTTAAACACATTTCTTTAATTATTTCTCCCTTGACCATTAATGATATATGGAAAAACCTATTATGTTAGAAATACAGATGCTGATGTGAAGCAGAGTATATTTTTCCTTTTCTGATTTACAGCTACAGTCTGTACTTTCCATACAACATCTGAAGTACTGAAATGGAACTACTAGAAATGGATTTATGTTTCACACATATCAGTTACTGCCCCCACCCTCCAGTGCTACCGCCATGAAAAAGAAGGAAAATTCATGTCAACTTTTAGTATTCTGATGTAAATTGTGTCTTAGCCACTCAAATAAATTCTGCCTCCTCCACAAATTCATTTTATGGGTGAATCACTATAAGTGTGTGTTCATGTTGAAGTGTTTTCAGTTTCTAGGATTAGTCTATGGGGTAAAATTATGAAGTTTTGTATTGCGGATTGCAACTGTTATGTGGTAAAAGACTTCAATTTTTTTTTTTTTCAATATTGCCACTTTAATGACTTACCTCCATTGCTACAGGTGCTGGATGCAACAGACGATGAACCTTGGGGTCCTCATGGTTCTGCTTTGGCAGAGATAGCACAGGCCACCAAAAAATTGTAATTTCAATTTTTTTGTTATTTTCATTTTCTTGAAATTATTAGTATGATATTTCTCACATAACTGAACTGTTGAGAGACCTTCCAGCTCTGAATCTCAGATGGTGATGAATGTTCTGTGGACAAGATTAAGTGAAACTGGACGGAACTGGCGCTATGTCTACAAGGTGGTACTTTTGCTATTTCATGTAATTTATCCTTTATGGTGTGATAATTTAAAAATGAGCTTCTGCATTTCTAATTTTCTTGGCCTGTATAGTTTCTGGATTCTTGTTCTGAAATCATTTCTATACCAGGCATTGGCTGTTATAGAGTATTTGGTGGCTAATGGATCTGAACGTGCAGTTGATGACATAATAGAACACACATATCAAATTTCAGTATGTGCTCTTTCTTCTCCCAGTGTATTTCTAATCCTGTTCACTATGCTGATTGAAGGATATTAGAATTTCATCATATGTTCTACTTACTGTTCTTTTTTTCCTGCAAATTTGTGAAGTCACTGGCAGGTTTTGAGTATGTTGAGCCAAGTGGGAAGGACTTGGGGATCAATGTCAGAAAGAAGGCTGAAAGTATTGCGGCTCTACTGAATGATAAAGATAAGATACAAGAAGCTAGAAACAAAGCTGCTGCGAACCGTGATAAGTAAGCATGCATTATGACCTCAAACTATGCATTTACTTGATTGTCCCTGAATATTGGCAATTCTGTTTCATGTCACTGCTTTTAGGTATTTTGGACTTTCATCTACTGGAGTAACATATAAGTCAGGTTCAGCGTCATTTACTAGTAGCAGCAGTAGCTTTCAGAGTAGCGATCGCTATGGAGGTTTTAGTGGTAGAAAAGACAGTGACGCGTATAAAGATAATTACCAGGACAGGGATCAATTTAGTGAAGAAAAATTTGGCCAGAGTTCTTATACCAAGTCACATAGAGGGACTACCAGTGACAAGCAAGGCAACACCTCGAAGTTGGGATCCATACACTATGGCAGGTTTGTATATCAATAAATTTGCTTCTGTTAGTTTGCAAAGAGATTGCAGATTTTCTTGTGAAATCTATCATGCTTGTAGCATGAGTATAGAAGGTTGTGTTAAAATTCCAACCTATTTTGGTGGTTGGGCACAAGATGCTGCAGTCTCCACCCTAATTAGGAAACAACACCATGTATTTCATAAAACATCGGAAAATAAAATTTTGTAGATACTAAAAAACTGAATTGCTTATGCTAGTTAGGAGAAAGATATCTAAAGTCCTCTTGTGGCTGCATGCTTCATATTGAGGGATCGGCTGTATGTTCCACTGTTCCTTTGTTATAAAAGAGAATTATGTCTGTTATCTTTTGTTTTGTAGTCAAATTCTTATTTGTCCTTTTAATTATAGCATGACTACTAACGAATAATATTGTCCTACTATTTTGATTGGGACAGTGGGATAAAGGCTGGATATGTTGTTGTTGTTGTATTTTGATTGGGACAAGTGAAGTGATATTCACCGGGTAAATCACACCAAAGGTCATAAAACTTTGGTGTCTTTTTCAGTTTGGTCACTAAACTTTAATTCCTTGCAAAGTGATCACAAAACTTTAAAATGTTTTGTAATGTAGTCACTAAAGTGATTTTTTTATGGTTCTTAGTCAAAATTGCTGACATGGCGATGATGTGATGCTGACATGGCGATGATGTGGCCATTGCCACGTCAGCAATTTTGACCAGAAATTGTTCAAAAATCACTTTAGTGATCATATTGCAAAATATTTTAAAATTTTGTGATCACTTTGCAAGGAATTGAAGTTTAGTGATCAAATTGAAAAGGAGGCCAAAATTTTGTGACCTTTAGTGTGATTTACCCGATATTCACCAATTTGGCAGAGGGAGAAAATTTACAGAAGTTGCTTCAATAGGTGTCACATTCAACATATTACCCTTGGATTATAGGACTTGGTAGTTGTGTGAGGATGGAACTCTGTGATTGAGGAATACAGAGATAATCTTATTATTTGATATTACCTGATCAGATTAGTCAAGCCTATAAGTAATGAAATCAGTGTTTTATTGAAGGTTACTTATTGGCAGAAGCAGATATGCCTCCTCTACAAGTTCATTCTTGTTAATAATCTTGATAATTTTTGTTCTCCAGCAAGGGTCAAGGTACTTCAGCATTTGGTGCATCAAGGCCCATAACAGCACCTGGCGACTCGAAGCATGATTCAGTTCCTGAACAAAGCTCAAGTTTACCATCAAATGGTTACGAGGATGACTTTGATGATTTTGATCCCCGGGGAACTTCCACTACCAGTAAGTATTTTTAAATAGTACCCGTTGATTTATTTCTCTTTATCTAACTCATAGATGAAAAAAGAAAGAAGCCTTGTGCTGGATGCATTTCAATTGTTGTACAATATTTCCTTAGTGTATGTTTCACCTATAATCAGGGTGTTGTTTCATGATCTTGTTGGTAAAACATGGAACCACATTCATCAGACTTGAGAAAGGTCCTGCTGACATATTGACTGAAAATTTTGAATTTATCAATGAAGATTCTACTCTTGAATTCAAAAATTACTCTTTTTTCTCATTTGGAAGGCTGGAGATTTGGTAAAAAACAAAGTGGGAGGCACTACTATATTATATATATTGGTGTACTTTAACACATTTTTTACAGGGCTCCCCATGTGGTTGAAATCAATGCAAAGTTTATATCTGATGGTTTTGTTGTTATTTTACTTCATCTGCTCAGCTTTAATTCTATGAAAATCAACTTGTATGGAGGTTTACATTGATAATGGAACCTACTTGTTGCCTGACAAAATAGAAGCTTCTAATTGATTCTCTCATCAAAGCTCACTTCCACCTGAGTTTTATGCTTATGGCACTTTTGCTTATTCATAACTAAGAAACAAGGACATCTATAAGAAAATTTACATGTCTATGCTGGAAACTGACACGTGGCATTTCTTAAAATGTGCCCAGACACATCTCCATTTGTCATTTTTGTCTTTTTGAAGTTTTCTATGACACACTTTATAGGTATCTGCCCATTGCTTCAATACACGTGTCATGACCCCAAGGACATTAGTTGTAATTGTTTCCTTTTTGTACTTCCCTTAGTTTGTAGTTACTTGAGTTGGTTAGTGTGTTAGTTAATTAGTTGGTTAATAATTAAATGGTTGTAAACAACCTATAAATAGGTTGTAGGTTAGAGAAGAAGGGCTATCGATGAATTGAATGAAAATTATATTTTTCTCTCTTTTCTCTCTCTCTTTGTCCCAACCATTCCCTTATCTTCTCAATTTCCCCCTCTTTATGTTATGCTTCCTTCCTCTATTCTATCCTTTCTTCTGAAAGTTCTTCCAAAATCCCATTCTAAACCCTAGTAAATCCTAGGGTCGTGACAAGTGATATCAGAGCTGATGATTCTCGGCTGTGAGTTCAAGAAGTTTCAATAGTTGTTTTGATCCGATTTTGAAGGAATCAAAGTCAGATTCTGAGCAGAGCAATTCAGTCATTGGAAACAAATTCTAATAGTGATTCTCGACTTGATAGGCGATCGTTTTCGATCCAATTATAAAGGAATCAAAGACCAATCCTAACGTAAAGAGAGCAAAACCAGTTCTCGACTTGAAATTGAAGGTGTATAGAGCCGATTAAGTCCGATTCCCATTGGAATTCTTAAAAGCCGATCAATAAGCTATTTCCGAGGCAAATTTGCAAGGATTTGAATTGAGAAGATGGATACAGGAATTGCAAATACTTGGGATAGTATTGACAAGAAATTGAAAGGTCTATCAAGTAAGTTTGATGAATGTTTGATTAAGTCTACCAAGAAGAATTAGGTTGGAGACAAGAGTTATAACGAGGAGTTCAACAAACTAAAACAGGAGACTCGGTTATGGAGTATTTGGTCAAGTTTGAGAAACTAAAAGCACGGCACTCCATTCCCATCCAACCTTGAATGAGTCTTATTTTGTATCGAGTTTCATTAATGGTCTTGACGTTACACTGAGGATTATGGTGAAAATGTTCTTTCTTGCGACGATACAAGAAGCAGTCGAGAGGGCTAGGATGCAAGAGTGGGCGCTAGAAGCCATTTACAGAAAGTATGGGTTGCCACCTAAAAGTTATCTTAAGAGTAGTCGACAGAATGGAGGTAATTCTATGGCTATTCCCAAGTTGCAGCAAGAAGTTGATGGATTTTCCATAATTGATCAGGAAATCCGAGAAGTAAAAGATAATATGATTGAGGAGATCTCTATGGAAGATGAGGAAGTAAAAGATGCTATGAAATCGAGAATGGATATGATCACAACAACTGTGGATTTTGAAGACTTCAAGTATGTTTCTCTTAAGGAAATAGGTACTCCTCCAATACTTGATAATACGAAGCTAATTTTTGAGGATCTACAGAATAGAGCCGAAGAGGAGGAAAAGGCAGTTCAAAAATGTCAATGTGTGGCAAAAGATTTTGTTGAATTTTTAGGCACTACCATGGAAATCACAGCGGATGCTATTGTTGGATATTTCTTAGCCGCTGAAGATGCAGAAGAGTTGGTGTTGATTTTAGCAGCCTCTTTCATTCATTAGATAAAGCCAAGAAGGAGAAAGAAAAAATAGGCCAAAGCAAGTAAGAGAAAAAAATAAGAAAAGGCGAAGAAGAAATCAGATTGTGAATGTTGGAATTAGATGAAGAACAGGGTCAGCAGCTGCAAGTTCTTGGGGACAAGAACTCTTTCAAGGAGAGAGGAAATGTCATGACCCCAAGGGCATTAGTTATAATTGTTTCCTGTTTGTATTTCCCTTAGTTTGTAGTTACTTGAGTTGGTTAGTGTGTTAGTTAATTAGTTGGTTACTTGAGATGGTTAGTGTGTTAGTTAGTTAGCTAGTTACTTGAGTTGGTTAGTGTGTTAGTTAATTAGTTGGTTAATAATTGAATGGTTGTAAACAGCCTATAAATAGGCTGTAGGTTAGAGAAGAAGGGCTATCGATGAATTGAATGAACATTCTGTTTTTCCCTCTCTCTTTGTCCCAACCATGCCTTTCTCTTCTCAATTTCCCCCTCTTTCTGTTGTGTTTCCTTCCTCTATTCTGTCCTTTCTTCTTTAATTTCCCCATTCTAAACCCTAGTAAATCCTAGGGTTGTGACAACATGAAATATATTGTGAACTTGAATAAAATAACTTTATACGCAAAGATGAAATAAGGGCAGTGTAAATTTGTCAATATTAACTCCCCCCCCCCCCCCTTCTCTCTCTCTCTCTCTCCTTGCGTTATCCCAAAAACAAATTGAACAATTTCAGACTTGGATTTCTGATTGAAAAGAACTCAAATACACAGAAACTATTCTATCTCTTCTAGGATACAAGGCTACTTTAAATACAACTATACTTCTTATCTCTTAGCTAAAGATTAGGGTATTTAAAATTAAAATACAATAACAGATTTGGAGTAATTCAAACTCCTATATTTTCGGATATATCTTCTGCTCTATCTTCTTATCTTCGCTGCATCTTTGAATTCCTTTCCCTTTATCCGGCTTTATCTATTTTATTCTAGGATTATCTCCAACACAAATAACTCCTGATTGAAACTTTCCAATTTTAGGATTTTCTAGAGGTCAAGAAGTTGATTCCGAGATGAATATTAGGACTTTATTCTCATCTTGTTGGCAGCATGTAACACATGGAAAATGATTTGTCGCCTAGATTTGTGTAATTAAATAAGTATTTATTTTCAAAAATAAAGAAATTAAATTATCATTTTGTGTATAGAAATATATTCTTTTGTTGTGTGAATTCCATGTTTTGTCTTGATTATTTTGGAAATGATCATGTTGGCATGTTCATGTAGTCTCCTATTTGTTTTTCTTGTACATCTCTCTCCCGCTCAGTCCACAAGTAATTTAATGATACTTGAGAATGAATTCCTTAGGGTTAAAATATGGACTTATGTGAAATGGAACACATTGATTATCCTTTTGTCTCATTATAACTATGGAAATACCATCTTACATGAAGCTCAATTAAAATTAGTAGTTATTTTCAAATTACTCAATTGGAAGAGAGAAATTTCTCTTGAATTGAAGTTGCTTCTCCAGAGGAGAATCCTTTTTGTGTCTCGACTTTGGATGATTATTGGTCATTAAAAAGTAAAGCTAGATGTTTCTACTAGCCAAATTCTTGAATCTGTGAATTCTGTTTGCATAATTTCAAACTTGAAAGTACAAACTTCTATACATTAAAGCTGCTGTCTTGGCTAAGTGCAAACTTGTGGCCAATAACAATCAAAATGCTTGTGATCAAATCTGATTGCTAGAGTTTGGACTACTCTTCTGTGACACAAAACACTTTTATCCCTTCTGTTTAACAGAACCTGCAGCTGGGAATCCTACTGAAGTGGATCTGTTTGGAGAAAGTTTGGTTGGTGATCTCATGGATGCCCCATCCGCTCCCAAAGAAATATCTGCCGTAAATATGAATTCATCAGAGGCTGATCTATTTGCTGATGCAGCTTTTGTATCAGCGCCAGCCAATGTAGAAGCAGGGGGAACTTCTGAGGCCAAGGTAAGAATCTTCTGGGGGGGGGGGGTTGTCTTGATTCACTGGAAATGTGGCCCCTACAGAGTTCCTTCCTAGGAACCATGTTAGAAAAAAAATATCTTTTTCATTAATTTCAATTGCTTAAATAACCTGAAAACTTTTCCAGTTATATGATAACGTTTGCTGCATTTGTTGGATTAGTCATTCTCCATATTACTTGATCTCAAAAGTAACGCATAATCAAGATTAACAAAAACATTTACTCCCTTTCTTTTTTTGAGACCATGCTTTCACTTCCATTCTTTATCTTCCTGCTGACAATATTTCTTAACTCAACTCAACCTTATGGTTTAGAGCACTACCTAGCAAGAGTCTTTGAGAAAAGAATGAACACGCCCTGATTTTATTATACATTTCTGTTATCTGAAACTAACTGGCTAACTAACCACAGTTTTTACTCAAGCCCTAAGGGTTGAAATTGTCTCAACTGTCAAACCCTAAAATCCCAAATAGCAGATAACCTGCAGAGCAGCTGGGTACACACACACACACCTTGGGTGTCCTATCTATTAAGGCCACATAAACCCTAGTCCCAGCTGCCCGTACTGAGAACCCTTTGATACTGGAACGAACACCTAAATGGTCCTTGCCTCAGGTATATTGGTGACTTGCCGAAGTTGAGTTTCAAGTATGGAATTGGATGGACTGCAGTAGCCCATTACTGGCTGTTTGCAGTCCCTAACTTTTAGGCCCTGACCTTTTTTGTTGTTTTCTAAAAGCTGCAAAGCCTCAGTTCATCTGAGCAACATATGTTGGCATCAATATCTTTGTTTAGAAGCTGCAAAGCCTCAGGCCCTGACCAATTCACTTGAGCCTCAACAAGGAACAAATCCCTGACCAGTTCACTAGACCTTAAGAAAGCCCTTAATTTCTGCCTATTCAGTTGACAGCCTAAGAAACCTGAGCTGTCCATGTTGGTGAATTCTCTACTCATCATCCACTAAGTCCTAATTTAGGTCTCTAATGCCCTTATTCTCCTTGATTATTCTGAGCTCAACCTCAGAGAATTAAGAGAATTGGCTGACTCTCCCCCAATTTCATTTTTGTTGACATTTCATTCTCAGGTTGATTGCTGTGTGCAAAACAGCCACCTGATCCCATTCTAATCCATTTTAATTATGTAATTACAAGCTTAACCGGAAACCTATGCTCTGATAAAGACATTTAAACAGATTCTCCAAATAAAAACCTCAACTCAAGCAAGGTTACAGGCTATTGACCTCAACAGCACCCCTCAGTCAGCTGTTGCAGCCTTTTGCTGCACAGCTTCCTGCTGTCTGAGCACTTCAGCTCAGGAGCAGACTGAATCTTTATGCCTACACTCTAGCCTAGGTTTTAAACCTTGAGCATAGGTTCTTAAGAAAAAATCTCAATCCTTAAACCCAGTAATACCACAGCTGCTATCTCATTGCTTATGCTACAGATAGCCTGGCATGTAGCCTGACTGGAGCCCCTCTCATAAGTTCTATGACCTCTAACCAGCTAGATTTTTGTCTGTGTCCTGCATACTACCTAGCATGATATGTCAATTCAGCAAGCAAACCCCCTTTTCCCAATCAATCTTTTATGCACAACATGGTGCAGCAACCAACATGCAGGTCATACCCTACAGCATGCACAATACGTCAATGCATTCAAGGGTATTACAGGGTGTTTTCCGAAACTAGGCTCCAAAATTGGAAAAAAACTGCTCTTTCTTTTCCATCTGCAGATTTTACTGCTCTGGGAGAGAGTAATAGAGCAAAGGCTCAGAAAAGAAACAAATGTCTCGGAAAATCAGTTTGGTTTCATGCCTGATAGGTCAACAATGGAAGTTATATACCTATTGAGGCGCCTAATGGAAAGGTATCGGGATCGGCAGAAGGACCTGCATATGGTGTTTATAGATCTAGAAAAGGCCTATGATAGGGTCCCTAGAGAAGTATTATGGAGGGTTTTAGAGAAGAAAGTAGTTCGAATAACCTATATACAAGCCCTTAAGGACATGTATCACGGTGCAGAGACAAACATGCGGAGGGGATATTGAACCGTTTCAAATTACAATGGAATTGCATCAAGATTCTACACTAAGTTCATACTTATTTGCTTTAGTAATGGATGAACTCACTAAACACATTCAGACAGAGATGCCATGGTGTATGCTATTTGCAGATAACATAGTGTTGGTGGATGAAACAAAAGAGGGAGTGAACACTGAGCTTGAGTTGTGGAGAAACAATTTAGAATCCAAGGGATTTAAATTAAGTAGAAGGAAAACAGAATATATGGAATGTAAATTTAGTAAGAATGCAAGAGTGGAAGATGTTATAATAAAATTGGAAGACTAAATCTTACAAAGAAAAGACCATTTTCGATATTTGGGATCAGTGATTCAAAAGATGGAGAAATTCACAAGGATGTCACGCATAGAATTAAGGCAAGTTAGCTAAAATGGAGAAATGCATCGAGGGTGCTACGTGATAGTAAAATCTCATTAAAATTGAAAGGAAAATTCTATAGGACAGCTATAAGACCAGTCTTGTTGTATAGCTCAGAATGTTGGGCAATCAAATACTAGCATGAGTAAAAGATGAGCGTAGCGGAGATGAGGATGCTAAGATGGATGTGCAGCCATACAAGAAAAGATAAAATTAGAAATGAGATTATTCGTAATAAGATAGGAGTAGTGTTAATCGATGAGAATATGAGAGAGACTAGACTAAGATGGTTTGGTCATGTGAGAAAGAGACCAAGAGATGCTCCTGTGAGGAGAGTTGATGAAATTGAACAATTAATCAAAAAAAGAGGTAGAGGCAGATCCAAGAAGACTTTGAGAGAGACATTAAAGTTTGATATGAAGTGTATGGGTTTAAATGAAGATATGACAAAATACATAAATATATGGAAGTCTAGAATTCATGTAGCCGACCCCCACATAGTGGGATAAAGGCTGGATATGTTGTTTAAAATTTGTTATTATTATTTTATCCGTTGCAGCTAGATGTCACAACCCTAGGGTTAGTAAAGGTTGTGATAGGAATTGGGAGAAGAAATCAGATTGAAGGAGGGAGAGATATTAAGAGGAAGAGAGGGAGGAATAGAAGAACAGAAGAATAAGGGAGAAGAACGAGAGAGAAGGAGTGGAATATTAGAGAGAAAATAGTGTTCAATTCATTAATTTTTTGATGACAAAACAAACCATTACAACACCCTTTTATAGGCATATTTGCCTTCTAACAGCCTAGCACATGCTCCCATGTGCTTCTAACCTCTCTCTAAAATATCCCTAACAAACTATTCTATTCTATTACAATAATATCCTTTTATTGGTCATAGGGTCATGGCAATTTTCCCCTCTTTAAGAGAGTTCTTGTCCCCAAGAACTTGCCGCGAGTAGCCGTTGCTCTTCATCCAATTCCAACCTTCTCTATGCGGATCATCCTCCTTTCTTTCTTTTTACCTTTAGGTCTCTTCATCTTCATTCTTAGGTTTCCAAGATTAATTCCAAGTATGAATTGGCCCAGAATTTCAATAGAGAAAACTTCATAACCATCCAAAACAAGTAAGAAGGGCAGATCTTCAGCCATTGTTGTTGTTACTATATCCCCATTCAACCCACAGCCATGTTTTGCTGAAGAAATATCAACAGCAACCTCAAAATGCAGCAATGGAGGTTTGTATTCTTTCGTTGAATACTCATACCAAGGTGTTTGAGAGTATTAACATCAGGAGATGCTGCAAATTCACTTCCAGCCAACGATTGCTCATTAATTGACACCTGGCCAAGCGTTTCAGCACTAGTAAGAGTGCTTGAGAGGCTATCAATTGATTGAGTGTCATCCTCCAATTCCTTTTTCTCACTCTCTTCTTCCTCCTCCTCTTCTTCCTCTTCCCCTTCTTCCTTATAGTTGGACTGCTTTTGTTGCAGAATCCCAAAATCATCACCATCGAGAACTTCTTTTCCCTTTTGTTGGCTGCAATTTCCCTCTATTTGGACCTTTCTTTCAACAATTTCAGATTGTCCCTTTGCCTTTACTTCCTTATCAATCTGTTCATCATAGATTCATTTTGAATAATGCCATTCACCACCAATTTCATCACTGATATTGCATTCCTCTTCGGTAGTTTTGCTGAAATTGGTACCCTTCTTCCACTCCATATTGGAGGTAAGCAATGAATCGCTCTTCCATAATCTTGACTTCTCTTTCGGCTCCTCCATTTCAAGGAATTCTTTCTTGTTAAAACTTCCATGATAATCATCAAAATATTCTACCAGAAAATTGTAATGGTACTTCTTAGATAGTATCATTGCAAACTCTTGCAACTTCTCGCGAAACATTCGAACGAATTCCTTGCACTCTTCATCAAACCCACTGCTGGTTCCTTTGTCCAATTGGCTGACTCCATTCTTCTGTTCCTTGTTGCTACCAACTGAAATTGCAGCCTTCTTTGGCTGCAATTGAGGCTTCATGTATGCACTGCTCCCCTTGGCTGCCTTTGTTTCCCTTTGCTCACAGCCTCTCCTAGCTTCATGAGTAGGACACCCCACTGAACATGCAGCACTGGTCCACTGCAATGGAGGTTGCTCTCTTCCTTGAAAATTAACCACTGAAAATGCAGCATCATTCAGTTACAATTGCGACCCCTTTTGTTGCAGGTGTGCCCTGCTTCCCTTAGCTGATTTTTCACAATCAGCATACTTTGAAGACCACATACTACTCTTTTGAAATTACTGCTTCGTTAATGAAGTCGGACCGCAAAAGAGCGCTGGAATTCACAGCCAAGAATCACCCTTCCAAATTCACCTTCCACAATCCACTCCCAGCTACTCCAAACTTTGCTGGAATTAGATACCAAAATTGCTGGGCTTCTTAGTCGAGATCCAAGACCTATTCCACCACCTTCAGAGCCATTAAGAACTGGTCGAAGGACTTGCCTAACCTACTTCACCTCCCAACGACAAACAAGAATTTTCAAACTTTCGCCGAGCTGGCTTTGATCACCCTCGAAGCCAATCGAACAATGCCACTGTGGGTTTTCTATCCCTAAATTGCTCCTGGAAGCGGCCGAGAATCATCGACTCTAAATCTTCAACCAAGATTGCTTAATCTTGGACAATTGCGATCGCTTTGGGTCTGCCCGCATCGCCTCGGACTTGGTCCACTTCACGCTTGTCACTTTTGGCTAGCTTCGTCCTCAATTCTGACCCAAAATTGTCGGAAATTTGTTTGGATGTTAAACGCAACTAACACCCAAGAGTGCTGGAATTCAATTGCAACCAAAAACCCGTCGTCTCAGCTATCAGCAGAGAAACAGCCTTTGGGTATTGCTGCTATCTATTTCGACAGCTGAAATTCCAGCTACGAAGCTACCACCTGCTTCCCTCTCAATATTCGAACAGGAGGGCCCAGATTCAAGGCGACAATCGCCTCACCTTAGCCGCCCAGGGAAGTTGCCAACCCAATCACCGTCCCCTACTGGCCGCGACTCCTATTTCCATGTTTGACCCAATCTCTATCACCTACCGATTTTGAGTCCGACAGTGCCTTCCTTGAGCGATTGTGCTGCAACCAGCGAAATTCTACAAAATCGAGAATTGATGGCTGCAGTTTCTTCAAAATTCTCCTACAAACAACTCTGAGGATGGGAAGGCCTTGCTCGTCTCGGAATTCCAATAAACTGGAACTCCCCTAGGAGTCGCCGTATCGCTCCTACTCCAGCTGCCCAATTGCGCCTCCAAAATATGAGCCCAACTGTTAAGAATTTGTCGGAATCACAATCGGATCTATCTGGCCAAGTCGCCTGCCAATTCTGAATCGTTCGGCTTGTTCGTTTGCAATTTCTAACCAATGCTCACTGAATTCACAACTGAGGGTCATTGCCAGCTTAGCCTTCAAGACTCTATCGAGAATTGCTTGTTCACTCGTATCTGTCGGAATCGCCAAATTCTAAAACTCATCTACTTCCACTAAGAGTCGCTTGAATTTGCTTTTAACGACCGTCTTGCTCCGCTTCGAATCTAGCTTGCTTACTTCAAATCTGATCGGACAATATTGATTTTCCAAAACCACAGCCAAGGAATGACTGCTCTGATACCATTTGTCACAACCCTAGGGTTAGTAAAGGTTGTGATAGGAATTGGGAGAAGAAATCAGATTGAAGGAGGGAGAGATATTAAGAGGAAGAGAGGGAGGAATAGAAGAACAGAAGAATGAGGGAGAAGAATGAGGGAGAAGAACGAGAGAGAAGGAGTGGAATATTAGAGAGAAAATAGTGTTCAATTCATTAATTTCTTGATGACAAAACAAAACATTACAACACCCTTTTATAGGCATATTTGCCTTCTAACAGCCTAGCACATGCTCCCATGTGCTTCTAACCTCTCTCTAAAATATCCCTAACAAACTATTCTATTCTATTACAATAATACCCTTTTATTGGTCATAGGGTCATGATACTAGAACACCACAACATTTGTCCCACTGGGCTTAATACTCTCACTGCGAGCTGATGTTTTGATATCCTTTTTCTTTAATAAGGATGGTGTGGAGAAAAGCAATGAGCCATAAACGTAGAACTGCTTATTGGAACTGTAGGACTGTTATCTCTAGAATAAAAAGTTAAGAAATAACATCTGCCTTAGAAAAGTGAAAGAATAAATGCCGAAGTTGTCATTATTAGAAGAATTTAAGGTCCTGTTAGTTGTAGAGAACATTTTCTAATTTTTCATCTACAATTTTCTATTGAATCTCCAATTAGAAAACAGAAAAGTCAATTTTCTAACTTTTTGAACTTTATACTATGTATTGGAAGACGAAAAATATATGTTTTCTAAATTTTCTGGAGATGAATGCTATTGGGTTTTTAAACATAAAATGTTAGCCTGTTTAGTTGTAAAATTGGAGTTGAAGAATTAGAAAATGTTCTCTACAACCAAACAAGCCCTAAGGTTTTGTTATTTTTGCATCCGGAGCTAAAACCAGTTTGCTACAACAACTGTATTAATGTATTTTGACCATTCATGCAGACTATGGTTGATCTATTTGCTTCACAACCTGCATCCTCTCCTGTTGCTTCTTCAACAATTGACTTTTTCGCTGCTCCTGAACCAGTTGTGCAACCTGGGAAAATTTCTTCAATACCTGATCCGGTGAATGCTAATGTTGTTGATCCCTTTGCTGCAGTCCCACTGAACAATTTTGATGGCTCTGATCTTTTTGGTGCATTCACTTCTAATACTGATTTGACATCAAAAGAGGCCACACAGATCCCTGACAGCAGCCAAAATAACTTGAATGCAAAGTCTTCAGTGGAGTCTAAGCCTCCACCCAAGAAGGACACGTTCCAAGTAAAATCTGGAATTTGGGCTGATACTTTGAGCCGTGGGCTCATTGATCTGAATATATCTGCTCGTAAGTTATTCCCTCTGAACTTCAGTAGTTTCCCTTTCTACAGATCTGTGCACGTGTTATTAAAACTGCAGGAGCTAATTGATGCTTTCCTGAGTTTTTGATGATACTAAGGGATTCCTGGCATGCTGCATCCAAAAGCATTCACTTGCGAGTTAAATATGGTTGACTTTCTTCCAGTAGGGATCAACTGAAATCTGGGTTTTTAAGAGTCCACTAGATTGGTCGCATACAATTTCCCTTTTTGGACAAGTAAACAAAAATTATATGAAGTTGCCATGACATCAGCACCTGCTTATTAGTTGTTTCAACTGGTTGATCCACGATTTTAGACCAGTGACCTAGTGTCCAGTCTCCTAAGATTAAAACTTTCTCCTGGCCTGACAAACATATGATATGGATTTTTATTTTTTTTTTTCAATTTTTATTAGTATAAAAAAATTATTCAGATTTTGAAGCTATTGTGTTGCAACAGCAGATGTTATCTCCCTGTGCAGCGTTTTTTTTTTCCTTTTAAAATGAGTTATTCAGCGTGTGAGGGCAGCTGCTAGGCGTTTTTGTTGTTTTAATTGCCTTTTTTCAATCTAAATCCTACTTGCAGCCAAGAAGGTATCCCTTGCAGATGTCGGCGTTGTGGGTGGGCTGAGCTATGGATCGGATGAGAGGGAGAAGGCACCCTCAACTTCATTTTACATGGGCAGAGCCATGGGTGTAGGGTCTGGCCTTGGTAGGCCTGGAGTTTCACCATCAACTGGGACAGCAGCATCAAATGACTTTTTCTCAAACTTCGGCAGCCAACAATAACAACCTCTGGTGGCTTCAAAAAGTAATATTGCCCCATTTCCTGGTTTGATTTTCTCCTCGTATCTTTTGAGTGGCACAAAATTGGAAGGCCATTGAGTATATTTAGGGTGTCTGTCCATGCATGCATCCTTTTGATGTGTTTGTTTGTCTGATGCGTATGTAATGTGGATGACAACCATTCTGAAAATTGTTAGCATATGTCCCCAGAGGACAATTGAGGTGTTTTCTAAACAACCTGCCTTCATATAAATCGCGCTCTCTCCATCTCCCTCTCAAATTTTCTTTTGTTTGTGTGTGTTTTTCTCCCTACGTTGGATTTGTTGATCATTTTCAACCGACATTTGTAATACATGTTTACATTTTTCATATTCCCCTGTTGTCACGATCACTTATGTTTTCCTTCGGAGGTGACCTCGTTAAGGAACCAATAGAGACATGAAAATATCGCATTTTGTCCCTTAGTGCATCTGGCCAGTCGTATACCTTATTAGTTTCCTTAAACCGATGAGGAATCCGGCATGGCTCCATGATTCGAGCTTTTCAACCTCAGATAAAGGTACATGAACAACCATTTGACCCCCGTCAAAGTCTGCATTGAATCCCTTCCAAATTAATGGATGTAAACAAATGGCACGTCCTTCGACAAAATAGGCTGGAAAGCTTGTATGCAATAGGATGCCTCTGCATGCATAACTTCCTGAAGTATTTATTTCCAATACAGTTAGTTGATTTTTCCGAATTTTACTCTTGGCAACTCCTATATTCGAAGAAGTAAGATTTTGTCTAATTAGACCGTGAATTACTATAAATGTTTGAAAAACCTCTATTGCTATTTCGCGGGGCAATCCACATCCATATAATGAATTTTGCTGTGTATTATTGTGTTTGTATATGAATTTGGCGTGATACTTAAAAGGCCAAAAATAATACACAATCAATAGGTTCAGCAAAATAAATAAAAAATTTACCACATTAGGAATTAGGACATTTCTATTGAATTTACATACAAAACATTAAGAGGGTAAACTGACATTTTTTTTGGCTGATTGAATTAACTATTGTTGATTTTTTTTTCTTTTCTTTATAAGCAAGTGAATAAAATAAAATAAACGTTACCCTGAACAGAACCCATATAAATTTTTTAAACTTTTGCCAAATAAATTTCTCTTCATTCATACATAATTGGAAAAGACATCTTAAAAGTTGAAACAAAGGTCCATTAGATTTACCATTAATACAAAGCATATGTCCTTCCCTCTGACCAGATGCATCTCATTAATAACAACCAATTAAAGATAGAGAATTATATCATGCATTTGTTCTTAAATGAAACTTCCAATACCTTAAAATTTTGCAAGAATAAATTTAAACGTAATGCAAGTCCACCAAGGTTACTACGTACTAACATGTAGTAAACTAAATTACTATATTTATCGAGTACATATCATTCCTTAACTAATAAAACTAGTGCCAAACAAAAGGTCTTCCTAGTGTACTAAATTTTTGACTTTCCAATTTTCAAAGAGGGAGAGGGAGGGTTATTTTTTTGTTTGTAAAAGAGAGTTTTCACAATTTGAACCTACAATATTCAATTCATAAAGAAACAATCTTACCATTTTAAGAGACCAGGCTATGATCATTTTCAAGAATTAAAAAGGCATATATATTTGGCAAAAGACGCAGAAAATGAAAAGGAAAAGAATAAGATAGAGAAAGAAGAACAAGGAGATCAGGCCAAACATATCAGATTTGCATTCTCGCCAAAGCAGAAGGGGAGGATAGAAGGCAACTATTGCCTAAACCAACCCTGTCTGTCTATATATACAGAAATGTTGCAACAGCCAACAGCTCACAGGGCTGGGCCAACAGTTCACAGGGCTGGGAATTCTATAAGAGAGAGCAAGACTAATATCCAATTTCAGGTCTATTACTAGGAAGATCAGGTAAAAGAAAGAGAAGGGAAACAGATTGACTTCTTAGTACATTTCCATCAGTCTTCCTCTCAGCATTGCTTCAGCCTTCCTGACCTGCTTCACTGGTCCTATGATGAAAACCTGCAACAAAGCAACAGTATTATAGGCGTGGACCGATGACCCACGAGTTCTTTTTTCTTTTCAGTATTTGAGAAACAGATTACAAATTATAACACTTCCAGAGCAATTTCAATTCAAATGGGATACCAACTGAAGTTTTCGGCAAACCCAAAAAGGTTATTTCACTTTCATTTGTTTGAAACAATTGAATTTTGCTTGGAGTTTACCATATTTTCTTTGAAAATGTCACACAACCGCAATACGACAACGTAGCAGGTGAATCCAAAATTCTTTGGGAAATATATTCTCTGTATCATTTTGTAATTCAAAAACAATTTCAAGACCAATATGGCTTTGGTTCCATTTTAGGATTGCCATATTTAACCCGCTGAGAATGGTTGAATTGCGTTCTGGATGAATCAAGAGCATAAAAAAGAAAGATAAAAGTAGGAAGCTAGAACTAGAAACAACATAGGATTCTAGAATTCCAGAAACAAATGTTTTGAGTCTTGTTTAGCATGCAAATATGAAAGATTTATTACCAATGTGACATATTTTCATATCTGCTGTGAACCTCCCGAGACTGGTTCCAATGTTTCTAGATGAGACACCAGACAAATGTGCAACAGAAAAATTTGGGACATCCGACTAACCTTGTCAGGTGGACCCTTAGCGCCTCCAATGAGTATTTCAGCACTGCAAGTAGGCAAAGAATGACGAAAACAAGGTTGGCACTTCCACAGTGAAAAGAAACAATCATTTGGTTGTATACACATATACATAAATGTTGAGATTGAGAGAATACTTGCAAGACTCCTTTATGGACAAGATGGAAGATCCTTTTCTTCCGATAACACGCCCCATTTTTCCTGGGGGAACATCCAAGACTGACAGAATTTCCTCCTCTGGGAGATTCCCTTTTGCAATAAGAGTTTCTGCAGCAACAAGTGAATTAAATCAGGAATGAATTTAATTTTTAAAACTCTTCAGGTCAGGTCCTAGCCTCAACTCATCACCATCATCAACTACACCTTCATAATATCAATTGATTTCTAAAAGTCACATTGACAGTACAAACCAACACAAAAGAACAATGCAACAAATTTTACGCTAGATGCCCTTTTTGACACAACCCTCTATAGGGGGATGATGAGATAAAGTCTTAACTATGAAAAAGTTTAATGAGATGGCAGTAAATGAGAATAATTGATATGGTCGTATTCCATCACATGGTTGATATTGTGAAAGGCCTTAGCCCCAACTGAATACACTTTTTCAATTTTTCCAAGACTCAACTAAATACACTTTTCAGCAATTAACAATAAGTTTATCTATTTTGTAGTTCAGATTCTAATTTTAGTCAACGCCATCATCAGCACAGGACGTGATACACTTTAGGTTTTAATTTAAAATGCTTCAAAATCTTGTTTTGATGAAACAATGGAACTCCACTAAATAGCCTTATCTATTGTCGCTAAAGGATCCATCTCTGCAAATACTAGCAACTGATTCATCTATAAAAAATTCAGGGTGGTAATAGAAATCAAAAGAAGAATAAATAAATCACAAGGATGGCACCATTCTGACGGTTAAAATGACTGAAAAAAGGTAAATTATACATTTTTTTTATGAAGGTAAATTATACATTTTTTTATGAAGGTAAATTATACATTTGGAACCAAAGATGCTTCATGCTAACGCACTTTCAGCCTTTGAATTTTAAGCCTTCCCAGACTATAGTGATGAAACAAAAAGTAAAAGATGGTAAAAGAAAGAAATGCATGGGGCATTTGTTGCTCTTAAAGTCCTACTTTGTAGCTCAACCAAAAGTTGGCATGCAAGTGGTCCCCAAGACCATAATATCATCTAAAGGTTATATACCTGGAATTGGTGGAAGAGGTGGCCAATCAGCATAAGCATTATCACTGTAGCAGAAACATCGACAATACAGTGCACTACGAACTGCAAGATACCACAGGGATCTTTCATTCAATTTCTCCATAAACTTGTGGTGTATAACAAGAAGAAAACGAACATCATCTGCAGCTGCACGGACCATCAGTTCAGATAATGGTCTGTATGTCCAAAAATTAGGATCCTGCATATGTCAATGAAGGTATTATATATTGGTTTAGACTTTCAAGAGAGTTAAATGTAATTAATATGCTACAGAATAATGTAATTCTCAACACCTACACTTCTTGCATGCCACTCACAGAGCATGCATGCAGCAAATACCCAGTTACCATCATCAGAGAAAGAGAGATAGAGAGAGAGAGAGAGAGAGAGAGAGAGGCTCAAGTTTTGTTGCCACAAGTGTCAGATCTTGATTAACAGTAGAGGCACTACAGAAATTCTTTTATTCTCTTCCAAGATACTATATGCTTGGAATAGGTTATTTCAGAAAGCTGTTTACAAATTCAACCATATAACATGAGCGAGGTAAATAATTTTGTGTTAGGCCCCCGGTTCACTTGACTTATCAAAGAAGGTCCAACGGGCAGCGATCAGGGGCAGATGTGTAAATAAGCTGGCTGGCATAACAGCCAGCCATGTGAGTAAGGGGTAGAATGGGGAATCGCTGGTGTAACAACCCAGCTATTGCATAACAGAATTCGGTTAAGGGGTAGAGTGAGGAATATGTATGGGGTGGGGGGTAGAGAGAAGGGATATGCTGTTTTCTGGAAGGGAATTTGGGAGAGAGAGGGCCTCTCGAATGCCTTGGGTGTTCTTGTTCTTGGCTGGAAATCCTGATAGCTATTGAAATATTGCTTGCTGTTTGAATTTTCTAATTGGGAACCTACCAATTTGGTATCAAAGCATCACCGATCCTAATGGTGAACATGACCGACCGAGTGGGTGAATTGGAAGGGAGGATGGAAGGCATGCAACGGGGTGTTGATACTATGAGAGGAGAGGTTCAATCGGTGGAGAAGAATGTAGCAGGCTTGTAGGAACAGCTCGCTTGGATGAGAACGAGATGGGAAGAGCAGGAGAGGGAGAGGAAGAACAAGGAGAAACTGGGAGGCTAGTCGCCGGACTTCTCTCAAGATTCTGAAGCGACACCGGAGGTTGGGGTGACGCGAGCTGAAGCAAAGGGCCTCGAGGGAGGTTGGCGACCTAAACCACGTGGTCGCCGGCGGGAGATGCCACTGTTCGATGGGGGTGATCCAGATGGCTAGATCTTCAGGGCTGAGAGGTATTTTTCGGTAAATGGGTTGACGGATATGGTGGATACAGCAGCTGTATGTTTGGAGGGACCTGCCCTTTTGTGGTTCCAGTGGGAAGAAAAGCGGCGGAGAATGAGGACTTGGGAGGATTTCAAGTTGATGTTGCGAAGCCAATTCCGACCCACTCAAGAAGGGTCGGTAGAAGAGCGTTTTTTAGCTCTTCGGCAGAGAGGGACTGTCTCAGATTACCGTCAAAGCTTTAAGGCATTGAAATCGCCTCTGGAAAATCTGCCAGAAGCTGTGCTAGAAGGGCACTTCATTAACGGTCTCTGTCTGGAGATCAAGGCTGAGTTGAGGGTGTTGAAGCCAAGGAGTTTGGAGCAAATGATGGACCTGGCACAACGAATAGAAGAGAGGAACCTTGTGCTCCAGGGAAATGTAGTTGGATCAACTTTGAATAGAGGTCAGTCCGTTTCATTCGCTATTCCAAATTACCAGTGTGGGGGTCCTCATGCCCATGCGCAACCAGCTTCTAAATCTTTGGCAGCGAACTCCCCCTATCCATTTCAGCCCCAAAACAGTGGGAGGGTAAGTAATCAGCCTTGGAAATGGCTTAGTGAGGCTGAATGGAAGTCCAAGCGAGATAAGGGCTTATGTTTTAGGTGTGACGAGAAGTATACGATAGGCCACAAGTGTAAGAATAAAGAGTTGTAGGTGATGATGATATATGATGAAGAAGTAGAGAAGGAGGAACAATGGGTAGAGGAAGAAGAAGACTACCAGTGCATTAGCCGAGAGAGGGAGGTAGTAGGGGAACCAGCCCAAGGGGGTGAGGCCATTGAGCTATCTATAAACTCTGTGGTAGGATTGACAGCACCCCAAACAATGAAGATAAAAGGGGTGATAGAGCAGTAGCCGGTTGTGGTCCTTATTGATGGAGGAGCAACCCATAACTTTATTTCTGTGGAGTTGGTGAAGCTGTTGGGCCTAATCAGGGAGGAAACAGCAGGGTATGGTGTGATTATGGGGACGGGGGTGGCAGTTTAAGGGGCTGGAATCTTGGTAGATTACTGAAGATAATCTACCTTGATTTACTATAAAATGAAGAAAATTACACTGAAAAATAGAAAGAATGGACTTTCGAGAGGTCCAATCTCTCCCAACAGCTTTCTTCCTTCCCGATACCACCTCTAATCCACTATCTTCCTTATTTATATGTTGCTCCAGCTATGCACTTCTAACAGAATTGGTTATACGCCTGCCCCAGCCTGCTCTTCCCATAATACCCCTTTAACCGTTTTTGACTCTTTCCTTCTCTCCCATATCCCTATTTTGTCCCTGCTTCTTCCGCCTATGATAATAGAATTGTATGGGTCTTCTATCAATGCCTCCCCCCATAGAACTCACCTTGTCCTCAAGGTGGAATTCAGGAAATTGTTGTTGGAGCATATCATAGGGTTCCCAGGTGGCTTCCAAGGGTGGCAGCCCTTTCCACTGAATGAGTACATCCAAGCCTCCTAAGTTCTTACCTATTCCCGGCCTTACTCCAATAACAGCTTCAGGTTCCACTAGCAGCTCCAGTTCTTCATTGAGCTGGCTGGGTATATCCGTTATGGTAGTGAACATACCGTTGGCCTTGCGTAATTGGGAAACATGGAAGACGGGATGAATGCTGCAAGTTGCAGGTAAGGACAGCTTGTAGGCGACTGGTCCAACCTTCTTCTCCACAGCGAAGGGGCCATAAAATCGAGGTGCCAGCTTCTCATTAGGACGTGCGGCTAGTGACTTGCGACGGTAGGGTCTGATCTTCAAATAAACCATATCTCCCACTTCAAACTGAACATCCCGCCTTTTCCCATCTGCCCTTGCTTTCATCTGAACTTGAGCCCGCTGTAATTGAGCCTTTAATTCATCCAACAACTGATCCCTTGCAATCAGCTGCTGCTCCACCGCCGACACCGGGGTGGACCCCTTTTCAAACCGCAATATCCCCGGTGGCTCCCGTCCATAAACCACTTGGAAGGGAGTAAGTTTGGAAGCCGTGTGGTAGGAAGTGTTGTACCACAACTCCGCCCATGGTAGCCAGCTGAACCAAGCCTTGGGTCTTCTTGACGCAAAGCAACGAAGATAGGTCTCTAGAGTCCGGTTTAAAACTTCCGTTTGCCCATCCGATTGGGGGTGGTAAGCGGTACTTCTACATAGTTTTGTGCCTTGGAGGCGAAATAATTCTGCCCAAAAGTGGCTCATGAAGACTTTGTCCCTATCTGATACTATGGATCGAGGAACCCCATGTAGGCGTATCACTTCCTTTACAAAAATTGCAGCCACAGTGCTAGCAGTAAAAGGGTGTTTGAGCCCTATAAAATGCCCATATTTACTCAATCTATCCACCACCACTAATATGCTGTCCATATTTCCCGACCTAGGCAAACCTTCAATAAAATCCATAGCTATATCCTCCCATACCTGACCAGGAATTGGGAGTGGCTGCAAAAGGCCCCCAGGAGATAAAGCTTGGTATTTGTGCTGTTGGCAGATGGCACATTGGTTCACATAGCGGTGGATATCGCCCTTCATTCCCAACCAGTAAACATTCGCTGCTATCCGTTTGTATGTCTTCAAGAAGCCTGAATGCCCACCTACACTCCCATCGTGCCCCTCTTGAAGCAATGTAGGAATCAAAGTCGATCCCCTAGGCAAGTATAATTTGCCCTTGAAGAAGAGCTGATTATTGGCCCATTGATAATTGGGTTTGGCCGACAGATCCAGCTGAATTTCCTTGATTAATTTCTGCAATTCCACATCTGCCTCCACTTCTTTAGCCAGCTGTTCCAGTTGAATAACCCTAGGAACTGTTATTGCAAAGCTCGGTAGTCTACACAAAACCGCCATCCCCCATCTTTTTTTTTAACTAACAAAACAGGGCTGGAGAAAGGACTAACACTAGGTCTGATAATCCCTGCAGCCAGCATTTCCCTTACCAGCCTCTCAATTTCATTTTTTTGAACATAGGGGTAACGATATGGCCTCACGCTTACTGGAGAAGCTCCTGGCTGTAAATTGATGGCATGTTCTCGTGTCCTCCTTGGTGGCAGCCCTTCTGGATCATTGAAGATGTCACTAAACTCAGCCAACACTTGCTGGATACCTCCCTGTGTGACAGCAGTGAAGTCCCCACAATCTGCCGAAAGACACCCTAATTCAAGAAGCACTCCCTCCCCACTGTCCTTAAGTGCCTTCATCATGGCCTTCAAGGTGACCAGGGTTTTGCTTAAGCTAGGATCCCCTTGCATCGTGACCATCACCCCTCCTGCATTGAATCTCATAGTTAGGGACTTCCAATCAACCTGTACCTTGCCCAAAGTTGCCAGCCATTTCATTCCTAGGATGACATCTGAACTGCCCAGATCCAAGGGAAGGAAGTCCTCGGTTATCTCCAAATTTTGAAGAGAAAGAAGCACCCCCTTGCAGATTCCCGCGCCCTGTACAGCAATTCCAGTTCCCATGATCACTCCATAACCCGCCGTCTCCGACCTTGGCAGTCCCAATGTTTGTACCAGTTCCGCTGAAATGAAATTGTGTGTCGCCCCGCTGTCTACCAGAACTATCACTTCGTGGCCAGCAACCTGCCCCCTCACCTTCATGGTTTGGGGCGGGGTCAGCCCCACCACCGAGTTCATAGACAGTTCTATCACTTCTCCTTTAGCCTCCTGCACCTCTCGTTCACCCCCTCCATCCATCTCCTCTTCTATCCCCAGCTCATCCCTCTCTTCATCATAAATTACCATGACCTGTAACTCCCTGTATTTGCAGCGATGCCCAATGGAGTACTTCTCATCACATCTGAAACGGAGGCCCTTCTCCCGTTTGGCTTTCAATTCTGCCTCACTTAGTCTCTTGAAAGGCGGATTACTTCCCTTACCGACACCTGGATTCCGGTGCAACACCACCGCATTGGTCGTTGCTGGCTTGGGTGATGCTGGGTGGGCAATCATGCTCACCGAACGGTGCTGGTTCGGAATTCGGTTGTAGTGAGTTGGACCCTTGGACTGTCCGCTTCCGAACGCGCCTCCTCTGACTACCAAGTTTCTCTCCTCAATTCGTTGGGCCACTTCCATGAGCTGATCCAATCCCTTCGGTCCTAGCATTCGCAGTTCCGCTCTAATTTCTGGCTTCAACCCATTGATAAATTGACCCTCCAACAAGGCCTCCGGCAAGCCTTCAAGAGGTGAAGCCAAGGTCTCGAAGCAAAGACGGTATTCTCTGACAGACCCCCACTGCTTAAGGGCAAGGAATCTCTCCTCCAGGGTCCCCTCATGGGTGGACCTAAATCGGTTCCTTAGCATCACCTTCAATTCTTCCCAACCCCTTATCCTCCTCCGCCTTTGTTCCCATTGGAACCAAGCCAACGCTGGCCCATCAAAACAGAGAGCTGCAGATTCCAGCTTCTCTAGCGCCGACAACTGATTAACGAGGAAATACCTTTCCGCCCTAAAAATCCAACCATCTGGATCTTCTCCTTCGAAAATCGGCATTTCCAGGCTCCTCCCCTTATAGTCGGACCTCCCAGCCCCTTCGACCCCATCATCCCCCTCGCCTCTGCCCATCCTCACATCCGGTGTTCCCTCCATGAACGAAGAGGAACCCTGCGGCACCTCCGTTCCCTCCCGTTTCCCTTTTCTCCCTCGCTCCTGTTCATCCCAATGCGCCATCAGCAGGGCGAACTGATCCATTAAGGTGGCCATGTTTTTCTCAATTCCACTCACTTTCTGCACTTCCGATTTCAGCGACTCGATCCCAGTGTACAATCCATCAATCCGCCCTTCCAGGTCCCCTACTCGGTCACTAAGGTTCACCATGGGAATCGATTTTTGTTCTCTGATACCAAAATGGTAGATTACTGAAGATAATCTACCTTGATTTACTATAAAATGAAGAAAATTACACTGAAAAATAGAAAGAATGGACTTTCGAGAGGTCCAATCTCTCCCAACAGCTTTCTTCCTTCCCGATACCACCTCTAATCCACTATCTTCCTTATTTATATGTTGCTCCAGCTATGCACTTCTAACAGAATTGGTTATACGCCTGCCCCAGCCTGTTCTTCCCATAATACCCCTTTAACCGTTTTTGTCTCTTTCCTTCTCTCCCATATCCCTATTTTGTCCCTGCTTCTTCCGCCTATGATAATAGAATTGTATGGGACTTATGGGTCTTCTATCAAATCTGCAAGGGAGTGAAGCTTTAGCTCCAAAATTTGCAGATTGTGGAAGATTTCTTGCCCTTGGAGTTGGGAAGCTCGGATGTTATTCTGGGAATAAAGTGGCTAGCAGCGGTGGGAAAGATGAATGTGGATTGGAAAACTCTCACCATGAAGTTTCAAGTAGGAGGCATGGTTGTAACTTTGCAGGGGGATCTTAGCTTGAGTAAGACATTGGTATCTTTAAAAGCTATGGTGAAAGCATTCAAGGAGAAGGGGGAAGGGATGTTGCTGGAATTGGGGACAATGGCTGCTGAATTTGAAGAAAATCAGAGAACAGTTCCAGAATTGTTGAAAGGGGCATTGGCCGAATTTGGAAGGGTGTTTACTGTTGTGGAGGGGCTGCCACCTAGCAGGGAAAGGGACCATGCCATAAACCTAATTTCGAGATCCTCACTAGTGAGTGTAAGACCCTACCGTTATCCTTATTTACAAAAGAATGAGATTGAGAAGTTAGTGGGTGAAATGTTGGCCGCAGGAATCATTCAACCCAGTTCCAGCCCATTTTCCAGCCTAGTATTATTGGTTAAGAAGAAGGATGGAGGGTGGCACTTTTGTGTCGATTATAGGGCCTTGAACAAGGTAACAATTCCAAACAAATTTCCCATTCCGGTTATAGATGAGTTGCTTGATGAGTTGCATGGTGCTAGGGTCTTTTCCAAACTTGACTTAAAATCTGGTTATCACCAGATTCGGGTTAGGCCCAAGGATGTTCCAAAGACAGCATTTAGGACTCATGAAGGGCATTACGAGTTCCTAGTGATGCCTTTTGGATTGATGAATGCTCCGGCTACATTCCAAGAGTTGATGAATGAAATTTTCAGAGATTATTTGAGACGTTTTGTGTTGGTGTTTTTCGATGATATCTTGGTGTACAACAGCAGTTTGGAACAGCATGAACAGCACCCAAGATGTGTGTTAAAGGTGTTAGCGGACAACCAACTGGTCGCCAACAGCAAGAAGTGTGTGTTTGGGCAGCTGGAAATTGAGTATTTGGGCCATGTTATTTCTTATTTGGAGGTTTCAGCTGATAGCAACAAAGTACAAGCAATGATAGATTGGCCTACTCTAACAACGGTAAAGGAATTGAGGGGGTTTCTTGGTCTTACGGGGTACTATAGACGCTTTGTGAGAGACTATGGTAAGCTGGCTCGGCCTCTTAACGGATAGATTAAAAAAAAACTACTTCTTTTGGGATGTGGCTGCTGAACAGGCCTTCCAACAACTCAAGGCTAAAATGGTATTCTTACCCGTTTTAGCCTTACTCGACTTTGAGAAGCCCTTCATCATTGAAGATGATGCCTCAAGGCATGGAATGGGGGCTGTTTTGACGCAAAAACAAAGGCCAATCGCTTATTTCAGCCAACCGTTCAGTCAATTGGGGAGGAAGAAATCAGTTTATGAAAGAGAACTCATGGCCATAGTATTTGCAGTGCAAAAATGGAGCCACTACTTGTTAGGCAGAAAATTCTTTATTAGAACGGATCAAAAAAGCCTCAAGTACTTGATGGAGTAGCGGGAGGTAAGTCTTGAATATTTGAAATGGATGGTAAAGTTGATGGGATACCAATTTGAGATACATTATCAGGTTGGGATGGAGAATAAGGCGGCTGATGGGCTGTCCAGAATTTGCCACACAGCAGCTTTGATGGCTTTGACAGTGCCTAGGGTGGTCCAATTGGAGCAAGTGGCAAATGAGGTAAACGTTGATGCAGGGTTGCAAAAAATAATCCAGGAGTTACGAGCTGACCCCTCCTCCCATCCTAATTTTCAGTTGGTGGACAAGCATCTCGTCTACAAGGGACGGCTTTACTTACCCAAGGGATTCGCACTAATTCCATTGATACTCCGAAGGGCATGATGGGAGCGTGGGAGGTCATTCGGGGTTTTTAAAAACTTACAAAAGGGTGTCGGCGAATGTCTATTGGCCAGGAATGAAGAAAGATGTGCATCGGTATGTAAGTGAGTGTATGACTTGTCAACAAAACAAATATATAACCTTGTCACCGGGGGGACTGTTACATCCACTACCAATTCCTAACCAGATTTGGGACAACATTGCCATGGACTTTATTGAAGGACTCCCAAAATCTAACAAGGTGGACTCGATCTTGGTCGTGGTGGATCGACTTAGCAAGTATAGGCATTTTATTGGCCTTAAACATCCATTTACAGTTGGGGATGTGGCTGGAACTTTTATCAAAGAAGTGGTGAGGCTCCATGGAGTTCCTAGGCCCATTGTGTCGAATAGAGACAAAATTTTTATGAGCAGATTTTGGGAGGAGATTTTTCGGCTACAAGCCACCAAACTCAAAAGAAGTATAGCTTATCCACAAATGGATGAGCAAACCGAGGTACTCAATCGGACTTTGGAGACCTACGTAAGATGTTTTGCTTCCTCCAAACCAAAGGCATGGTTCACTTGGTTACCTTGGGCTGAATTATGGTACAATACCTCCTATCACACAACTGCAAAGTTAACTCCCTTTCAAGTGGTGTATGGGAGGGAACGGCCTCCCTTAGTACGGTTTGAGAAGGGAACTACCCCTGTCTCGATGGTGGAGCAACAGATGATTGAAAAGGATGTGATCCTAGATGAACTGAAGACCCAACTATTGAGGGCACAGGCAGTAATGAAGAAGAGAGCAGATAGGGAAAGAAGAGAAGTGAAGTTCCAGGCAAGAGACTTAGTTTATTTGAAACTAAGGTTGTACCAACGAAGGTCTTTGGCTGCTCGTGCAAATGAGAAGCTAGCTGCCCGTTATTATGGCCCTTTTGAGATTGAAAATGATGTAGGTCCTGTAGCTTACAAACTGAAACTGCCACCACATTGCCAAATCCACCCTACATTTCATGTGTCCCAACTACGGGAGGCTAAGGGTGCAGTGAAGGCTACTATAGAATTGCCCCAACAGCTTAATGAAGACCTGGAAATGGTGGTGGAACCCTCAGCAGTGTTAGGAGTGCGGTCGGGTGCTGGAAAGAATATGCAAGGAGCAGAAGTGTTGATCCAATGGAAGGGGCTTCCACCATTGGAAGCCACTTGGGAGCCTAACTCAGTGATTCAGCAGCAATTTCCATTTTTCCACCTTGAGGACAAGGTGAAAGTTGGGGAAGGGAGTAATGTTAGGCCCCTGGTTCACTTGACTTATCAAAGAAGGTCCAAGGGGCAGCGATCAGGGGCAGAGGTGTAAATAAGCTGGCTGGCATAACAGCCAGCCATGTGAGTAAGGGGTAGAATGGGGAATCGCTGGTGTAACAACCAAGCTATTGCATAACAGAATTCGGTTAAGGGGTAGAGTGAGGAATATGTATGGGGTGGGGGGTAGAGACAAGGGATACGCTGTTTTCTGGAAGGGAATTTGGGAGAGAGAGGACCTCTCGAATGCCCTGGGTGTTCTTGTTCTTGGCTGGAAATCCTGATAGCTATTGAAATATTGCTTGCTGTTTGAATTTTCTAATTGGGAACCTACCATTTTGCTGAGCCATGCTTCTATATTACCACAATATATACATGTCCATGCAAACCAACAATGGACCCCAGTTGTGTCCATAAGTATCTTTAAGGAATCAAATGAAAACTCTGCAGAGTTCTTTTTTTCTTTTTGGGATAAGAAACTCTGCAAGTTCCAAAGAAGATATCCACGACTGCCCATTACAACAGAAGGGTGACAAGGGAGTATCCTTATTAGTTAGATAAGTATAACAAAACAATCCACCAAAAGTGCGACTGATGGCAACACAGAAGTACTGTTATATTTCTGGGTACCCACTGCCGCCCTTGGGGTGGGGGGGATTTGTGGGATTTACACCTTCCAACTATTGGCTCTAGTAACATGCAGATATAACAGCACATACTAGTGGTCTGATGAACTTCTCCTAGTGCTGTGACAATTTCTTTTTCTTTTTGTGGCAAACCCAACATGATAGAGTTTCTTTTATTGTTTTCACATCCAAGCCACTAGAATGATTTTTTTCTAATCCCTCTAAATGAAGACAAAAAGTATTATTATAACGATGATGGTATCAGAATAATCAAGATATGATTGAAGACCAACCTGCCTCAGAAGGACACGGACTTCTTGCTTCTCATTATAAGAGACACCTGCATTCAAATCCCCAAGGTCGAAACCCCCAGAATATAGGGAATTAATTTTGCAATGAGAACTAAAAACAACTAGTTCATAGCATCATTGGCAGTTAAAGAAAAAGAAAAACTAAAAAGATAAAATGCACACTTGTACTACACAGCAGTTTCATCAAGCTGAAAAAGTTTCATCCAAGAAAAGGTTACTTAAAACAAAGATAAGTTACACAAAGTGAAAATCCATGAATTTGAAAAATGCACACCACCACCACCACCAAATATCACAAGCCTCAATCTCACTAGGAAGGTCAGCTACATGATCTAGACCTCTAACCACCTCTATTCATCATGTTTAAGGGTTTCCCATCAAGATTTCATTGGTATTCCTGATACAGTGAAAAGTGGGTACCAATTCCACGTCGAAAAATCACCACACTTCCTTGGGAGTGATATAAAAACCATTTTTGTGCTGTAGAGAATACACCTTTGGGGAATATCTTTTGAGTCTATAAATGGAAGGTTTTTCCTTGAAATCTTTTCTCTAGTTGAAGATTCCTAGAGTGTGAGTATTTTGTATCATTGAGGTGGCCTCTTAAGGTGGTGATTAGACCAAATTGTAGTCATAGTGGGGTTATTAACCTTGCCAAGATCAACACCTTTTAAAGGCATCCCTATGTTAGTTGGTATCATAGCTCTTGGTAATTGGTCTGGCTTAGCCAACTATACTTTAGATTCTGCAATTGGTTTGACTCAACCAACTACATTTTAATTTCTGTCATTGGTTTGACTCAGCTGACTCTATTTTAATTTTTGTAATTGGCCTGGCTCAGCCAGACATATTTTAATTTTTGTAATTGACTTGGGTCTGTCGCTTATATTTTAATTCTTGTAATTGGTCTGCATCATCTATTACATCAGTGCACAGTCATTGCCATGCCATAGCCAGTCAGCCTCATGTCCTGACCATCAATTTTGGACCTGCAGAGTTCATTCTCAAGCTTCATTCTCTCATATTTTACTTTCTTGTGGTGTTTTGAGCTATTGAGGTTGCAAAAGAGGGGGGGAAGGAATGTAGAGTTATTCTGGTGTTTCGAGTGTTTGGTGTGTGGATTTGAGAGACAAAACAAAGGAAAGTGAAAAGTTAAAAAAAAAAATGGTACTGATGATGTCTTTAAAAAAAAAAGGAGAGAAAGTAAACATTTTGTTCACGCAAGAAGGAAGACACTACAAGGAAGTCATCCACCATTGTTGGGGTGGGGTTACTAACTTTGCCAAAATCGACATCCTTTAAGATGTAAGTCATTAGAAAAGAAGCTGATCAAGACTCAAAGGCAAGCCTTTTCTAATCAGGGGAGAATCATACAGTGAAAATTGGGTAACCACACATTGAAAAATTAGCAAGCCACAATCCCTTGGGAGAGTTACAAAATCCTTTTGGGTTAGTTGTAGAGAACACACCTTTTGAGAATATTTTTGATTCTATAAATACAAGGTTTTTCCTTGAAATCTTTTCTCTAGTTTAGGATTTTGGGTATGAGTATTTAGTATCATTGAGGGGTGGCCTCTTAAGGTGGTGATTTAGCCAATAGTAATCTTAGTGGGGTTATTAACCTCACCAAGATCAACACCCTTTAAAGACATTTCTACATCATTAACCTCTCTTTCTTTTGCAACAAAACTTCCTTCATTTCATCCACTCGCTTCATAGGCGCAGCTATCAGTCATCGTCTCACATATTCTATCATTTGAATCAAGTCCCCCACATCTTATCTTCAATAGGTGTCCAACAACATACCAAGCCTTTATATTACTATGTCAAGTCGGCTACATAAATTCTAGCTATTGAACTATTTCTATCTATGGCCTTATCTTCTTCAAGGCCCTTACAACTCATATAATACTTAAGTGTCTCTAACCAAGTTTTTCTGAGTCTTTCTCTACCTCTTTTACTAAATACTTGTTCCATTTCATTATCTCCTCACAAGAGCCTCCATTGGTCTTCTTTTCACATGGCAAAACCATCTTAATTGTGTTTTATGCATCTTTTCTTCAATATGAACCACTTCAATCTTATTAAAAATAACTCATTTCTAATTTTATCCTTTCTTGTATGGCTACACATCCATCTTAGTATCCTCATCTCTATTATGCTCATATTTTGCACATGTCAGTGCTTTACTACCCAACATTCTATGTCATACAACAAAGCATGTCATATGGTTGCTTTATAAAATTTTTATTTTAGATTCAATGGAATCTTACTATCACATAAAACAACTGGATATATTTTTTTATTTTAACCATCTAGCTTTAATTCTATGGATAACATCCTTCTTGTGGTGAAGTTCTATTCTATGGGTAATAATTGATCCAACATATTTGAATTAATCTTCTCTTGGTATGATTTGATCTTTCAATCTTCAATAGGTGCCCAAAGAAAATAACCTTAAAAGGTGCTACACAAACCAAAAGGCCTTTCCAAGAAAAGAAGTAGTGCCCTGCTTCACTAAAGCTCCAAACAACTTCACCACCAAACTCCCACATCTTGAAGTTGGTCCAATGGGCAACATCCTTCCTTTCTAGCCAGGCGGTAAGGAATAGAGAATCCAACAACTCAAAAAACTCCTCAACCTCCCAATCATTAAGATTCCTCCTTAAAGCAATGCCTAAACAATTTGCAAATGCCAAATTTGAGGTAATTGCAAACTCATCCTCTAGCCTCAAACCACTTAATCCATCAGTGTCAACTCATAACACCACCATTGATTCCAAAACTACCAGCTACCACCAAAACCCATACTTGGCTAACACTGTCCGTCTCTCTAGCAACTAAGACTTCCCATGGGTAAATATAATGCTGGTACATAGGATTTTATTCAAATTCCCATATTTAAAAATTTAGTCAATTGGCTTTGACATGCTTTATTATGGAATTGGAAATGATTATACATAATAATCTTGAAGTAATAGCTATTGAAGATAAGATAAGCAAGATGTGATTAAGATAGTTTAGAGATATGAAAAGAAGATCAATGAACACACTTGTGACACAAGTGGATGGAATGGAAGAAGTTTGCAACAAAAGAAGTATAGGAAGATTGAAGAAAACTTGTGGGACCCTTAGAAACTACATGAGATATTATGGCCTTAGAAAAGATATGGCCATGGATAGAAATCCTTGGAGGGCTACAATCTTGTACCTGACCCCACCTAGTGAGATAAATTTTGTCGTTGATTGATTAGCTGTTTTAACATACTTTACATTCTAAGAGTTATTTCACATTATATAACTCATGAATCCTTATAGAAAGAAATGTAAAAACCTTATTAATGGGACACCCCTCTTAGAGAACCAAGTCAAGAACAAGCACACAGATAAAAACAACCACCCCCTAAGACCATGATTACCAAGCTTACTAATTTACAGGCCTTACTTTATGTTTCTTACTTCTATACATCATTGAATACTTTAGGCACCATGGAGCATAAGTGAAAGTAATACATATCAGATCACTGTGCGTGTATGCATAAACAAAAAGAAAAATTTCAACGTGAGATTTTTGTTAAAGGTTGGGAGCATACAACACATCATGATGCGCGACAGTAATGAATCACAGAAAGTTGAAGACAGGGAATTCATTAAGAAGAAGAAGCTGGAGAAGAGAAGAAGCCAAGAAGAAAAGGCAAGTAGAAGAGAAAAATCGAGAGAGAGAGGGGAGAGGAGACGAGAGAAACTCAAGAAGGGGAAAGATATTTAATCATTTATCAAAATCTGAAATGTTACATTATGTTGCCTCTTTATAGGCAATTAAAAGATAATCTATTGAAAAGATAACGACTAATCAAAATATGATCATAACCTCTAAAATCAAATACAACTCTATCTAATCCCTAAATCAAATAAAATTCTATCATCTAAACAACAATGACATATCAAAAACAGAAAAAGATAAAACAGGATAAAACCTAATCTAAACCTTGTTTCTAAAATCAAAATAGAAAACATATCAAAATATCTCCATCACATCAATCTTTGAGATTCTTGTAAGAATTTATGATATGCAAAACCGCAACCAACAATTCCAGAACCAGAAGTGTAGAAAAGAAATAGACAGAAAAGCTGAAAAGATAAATAAAAACAGGGGACATAATGGCAAATTAAATACCACAATAGCGTGGATCTCGAAGGAGGTCAACAAATGATATGTAGTCATCTATCATCCTTTTCCTTCCTTCTTGCTCCTCAATCAGAGAATAAGCAATCTGCAGGCAAAAAATGACACAGACACTAATTTGCTAAAGAGTAAACCTTGGTTTTGCTTAATCATGAAAAAAAACTACTTCCAAATAGTTATGAGAACCCTCCTTGAACCCTAAGAAAATAATGAAAGTCGAAAGTTCATTGATTTGCTCCAAAGTTGTTTCTAGATCTGCTCAACCAACAAAACCTTAAAACACTATCAAAAGAAAAGAAATGAAGCAATATCTGATCAAAGCAGCAGAATATCAAATAAGAAAACGAAAACCTAAATACCAAGAAAAAAATTAAAAATAAAATTCCGGTATCAGCCACAATTGCTTGGCTCTAAACCTCAAGAAGGCATAAGCCCATCACATAACCAGCTGCTCTTAAAATTGGTGCTTTGTCTCTGACCACTGGTCAATGAGAGTAGGAGTTTTGGCACCAAAAAGCTGTCCCAACTGCACCCATCACCACATCCCAACTAAAGTGAGTTTTGCACACAGATGAGTAACTCACCAGGCCAGCAATAAGCATTACAGAAGCAAAATTGAAGAGTAAAACCATGAAAATGCCAAATCATCTTTTACAACCTTGAAGCAATACGGATCTTTGTTCTACCTATGAGTTGAGTAATCCCTTTTAACACTTTACTGCTAAATGTATTAATCCTTATCAGTACCAATCCCAAAATTGGATAAAGGAGAAGGATGTTAGGTAGCTGACAGCTAGCTAAGAATCGTCAGATCTCTTATTATATATTCTAGACAAAATTTGATTGGTGAGATAGAATTCATGTTAACAATCCCACTTAGTGAGATTAAGATTTGATATGTTGTCATTGAAGTAATACGGACCTTATAAGCAAAATCCTAAAGGAATAAGCCTGGTTAATCCACTAGGTCCATGTATCAATTGACTATTAGTTTGGCAAGTCTAATAAATAGATAACAATAAAAATCATAGCGTCTTTTCTGCTAGACATTCAGATTGGCCTTGCCCTCATGTGTTTGAGAGATGTATAAAAATATGGTCAGCTACAGCAAAATCTAGACACCACAAAAGAGGGGGAAGAGATAAGAAGATAACATTCTGATCCAATAGTTCTTGGCAAGTCATTAAGGATTACCTGTGTATCCACAACATTGGCCAACTTGATGCCAAATTGATAATACAGAGCCTGCAAAAAAAGAATAGCTTTATGAATTCCAAACTTGGGTAAAAAATGCACAAAGCAGAAAATATTGCCATTTATAGAGACCTCACTATCTCGCTTGCAGTCATGAACAACTTTAGTGACGTTACTGGACTCCAAGGCAGGTTTACAGGCTTTCATAAGCATCTCTCCTCCTTCTATTGCATCAACCAAATATATAGCATCTGGAAAGGCAAGCTGCAAAATACAAAAGCCTTCTATTAAGTAAGATAGTTACTCTCTTGTGATAACTACATGAATAAAATACATGCAGGTATGTTTAGTATCTACGGTTGCAAGGTCTAAAGAGTCAAGAAATGATGTGAATGTATATTAAAATGCTCCAAAACATCAACCACTCAACTCAACTAAGCCTCTTCCCACCTACTTAGACTCAGCTACAACAATCCTTTTCTAGCATTCAGTTCCATCAAATGCCATTATCAACTATGTAACATTTCCATTTTTGTTTACCTAATTCAAGTTGGCATTGACCTCTGAAGTCCCAGATCAGCATCCACAATGTTGATGGTATCATTTATCTTATTGTTGATAGTATCAGTTTTAGTTTTACATGCTCAAACCATCTTTATCGAATTTTCATCATTTTATGCTTAATAAATGCTGACTCAGCTGTATCAATAATTTGTTAATACCTAACTTTAATCTCTCTTAGTATAGAACTCTCTAAGTTTCAACATGTATAACTATAAGTTTTTCCTTAACATGCATTATGCCTAGGTATAGTAAAAAAATTCAATTTATTGGGCCCTTGCTCTTTGGTTAATTGGTCAGGTTTGGAGAGATCTTAAATGGATAAGACTGGCTTGAGTTTAAAGGCTAATTTGCTAAGCAACCTTGGATTCAAGCTAGAGTCAGGAAAAGGGCAGCTTAGCCTGACTGCAATTGGGTTAGAGATTAATAATATAATACACATTTTTATCATTTCTATAGGCACCACTCCCTTATTTTGTTTTCCTGAATTTTTATTCAAACCAAAATTTCAACAATTCAAATACAATTTTGAATTTTTTTGAAATAAATAATGCAATTTTTATTGTGTGCTCGTATGCAACTATCATAACCCAAGGACATAGTAGTAATTAGATAATAGATGAATTTCTTTTAGTTGTATTGTAGTTGTAGTGATTTGAATATTTGGCAATCCTATTGGGGCCGAACCTTAGCTACCAGATCAACATATAAGGTTGATCCAATTTAATTCACGACGTACAAGAATATTATTGAATGAAATCTGATTTCAAACTCTCTCTCAATTTCCCTCTCCTTCTCTCGGTTCTCCCTGATCTCTCGCACTGTTTTTGTTCTTCCCTTATTCCCTCCCATTTCTTCTGATCAGTCTTCCCCATTTCCTTCCCTTTATCTCTTAAACCCTAGGTTGAACACTTAGGTACATGACAAATTGGTATCAGAGCAATCGTTCCTTAATGGTTTTCTCTGTTGATTAATTTCTAACGGATATCAACGGCTACTTTCCGACACAGTTGATTCTCGAAATTTGATCCTGACGCACAGAGGTTGATTCTCGGAATTTGAAGGCAAGTACAGAAATCGATAGCAACAAGCAAGTTTAGGCGATCTAGGATGATTCCTCAACTCCGGCAATCTCGATTATAAAGGAGACTCTGGCAGTCGATCGCGAATTTGGAAGCAGTTTCATAAACAACTGTGGTGATCGATTCTCACTTTTGATTAGGCGATAATCAGAGTTGTGCATCGGAAGCCATTTGTACGGAGGCGATCTACAAGTGAATTCCAAAGACTCTTCCAAAGCAATCAAGCAGTGATTTTTTCGCATTTCAGATCTAAGTCAAAAGGAAACAAAGATTGATCGAAATCGAAAGGGGGAAAGCGAATCTCGCTTGGCTCAGAATTGTAGGCGGCTCAACGGTGATTTCAAGCATTGTTGCAATCGATCAAAGAAGGCAAAGCAGATTCAAGAAGCGGTTTCAAAGAATTGACTCTGTAACCCTAGGCCATTGCTATGATGATTTTCAGCTGCATTTTCTGACGCTTCGTGACGATTGTGAATTTTAGTAATTTGGTTCGAAATTAAAAGGCAACATTGAGACAAGTAGATTCAGCGAAGTAAGGTTTCAAAACTAGAGGATTGTTGATATGTCGTGACCGCAATCAATGGTGAACAACCGCAGTGAACAAAGAAGAAAATTCAAAGCAAATTCCTAGCCAACGATCTCTCAAGCGATCAAACCACGAATGGTTGACGACACCCGAATGAAGCAAATGGAGTCTCAATTGCAACAGGTGACGACGATGGTGGTGGAGTTGCATACTTGTATGGGATCCATGGAGGAGACGATTGGAACAGTGGTGGATAAGAAGCTGGATGATGTTGGGGATTGGTTGCACGGGGATATGCCCAATCAGATTTGAGAGGAGATGCGAGAATAAAGCAACATGCTGCGATAGCAAATGCAACAGTTCATGCTCACATTCTCAAGCCAAAATCAAATAAGGATCTCACCTAACTTTACCCCTAGAGATAGACTAGAACCAATCTTCCCGAGAATTGGAACCAACCATAGAGTGGCGAGATCCTCGGAGTTTGAGGTTGAACCGACCACTATGGGAGAAAATGTGGTGGAGAAAAGACAGGAGATACAGGTGACCACCCACCAATCTAGTTTTCTGGTGCCAAAACTAGAATTGCCTCTATTTGATGGGCAAAAGCCTAGATGGTGGGTGAGGTGATGTGATAAATTGTTCAGCATCCACCAAGTGCTTGATAACTAGAGGGTTACCCTAGCATCTGCCTATCTAAACGATGTTGGAGATGTGTGGTTCCAGGGATGGTCAAAAGTTAGGGATGGTTGCAATTGGGATGATTTTGTTACAGGTTTGTGTGAGAGGTTTGGAGATCACGTCATGATGGATATAGTAGAGGAATTTAATAAGTTGAAATAAGATGGGACAATACAGGAATATCTACTCAGATTCAAGGAGTTGAAATCACTCATGTTAAGCCATAACCCCTACATGACCGAGGAATATTTCGTCTCAAGTTTCATCAGTGGCTTGAGTGATGACCTTAGGCTTACAGTTAAGATGTTGAAGCCTAAGACAATGCAGGAAGCAGCTGAGGGTGCTTCACTGCAAGAGCTATCAGTGGAAGCCCTTATGACAAAACACCAGCTCCTAATCGAAATTCATCCTGTAAATAGTTTGCAGTTGGAAGAAAATCCAAGTCATAGGGTTTATACTAATCCTAATTCAGCCAAGTCTCTATACTAATCCTAATTCAGCCAAGTCTCTTTTGATGGAACAAAGGAGACAGGCAGGGTTGTGCTATCGATGTGAAAAATAGTTTAGCCCAGCTCATAGGTGCAGGAAACAATTACTATATATGGAAGGACTATGTCACGGGTAGTGACAATGGCTATCTCACTGACTTAGAATTAATCGGTGAATAGCAGTAGAAGATAGAAAAATTGGGCAGAAAAGGAGGAAGAAAGAACAGAGAGGAACAGAGAGATAGAAAGAGAGAGAGAGGTTAAATTTCAATGATATTTTCGATATATCTTCCTGGGAGGTCTATGAGGGATATATATACCTCCTAGCATTGGGGCTGCCATAGCAGATTCCCTCTTACAAGCGGTTATAACAACCAGTTTGTCCTATTCTAGGCCTTACACGTGGGCTCTCCCTAGAATATTCTCCTAGTAACAAACTACTACAGTTGGAATTTAAAGCAACAGCCACAATAGGCAATAATAGAAATAAAGGAAAATGATTACAGCATTTAAGAAAAAGAAATAACATAAAGTAAGTCGCTGTGTGTGACAATTCCCTCCCCCTTAAATCATTTCTTGTCCTCAAGAAATGCTAAGGAGGCTAGCAGCCCTGGGAAACCGCTGGAGAAGACTCAGTAGGTATTCCCAAGTGTTGCTTCCCTTGTCTCCTTGTTGCCACTTCATCAGCACCTGGATGAGGGGTACCCCTTGGTGGTAGATCACCCTATTATCCATAATGGCTTCCGGCTCCTTCAAATTCTCCTTCTCCTTAGGAATGGTGGGCAGTGCTGGGTTGATCAGCTCAACTCCAGCTGATTTCTTCAATAAGGAGACATGGAAGACCAGATGAATATGGGATTCCTGAGGGAGTTGTAGACAGTAGGCCACTTTTCCTACCCGGGCCACTATAGGATATAGCCCAAAATATTTGAGACTAAGTTCGAACACCAATCCTTGGGTGAGAGATTTCAAGTGGGGCTACTTCAACCGTAAATACACCTTCTCTCCAATTTCAAATTCCCTCTCACTCCTCTTCTTGTCTGCATATTGCTTCATCCTATTCTAGGATGAGGCCAGTTCTTGCTTAAGTTGTTGCAGTACCATCCTCCTCTATTGCATAAACTCCTCAACAGCTACAGCTATGGCATGTCCCTCTAAAGCTGGTAGGATGGGAGGCTTGTAGTCGTAGATGGACCTCAAAGGGTGACATTTTTAGGGATGTGTGGTGGTTCAAGTTATACCACCATTGGGCCAATGCTAACCACCGGTGTTAGCTCTTAGGTTATAGAATGCACACACACCTCAAGTAGGTCTCCAAGCTTTGATTGACTCTTTCCGTTTGTCCGTCTAATTGGGGATGATAGGCTGTAGACATATTAAGCTTGGTTCCCATAGACTTCATCAATTCCTGCCAGAACACACTCGTGAAGATCTTATCATGGTCTGAAACAATGGTGCTTAGGACCCCATGCAACGCCACTACCTGATCCATGAATGCCCTTGCCACTTCTTGGGTTGTGTAAGGACGAGCCAACCCTATGAAATGGGCAAATTTAGATAGTCTGTCAACCACAACCAAAACACTATCCTTCCCTTCAGATTTAGGCAACCCCTCGATAAAGTCCATTGAAACGTTGGTCCAGGCTTGGTCAGGTATAGGAAGGGGTTGAAAGAGACCAAGGTAGGCCACATTTTCATGTTTACACCTCTTATAGGTGTCGCAGATCAAGATAAACTCCTTAACATCAGCCTTTAGCTTGGGCCATTGGAACAGCTGCCTTACCCTAAGTTAAGTAATTTGAATTCCTAAATGTCCTCCTATAGGAGATTCATGCAAGGATTGCATAATCTTTCTCTTGAGATTCCCGTTGCTGCCAATGACAATCCGGCCATTAAATCTTATCAGCCCTTCACTTAAAGTGTAACCCTCAACCTCCTTAGATCCCATTGCTAGTCTTTCCAATATCTTTTTCACCTGTTCATCCGTCTCATAGCTATCTACGACTTCTTGACACCATTCCGGTATTACAGTTGTGATTACGAATATTCTTCCCTCCTCTTAGCACCTTAAAAGAGCATCAGTTGCTACATTTTATTTGTCTTTCCTATACTGCATTATGTAATCTAATCCCATCAATTTTTCCATCCCTTTTTTCTGAAGTTGTGTTTGTAATTTTTGTTACAACAGATACTTTAAACTCTCATGATCTGTTTTGATTATGAATCTCCCACCTTCCAAGTAATGGCACCATTTTTCTATAGCCATAAGTACTACCAAGAACTTCTTCTTGTAAATGCTTAATCCTAAATGCCTTGGGCTTAATGCCTGGCTTAGAAATGCCAATGGCCTCCCTCCTTGTAACAACACAGGCCCAATGCCTACCCCACAGGCATCTGTCTCCAGTACAAAGGGTTTGCTAAAGTATGGCAAACCCAAAACAGGTACCCTGCTCATCTCCACCTTCAACTTTTTAAAAGCTTCTTCAACCTCCTACCCCCAGTTGAAATTGCCTTTCTTCAGCAGGTTGGTTAGAGGTTTGCTAACCATTCCATACCCTCTAGCAAATCGGTGATAGTACCCGGTAAGGCCAAGGAACCCCCTTAGAGCCCTCACTGTTGTGGGTTTAGGCCAAGTTAACATAGCTTCCACCTTTTTGGGATTAGTTCTAACACCCTCGCCTGAAATCAGATGGCCCAAATACTCGACCTGATCTTGACCAAAGGAACACTTAAGACCTTTTAATGAAGAGCTGGTTAGATCTAAGGACTTCTAGGGTAGTCTTTAGGTGTTGTAGATGCTGGTTCAAAGTTGGGTTGCAGACATGGATATCATCAAAAAAATACAAGTATGAATTTTCTTAAGTAAGGTTCAAAGATTTGGTTCATTAGGGATTGAAATGTGGTCGGTGCATTGGTGAGCCCAAATGGCATCACCAAGAACTCAAAATGTCCATGATGGGTTCTAAAGGCCGTTTTGTGAACATCATTAGGGTTCATTTTTATTTGGTGGTATCCCGAATGAAGGTCAAGCTTTGAAAAAAAATTGACATTATGCAACTCATCCATTAGGTCTTCTACAAGGGGTATGGGGTACTTGTCTTTGATGGTCAACACATTTAATTAGTGGTAATCCACACAAAAATACCAAGATCCATCTTTCTTTTTTACAAGAAGGACTGGTGAAGCAAATGGGCTCTGGCTGGGTCTTATAAAGGATTGCCTTAGCATCTCCTTCACCATTTTCTCAATTTATGCTTCCTACGCTAGAGAATAACAGTAAGACCTGATGTTTACCAGTTCAAGGTTCAGGTAGGGGGTAGAGTAACAGGCTCGATAAATAAGTCCTTAAACTCTACCAACAGTTCATCAATAGGGGTTTGAGGGTGTACCTGGTCAAGTTCACATTGTTGATTGCTGACCGTTAGGTGCAATTCTCCATATAACTTCTTCCCGGCCCTTTCTTCTGCTACCACAATGGAGAACAATTGGGTCAGCTGGCACCACTTGTTTTTGAACACTCGGTGGAGCCTCTTCCCTGTTATCATCATGCAAGCCCCGAATTCTTTTCCCCTCGTGAGAGTCATTCTCTTTCCCCCTTGTCAAAGGATACCTCCATCCTATTGAAATCAAAACTTATGGGGCTCACCCCTTTCATCCAGTCAACCCCCAATACCACATCACAACCCCCTAATTGCAACAATCTCAAGTCTGCTTCAAACTTCTCCCCTTACATCTCCCAATTAAATCCTGGACAGACTGACTCACTGATCACCCTATTCCCATTAGCCATAGTCACACTTAGGGGTTGAGTTTCCTTAAGTGGACACCTCAATCTTCTAGTAGAATCTTCATCTAGGAAGCTATGTGTGCTTCCACTATCAATTAAGATCAACAAGTTGTCGTCCTTTACCTTCCCTTCTACTTTAATTATCTTATTATTGGTCACCCCCTTTAATGCATGCAATGAGATTTCACCCTTATCCCCTTCTCCGAACTCCTCATCCTCTTCTCTTCTCCTTCTTCTTCTTCTAGCCTTTCCCTCGAGTCTCCCTCTAGCAGCAACAACTAACATCTGCATTGGTGCTCGGGATAGTACTTATCCCCGCAACTAAAGCATAGCATAGGCTACCTCCTCAGCTCATTGTATTTTGCCCCAGAACCAGGTCCCCCTGAATTCTTGACACCCTGATTGCCTCTAACCCAATCACAGTTGTGTCCCTTTTCTCCTTGATGAGACGTGCTCCCGGTTACAACCCGGTGTTGTTGCCTCTACTTCCTCGTCAAGGCCTCCTCCACCATCTCTTGCAAACGTGCACTTTCTGCCACTTGCTCCACTGTCCGTGGGCTAATCATCTTCACCATAGGCCTTAAATCATTGCTGAGCCCGCTCAAGAAACTAGACACAAAATAAGGTTCCAAGAGGTGGGAGTCATTGTTGATCATCAGTGATCTCAGCTCCTCAAACATCCTCAGGTAGGTATTCACCTCTCCCACCTGTTCTAATTTATTGAACTCCTTAATAACGTCTGACATGCTCCTCTCTCCAAACCTCTCACAAAGCCTATCAGTGAACTCCCCCCATGTAGGATTATCCCTGACCCTAGTCCACCAGGTCATCAAAGTAGGCTGAAGCCAGGGTTACCCTTCTCCCCTCAGGTACATTATGCCAATCGAACATGTGCTCACACTTCCTTACCCACCACCAGGGGGTTATTCCCATCAAACACTGGAATCTTCGGCTGGGGCATTGGAAACCCTGGTTGTTGTAGACGATTTAGTTCGTCTTGTCCACCTTCCATCATATTCCTTATGTCTTCATCCGATTCAATCTCGATTCCATCATTTCCCACTACTTTGTCTCTCTTATTGTCTAGTATTAAGGGTTTTGTTCTATCTCTAAGAGGAAACTCAAGAGCCAGTCTCACCGTGTTTTGGCGAGTGAACATGACCATAAATTGTTGGAGTTGGGCTCCCAGCTCTTCTCTCATTTGCGCATTATCCTCCCGCATTTGAGACAGAGCCCGAACCTTCTCTCCAGTCCCCCTACCGAATTCTCCATCTTGCAATCCATTGCTATAATCGCCTCGTGATTGTGTTTCGAACCCAACTCTAGTTGATCTACGCGGTTTTGGAAGTCGGTCACTATCAAGTTGAACCACTGCAGCTGCGACTCAAAGTTTTTCATGAGGGTACCTTCCGCCATAGAAGAATTCTCTACTAACTCTGACCAAGACGGCAACTTTGATACCAAATTGTCATGGGTAATGACAATGGCTATCTCACTGACTTAGAATTAATCGGTGAACAGCAGTAGAAGATAGAAAAGTTGGGCAAAAAATAAGGAAGAAAGAACATAGAGGAACAGAGAGATAGAAAGAGAGAGAAAGAGAGAGAGATGTTGAATTTCAATGATATTCTTGATATATCTTCCTGGAAGGTCTAGGAGTGTAATGAAACAGGTAGGGTTGAAAAATAACCAGAGAGAATACAAGAATGATTTCCAGCTAATAGAAAAAATAATCAAGCCACTTAATTGATTCTGAAGATGAGCTGCTTTAAATAGCTTGCTCATAACAAACATATAACTACCGCTACTAAACATAAAGATAACTAACAAGAGAAACTAACAACATATGTAAAACAAAGAAAGAGAAAAGCACAAGATATTTAAACTAAACTACTCCAACAAGGAGGGATATATATACCTCCTAGCATGGGGGTTGTCATAGCAGATTCCCTCTTACAAGCGGTTATAACAACCGGTTTGTCATATTCTAGCCCTACACATGGGCTCTCCCTAGAATATTCTCCTAGTAACAAACTATTATAGCTGGAATTTAAAGCAACAACCACGATAGGCAATAACAAAAATAAAGGAAAACGATTACAACATTTAAGAAAAAGAAATAATAGAAAGTAAGTCGCCATGTGTGACAGACTGGAGGATGGAAAAGAATAAGAAGAAGAGCAAGTCGAGATTGGGTGAAGAAACGGGACCAATTCTAGCAAGTTCTCGGGGACAAGAACTCTCTCTGGGGAGGGGGTGGGAATTGTCATGAACAAAGAACATGGTAGTAATTAGATAATAGATGAATTTCCCTTAGTTGTGTTGTAGTTGTAATGGCCTGTACCTAAAAAACAACTGCATACAGCTATATTGATTTGAATATTTGGAAACCCTATTGGCGCCAAACCTTAGCTACCGAATCAGCATATAAGGCTGATCCAATCTAATTTAAGGCATACAAGAATATTATTGAATGAAATCTGATTTCAAACTCTCTTTCAATTTCCCTCTCTTTCTCTCAGTTCTCCCTAAATCTCTCTCACTATTTTTGTTCTTCCCTAATTCGCTCTCATTTCTTCTGATCTATCTTTCTCAATTCCTTCCCTTTATCTCTTAAACCCTAGGTTGAACCCTAGGTACATGACAACAACTACTTGACCAAATGTCTAAATGAAGGTCCTACCATCAACACAAGATATGTCATCCAGATTACAGGTATTTCTCATTGTGGGGTGGGATATGACTGGGACAAGGGATGGTGCATGCATGGTGGCATGTGTGGGGCCATAGGGAAAGGGTTCACCTAGATGAGGCAAGAGTGACTTAGGGCTCCCCTGACCCATACTTGGTCTGTTGACATCCATATACTCTCCCCATGCATCTTAAAGAACCAAGTTTTGTTGTAATTCAATTTCCATATGCAACTCTAGAAATGGGTAAAGAAGTATCTTCAAGACAAGTGATAGACATCCACCAGACCCTAAGCAATGATTACCAATTTACTATTAGATTTATCATAATATTTAATCTCTATATAGTAAAGCATAGCATTAAGGACTTGACCACATAGCTACAGGAGCCACCAATTACATTAACCTATCTTTACTCTCTCTTCACAGTCTAACCAGTGAGCATTCTTCAAACTCTTAATTAGTTCAGATCTTTTGCATACATACAGACATATATAATGGATACAACTTACAGCAATGTTATTGCCTAAATATATAGAAGCGAAGCAACTAATTAGGAGAGAAAGATTGTACAAGTTAAAAATTGAAATTTGTTTTACATCTAAAGTCCATGTTGGAAACCTCCAATTTTAGAATGAAAAAGAAACGGAAAGCTTCCAACATAAGTATCAAATTATCTTTGCATGTACTATCTCACAGTATTCACCAAAATACTCCCTCTGACTCCTGCATCCTAATCTTCAATGTAATAGCTTAGGGAATAATGGGATAACTGCGCAAAAACTACTTTTAACATCTACATAAGGCTAGTAGCATGAACATGCTGTATGTATGTACATTTCATTCATTCATAAACAAATAAGCACAGGCCTCCTTGTAATAGCACAAGGAATTGCATTAATTCAGAGCTCTGTATCATGTTGTTTTATGATACTTTCAATTGGATCACATAGTTAATTTAGTCAAGCAGTGACACTTGGCAGCCAAAGTTACACTAATCTTGCAATAACACAATGGTAACTTGTAGCCATATCTTTCTAAAATAACAACAAATATTGCAAGGTTCAGATGGGATGGGACAACATGAAAGGATATATGAGATATGCCCTTAAACCAGTTATGGTATATCTTTCATGGAACCTGTAAATTGGCTGGGAAAAGAAATAAGTAACACAAGAAGAGGTCTTCATTCATAATATTGTATTTCCATGCTACACCTTTACAAGTTCATCATACTAGGTCGTAAATATTATAGAGCTATACATATCCAATCTGAACAATAGCTTAAATATTTTGCCAGTCAAGATAATAACCAGTGAAATGAAATACTTCCATACAACTATTTGTGGTATCAAATCCATATGAACAACAAAAATTTAGCATATGGAAAATGACTAATTTTGTAACACACTTGAAATTACAGAAGAACTTGATGAGAAGAGAACACATATAATTCCAGGTACAATTCTTCTTCTAAGGTAGAATGGTTTTGGAAGTGTGATTCACCTGCATGATACAAAGTGATCCATTGCGACAAAGATCTACACCTTCACAGTCAAAACCAATCACCAATTTCCTCTCAGGTGAAGGCTCCAAGAACTCAGGTGGAAGTTGACATGCATTAGTTACAATATGGACCGGAACCAAGGGCAAGTGAATTTCTTGTTCTCCACCTTCAAGACACAGAAAAAAACATCACAATAAATAAAAAACTAGTGGAATATAGTCCAGTTACCGGGAATTTCACCAAGTACACACAAAAACATTGAAAAGGAAAAGACAACCATTAACACAAGCGCAAATAAAATAAAATTATTCTGATAATAAAACAGTCAACTAGTTGTCATTCAAGTAGCATTATGTAGTGCAAATGAATATCTATTTTATCTAGCTAGAGAAAAGTGGATCACTGCAAGCATCCACTTAACAAACTCATTATCAACTACACAAAGGCTCTTCCTCATAAGTAAGCAGATTTACATATTTAAAAAAAAATGAAGGGAAAGCTGCATTATGCATCAAAATGAAAACAAAATAAAAGCTATACATAAAATTAGTCCATGAAGTCCTCTATGGTTGGATTAAAAAACCATATGAACCCATGTATTAAAAAAGATTCACAAATTCAAAAACTAAAAAGGAGATCATCAACACCCCAAACCCAGCCCCTTCCTTTTTTTCCCCCCCAAAAGTACCTATATAAGCAAGCAATAACCACCTTCCCTGCATTATTTCTATTCTTTGTAATTCTAAGACCAATTGAACAATGAGTCATTGGGGACACCTGTTTGACTCCAAAAAACCAACAACCTGTTATCTCTAGCCATCCCAAAATGGACAAATTCCATCAACATCATAACTTCTTTTTGCATGGAGCACCAACATAGATTGTAATGTGCTTCTTGGTGACCAATTTTTTTCTTGAGTTGCTTCGCAAGAGAAAAAGAAGCAAACTGATGGGCTTTGGTTATCCATGCTTCTTTGCATGCCACTAGAACCACCCTAAAATGAAGGATATGCAAAATTAGCTTTGTAGGTCAACAATGAAAGCTATATACTTGCTAAGGCACCTAATGTAAAGATTGAGATAAACAAAACAATTTATGTATGGAATTTATAGATTAAGAATATCTTATGACAAAGCTTCTAAAGAAGTCTTATGAAGGGTCTTAGAGAATAAGGGAATATGAATTACATATATTCAGGTTACTAAAGATATGTATTAAGGAGTAGAAACATGTGTAAGAACATGTGAAGGAGATACTAAGGCTTTTCCAATTACAATTAAATTTATATCAAGGATTTGCAATAAGGCCTTTTTTTTTCCCCTAGTAATGGATGAACTCACTAAACGTATGTAAGTAAAGGTGCCATGGTGTATGATATTTACAGATCACATCGTCTTAGCGCATGAGATAAAAGAATGCGTCAATACTAAGCTCATGATATGAAGGAGCAAATTAGAATCTAAAAGTTTAAGTTAAGTAGATTGAAAACCAAAAATACGGAATGCAAGCTCTGTAAAAGTGTGGATGATATTAATGTAAATTTGAAGATCAAATCATCCCAAGAAAATATCAGTTCAAATAATTTGGATTTATAAGGAGTTTAATGAAGATGTCATCCAGAGAAAAGTGTCTCTAGTATTTTTATGTGATAATAAGATTTTGATCAAGCTCAAAGAAAATTTTTAAAGATGACTATAAGACCAATTTTGTCTATCTAGCATAGAATGTTAGACAACAAACCACAAGCATATGCAAATATGAGCATAGCAAAGATGAGGATATTACGATGGATGTGCAATCATATAAGAAAAAAATAAAATTAGGAAAAAGGTTATTTGTATAAGGTCAAAGTGGCTCCTACTAAAGACAAAATGTGAGACACATGACTAATATGGTTTGGTCATTAAAGAGACCAATAGAGTTTATGTGAGAAGTAAATGGAATGAAACAAGTCTTTAGCAAAAGACATAATGGAACACCAAGACAAAATTAATGGGAGATTCTTAGGTATGATACGAGCTACAAGGGTCTTACAAAAAATAAGGTCATAAATTGATATGATTGGGGAGTTAGAATTCATATACTAGGATTAAGGCTTGATATATTGCTAAATATGCCAGATTTTCATCCCTCCTGCATAATCTTAGTTGAAGAACTAGACAATTTGTTAACTAGAGCAAGTTTATAACCAAATCTGCAAGTAGAAGGCGACTGTGCAAGTTAGATCAAAATTACAAAATTCAAAAACAAGTGTGAATGTGTGAAATTTAACCAAAAAACAGGAGTCGCTCATATTTGATATTAACACAAATTGGAACTTCAAATTACTCAACAGGTGAAGTATTTCATCTTTCCTTTTGCTCCATGAATTTCAAATTGCAGCACCCTCACCATCAACAAAAATATGTGCAAGCTCAGATACTGGGCAGCCAAATAATTAAGAATCAAGACTCTAAATTTGTCACTTCTTCCTTATCCCCCTCCAAAAAAAGTATTGTTGTACTACACAGAGATAATCATAGCAGTTCCCCACTTGCAAAGCCCCCTCTAATACTTTCAAGTGTCTAATAAGTAACATCATAAATAGAGGGTACCCCAATTTGGTGTTCCCCTTCATTTGAAGCCACATCACAGATTAGAATTACAATTTTACCCTTATTTCATGCAAATAAAATTTATCAAAAAACAAGATGTGGATGTGGGAAATGCATAGATAATTGCATCTTGCAATTAAATTAACTATTCAAAATCATAACTTGATAAAAGAAAGAAAATGTGAGAGGAACCAGAAGACAAGAGGGGGAAAAAGAGAAAGAAAGAGAGAAATCACAAAGCATTTGTGCCTTTTACACCTAGAAAACTGGAGTGAATTCTTTTAATTTGAAAGGATAAATCAAGTAATAGTTAATAACCCTACTCGTGAAATCCTCTAAACTCTCAGAAGAGGTGGAGGAAACGATATCAACACACATAAACTCATAAAATAAAAGAAAGAAGAAAGAAAACATTCACATGCCCCAAATACTTCATTAGTAAACAAGCCATTCCAAAACACACCCCACTCAGAACTTCAACTTCAAATAGCCAAGAGTACATTGAAATCACAATATTTAAGACGATTTTCAAGAAATTAAAGAATCAATAGCCAAAACAAAAATAAGCCTCGAAAAACATACAAATGATGTGCATATTCATCAATATACACAAATTATTTTCAACAAAAAAATACAAAATTTTCAATTATATTGAAGATTGACAAGAAATAAAACATACCCAAGCTCGTCAGGCTCGACTGAGGCTGACGAGACGGAGGAGGGTCCGCCATGTGATCAGACCGTCCAATTCCAAGCAGACGACCAGAACTCTCTCTCTCTCTAAATGGGACCAAGTATATGTATGTATATATATCAGGATAGTGTGAAAAGGAATCAAATATATGTAAAGCCTACGCCAATGGTTTTCTACCACGTATAAATAGTATTTAATAGGACTGGCACTTTTAAGATGTCTTTCAACACGCATGCCAAGCAAGCACTTTCACGTGTTTATGAGCTGTCTTCCAACAGCGACAATTGCCAAGCATGCACCTTCACGCATTTTTGAGCTGTCTTCCAACACCGTCAATTGCCAAACAAGCAGCTTCATGTGGTTTTAGCTGCCTTCCAACGCAATCAATTGCCAAACAAGCAGTTTTACGCGCTTTTAAGCTGCCTTCCAATGCAGCTGACGGCTAAACAAGCAGTTTTATGCGTTTTTAAATTACCAAAATAATCAGTTTTACACGTTTCCCAGCTGTCTTCCAACACCAATTACCAAACAAGCAGTTTTACGCGTTTTTAAGCTGCCTTCCAACGCAATTAATTAATTGCCAAACAAGCAGTTTTATGCATTTTTAAGTTGCCAAAATAAGCATTGCAGGATTTTAAGCTGCCTCCAATGCAGCTAACTTTCGAAACAAGCAGTTTTATAAATTTCTAAGTTACCAAAATAATCAGTTTTACACGCTCTAAAGCTGTCTTCAGGAGCAACATTGTGAAACAAGAGTTTTTAGGTGAAATTGCTACTAATATTTCATCAATAATAAGTAATAAATAGTTCAAAAACTATTTATTATCAATAATAAGTAATAAGTAATAAGGCCATTTTTTAAATCAAAAAATCCTAAATTTATCATCTCTTCCTGATGCCACTCCTAAAATTACTGCTGCCTACACAGATACAATCAAGAAAAGTGCCCCACTTGCAAAGCCTCCTCTAATACTTTCAAGTGTCTAACAAGAAGACGTCATCAATATAGGGTACCCCAATTTGGTGTTCCCCTTCATTTGAAGCCATACCACATATTATAATTACAATTTTACCCTCATTTCATGCAAATTAGATTTATGAAAAAGAAATAACACGAAGTGGATGTGGAAAATACAAAGATAATTGCGTCTTCCAATTAAATTAACGATTCAAAATCTTGATTTGATAAAAGAAAGAAGGAACCAAAAGGAAGATAAGAGGGGGAAAAAGAGAAAGAAATTGAGAAATCACAAAGTGTTTGTGTGCCTTTTACACCTAGATAACTGAAGTGGATTCTTTTAATTTGAAGGGATAAATCAAGTAATAGTCGATAACCCTACTCCTGAAATCTTCTGAACTCTTAAAAGCATTTGGAGGCAACGATATCAACACACTTAAATTCATAAAATTAAAAAAAAAGAACAAAGAAAACATTCACATGCCCCTATTACTTGATCAGTAAACAAGCCATTCCGAAACACACACCCCTCACAACTTCAACTTCAAATAGCCAAGAGTACACTGAAATCACAATATTTAAGATAATTTTCAAGAAATTAAAAAATCAAAGAATCAATAGCCAAAACAAAAATAAACCTTGACAAACATACAAATGATGCACATATTCATCAATATACACAAATTATGTTCAACAACAAAAAATACAAAATTCTCAATTTTATTGAAGATTGACAAGAAATAAACCATACCCAGGCTCGTCAGGCTTGTCAGGCTCGACTGAGGCTGGCGAGACGGAGGAGGGTCCGCCATGTGATCAGACCGTCCAATTCCAAGCAGACGACCAGAACTCTCTCTCTCTCTCTCTCTCTCTATTTCTAAATGGGACCAAGTATATGTGTGTGTATATATATCAGGATATAGTGTTAAAAGGATCAAATGTATGTAAAGCCTATGCCAATGGTTTTCTGCCATGTATTAATAGCATTTAATAGACTGGCACTTTTAAGCTGTCTTCCAACACGCATACCAAACAAGCAGTTTTACGTGTTTCTGATCTGTCTTCCAACAGAGACAATAGCCAAACAAGCAGTCCTACATGCTTTTAAGCTGCCTTCCAACGCAGTCGACTGCTAAACAAGCAGTTTTATGCGTTTTTACGTTAACAAAATAATCAGTTTTATGCATTTCCCAGCTGTATTCCAACACCATTTGCCAAACAAGCAGTTTTATGCATTTCTAAGCTGCCTTCCAACGCAATCAATTGCCAAACAAGCAGCTTTATGAGTTTTTAAGATGCCAAAACAAGCAGGTTTATGCGCTCTTAAGCTGCCTCCAATGCAGCCAAATGCTTAAGCAAACAATTTTGTGCGTTTTATAAGTTACCAAAATAATCCGTTTTTTGCACACTAAAGCTGTCTTCCAGAGCAACATTGCGAAACAAGTGTTTTTATGCAAAATTGCAACTAATATTTTATCAATTATAATAAATAAATAGTTCAAAAACGTGAAGGCCATTTTTTTAAGTAAAAACCCTAAATTTATCACCTCTTCCTGATGCCACTCCTAAAAATTACCGCTGTCCTACACAGATAAAATCAAGAAAATTGCCCCACTCGCAAAGCGTAGTCTAAAACAATCAATAAGACAGTCGTCAATACAGGGTACCCCAATTTGGTGTTCCCCTTCATTTGAAGCCACGTCACATATTAGAATGATAATTTACCCTTACAAATTACAATTGCATCTTCCCATTAAATTAATTGTTCAAAATCTTACCTTCACAAAAGAAAGAAAATGAGATAGGAACCAAAAGGAATACAGCAGGATTGAAAAGAGACAGGAAGCCAGAAATCACAATTGGCATTCCATCCAAAAACACTATGCCACTGATTAGCTTCTAATTTAAAAGGCAAAAGCAAGAAGTAGTTGATAACCCTACTCCTGAAATCCTCTCAACTCTCAGAAGCATTTGGAGGAAACAACAACAAAGCCCACACTCAACTCATACAACAAAAGAAGAACAAAGACAACATTCACACGCCACAGCCAGAACTTCAAACTTCAAACTTCAAACAACCAATACTACAACGAAACTGCAATATTTAAGTCGATTCTCTGGAAATTGAAGAATCAGAGAATCAATAGGAAACGCCGAAAAACATACAATGCATGCACAGTATATTCCTCAATACACACAAATTTTCGGATTATATTGAAGATTGATGCAAAAAAGGAACATACCCAGGTCCGAGTGAGGCTGACGAGACGGAGGAGGGTCCGCCATGCGATCGGACCATCCGATTAAGCAGAAGACCGCGACTCTCTCTCTCTCTCTCTCTCTCTCTCTCTCTCTATTTCTAAATCGGGCCAAGTATACCGTATACGTATGCGTGTATATATACCAGAATCCAGTGCGTCAAGGACCGAATATACGTAATGTTGTGGCCAATGGCTCTCTACCACGTGTACTTGAACTTTTTGAAACCTTTATAATTTTCTTCACGAATCCTCTTGAACAAGGTTCCTTGCTTTAGTTCAGTTTATATTTTACCTGCTTTTATATAAAATATTTAAAAGTTCCTTTTATTAGTTTTAATAATTATTATAATTATTAAAATTAATATAAATGTATCTATGATATTTTATCCAAGTACGATCAAATACCATTATTTATGTTATTTATATATTAAGTTTTTCAGACAATTTTTACATTGTGCGTTATATTCTTATTTATATTATTATATTTTATATAAGAATATATCTTATATTTTTCGATATGTATATAATAAATTTAATTTTGTATGTAATAAATTTTTAGAGTAAAGTATCTATATAATAAAACAGAAGGGTTTTTGAAATTGGGAGACAAATGTGAGGGAGATATTTTTGAATGGTTCAGATTAATTTTTTTGAAGATTTGATGGTTAGGATTAAAACATTTCCCGCCCAACGCAGCATCTCACTATCTCTCTCCCTCTCTGTCTTTCTCACCCACCCACGCAACCACCCATTCCCATCTCCAGCCCCCTTCTCTCTTTCTCTTTCTCTTTCTCTCTCTCTCCCTCCCACCTACAATCCCCATCTCCAGCCCATACCCACCCACCCACAATGGCCGAACGGTGGCCGGTGGAGCCTGAAGCAGCAAGAGGCCAGAGGTTGCGGACGATGCAGCGAGCGGGGTGGGCTCGCGGTGGAGAGCCGATACAGCGGCTGAGATTCACGTGGCTGAGATTCGCTCTCTGTCTCACTCTCTCCCTCTCTGTTTCCCACCCGCCCGCGGCTCTTTCCCCTCTCTTCCCCCCTCTCTCCCTCTCTCTTTCTCTCTCTCACCCGCGACTCTCTCTCACCTGCCATCGTCCCTACTGCATCGTCCCCGCCCGCCATCGTCTCCCGCCCGCTTTCTCTGTCTCCCTCTCTCTTTCTCTCTCTCACCCGCGACATCGTCCGCCCCTCTCCCTTTCTCTTTCTCTCTCTCACCCGCGGCCATCGTCGCCGCCCCTCGCCCGCGGCCATCGTGTGTGTATTTATGTGTATAAACGTGTGTGTATTTGATATAAACGTGTGTCTATATATAGATATAAAAGTGTGTGTATTTGATTATATATAGTTTAGTTTAGTTTAGTTTAATTATTCATTTCTGGTTTTTTAATTTAGTTTAGTGTATTATATATAGACGTGTGTGTATTTGTATATAATGTTATTTAGTTTAGTGTATATATAATTTAGTTTACTGTTCAAATTGTTACCTATAGAGTTACTGTTCAAATTGTTAATGTATTTAATTTTAATTTAGTTTATGTTTATGTGTATTTGATTATTTGGTGTTTGGTTAATTTACTGATTATTTATGTGTATAATTTAATGTTTGGTTATTTGGTTTTTTAGTGTATTATATAGATAGATGTGTTAATGTAATAGATGTGTGTGTGTTAACAATTTGTAGTTTGCTTTCACACGTGTGTGTTAATGTAATTTAGATATAAATTAGTGTAAATTTATTTAGTGTTAATTTAATTTAATTTAGTGTTAATTTTATTTAATTTAGTATTAGTTTAGTGTAAATTAATTTAGTGTATACAAATATGTGTGTTAATTTCATTATTTATGTTTTAATTTAGTTGTTTTCTGTATTTAGTTTAGATTTACTGTTTATTTAGTTTAGTTGACTGTGTATTTGATTGTGTGTGTATTATACGTGTGTATTTTAATTTAGTGTTTTATTTAATTTAGTGTAAATTCATTTAGTGTTAATTTAATTTAATTTAGTGTTAGTTTAGTGTAAATTAATTTAGTGTTAATTTAATTTAGTTTAGTTTATGTAAACAAATATGTGTGTTAATTTATGTTTTATGTTAATTTACTGTTTTAAAATTATTAATTTAGTGTATTATATAGATTTACTGTTTTATTTAATTTATTTAGTTTACTGTTTTATGTTTTAATTAAGTGTATTACACGTGTGTGTTAATTTGATTTTGTGTGTTAATTTAGTTTAATTTAATTTAATGTTAATTTAATTTAATTTAGTGTTAGTTTAGTGTAAGATGGACAATAACCAATATTTAGATAAAAGGAAATTAATTATTAAATATATCAAATGTGTAGAGATATGTGTGTTAAACTAAATGTTCTATCTTATTATTGTCCATCTTAGCAAATCTAGAGCTCCGAGATAAAAGGAAATTGATAACCAATAGACATAAAGATAAAGCTTTGCTTGCCACATTAAAATTATCAAATGTTATCGGACCCCTTTTTTAATATAATTTAGTGTTAATTTAATTTAGTTTAGTTTATGTAAACAAATATGTGTGTTAATTTATGTACATTTTGTTATTTATATCCTATTATTTTGTGTATTTTTTATAGTGTTTTATGTTTTGTGTACATTTGATATTTTAAAATGTTAGTGTATTATATAGATATACACGTGTGTGTGTTAATTTAGTTTAGTGTAAATTAATTTAGTGTTAATTTAATTTAGTTTCGTTTATTAATTTAGTGTATTTCATTTAGTATATGTGTATTTGATTAATCATTATATACATTTGATTTAGTGTATTTTTTGTACATTTGATATTTACACGAATACATTTGATATTATTTTGTTGGTGTGTCAATTTTTTGTACATTTGATATTTTTTAATTCAATTTTTTTATTTTTTATTATACAACGTTATATAATAATTTTAATTTTTATTCAGAATTTAGTCTTAATATTATTTATGCCGTGCCTTTAGGCACGGGCATTCCCTAGTAAATAAATATTTCCTAACAATGCCATCAATTCACAGTTTATATATATTTGTTTAAAAAATATAATAAAATTCAAGCATTATGCACTTTTATTGGTAGAACTTGAAAAAATATTTTAATTTGAATATGCTGGATAAATTATATTACTAGTTCTTAAACTTTACATTTTTAAATAAATTGGTCAATGCACTATATTTTAACTTAACTTTGATTTTGATTAAGATTAATGTGTGTATATTAATATAAATTTTAAAATCAATATGTATGTATGCATGTTCCAATTATAGAAAGTGATATAAGTCTTTTATTTTATTCTTAAATTGATGATAACGAGATAATATTAGATAAATTCCAAGGATCTTGTTGATAGTTTCTATTTTTTTATTTTGTTTGATATATATATTTTATTATTTTATAAATTTATATTTGGGTAAACAACAATATTATAGTGAAAAATAATCTCAAAATGGTCAATTTATTGATATTTTTCACTTGTGTCACTTCAATCAAATTCAATACATGGCAAATGTGATACATGTGTTAGAATAACTACTAACATACAAATGCAAAGTTTGGCTGGACATAATCAATAATCAAGTAATGTGATCGAATAAATTTTAATTTGCATATCAACTATAGGATGTATTGATGATAAGTGGTTTGCTAAGAAAATTCAAGTATATTTTTGAGACATTTATGAGTTCATATTTAATGATGTATTATATAGAAAATAAAAGAGATTTCAATGAAATACATTAAGATAGCTATTTATCAAGTTATATTATTGTTATGAGATAACTCAACTTTCTTTTTCTTTAAACAATGGTAGGCTGCTTGAGCCTCAACTTGTTTCCATAAATTTAAGTTGTTTTCTATTTTGATGTTAGGATCTAGTTTTCATAAATCCATGACTAACACTAATCCCAATGTAAGATGGGTCTTGTTTCAAAATTAATAAGCCAAATATATAAAAATTGAAAAAAAAAACTCCATTTACAAAGGGATCTATGATAGATAAAAGATAGTTATAAATTATAACAAATATGATAAAAAATCTATCCCGCAATATAGAGTATATAAAAAATGAAGTGAAAATTCCATCAATCAAAAGGTATAGTTGGTCATTGATTTATTGAGTCTTTATTGTTAATAAGATCCTGTTACATTTATTGTATTATGATTTTTGTATTGATGAATAGATTTCCAACCTTATTTATAATATAATACATTTTGATTATGTAAAAAATGATATGAAAATTCCATCAATCAAAAGGTATTTATAATGTAGCAAAGCCACTGCAAAGCATGCCAATCAAATAGTAAACTGAATATATGATCACTAGAGATCCTTACTACTAAATTACTCACTATACCGATAGCAAATTCTCTAAAAATTGTCAATGGGTGATTTTTGTGAACTTACGAGTATAAAGTATGCCGTGTCTACTAAGAAATAATACCAATAACATATTATAAGGAAAATAAGAATACTACCATAGTATATTTTAAATAAACATAAATACTATATTTTTAATATAAATTGAAAAATTAAGACTCGTTGAAAAAGACACAATTAGTGGTGTGTTAACCCTTCAACATCCATCAAGTCCACTTTATTGTCATTTTCCACCAAGCCCCGTTTTTAGGTAGTAAAAATTTAGTTATACATTTATTAAATTAGATACAACTATTATTCTAGTAAAGATATGCAATGTAACAAAGTGCGAGATAAATTAATACAATTAAACATTCTTTATACTATATATAATATGTGCTGACATTTAAGACCCAAACTGTAATACCCAATAAATTAGAATTATTTGAGAATAAATGTTTTATTAGAAAAATAAAATTTTGGAGAAGATTGATATCTAAATAATCTGAAAAATTGATTGAATCGACTGTAGTGAGTGCCCTGGAGCCGAGATGTCAAAGGAAAATGATATGACAGTGATGAGTATTTCGAGACATGATTTATGGCATCGAAAGAAACTGAATCAAGAATGATTTTTGGTACAACTAAAATGCAGCTGCGATTTAGGTTGCAAAACTGAATTATCGTAGGGGCTTCCAGGAAGTCAACAGAACTTTAAAAGGATTCATATTTAGTATGTAGAATAATCCTTCCATGGTTTCAGGAAGAAACAAAAAGGTTTACGGACAAAATGAAGATTTGGGCCTAAGTGTAATTTCTTAATTTTGCCAGATGAAGGTCGAAATGGTATTTTTTCAAAATTTTCGGGGATGCAATGGAAAGTATAGAACTTGTAGGTCGCAATAGCACTATTGAGAAGATCAGGAGCTTCAAGGAAATGACTAAAAGTGCAAAATAGAAAGAAATTGGGGTTAAAGTATAATTTTACAAAATTGCACAAAGAGCAAATTTGCCATGACTGACCAAACTTCCTCCACCACCTCTCATCACGTAATTCGATGGTAAAAAACTCAAGAAAAGTAACCTAGGATACTCTTGGGTCGAGCCTAGGCTAACAATTGGCCTTGGCATCAACCGAAATGGCCAAATTTCAGTCGAAAGTGGCCGAAAAATTGGCCACTTTAATCAACCTTTTGACCGCTATTTCGATGGGTTTTGGATGGATATATGGCAAGGGGAGACATCAGAGGCCTTGTGTTGCTCGAGATCTGTTGTTTTGAGGTTCGAATTTAGCTATAAATAGAGGATATAATGGCCGAGGATTTTGCAAGATTTGAGTTTCAAATCGACCTTATTTTTTAACAAATTGAGGCACCAAAACATAGGGCTTTTGTTTTCCATGAGGTGAGGATAATTTATGGAAATTTTGAGAAATTTTGGAGTTCATTTGAGGGGTGATCGGAGTTTCGCCGAAAAAATCGAATCTCGTTAAAGCTAGACTGATTTTTGCTTGGAGGAAAGTCTTCCGGGTGTTGTTTCAACCTCAAATTTGGTCAGACTGATCAAATCAAGGTAGGATATCTTTTGGTATAATTATTTTTGATTTTTCGATGTGCCGGCACCCAAGAAGATGATCGGAGGTAATTTTTATTATTTTTAAATGTTGAAAATAAAGAAAAATAGAGTAAAAATATAAATAAAAGGGATAAAATTATGAAAAAAATGTCTAAAAATATAGGAAAAATGAATAGTTTATTTTTATGAATTTTTATTTGAGAAATTTTATGAGAAAGTAGTTATTTTGAATTTTTGAAAGGAAACTTAATTAGAAAAAAATAAGAAGAGGTTTTGAAAAATTTTCAGAAAATGTATGGAGATTAGAAAGGTTTTGGAAAATTTCCAAAAAATGTATGGAGATTAGAAATGTTATTTTAGGAATTTTAATGAAGAAAAATTCAAGAAATGACTTGATTAGTTATTTATTTTAAATTTTGGAAGAATTTATGACTATAAAAAATAGAGGAAAAATAGAAAAAAATAGAGAAAAAAAAGAAAAAAATTAGATTATTTATTTTCCTTGGAAATGATTGTTCAGGAAGTGATTTGGCCAAGGGTCTTGACGATATACGTAATTTTGAGGTTGGCACACAAATTGAGGCGATGCGCAATTTTCGATAAAATTCGATTTTAGGTCTAAAGGTGAGTGGTTTTATCCCGAGAACCTATATATGACATGTTTGCTTCATTATGTATGATATTTATTGAAGTTATGATCATTTTGTTATATTACATGGAAAGTCATGATTTTTGAATGCCAAGATATTATTGACATATTGATACTCGTGCATGGGATTGGGATGTCGCCTTGATAGTGTATCCATAATTCTTCAATAGCAAATGATTGAACAATGTTAGGATTATCTTGATAGTAGGTCGAGATTCTGCCTAGGGTTTCGTGCCGAGCTAGTAAGCCAGGAAAGTTACATTAGGGCATATGATTGTTTATGTTATTACATTATGTATTCATCTATCATGTTTCTAAATCTTCACTAGAAAATTCATCTTCTAATTGGGTTATGCACCTGGAACATTCAAACGTTCTAGTTAAGATTTGTAGCTATGACAAGATTGATGACGTGGTCGATAGGTGCAATGAGTTGTTCTGGTATATGCTCATTCGTGAGGATTCAATATATGTTTTTAGTCATGATTAAAATATTATATTATATTGAAGATCATGTATAATTGTTACGATTTAATGTATTTTTGAGGAATGGTCAGATTGTATAAAAGGTGCTTAGTTGTTATCTCGTGATGATAAATTTCTATGTATTTAAGAATTTGATGATACAATAGTACATATTTTTATGTTATAATTAAAGCAAACTAGATTATGTACCATATTAGATTTCGATTTTAAGCTTCCACATTTGTGATAATTATTTGTCTTACCTTATTTATTCTTATTCTGGTATGCTGAAAAAGTAAAATAGGATTGTCGAAAAATAATTTATATTTAAAAAAAAATATTCTTAAAATTCTTAAGTTATTTAATGCTCGAAAAAAAGAGGACATAACACAAATCTTTGAAGAAATTAAGCATAACCCCACCAACATAAACAAATAATAGATAGTCATGGCATGCCGAGATCCACAATATCCTTATACTAAATCTATCGTGGATGCCAATGTTCTATTCAACATAATCCCACTATGTCATGATAATGCCTAGTGTCATATTCTAAAATAAATAATATAAATACATTTATCATGAACATTCAAATAAAATACAACAAATCTTTCCCAATACAATGAAAACATTTCGTGAATTTTAAAACAATAAAATTTTGTAGTTAATTAATCATGCTAGTGAATAATCATGATATTAGACAAAAAAAAAATTATAATATAAAATGTAATATACAGTTAATAGTCTATTTACTTATTTTGAAACTAAAAGATACAAATCCGACTATGTTCATATTGAGCTAAGTCCAAAAATTCTATACATATATACAATGAAACTACATATTAACGTATAGATAGTCGAAATAAACCTAATAACTTAAACTTATACTATTTATCTAGTTTGAAGAACATCATTAGTAAGTTGGGATTTTTTAAATCAATAAATGTATGTTTATGGACCAATTTAAAGTTTAGAAACTTATGGGTCATTTTATTGAATTTTAAAAACTCCATAGGCCATTTTTATAATTTTAGAGACTGCATGGTATCTTTTTGAAATCTTTATAACCTAGGGACAGATTCATAATTTTCAAAACTTAAGGGCCATTCTGAAATTTTATCATGAAAAGATCAAATCATCATTTCTATAATCTTATAGGTCAATATATATTTTATATAATCTTCCACTGCCCCACCCAAAAATCTTAGGGCTATTAATATTTTATGTTTTTTTACTTTTTATAATTGTTTATTTTTTATAAAAAAATTAAAGAAGAATGGAAAACACGTGACGATGCCAGATTTGAGACTTACAGTGACAAATGGTTGATGACAAATTTGCAACTCGTGACAGTCAACAACCGATTAATGATAGATTTGCAACAATTAATTGTAATAGGTCTACGAAGCTAGATAAATAGAAACAGTCATCGGAGGAAGCTAAAGGATTTGCAACAATTGGTGACAGTCAGCAGCTCATGGCGAATGATCTCCAACAATGACATATGCGTGATTTTGAAAATAAAATGTCAATGAAGGAAGATAAGATGATAATGATGGTCGGTGATGCACTCTAATGATGAAAACATAAACAACAATCGATGACTCTCTACTAGACAACGATGGACAAAAATAATATGACCGGAATGGAACTAAAGAATAATACTACAAGAATAAGACGTGAATAAAATTATAGAGATTTCGTAAAAGCCAAGTTTGATCTCGAGACAATCCAAGGAAAAATCGTGTTTTCCTTTAGAAAAACTTTGGAAAATATGGTAAATTTTAAACATCCATTTGACATCAATTTTCAATTTTCTATTATTGTGGATTTTTTTTATTTAAACTAGAGTAAATTTTTGTAAGTTAACAACTCCTTAAAAAAATGAACTTAGCTACTAACAATCTTTGTTCATTGACATTGGCCACTGATTGATTGGTGGTTTAGTGATCAAAACCACTCACTGAATTTCCCCAAGTGATCGACATATTTAAAAATTAAAGTAACCTCATAATTCGATTTGCATAGGTCTAAAAATTAAATTTTGAACATATTATTATCATCGCCCATCGTTGATGATTTCAATGATCGGAACTAGTCATTGAATTCTCTCGACAACGATGGTTCACGTATCTAAAAATTAGATCAATCCAACAATTAGATTTTATTAGATATAAATTTTTTTTTGTCAAAAATCTCATTTTTTGAAAGACATCATTGGTCATTATCCATAGAAGATTTTAGTGATCAGAACTAATCATTTGACTCATTTTTATATTGTGACTCACATACCAAAAATTTAGAAAGATCTAATGATTGAATATTAGTAGATCTAATAATTTTTGAAAAATCTTTTGTGTGTGTGTGTAGATCAAAAATGAAGGGTCATCAAAAACTTATCAATGACAAAAAAAAAATGGTGAAACAGTGATTGTTGAGGTGGTCGAAGTTGGTTGTGGTGGTCAGACGAACAAGAACAAAAGAAATGCAACGATGTTAATGGTTCAACTACTGATCGGAAAAAACAAACAAATAGTGCCCAAGGATAGTGACAATGGCCAAAAAATATAGAATTATAGAATTAAACTTTAAATCTTAAACCCTAGCCACTATCTATTGTACTTAGGTAGTTTTATTTACTTTTGAGTTTTTTTTCTAAATTGATCTCAAGTTGCCTATTACTTGAAAAGTTGAAACTTGTAAATTCCATTAACTCTAGCTAGCTTGAAACAATACTCCTAATCTTATGTTTCAAAAATAATGAAGACAGCTTAAGTTAGATATTAAGTAAATTCTACTTAGATATTCAATTATTTTGAAAAGCTAAAACTTAATCAAGGTAATTTTAGTTCTATATGTTTCAAACATATCCCTAATCTTGCAAGAGTTTCAATTGAATTTACAATTCCATAAATGGGTAAAGAATATCTAATTGGCTCACACATTTTGTTGTTTTAGTTCTTGTTAGGTTTTCACACATTTTGTTGCTTTACTTCTTGTTGGGTTTTTGCAACTGAACTGGCAAGTGTGAACTATTTAGATACCAGTCAGGACAATACTTTAGGAAGCTCTCATGTTCAGGCTTAAAATATTTGTTATCTGTTTGTCGTTACCTTAAATAGAGGTTGCGCCTTAGCATTTCATTTATTGTTTTTTGTGTTATTGGATACTGTTATTTTAGTATTAATGTTAAAGTTTTTGTTTTGCTAAGAATATTGATAATATAATTATATTTGTACCAAATTATTATATTGTCCGTATTGAGTGACATAACATTTGTCCGACGAGACAAAATCAAATGAAGGGCATGAGTCTTACCCCCTCCCTCACACACTCTCTGTATGCCCGTGTCGAGTTTGGCAAACCAACAAACAAGATAACATTTTTATATATTTGTATCTGTCCATGTTACCCCTCTGAATCATGTCTATTTGCCTTTATTATATTAATTTTATATTTGTTTTCAATAAGAAAGTCTAGTTGATTAGTGGATATTCATCAACATCGCAGCAAAAACTGAACATAGCTTTAAATATCTATTATATCAACTTGAACAGCTAAAAGGAAATGTTCTGATACCACCATTGTTCTTCTCATAGTTGTTAAATTATTGCATAAATCTTGCAATGATAACTTAAACCAATTAGAAATAAACCATTGTTTGTCTTATAATAGTGTCAGCAATTTTATGACATGTTCTCACTTGATGAGTCAATTCTCTTTGTTCACATAATCTCTATTCAGCTTATTCTACAATTACTTTTTGGATTTGTATTCTAAATTTTTTAATTTTTTTAAGAAAGTTAAAATAAACTTTTTAATCTTCAAACTTCTCATTCGACGATACAATTGCATATGTGTTAGCTATTTGGGTTTTATTGTTACTACTATAGTTTCTACGAATAAAGAATTTTAAAGTGAACTTTAATCTTAAATATTATTTTTTCTCTTTTCGAGTTCACAGAATCAAGGCTTGTGGAATTTTTTAGCCAATGTTTTCTAATCTCTTATAAAATTTATTTCAATTATGTCAGTTGTCGTCGCTAATGCTTGATGTTGATTGTGTTACTTGTTCATATAACTTACATTCGTGTCATTTTTCAAAAAAATGAACAAAGGGAAAGAAAAATTCCCAAGGCCTCGTGAATTATTGTTCGATACTTCCTCTGTAATCACTGGAAAAAACAAGGTGCTCAAGTTAAAATTCGGGAAAATTTGAACGGGGTCCATGTGAGCATATTTAAAGTTAAGTGAAATAAAGAGAAAATAGTGGACAAATGTGTAATTAAAGATAATTACACGGAAGACGCACACGTAGGCTTAGTTTGGTTAGGCTTTTTTTACCTTATGAAAAGTTAGATAATATTTAAGTTGTGTAATAACATTTAAATTAGATAGCGTTTAAGTTTCATAACGTATTTAGATAAATATCTTTTTAAGCTATTAATGTAAAATTATGTGTTTGGTTTGTAAAAGTTAATAAATTGTTATAATTTGACAAAAAGACTAAAATAGATATGATATTAAATAATGTAAATAAAATTTAAAAAATATATATTTTTTAAAAAAAATTAAATTGATGTCTAGCTAAAATACTTACAGTTAATAAATTATAAAAATAATTAAAAATATATAATTTTTAAACTTTATGTATAAATTTAGATATAATTCATAAAAATCTAAATATATATTATATTAGATTCTTAAAAAATATATTTTATTAAAATTAATATATATTATATGTTATATGCAAACTAAATATATAGTATTACATGTTATGTATATATATATATATACAGTGAAGAATTGAAGAAGGCTGACAACGGAAAAAAAGATGGGCGATGGCGCAGGAGGAGATGACGACAGTGCAGGAGGCAACCATGAGAGGAGGTGAAGTAGGCAACAAAGATGCGACAACGGATCTAGAAATAGAGGTGGTGATGGCGGTAACGGGATTGAGGCGATCGACCTGGGCTTACGATGGCGATGAAGGAGTCAGCTTGCAGCGGTCGAGCTTGGCGACGGCGACGGAGGAACTGGAGGCAACGGTGGGGGCGATGGCGAGGCGGATGACGACGAGAGACAATGGTGGTGGAAAATTGATCGTAGAGGGTTAAAGATGAAGGATATTGGTTGAAAATAGATATTTTAGTTCAAGATAAATAGATAGTTTTTATAGTCAACACAGTTTTTTCTCCCACAGCGGTTTACAAAAGCTGTGGAAAAGGAACTTTTAGAAAAGCTATTCAAATAATGTTAAAGCTGCAGAGCGTTTAAGCTATTTGAGTTTACCAAATACTTAATTAAAAAGCTTGACAGCTGAAAAGCTATACTGATAGCTTATAAGCGGTCAAACCGCTTAGCCAAACGGAGCCTAATGGAATACGCCGGAAACCGAAGAAGATACTAGAAACAGGGAGAAGAAGAAGGAAGGGAGGAAAGAAAGGAGCCCGGATGCTCGCAGGTGTCCAGAGGAGCTCGCTGGAGGAGGCGGTTCGGCGGATAAGGGGCTCTGGCCAGCGGTAGCAACTGGGACGCAGTGAACAGAGAAAAAAAGGGACAACTCCAGTGAGGGTTTTTTCTCCGTTTTCAGCGAGATTAGGGTTCCGATTTGCTTGAAGAAGGTCCCTGAGGTTAAGTACAGACCTTTCATGAACGATTCAAAGCATAGATATTGCATGGAATTACTAACAGGCATAAGAGGCTCGTTGATATCAATAGTCAGGGTCTTCCTTTGATGGGGGTCAACGCCGGTCATGAACTCCCATTTTCGGGTCGTGACATCCTCCCACTCCGGAGTGTTGTTATCGATTTCTTAGGAAATCTGTTCCACCTACTGATATTTATTATATTACTGTTCATGTCTTCCCGGGCAGATTTTTTTTGGGCATGATTGTATCATGGAACTAATAACTTGTTACAATTTTCAAACCCCTTTCAGGAAATGGGACAAAGAGATAAAAATTTCAAATCGTTTTGTGTGTGTGTGTGAGAGAGAGAGAGATAGAGAGAGAGAGTCCCTATCTTCATTCCACAGCAGCATTTGTTTTTCTCAAAAGAAAAGAAATGATTTTTGAGAGAGAGAGAGCGAGTTCCTGTCTTCATTCCACAGCAGCATTTGTTTTTCTCAAAAGAAAAGAAATGATATTGCTCATGCTTCAAGTTAGAATGTTGGTCTAAAGCTCTGGCCAATAAAACCATAGCTTTTTGTATCTTTTTATATGTGTTTTCTGGAATTCTCTTCTTTTATGGGGAGGAGGGAAATAGGTCTTTTATTAGGTTGGAGAAAGAGTTAGCCCCATACAACAAAGTAGTAACCAAAGGTTTTTTATTAGGTTGGAGAAAGAGTGAGCCCCATACAACAAAGTAGAAACCAAACTGTTGAACCCTATGGTAAATGCAAATTTCTATAAAAAGATAAGATCCAGAGATCTTGCTACGACAAGGTTTCTCTTTTTTCTTTCTATAAATGCAAAATTGAGTTATTAATAACCTTATAAAAGTATATGCTAGAATGGCTACCTCTTGATGTTTGTTTACTTTTGTGCCAGGAAATTCAATAAAAACTACTATCTGAGTAGCTAGTAACATGCAGAAGGGTTGTGTGAAGAAAATACAAGGCTCAACTTCAGACATGATTAGTTGCCTTCCTGGCAACGTGATAGAAAAAATTCTAACGTGCATGCCAATACACGATGCGGTGAGGACAAGTATTTTGTCAAGGAAATGGAGATATGCCTGGGTTACACTTCCCCATCTTGTATTTGATGACACATTCTGCAGAGAATCGAGGAGAACTCCAAAAGATAAGCTTATGATGACTATTTATCAAGTTCTATTACTTCACCATGGACCAATACTCAAGTTCAAATTATCCTTATCTACGTTGGAAAGTTGTGCTGAGATTGATCAGTTGCTACTTTCTATATCAAACAATGGTATCCAAGAATTGATCTTGAATATTTGGAGAGGTGGACCTTATAAATTGCCGTCCTCAATTTTTTCATACCTACAGCTTAAACATTTGAAGCTACATGATTGCTTGTTCAATCCCCCTCCTACATTTAAAGGATTTAGCAAGCTCCTTATTCTTGAGCTTGAGTATGTTTCCATTACTTCTGAGGTTTTTTCTAGTTTGATTTCCACTTGTCCACTACTTGAAGAGCTGAATCTTGTAATTTGCACCAGCTGTGCTTACCTTGAAATTATTGCCTCTAATCTTAAGTGCTTATATTTTGAAGGCTGTTTCAGTTCTATATGTTTCAAAAATACCCCTAACCTTGCTAGAGTTTCAATTAATTTGTACGATCTCATGAACGGGGAAGAAATATCCAAGTGGGTCACACTTTTTGCTGGTCTACCTGTCATTGAATTTTTCCAGTTGAATTGTTGTTGCTTCAAGGTAAACTACGGTTATTTTAACCATGTGATTCATTTAATTAATTTCTTGTTTGGGGCCAAAGTGAGGATGCCATTTTTCTTTATTTGTTTTCTTTTCTTGCTGTTAGTTGTTTCCTGTAGGTGGCGTACCAAAAAAGCTTCCAACTAATTTGAGCCATCTTAAGATTCTCAAGTTGTATACTATGTGTCTGGAGGACGCCAATGTGATCTCAAGTATTCTTTGCTTAATTAGAAGCTCCCCAAACTTGGAAAAAATTGCAATTTGGGTAAATAATGACAAAGTTATGTTTCTTGTCCTTATAATTGACCTTTTTAGTCTTGAGGTTGAGAGTATGATTCCTTCTTTGGAGGCATGTGCTGATGAAGTTGAAGTTGATGAACCTGTTCTAAAACTTTTAGAAGAGCAAGGATGGTGGGACATCTCTTTAGATCGGCTTCGGGAAGTGGAATTGCAACCGGCATCCAGCACGGGGTTTGAATTGGAGTTTATTAAGGTTCTATTAGCCACATCACCTGCCCTGGAGAAAATGGTTATTGAGCCAAGTTCATTGATGGATCCGGAAAGATATAGGTTCTTGAAGGAGGTGACACAATTTAGGCGCTTATCACCTCTAGCAGAAGTCTCTTATGAAAGTCCATTTGATTCTTGAAGGCCAAGTTTAGCATATGGATTATGTCCTCTTTGACCAGCCATGGTCTTTGTGAGGCAGGAAGATGATCTTTTTTAGTTCTGTTAGGTCCAAGTCCAAGTGACAACTGCAACTTGCCATTTATTGACTTTCATCTCTATTTGGTAAAAGTTGCAACTTCTTTGGCATTTGGTCTAGTTCTGAATGTTTTGAAGATATTCTTGGTAACAGAGTGAGTTTTTCTGCCAAGTACTTGGTGATTTGGATGTCTGCTATGACAAGAAATGCATTTGCACCTGTTTATTTTGGAAATTCAGCCTTTGCATGTCTTCTTGAGTTGTTTATTTTTTTCTTTGGCCAGAAGAGTTTAGAATGAGCTGTAGAAGAGCTGAAAAGTTAATCACATTATTGTTAGACATATTCTTTGAAAAATTAAAAACTAAAGTAGGATTGTTTTTCCAAATTTTAACTTTTGATATCCAACTTCAATGCTTTTTTGAGAAATAAAAATTTCAAGGTAATTTATTTAATTGAAAGTAAAAATTGGCAATTTAAAATCACTTTCCACTAAAAATGTACATAGTGCTCAATAATAGGTTAGATATGCCTAATTTGAGATTACTATAATTGCTAAGTCAAGTTTCAGAATTAAATAAGTAGCTATATCTATTACTTTTTTGTTTTGTTTTTTTTTTTTTTTGGGAGAAAAGGGGAGGGACAACCATGTAAGTTTTAAGTGCTATAAAATCAGTTGTGTGTCTATATTTGAATAATATTTTATGCAGAAAACACAAAGAGAATAATATTAAGAATCTGCATCGTGCTTCCTAATATATGCAGAATCATATTAATTTTTATGTTGCATCTTGCACTTGCATGTTATAAATTGAAAAGCAGAATGTTAGTTATTAGCTGCAAGTCGATCATTGAACAAAACGGAATGATTGGGCATTTCAATGATCAATGATCAGAATGTATAACAGATTGCAAATGGATGAATTTAAATAAGAACAAGACAGACTTTAAATCATAGCAGATATGGTGATATGTTACAAGCCATCTCTCTTCATTACAATAACGTTATGGCTGGTCTTCAAAGTGAAAACTCATTCCTTTCTGCAAAACCATTCCTGCCCCCCTCTTTCTTTCTCCAGACTTTTAATTGCTATTCCTCTTCTTCTTCCCTGGGTAATTCTTCTTAGAGACATCCTCGGTACTTCTGCTTTGCAGGCTCTTGGGAGGTGTAAAGGCACTTTCCTTTTTCTTATGGAACATGGATTTTGGTGGTAATAGATAATAGCAGTCATAATGTGTATGTTGGGATGGTACTGATTTGAGGAAGAAAAACGTAGAAAATTAAAAGCTCTTTTTGGTTTATACTGTCTGGCAGTTGCCTTTTGTGTTGATGTAGATATAAAGGAGAGAGGATAATGAAGATAAAGAGCAGAAAATATGATGAGAAAATCACGGAACTGTTCCCCAGGCTTCATGATAATGATACAGGGAAGGGCGAGCCAACAAGAACATTTGCAAGGAATAAAATGGCTCTATTTGAAAAGCTTAGCATCCCTATATTCAATATTGGGGGATTTATTGCTTCTTTAACACCAACAACAGTGCCAATGGGATTCCACAAGCATCCTCAAGCCGTTTTATGTTTGATTTGATCTTAGCTTCTGATGGTTCTGTACTCTATAGCATTATCTTCGATTTATTACATATTTGATTCAATATTTTATGTCTCCAGAACTGTTTGAAGATTAATAGAAAATCATGTGGTATGTAGTTGGATGACTTGATGAAGTTGTGCATCTTTTGTGATTTGGTTGTGTCATTGACAACCTAATAGAGCAGTCCGTTGTTTTGATTTTTGACAGGGATGAAATCAGTTTTGGATGATAGATAAGAATTATGGTGATGTGTCAGGGTCTCGATCCTGACAAAGGAATTCTGATTGATGAGGAGAATTAGAGTTTGGTTTTAGGAAAGAAAGAAAGAACGAGAGGGAGAGAACAGAAAGAGAAAATTAGAGGAAAGATAATGGAGAGAAGAGTGAACAGAGAGATTTGGGAGAGAACTGAGAGATAGAATGAATTGAGAATTTTATTACGAATTCATCGATGCCCCCTTTATTGAGAGGGAAAGGCCCTTATATAAACCCATCCTCATAGGCGGTTCAATTGTTACAACCACCTTCAACCGTATCAACTATTGCTAACAGCGTCTAGTTACACTACCATCCACTTGTTACAACCTCTAACTTCCTTAACCACCGCAGGGTCCTGACATGATGTTCATATTTGGTCCAACAATTTATTATTTGGAAGGGCAAAACTTGGTTGGAGGAGATGGAGTTTTAAAATTCAACCTCTCTGAACTGTTTCTTATTGCCATAATAGTTCATGATAATTGGCTAACTCCTGTTGACTGACAGTGATTGAGAGGCACTTTTTAATTCAAGTCTCAGATGCCACTCCCATCGGATATTTATTTTTGTTTATTGAATTTCCCTGAGTTATTGCCTTACACTTTTGTGATGCTTGGTTTACATTTGAAGACCAAGCACAGCCTGTCTGTATCTGTACTGATGCGAAACTGCTTTCGTGTGCCAAATACTTTGAATGACTTGTTGCAGGGAAGTGGGCATGTAGGCTTGTGTATTTATACATCTCTTGCCTCATTCAACGTATCCAACGGAGAAGTCATATGGTAGATATTTCAGTTTCACCACTCCAATCACACTATTTGAGCAGAAAAAAAAGCTAGATGAGGACTTCACAGGTTATAGAGCACCAGTGCTTGATCACATCATGAATCTGGAGCCTGGTCACTGATAGGCAAAAGTGTGCGTGGCACCAATGTCTCATTTGAATCTGTGAGGGACATGAAGAAGGGATGTACTTATTTCTGTGAGAGTACTGTGCAGACACGCTGGGAATTCCTAACAACACTATTGATAGTGGGTATTGTTAAGACAATATCACAGGGCATTATTGGTAGAAAATGTGGATAGAGGATATGGTGCTGCATCTAAAACTTCTGTAGTGGATTGTACATGAAGTGGATATATCCTCCAATGATGTTGTAGGAATAGTAGGTTAGGAACATTTTCTGAATTCAAGAAGAGCCATAATCAAGTAAGATCTCTTGCTTATTAATAGCTTTTCTCAAATACCTTGTTTTCTTGATGCGTCACTTTTGAAATTCCATTATGTGTGAGATTTTAGCACCATGATGAATTTATTCAGAAGTATCAAAGTAGAACATTGAAAGTAAATGCTTGTGGAAGTGTCCTTTAAGGTAAACTAATGGCTCTTTGCCCTTGCAGTTTTTCATGTAAGTGGAAGTTGCAGTGACTCTGTGAGCCTTTTGGCATTTGGACAAGGTGCTTCTCTCTCTTTCTCTCTCTCAGATAAATTCATCTCCCCACCCAAAAGAACAGATCTCTCCCCATTTGAGTACGCTTTTAATAAGAAAGACTGTAAGGAGGCACCAAATGGGGAAAACCCTGTATATCAAGTCCCCTTTGAGTATTTCTCTGCCTTACAAGTATTATTTCTTGCTTAAAGTGTATCTGTCATTTTCCTTTCTGAGCATGTCATACCAGTGTCATAGCCCAAGGGTCGGTATGTAATTAGCTGGTTAGTAGAAGGGTATGGGCGGCTATTGCAGCTGTTATAACTGTAAATAACCCACTTGGCATGGCAGCCTAGTTGGCACATGGCCACTTGGAGATTCTAGAGAGTTAGTTAGAAGGAGCCTCTATTGTAACCAACTCCTATAAATGAGAAGCTGCTCATGAGGATGGGGATATGTGAAAGATTATTCCACAAGTCCTTTCCCTCCAATTAAATCTCAATTCTCTAATTCTCCCTCGTTCTTTCTCTCACTATCGCTCACATTTCCCTTCCCGCCACTTTCTTCTCTCAAACGCACAGCCCTATTCTCGGTCAGATCTCTGGATCTGACAACCAGTAACATTTTTTTTCCAGTAAGTCATACCAATATATTAAATTGAGCTTTATTTGTCTATTTCTTTCATTGCTGTGAGTAATACATTGCCATTTATGTTCTTCAGATTTGATTGTCTGTTTACAAAGGAATTTGTTACTTCCATTATATATTTTCCAGTCTAATACTTTACGTTTACATCAATGGTCGAAGATTATAAGCATAACCAGGTCCCACAGGCATCTACTTATGTACCTAGAGAAACTACAGAACTAAATACACATTGCCTTAAGTAGCAATAGTTATATGTAGTCAAAAAGTACTTGATAGTCTGGCTAGTCATATCCAACACCATTCTATGCTTTAAGACTTGAAAGATAGTTTCAAGTCGAGCCCAAAAAAATGGTGCTGCACTTCATGAAGACCATAGTATACTGTCTCCAGTATACACCACATCATTGAGTGTCTTGGTTGGGTACACAAAGAAGGAGAGAGCTGCCCTGGCCTTTATGTTCCTGTAGTCCCTTCTCCACATGTTTGTGCATGTGTATTTGTGCTTAGGATGGATGAATTAATATTGATGTTCCATGGGAGTCTGCATCTTTTGGTGTTCAAACATGTGATTCATTTAGGAAAGAAGAGGAAAAGCAACAAGATTTTTGAAGAACCTCTAGACTTGTATTGGCCATCTGAATCTAAAGTTCCTCACTTTGAAATTTCCATTAATTTGTTGTTTGGAGCTGCTGTGTTTATTTATTTTCTTCTCTTACTGCTATTTCACTTCTGCTGGTGGTGTATCAAGAAGAGTTACAACTAATTTGAGGTGTCTTATCATTTACCTAAGAAGAAGAAAGAAATTGAGCCTTCTTAAGATTCTCAATTGTATCATATGTATCTAGAGAGTTCAGATGAGGTTTCAAATATTCTTGGCTTAATTAGAAACTTAGCAAACTTGAAAAAAAAAATTGCCATTCAGGTAAATAATGACTTGTGTTTCTTATGTTTATAATATACCTTTTCAGTTTTTAGGTTGAGAATATGGTTCCTTCTTTTCAGGCACTCCCTGATGGAATTCCAGATAACAAACCTATGTTAAAACCTTTAGAAGTGCAAGGATGGCAAGATATCTCTTTAAATCTGCTTCAGAAAGTGGAATTGTGATTGGCATGTGCCACAAAGTTTGAATGGGAGGTCATTAAGGTTCTATTAGCCATGTGACCTGCTGTAGAGAAAAAGTTTATTGAGCCAAATTCATCGACGACTTCTGAAAGTTTGAGGTTCTTATAGGATGTGACACAATATATGCGCTTATCTACAGAAAAAAAAAAAAATTATAGGCACTTATCACCGCAAGCAGAAGTCTCCTATGAATTCTAGTCTTTTCACATGAAGGTCAAGTTTAGCAAATGGATTATGTTCTTTTTGGCCAGCAACGATTCTGTGATGTAGGAAGATGATCTTTTTTTTATTTTCTTATTTGCTAGATCCAAGTTCAAGCAACAACTTGAAATTGATATTCATGGACTCCCATCTCTCTTTTGTGAAAGTTACAACTTCTTTGGAATTTGGCCATATTAAGAAAATTTTGAAGATATTCTTTCTGACAGACTCATATTGGCCATCAAATTCTATAAAAATTGTTCAGCGTAGTAATGTTTCCTTATTTTTGTGTAAAACTATGGTGGATGGTGCCTTCAATGATCTTACATGGCGTAATTTATCTTTGGTCACTTAATACTAGAAAGGAGAAACCAACTTGGCCTATTTGTTCAAGTGTTGGCTTACTGATTCAATCTGATTCCCTATAGGGTCTATTTTATACTTACCCCCATGTTTGGTCTAGCTTGGCTGGGACTTTTGGGTAATTTCTATTCATTCAATCTTATGGTGTTTTTCATTATTGGAGATGATTATTGATCTTTTCTCTTGAGACATGAATTTTGATGTTGTCTTCTAATAATATAAAATTAAGCAGCTGCAAATGTTAATATGTTTTGAATTCACCTCTTAATCCTCTGCCAATTGAAAACATAATTTGATTATTGAAGGATATGCAATGTATTAGTACTTGGCTTTGGAAGAATTTGTCCATTATAAGGTGAAAAGCTGGAAATAAGGCCTTAAGGGAGGGAAGATTCAGGAGTGGAGTCTGGTTGTTCCCCCAAGTCAATTTTTTTTGTATTCAGCAGCTCTTCAAGATTTTTGGCAGTGGATTGTTGTGTATCTCAAATGTGCAGGGTGAGTTGCTTGATGGTGGATGATTGATTTGAACTCATTATCTATTTGTGCTTACCTTTTGGATACTTGATAGTTTTCATTTTGCTATTATATTCATCAGGTTATTTCCTCTGCATCTCTGGAAATTCACCTTTTCCAGCAGTCCTGCTCTCCAAGTAAGAAGAGGATCGAGCTGTGGTGCATATTCTGAAGCCCTTAAAATACGAGTTGATGGTTATCCAAGTGAGTACACAGAATCTGAAACTATCAAAATGATGATAGCATAGATTACTTTCTCTTAGAATTTTTGTATACCAAGAAGCCCCATGACCCCAACCTGCATACAAGAGTGATCAAAACTACATCAGCCACTGGTGACTGAATCAGTGGCTCAAAGAATTTTCCATTTTATGGGAATAGGGGAAACATTATGTGACTAGGTTAAGCTCACATTTGCTTGAGACTTAATCAATGGGCTATTGATGTCCATGAAGGATCGCAAATTGGTTGTTTGTTGCTATTTTCTCTCCACTTTGGGGAGACTATTCTACATTTCCTTCCTATTATTGTTGCTAAATGGATGAATTCTTCCTATTATTGAAAATAATTTTAAAAAATATATTTATTTAATTAATATCTAAGATATAAAAATACTTTTAAAAAATTTTTAAAATAAAAATTTAGAATGTAGAAGTTAAAAGTTTGAAATTGAAACTTTTAATAGTTTACAATTCTACTTTTACAATAGTATTAAATTTTATAAATATTTAAAAGTTATCAAAAGTACTTCATATTTTGAATTCAAACTCCAACAGTTGTGTATGAGATACGTATTTATTTATATATGTAGAAGTTTTTAAAGTGATTATGCCTTTTTGTGTATGAGATATAAATAATTTGTGATTTATTGATTATCATTGTGAATTTGTGACATTGTTTATATAATTCTGATGTACTAGAGTTATTAAATTAAAATATCAACAATTCAAATTCAAAATTGAATTATTTGTAATTTTATTTTGTTTATAAAATTAAAATTTGATCGAGCCCAACGAGCCAGGTCTACAGGCCCAAGCCAAGCCCTTAGACAGGTTGAGCTGGGCTAAGCGAGGCCATGGGCCCAAAAATGTTGGGCTCGGCTTGGCCCTATATAACTGGTGAGCCGAGCTGAGCCCGACTTAGTACAATACTGAGCCATGGACACACGTGACTCGTTTGTCATCTCTAGGTTAATGGTACACAGCAACTCTCCATTTCAAGCATTTGTTCATTGTTACCTTAAATGGGAGGCTGTTATTGGTGCTTTAGTTGATGTTCATTACATTCTCTGTCTTTGACAAACATGAGTTTCCTCATGCCTGTAGTGAGATTATCTTTCAAATGTGTGAACCACAATATGCCATAATAACTACATTCAGAGATTAAGTATATTGATTTTAGGACAACTGGTACTCTGAATGTGCCAAACCAAGTAGAAATAGAGTGTTTGACTTCTTGGCAGAACATCCTGATCTTCAAGGTTAGCTTGAGGTCAAGTCAAACATTTCTGAGCATGTCTATACCACAAGTTTGGATCACCTTTGTGTCAAAGAGCTTGACCTTCATTCAATTATCTAAGAGAACCAGAATTGAGGTTGAGCTTGAGTTAACTCTCAATTGAGATTTTTTGAACTAGATATTTAATATTTAATATTTAATTTGTGTAAAATATGAATACCGAGTCATTAAAACTTCAGCTAGAAAGTAAAAGATATGAACCCAAATGATTTGGAAAGATTTCACATAAAAACTTGCTAATAGAGCAGCATTTGTTTTAAATGCATCCTTATAAATGAGCCTCAACAAGCCAAGTTGGGCCAACTTAATTATCAAATAAGCTTCAAATTTATTCTAGCAAGCATTATATTGTACAAGGTTATTGTGAACATCTTGATTCATTTGTAGCTTATGGGCAACAAAACAGTTGATGCCAGCACATATATAGGTCATAGCTCAAGGAAGCACTTGTCAAAAGGGCATCCTCAATGCATGAAACTCCCTAATTTGCGAGAGTTGGAGGGGTGAATCCTTCTTACTCGCAGCCTTACCCTTGCATTGCAAAGAGACTATTTTACAACTTGTACCCATGACTTTTCAGTTAAGAAGGAGCAACTTTACTATTGTTAGTAAAGTTTGTTGTCTCAAGGAAACTTGTGTACTTAAACAAAAATAGTATGGAAGGGTTTGGAACAACTATATCAAAATGTTACATTCTTTGTTAACTACAAAAATTAAAAATTTAACTACTTAAAAATTACTCCATACTCCATTTTTGTCATATCTACATGCTTGCTTATCCAAATTGACAATCATATATATTAAGAAAGCTCTTGATATTTTCTCTATTTGCTTTTTCTTTTTCTTTTGGGGTTAATTGGTGTTGGCAATCCTACTTGGACTTGCGCGTTCCAAACTCTCTATTAGCTAGGATATAGGAGATGTATGGGGACCTCTAATGCATTTGTGCCATATCTTGACCCCGCCACTAACTTCAAATGGATCCATTAGCCCCAAGTGGGGATAAGCAAGGAAAATACAAACTCGCTACACTAAACTGACCCAAACTGCCAAACCATGGTCTCCCTTGGGCAGCAGTTTGCCATTGTTCGGGAAATTAAAAATTGACCAAAGTGGTTCACTCTTGGTTTAATGCTTAGGTAAATCAATGCCAAAACAGACCATAGTTTTCTTGTCAACCAATCGGAAAGTCTTGCCGGCTGTTTGGTACACGGATTAACTAGTGATGGATTAACTAGTGTTGATCTATGTTTGGTAAATGAGGTATCACTTGAAGGTATAAACTATTCCATGTTTGGTGTGTAAAAATAAAAAATGGGGTATTGCTTGTTATTAACCATCAAAAGACCAAACTACCCCTCTGCACAACACAGTAAAATCTACTCAAACCCATAAAGCCAAAATCCTTGCAAAACCCCCAAATCTGATCAAACCCAGAAATTAAGATACATTCAAAATCACAAAGTGATCAAACCCAAAATCATGGGTCAAAACCGGAATCTGATTCTGAAGGCAAAGGCAACTAGAGGGAGAGCGTAGAGGTGAGAGGGAGATTGAGAAGGTGGAGGCAGTAGTTGGTTGCAGATGGCAGAGAATACCAAGAGAGGGTGATGAAGGTAGTAACTGAACGGAGAAAGAAGGGGTCAGTGATGGCAGTGGCAATGGTGGAAGAGGGTAGTGGTGGTGTCAATTGCAAAAAGAATGAAGGAGAAGAGGAGATCGAAAGGGAGAGGGAGGATCGAAGAGTCCTTGATGGTGTAGAATTGATGGTGAAGAAGAGATGATGGCAATGAGTGGTGGAGCAGAGGTAGCTAGTTGAAGGATCAGGAGGAGGAGGAGATGATGATGGCAGTGCATTGCCGGATTGACGGTTTACGAAGGTCCAACATCATTGATGAGAGAGAATGTGGTGAGGGCTTTTAAACAGAGGGGCAAATTTGCCAAGTGAGTTTATAATCTTAATCCCCATGGCCGGCTTATTTTGTCCCAAGGGTGCATGAGGGACAAATTATCCCACACTCGTGTGATAAACTTGTCCTCAAATAATTTTATCCCAACCACAATTGGATACCAAACACGATATTAATTCTTTCAATGGTATTACTGCTTCTTTATCCTTGTACCAAACACGTTGTTGTTGGTTTTCTCAAGCCGTGGTGAAAAAGCCTGCAGCTTAAAACAATTCAGAAAGTTCTGTGATTTTCTCAAGCTTTGGTTTCTCAAATCGCACCATTCTCGATGTCTCATTTCTCCTCTCCTCTTTTTGGGTTCTCTCTGTCAATCTCTGTGAGTGAGCAAGTTCCATAAGCAAATTGGTGGGGTTTCATGTGAAAGCTCCATCGCATGTGCTCAGATTACTCCAATCTTTTCTCTGGAAGGTACTCTTCTAATCTTTCTCTCTCATGATTTGGCTTTGTCTCCGACTTCCCACTAATCTTTTGCCCTAACCCCCATTTACAATTAAAAAAATGAATAAAAAAAGGGCTTGAACCTAGATTTCCAGATTTAAGAATCAGTTTCAGATCTGGGTTCAACCCAAATCTGAAAATGAACCCAGATCAGACACTCATTTTTTATCTGATTTTGAAATTGAGCCTAGATCTGAAAAATGAGTTCAAAATTAAATCCAGATCTGAAATGAGCCATGCTTCTTGGCCACTATCACTGATAACAAAAATCATCGTATATTCAGTGTTGTTCTGTTATTTGCTAGACTCTGGTACTTTGCAATATCTGATGTCATATGCAATATAACTCTGCTACTATCACCTCATAACACCCTATTTATCCCTTGGTTATGACACCCATACATCACAGGCGAGTTCTGGGGAGACAGGAATAAGTGAACTTCAATATCTTGTTTTCCTTGCATATTGCACTTATTCTTTAATTTCTATTGGTAGTTAATGGGCACTGTCTTGGAGCTTCAAGGCTTCTTGGTTATTATTATTATTTTTCCTGGTCTCCATGGACAATAGTCAATAAGCTATGACAGGATTCAGATTTGCGGATGGCATTCTATTGTTTCTAAAAACAGTGAAATTTGATTCAGTCGTTTCTTTATTTATGGAATTCAATAGCATTGTTGCTATGGATCTTTCTTGGCTACTTCTATTCTTTGTTAGTTGTTGCTATAGCTTAAACTGCCTGAACCAGTTTACAAGCATATGATGGGTTACTTGTGGTTTTGATGATTTGGGTGCTTTTAAGCATATGGTGGGTTAGTTGTGGTTTGGAAGGTAGATAAGTTGTCTAATGGTGGTTTGATTTGAAAAAAAAAAATTGAATAGCCCAGATTGAGAACCACACTCCTAACCCCAAGTCATCTTATTGGTGGAAGGGACATGAGTTGAACCTTTGACAACAGTTGCTCTATTATTAGACATTAGAAAACTTGGCCAATCACCTTGATGGTAAAAGCTCTTTATTTATGTGTGTGTGTATTTTGCTAGAAAGCTTATATTCTCAATGCTAAATAAAGCTTGCCATCTTGGACTGATGTATGTACTCACCACAGAGGAGCTTGTCCATGGGGCTAAGATTTGGCCATAATTTTTGATGAGGTAATGAAATCTAGTTGATGGTTGGGAGGATCATACCTATGTCCTTGTGAGGGAGAATGTGCCCACTTTTCTGCCGAGTATTTAATGAACAACTTGATTGGTTTACCTTATTAAAAGGATTATCAAAAACTGAAAGAACGTTGATAAACCTGTGATGCATGAAGTAGCCAGGTTGTTCTTGCTTTTGCTAAGAGGTAAAGATATTTTCTTCTTTTTTTTCCCCTTTATTTCTCGTTATATTGATTTGAAAGATTCCTTTGGAACATAGTTCTGCAGACAAACCAAAGAATTGTGTAATGGGGAAACAATTGTCCTTAATGCAATGGGGCAGTAGCCAAACTGCATGGGTTACCAACTATCTTGTTAAAGCAAGCAAAGCCATGAACATTTGTTGAGCCATTAGATATCAAAAAGTAAACTAAAACTCTGTCCCATGAATACCTAGCCTTTTGTATCTTTTTATGTGTATTTACTGGAATTCTTTTCTTCTTCTTTTTCCTTTTAGGGGAAGGGGAGAGGACTGGGTTTTTTTTTTTTTTGGTTGGGGGGGGGGGGGTTGATAACATCATAAAAGCATATATCAAAATGGGCTACTTCTTGATTTTCCCTTACTTTTGTGCCAGGAAATTCAATACAACCCACTACCTAAGGAATGCGCTACTTTGTTAGAATGGCTGGTGAATTGCAAAGAGGCTGTGTGAACAAAATGCAAGGCTCAACTCTGATCAGTCACCTTCCCGACAATGTGATAGAAGAAATACTAATACGCATGCCGATACAGGATGCGGTTAGGACAAGTATTTTGTCGAGGAAATGGTGGAATGCGTGGTTGAGACTTCCGCAGCTTGTATTTGATGAAGGATTCTACAGAAATTCAATGAGAAGATCAAACAATGACCTTATGATAATTATTTATCTTGTTCTTTTACGTCACATTGGACCCATAATCAAAATCCAAATATCCTTGCCTGAGCCAGCAAGTTGTTTTCTGATGGATGAGGTGATACTTTTTTTGTCAAATAATGATGTGGAGGAATTCATCCTTGATATCAAGAGAGGTAGACATTACAGATTGCCATCCTCAATTTTTTCATGCCCACAGCTTAAGCATTTGAAATTGCGTTCCTGCTTGGTTGGCCCTCCTCCTAGATTTTATGGATTTAACAGGCTCCTTTCTCTGGAGCTCAAGGATGTTTCCATTACTTCGGATGTCTTTTCTAGTTTGATTTCTATTTGTCCACTGCTAGAGGAACTGAAACTTGTAACTTGCACTGACTTATGTGACCTTGAAATCACTGCCCCAAAGCTTACATGCTTATATCTTGAAGGTGCTTTCAGTTCTATATGGATCCAAAATAGCCCTGATCTTACTAGAGTTACAATTTTTTTGTATGATGTCATGAGGACGGAACAATTTTTTGACTGGGTCACACTATTTGCTGGTCTACCTGTCGTTGAAGTTTTGGAGTTGGATTGTGGTATTCTTCAGGTAACACTAATAAATTTTTTAAAGCATGTTATTCATTTAATTAATTTCTTGTTTGGGGCAAGTGTGCCATATTTATTTATTTTTCTGTCCTGCCTGTAGTTAATTCCTGTAGGTGGCATACCAAGGAGACTTCCAACTGATTTGAGCCATCTTAAGATTCTCAAGTTCTATGAAATGAATCTACAGGATGAGGATGAGGTCTCGACTATTCTGTGCTTCATTAGAAGCTCCCCTAACATGGAAAGAATTGAAGTTCAGGTAAATAATGACAAAGTTATGTTTCCTTTTGTTTCTTTAGGTTGACACTATGGTTCCTTCTTTGCAGATGGATATTGATGGAATACCAGATGACGATGCTGTTCTATAACTTTTAGACAAGCAAGTATGGTGGGACATCTCTTTAAATCAGCTTCGGGAAGTGGAATTGGAACTGGCATCAGGCGTAGGATTTGACTTGGAGTTCATTAAGGTTATATTAGCCACATCGCCTGTCCTGGAGAAAATGGATATTGATCTAACTTTATTGAGTGATCTGGGAAGATATAGGTTCTTGAAGGAGGTGACACAAATTAGGCGCCTATCGCCTCTAGCAGAAGTCTCCTTGTGAGTAGAAAGGCGTTAGTCAATTTGACTACTATACTCTATTTGAGTTTGATCTTTTTCAGTTCTGTTATATACTGGGTCCTCCAAGCAACAGCTGCAAATTGACGTTCATTGACCCCTATCAACTTCTTTGGAATTTGTCCTAGTTCTGAAAATTTGTAAGGTAGTCTTGGTAACACAGTGTTTTTTGCCAAGGTACTTGGTGATATGGATGACTGCTGAGACAAGAAATGCATTTTGCACCTGTTTATTTCTGAAAATTCTGCCTTTGCATACTTCTTGAGCTGGTTATTCATTCTGTGAGTGAGAATAGTTGAATAATATAAACCATTTTCAATTGTGGGAAAAGCAGTGGAGCAATGATAAGTTTATTTATGATTGGAAAGTTTTGGATTTGAGATTCCCTACAAGGCTACAAACCACTTTCAACTGTAGCTATGCATGTTGTCAATCAGAACCATGTCTATTTACCCTTTGTTAAACTGACTTTTTGTCCATGGGAAGTGTGTCTATTTGCTCCCAGTTGGTGTACTGATTTTATATTTGTTCAGTTAGGAAATCGAGTTGATTTGTTGGTGTTCATCAACATCACAGCAAAAACTTGAAATATGCATTTTGTTTACATTGAAAATGAAGATACTCCACATTAATTAAAATATGTTGATTAATTTTTATTTTTTTTGTTTTAACCAAATGTTTTTTATACATAATATAAGATATGATAGTTTCAAATATATATGCTCATAAATAAAGATAATTTGAGAGTTATATAGGTTCGTAATGATGGGGATGATGATAATTATATGGTATTTGTCTGATTTTATTATTATTTTTTGTATATTTATTTTCTGTTTAAATTTTTAATTTTTTGTGTCTAGTTTTCACTTCTAACTGGATAAAAAATTTTGAATTTATTTTTTTGATTTTTGTTGTCATCTTCAAATATTTGGAAACAAAAACACAAAAAATCATTTGTAAATCTATTTGTATTAGTTTTTTCTTCATATAATGATATACATTTTATTTTGGAAACATATTAATTAAACAAATTTTTTTTTTTTGTAAGTTAATGTAATATAATTTTATTTTGGGCACATTGATTTTTACTTAATATTAGCAATTATTTGTGAAGAAATATATTTTGAAAAAGTTATTGAAAAATAAAGGAAATTGAAATGAACACACTGCAAAGATATTATTATTTTTTAAATGAATTCATTTTTTGCAAATAAAAACAAATAACCAAACAGTGGTTTCTTTTTTTTTTTTTTCAAAATTGTAAAAATGAGCGCAAGGGATTGAAAAGAACAATATATATCAAATGGCCGATGAAGTTTAATACAATAATGATAATATGTTATTGTGTTAACGTGATATTATAATCTAATAACAACATATCATGCATTTAGACCATGTGAATTGTAAGTCACCACTTACCGTGCATTTATAAATCTAAGTATATGATGAGTTATTATCAAATTATGATATTGAATCAATATAATAATATGTTATTATTGTTACATTAAATGTTTTCTCGCTATATAAAATTTTTAGGATAATTTTTATGAATCTTGTTAAAAAATAAAAAAGTAAATTAACAAGATTTGAACTTATAACTTTTAAACAATAACTAAATCCTAAAATAATTTTACCGAGCTCATTTAATTTAAAATTTTGCTTAAATTAAAATTTACGTAGATACTATATATCAAACACCACCTAACAAACTTTTATTTAAAATTTTATATTTTTTATATATGTACAACACGAACAACCTTCCAATTCTAATTATATAAATATTTTCTAATTTAGAGTTCTCTAGAATTCATATTCTATTCTCCCTTGCTATTAGGCAACAAATAAACATATTATATATATATATATATTTTAATAAATGAGAATTCTTGATCCTTTATGAGGGAAAGAATCTTCATCTTAAGCTTCTAGGGATCAATAAAAAAATGAACAAAGAAGATAGGCATTTTAAAGCTACCTTTTCATGATAAAAATACAACCATAAATCAAGTAAAAAAAGGTGATGGCATGGAGAATCAATCTCCATTCTTTGCCATCCTTCCACATGGATGAAACCACTCGGATCTAATAGAAGTGACATAATTTAGGTGTTTATCATCTCTAATAGAAATCTTCTATAAAGCTCGAGTCATTAGGGATGAAGATCAAATTCACCATATAGATTATGTACTCTTTAATCACACATAATTTCTTTGGAACTTGATTAAGCTATGAAAATTTTGATAATATTCTAAGTAATTGGGTAATTTTTTTTGGTAAATATTTGGTGATATGGATAACTATTAAGATAAGAAATACATTTGTTTCGAGATATATAAAGATAGGTTTCAATCATTTAATAAAAAATTAAAATTAAAAAAATATTTGTTACAATTGAAATTAGCATCAAGTTTTGCATTTTTCTTCTTTGAGATGTTTATTTATTTGAGTGAGTTAGAAGAGTTTTGCCTCTTGGGTTAAACCCTAGAAGAGTGGAAAAGGAAGGATGCTGTAAGCCATTTTCAATTATGAGTGCAGTAACTAAATACTACTTAGAGATATATCTATTACTTTTTTTTTAAAGTAACTTAAATAATTTTTATTTGAGATATACTACTTAGAGATATATCAAATTCCACAAATGTTTAGATGAGTTAAGGTTATACATTTGATTACAATAAAAGAAAATAACTAAAGATGAAAAGGTATCACGTCTTGCCCATCCCAATTTATATAATATATACAAATTTGAATGACATTATATAACTATTATCTTTCTTTTACGTAATATATTTGTTCTTGCAGTGATACAATTATTAAAATTTATATGTCCCAAAATCTCAACAAATAATCGATAGGGCCTGCCAAAAAAGAAGAGCAAGGAACCACCAGAAGAGACTGTCAACTGGGGGTTTGACTCATTGCCTAGGAGAGCAGAAGGATGGAACATTAAAGGAGCACGAGTATATCGGATAGGTCTTCGAAGAATGCCTGTGAGGTACACGAATGAGTCTTTCGAAGGGTCTACAAGACAGAAGGTAACCAAAAAGGCATGAGGGGATTTCTCGCGGGTCCTCTAATGCCTAAGTCAGTACAGGTCATGAAGAAGTAAAGATGCATTAAGATGTAGTATGCTTGAGTGTGTCACACGGATAAGATTCTTGGGTGCACTGTGAAGAAGTGCACATGTGAGTAGGATAAGTGAATAATGTGGATGGACTTTTTGAGTGAGTAACACAGAAGGATAGAGAGAGAGATTATGTGGTTGGAATGGCTTTTCTGAAGCCAAGGGGACAACATATATTTATAGAGGTAAGTCATGACTGGGACACATGATTGGCACGTGACACGTGGATGTAGGGAGTGCATGACTTTCCTGTTGCATCAGGTGGTTCCAGGGTTAAGCATGCACGGAGAGACCTAGGTGAGAAACCCCCTCCCCCTTGGGAAGGGACCTAGGAGGAAGGAAAACCTTTGGAGGCTAGACTTATCACCATAAGGTGAAAATGGGTGAGATTTTGGGGGTCTTTGAGTGACTTGGGAGGTCACCTAGGACTTGACTAGATGCTTACACGGATGCCTGAGAGGATCATCCACAAGTGCTTGTGAATGAGAAGCTCGTGGCATGACACGGGGCGTGGCAAAGCACACGACACAACATGAGGAGGCACGTAGACGCATTGGCTAAAGGACATGCGGTAACAGGGTTCGCATGGACATATGTGGGCCATGCATGGACGCAAGGTTTCACAGCTAAGTGCGGATAGGTGCAGCTGGCATGAGCAGGGGCATGGATGGCAAGTGCAAAAGGGCGAGCAAAGTTGTAGGGTTTTCAAGGCTTGGGGAAGCTTAAACCTCAGGAGCCTCGGCCCTTGTGGGCCGTAAAGACCCCATGGCCTATGCGTCCATGTGTACGCTAGTCTCACCTAGTTGTGCACCCTTGTGCCCATGTGCACCCACGTGGGCCAGTCGCGCCTACTACCATGCCATGCATGCCCCGCACGCACCTTGCTGTTGCATGTTTACCGCACTTTCTTCAGCCAATGTGTTCGTCTGCCTCTTCATGGTATACCATGTGCCTTGCCACTCCTCGCACCGTGCCATGAACTTTTCTTTCACAAGCACCTATCGATTACCCTCCCAAGCATCCGCGTAAATGTCCAGTCAAGTCTCTAGTGACCTCCTAAGTCACCCAAAGACCCCCAAGATCTCACTCATCATTGCCTCAAGGCCAGTCTCTTAAGGCTCTCATTCTTCCCGCGGATTAAGGGTTTTCTCACTTTAGTCCTTCCATGCGTGCCTAACCCAGGGACTATCGGATGCAATGGGAGGGTCATGCACTCCTTACATCTGCGTGTCACATGCCAATCACGTGTCTCAATTACAATCGACTTTTCTAAATATCTATTGTCCCATCGACCTCAAGAAAGCCATTCCAATCACATATCTCTCTCTATCCTTATGTGTCACTCATCTAAAAAGTCCATCTACACACCTCACTTATACTACTCACTCGTGCACCTCTTTATAGTGTACCCACGGATCTTAACTTTGTGATACATCCCAACATACCACATCTTATTTCTTCATGACTTGTGCTGACTTAGGCATTGAAAAATTAGCACGAAGGAAATCCTCGCATGCCTTCTGACTGTCCTCTGTCTTGTAGATCATTCGAAAAACTTATTCGCGGACTTTACAGGCACTCTTTAGGAGAACCATCCAAGGCACCCGTGCTCTCATTGGTTTTCGAACATATAAAGTCAATTATTGTATCTCAGCAACAATAATATTATATATCAAGCACAACTCCAACGCACGAAAATATTGAAACAGTGTCATTTTAGCGTTTCCCAAACATTTTCTATCTTAAAATGCTAAGAAACACCAAAAAAATGTTTTTGGGCTATTTTTATAATTTAAAAATATTTTCAACAATTTTACAATATTAAAAAATATGGAAAATGCGTTTTTGATTTGAAAACACATTTTTATTCTGCGACCACATTAGAGATAGAAACAACTTTTGTTGATATTCGCTGAATGAATGATAAAATTTATGTTTATATTTAGTTGAATAATTATTTTTTATATTAATGAATTATATTTACAAAGGACCCCTATATTTTTTTTGTTTATGTGTTTTTCTACATTTCTATTTCTTATGTTTTTAAAAAATATCATTTTTTGTTTTTGTTTCGTATTATATTCGTTTTTTATTTTTATTTTTGTGCAGTTTAGGAGCATAGTAAAAAGATATATATATATATGTTTTATTTGAGGCATATAAAATTTTATATATTTTAAATTCCTTTAAAGGCGGATATTCTAACATTATATCATTAATAAAAGGATCTATAATTAAAAATTTAAATTATATCGTTATGTCATTGAATCTATTTTGTTTTCATAATTTTCTTATTAATATTTATTTTTCTTTATTTTTCATAAATTTAATTTCTCTTTCATCCCTCTCCCTCTTTCCTCTCTCTCTTCTATCTCACAAAATATATTTATAATTACACAAATATTTTTGTAAAAATTACAAAAAATATATTTTCTAATAACAAAAAATATATAATTGAAATAGAAAATATATAATTAAATATACAAAAATAAGTTAATAGTAGAAAATTATATTTTAAGTTACAAAAAAATAATTTCTAAATATATATATATTTTTTGGGATGAAATATGTATATTCAAGAATATGTTCTAAATTTATAACTAATTTTAAATTATAAAATATTAAACAAAAAAAATTGTTACTGAACTCTATTGGCAATAGGTTTTACTTTGAACTCCACTATCGATGGGATCGATAGAGGAGAACAAAAGTTTGGTTTATTCAAATTAACTAAATTGAATCGATCAAATTTGTTGGTACAACCAATTTTTTCTATTGTTTTTTTTTATTTGGTTTAATCGATTTAGTTCGATTTATATAGTTTGGGTTTGATTTTTTTAATTATCGATTAGTTCAATTTTTTAAATTAATCAATCAATTTAATTCATTTTTATTCCTCAATGTGATTTAATCGGTTTATTCAATTTATACCATTTGCACACCCTCAGTTAGTGTTCAATGCTAGTGGACGCGTGGCCAGGGGGGTGCGAGGGGTATTCAATTAGAAAATAATTGATATTTAGTTAAAAATTAATTATAGCGGATAGATAAACGAAAAACTAATAAAAAGAAGAGATATCGAAATTGTTATGTTACTTACGTTAGACAACATAATATTTGTCTGATACAAATAAAATCAGATAAATGACATGAACCCCACTCCCTCCCTTCTTATATGTCTGATGTGGGGAGAAGAATATTTTTGGCTATTGGGAGGAGAGAGATGAAAATTTTCAAATTTCAAAATATAAGAATAATTTAATTACTTTAAAATATTTAATAGAAGTTAACTGATAATAAGGGACAAAACATAATATAATATTAAAATACAAAAATACTTGTTATACTTGTTTGAATATAAAATAATATTATCTATAATTATGGGGCCTACATCATTGCTAATTCCTGTTGACAGACCCTGATTGAAGCACCCTTAATTTATTAAATTATTACAATCTTACAAAATTGAATGATCTAAGGATCAATTAGTGATCTAAAGATTACATCTTCGCCTTTCAAATTGGCAAATTGATCCCATGAATGTGATGCTTTACAAACATGCTTCATTTATTGGATAATATTAATTAGTATTTTAAATTATTTATTGAGGTGTAATAAATATATTTTATTTGTATATAATGTATATTTATTATATTTAATTTTAAATTTAAATTTTTTTTTATTAATACAATATATTTTTTAAAAAACAATGTGTTTTATTGCCAATTCTTAATAAAAATATATGAGAGTTGAAAAAATATAATAAATATATATTATCTAAAAATCATAATAAAGAACACAAATATATTATTTTTTAAATTAATTTTTAATTGTATGAATGGGACAAGAATATATATATATATGGTGGAAGAGAGAGAGAGAGAGAGAGAGAGAGAAGTAACGGGCACACATCAATGATTTGAGGCAAAATTGTGGAGGGTTTCGGCGGAAATGGATATCGCGATGGAAGGTTCTTGGAGCAGTGGATCCTAAACAACAGCGCATCGAGATCAAGTCTTCATCTCAGGTGAGCCCCAATTAGCCTTCAATCATTTGACTTAAAACCCTGAACAATCCCAAAGGAAAGATTAGATGAGAACCCTTCTTCTTCTTACTAACGGACAACGGATTGTTGGTTGAGTTTTCACTTTTCTTGCTGCTCATGTAGCATTCATCTGTAAGAAGCTTCACCTTCAGCTTCTAGGGATCAATGAAATGTGCAAGAAGAAAAGACGCATTTGTTGTTTTTGTTTTTGTTTTTGTCAGCAACCACCACTCCACGGAGTGCTAACTGTTCATGATGGAGAATCAATCTCCAGTCTTTGTTATCCTTCTGGATGGAGGACCCAAGGATCCAGCCAATTTTGAGCATAAACCACCGTGCTGTTGGATTGGAACACCCAACTGTTGCTTCATTGAATTTGGGTTGGTAAGTTGGTGTGATTTAGAAAGCCAGGACAGTATTAAAAATTTTAAAAAATGGTTCCTTCTTTAGTGAGCAAATGCGTGGACCTCAATATGCCACAGAAACTAAATTTAGAGGATAAATATAATGATTTTAGAATAACTAGTACTCTGAAGGTTGCCAAACCAAGCAAAAATAGGGTGTTTGAGCATGTTCGTACTAAAAGCTTGCGCCACCTTTGTATCCAAGAGCTTGACCTTGACTCATTTATCCAAATGAATCAGAATTGAGGTTGAGCTTGAATTAACTCACAAAATTGAGCTATTTTTTGAACTGGCCGCTTAATATTTCATTTTTATAAAGCATGAATACTGATTCATTGATTTGGAGCATTAAAACTTTAGCTAGAAAAGTTAAAAATATGAAACCAAGAGATCTAGAAAGATTTCACATAAGAACTTGATAAAAGGAGGGACCTTGGTTTTAATTACATCCTTATTCATGAGCCTCCCCAAGCGAAGTTAGGGCGGCTTAATTATCAAATAAGCTTCAAAATTTAGCTTAGCAAGCATTATGTTTCATAAGGTTATTGGGAACATCTTGATTTGTTTGTAGCCTATGGGCAACAAAATAGTTGATACCAGTGCATGTATAGGTCATAGCTTAAGAAAACAATTGTCTAAAGGGCATCTGTAATGAATGAAACTCTCCACTTTGCGAGAGTTGAAGAGGGGTTCCTTTTTATTAACTATCAATGACTTCCTATTCATGAAGACAACCTTACTATTATTGCTATTAAAGCTCGCCCTCTCAAGGGACACTTGCCTATTTTTGTATGGAAAGGTGTAGAACTGTATATCGATGTTGCATTGTTTGTCTCATTAGCATTATTATTTTTTTTTTCCTGTTGAAAAATGAATAGGGATGCCATATCACTTCTGAGGGTTGTAATCGAACCAAGTTGAGCTTTGCTGAGCTCAAGCTTGGCTCACAAGTCAGTTTCTAGGCTCAAGCTCACCAGCAGGCTCGGGCTCGCCAAAATATGTATTTTACTTGAACCAAATTTTCTATTTTGCTTTATTGTATATACATATATTATATTGTGTTAAATGATTAAATTAATATATATAATAATTTTAAACATATTCAAATTAATTATATTATTATAATAATTTAAAACTTGATAACTTTATGTTAAATAATATATTTATAAAACTATAAGTAAATGTATTAATGTATTTATAAACGAGGTTGTTCATGAGCTATTTAAGAACTTCTAATCCAGTATGTTTACGAGTCTCTAATCGACCCTATTAATATTTATGAACTTCTAATCGAACATGTTCACGGGCTTTAACAAGCCAAGCTTTACCGAACTCAATTTCGACTCATTTACAAATCGAGATTCAAAGTTAGACTAAACTCGACTCGTTTACCTTAACACGAATGAACTCAAACGAGGTTTTGTCAAGCTGAACACCGAGCTGCTCGTGAACAGCTTGGCTCATTTGCGACCCTGCTTCTAAAGTCTTTTTTGGTTACTTTCAAGTAGCCTGCTTTGTTGATTTAACTATTGAAAAGTAAAAACCACTTTATCATATTTACAAACATGCTTATAAAAGTTAACAATTATATTCAATAAGAATGCTGTTCATAGTTTTTATTTTTTGCTAGATAGTATGAGGTGATTGTAGGCAATCCTACTTGGATGTGAGCATAGCAACCTCTTTATTAACCAAGATATAGGAAGAGGTATGGGATACATTTGAGCCATATCCTGACCCCCTACCCCACTAAATCCGAGTAGGGGCCATCATCATTAATTGCATCTTATTCTAACTAATTTAGAGTCGGTGGCATGGCATTCACAATATCAATTGACTTCTAAAAGTTACATTAATAATACAAATCCATGCAAAAAATCAATGTGGCAAAATTGTACTCCAATTGACCCTCTTGACACAACCGTCAAGCGAGGGAATGATAAGATCAAGTTCCAAGTAGGGCTAAGTAAGGAAAATATAAACCGACGACACCAACCAAACCAAACCGACCCAAACATCCGTACATTGATCTCCACCAAGGAGCAGTCTAGTATGGTATGGGAAATTAAAAATCAGCCAAAGTGATTTGGTTTCAATTTAATCCTTCGGTAAACTGAAGCCCAAACCGATTGACCACAGTTTTGTTGTCAGCTATAAAACCGCAGTTTTGTTGTCAACTACAAAATCAGAAAGGCTTGTTGGTTTTATAAAAGCTTCAGTCGAAACGTGTACAGCTCAAAACAACTCAGAAAGTTTTGTTGGTTTCTCAAGTTTTGGTTTTCTTGAGTCACACTGTTCTCGACTTCTCATTTCTCCTCTCCTTGTTTGGTTTTCTGTCTGTCGGTCCTTTTGCCTGACCAAGATCTGGAAGTGAGTCTACACAGGTTTAATGTGAAAGCTCCATCTCCTGTTCTCAGATTACTCTGTTCTTTTCTTTGGTGGGTACTATTCTTCCACTCTTTCTTTCTCTTGTGATTAGGCTTTGTCTCCAACTTCCCAATACTCTTTTGCGATTCCACAATTTACACACAAAATGAATGAACAAAAAAATTAGGGTTTGAACCCAGATGTCCAGATTTGAAAATGAGTTTTAGATCTGAGTACAATCTGGATCTGAAAATGAACCCAAATCTGAAATGAGGCGTGCTTCTTGGCCAATTGTTAATGACAGAAATCTTCACATATTCAGATTTCAAACTTTGTTGTGTTATTTGCTAGATTCTGGCACATGTATCCTTTGGTTATAACACCTTTGCATCACGTTTGCGTTTTGGGGAGATATGAATGAGAATTGAACTTCAATATCTTGGGTTTTCCTGGCACATTGCACTTTACAATTTCTGTTGGTAGTTAATGGGCACTGTCTTGGAGGTTCAAGGTTTCTGGTTATTATTATTATCTTTCCCTGTCCCCATGACAATAATTAATAAGCTGTGATGGATTCAGGTTTGCAGGTGGCATTCTATTGTTTCTGAAAATAGGGAACTTTGATAAATTTATTTCCTTATTTATGGAATTCAATAACATTGTTGCCATGGATCTTTCTAGGCTATTTCTATTCCTTTTTAGTCGTTGCTATAAACTTCCCAAACTGCTATTCTATGAATTGGTTGGTTTCAAGCACATGGTTGGTTTTGGTCTGGGAGGTAGGTGAACTATAGGCCGTGTGTTTGATTTAGAACACTTCTCAAACTGCCCACCACCCACCCCTAGTCCCAAGTCATCTTATGGGTGCAAGGGATGAGATGTGTTCCTCTGACCACTATTGCTAGCATTAATTGACCTCAGACCACTGGTCCAACCATCTTGATGGTAAAGCTCTCTCTCTATATATGTGTGTTGCTGTGGGTGTGTATGTGTGTGTGTTTTGCTAGAAAGCTCTTTATATTTTCAATTCTAAATAAAGCCTGCCATCTTGGAGTGACATACGCACCATAGATGAGCTTGTCCATAGTGCTAAGATTTGGCCATAATTTTCCATGAGCTAAAGAAGTCTAGTTGATGCTTGGGAGGATCATACCTATGTCCTTGTGTGGGAGAATGTGTCTAGTTTTCTGCCAAGTATTTTAATAAAAAAATGAAAGAATGTTCTAAATCTTTGATGCTCTTGGTGGGCAGGTCGTTCTTGCCTTTGCTGAGGGGTACATTTTTTTATTTTTTTATTTTTTGTTTCTTTATTTCTTTATCTTGATTTGACACCTCTCTCTGGAACATAGTGTTGCACACAAACCAGTGAATACTATAATGGGGAAATAATTTTCCCCAGTGCAATGGGGTGGCAGCCTAACTGCACAATTGGCCAACAATCTTATTAAAGATGATCATTTATTGAGCAATTAGATACCAAAAAATAAAATCAATCTCTGGCTGATGAAGCCCTGACCTTTGTATCCTTTTATTTTTGCCTTTTGGAATTCTTGCCTTTCTATCTTTTTAGGGGATTGGGAGGGGACTACTTTATCTATCTAGGATTAGTCCCATACAACAAAGCAGTATCCAAATTGCTGAGTCCAAAAGTGATGCAATTTTATGTAACAATAGATAAGTTCCAGGGATCTTGCTTTCATGATTTCTCTCCTCTTCTTTTCTTTTTTTCCTTTCTAGAGATGCAAATCTGGGTTGTTAATAACATTATAAAAGTAGATATCAGAATGGCCTTCTCCTTGATTCATTTTTTTACTTTTGTGTGCCAGGAAATTCAATAAAAACCACTACCCAAGGAGTGTGATACTTTGTCATAATGGCTAGTGACTTGCAAAAAGGTTGTGCGAAGAAAATGCAAGGCTTAACTTTAGACATGATCAGTGGCCTCCCTCACAACGTGATAGAAGAGATTCTAATGCGCATGCCAATACAGGATGCGGTGAAGACAAGTGTTCTCTCAAAGAAATGGAGGTTTGCTTGGGTGACACTTCCCCGGCTTGTATTTGATGATGCATTCTACATAGAATCAAGGAGAACACTGCAAATGCTTATGATGACTATTGGTCGAGTTCTACTCCAACACCGTGGACCAATACTCAAGTTTGAACTATCCTTATCAGAACTGGAAAGTTGTCCTACGATGGATCAACTGATACTTTTTCTGTCAAAAAATGGTATCCAGGAATTCATCCTTCAATTGCCAGCTGCAGTTTCTCCGACAGGTGGACGATATAGTTTGTCATCCTCAATTTTTTCATGTCTACAGCTTAAGCATTTGAAACTACGTAATTGCCTTTTCAATCCTCCTCTGGGATTTGAAGGATTTAGCGGGCTCCTTTCCTTGGAGCTTGAGGAAGTTTCTATTACTTCTGAGGTCATCTCCAGTTTGATCTCCACTTGCCCACTACTTGAAGAGCTGAGACTTGTGAATTGCACCAGCTTCGGTTGCCTTGAAGTTATTGCACCTAATCTTACATGCTTAAATTTTGAGGGCCGTTTTGATGCCATATGCTACAAAAATACCCCCCACCTTGCTAGAGTTACAGTTTTTTTGTTCGATTCTGTTATTGGGGAAGACATATCTAAGTGGGTCGCGCTTTTTTCTGGTCTACCTGCCATTGAGTTTTTGGAGTTGAACTATGGTTGTTTTGAGGTAACACTATATAAGTTTATTTTAGCATGTTATTCATTTATTAATTTCCTGTTTGAGGCAGAGTTGAGGTTGCCATGTTTATTTATTTTCCTGTCCTGCTGCCAGTTGATTTCTGCAGGTCGCATACCAAGAAGACTTGCGATTAACTTGATCCATCTCAAGATTCTCAAGTTGTTTGCTATGTATCTAGAGGATGCCAATGAGGTCTCAAGTGTTCTTTGTTTAATTAGAAGCGCCCCAAACTTGGAAAAAATTGTAATTTTGGTAAATACTGACAAGGTCATGTTTCCTGTGTTTATAATGTACCTTATCAGTCTTCTGGTTGAGACTATGGTTCCTTCTTTGCAGGCATATACTGATGATGAATTTGAAGTTGATGAACCTGTTCTAAAACCTTCAGAAGAGCAAGGATGGTGGGATATCTCTTTAAATCGGCTTCGGGAAGTGGAATTGCAACCAACATCAGACAAAGGGTTTCAATTGGAGTTCATTAAGGTTCTGTTAGCCACATCACCCGTCTTGGAGAAAATGGTTATTGATCTAAGTTCGTTGCCGTTTCTTGAAACAAATAGGTTCTTGAAAGAGGTGGCACAATTTGAGCGCTTATCACCTCTAGCAGAAGTCTCTTATGACGCAATTTAGGTGACATGATTATCTCCTCTTTCACCAGCCATTGTTTCTGTGAGGTAGGATGATGATCCTTTTTTTTTATGTTGCTCTTTATTATTGCCTTGCGTTTCTGTGATCCTAGGTTTACATTTGGGTATATGCAATTTCTACTTCACCTACCATGTTCATCTTACCCACCAGAGAATTCCTATGGTATATATTCAGGTTTTAGCTCTCCAGTGACACAATTTGAGCCGGAAAAGATGCTAATGAAGAGGACTTCCTAATATTTGTTGAAGTGTAGGTCAAGATATTAGTAAAAATACCAATAGCATGGTTAAGGAAAAACTCTCTCCCTTTGGTTAATTTATTTGCATGATTTGGTGAAAATTCAAAGACTGGTTTTAGGGAGCCGAAATGTATTAGTATCACTGGTTCAAATTTGAGATAGGATGACAAAAGCGGGGTTGAAGAGAATTGGGAAGAACTTATAAGAGGTGGGGAACAATTATTAAATCTATTGAAAGTTTGTCAACCAAAGAAAAGATTCAAGGTCTGTTGAAGCAAGCTGATGCTTCGGCTGATCCAGAATAGGGAGTGTGCTTTCAAGCAATTTTGACAGGTTATAGAGTGTTAGAGCTAGGTCACTGATAGGCCAAAGTGTAACACCAGAGGTCCTCACCCCCAAAAGGGCCAACTAAAGGTGGCTTATACCCAAGACATCCCCAGTGGATTGCCAACGTGGGATTGGGCCATGGCAAACTCCCCTCTCTTTAATCTATGGCATCCTCGGTAGGCCAAAAATTTCATATCTCAATTTGACCTAAGTCAGATTTAAAACACTTTCCTAGCCTGCACCCTGTGATGAATATAATTTCTCTATTGATAGTATATCGAAAATTGTACTGTGTTGTGTATATATACGCATAGAGGATTTAATTACATTGCTAAATTTGGAAATTCCTGAGAATCTATAATCACCCTAATCAAAGGAATAATCAACGAGATTTGAAAGCTTTATATTCTCCTAGCTATACATTGCCTAAAATAGGAGGATATGGGATTTTGACACTCCCCCTCAAGCTGGGGAATATAGGTTTATCATTCCCAGCTTGCCAACAATCTTATGGAATGTTTGACTAGATAACCCCTTAATGAGAACATCAGCAAGCTAATCCTTGGATGAGACATATGGTCTGCAAATTAATCCATTGTCAAGGTTTTCTTTTGTAAAGTGTCGGTCTACTTCCACATGTTTAGTCCGATCATGTTAAACATAATTGTGAACAATTCTAATGGCCGACTTATTGTCACAATACAATTCCATTGGACCTTCCCACTTAATCCTGAGATCTTTTAGTATTATCTTGAGCCAAAGCAGCTTGCAAATACCCAGTGCCATAGACCTAAACTTAGCTTCCGCATTTGATCTGGCCATTACTAGTTGTTTCTTGCTCCTCCATGTGACCAAATTTCCTCCAACAAAGGTGTAGTAATCTAAAGTTGATCTCCTATCAACTATGGAACCTGCATAATAAGCATCCGTGTAGGCTTCAAGACTAAGACTTGTACACTTCTTGAACAGAATTCCTTTACCCATATGGGTCTTCAAGTACTGAAGAATGTGATATACTACATGAAGATGTGTTCTCTTGGGCTTGTGCATAACCGATTAACTATTTTGACTGCATAAGTTATGTCTGGTCAAGTGTGTGATAAATAAATTAGTTTCCCAACAAGCCTCTAATACATTCCTTGATTTATTGACTCATCATCAATGGCTTCACTGAGTTTGTGGTCAACCTTAATTGGCGTGTCTGCAAACTTGCATCCTGTCTGCCTAGTCTCATTAAGTAAGTCAAGAACATATTTTTGCTGTGACATGAAGATTCCTTCTCTTTCTTGACCGTGCCACCTTTATTCTGAAGAAGTACCTTAATCATCCTAGATCCTTAATCTCAAATTCCTTAGACATGCATTCTCTCAGGGATTTTTCTTCCTTTTCATCATTACTAGTAACAATAATATTATCCACACAAACCAGAAGCATAGTCACTCCCCTTGACTCTGTGTGTTTCACAAACAAGGTGTGGTCCCTTTGACTCTATCGATATGTAATTGACTACATTGCTTTTGTAAATCTACCAAATCAAGCCCTAGGGGACTGCTTTAACCCATAAAGAGCTTTCTTGAGTCTACATACCTTATTCTTCGTATCAGTGTCAAATCTCGGAAGGTAGACCATGTAAATTTCCTCTTCTAGATTCCCATGTAAAAAGGTGTTCTTCACATCAAACTAGTACAAATTCCAATCAAAATTTGATGCCAACAATAGCAAGACTCTCACGGTATTCATCTTAGCCACTGGTGCAAATGTGTCTTGATAGTCAACACCATACATTTGGTTGTAACCCTTTGCAACTAGCTAGGCCTTGTATCTCTCCAGAGATTCATCTGCTTTGTATTTTACGGAAAACATCCATTTGTAGCCCACTAGGTCTTTTCCTCTTAGTAAATCAACCACCTTCCATGTTTTGTTTTTCTCCAGTACATCCATTTCCACTTTCATGGCATGTCTCCACTCCTTACTCTCTAGTGCCTCAAACACAATCTGTGGTATCTTGATTGAGTTAAGATGGGTGAGGAAGTTTTTGTGTGAAGGTGACATTCTATCAAGAGTCACAAAATGGGACAAAGGGTGGCTTGTGCACTTCTAGCTACCTTTTCGGAGGGCATCAAGATCCTACTCCCTATTATGGGATTCTCAGAGAGGAAATCATGGTTAGAATCAAATAACAAGAGGAGTAGAAGTACTAACCTCTGTGTTTACTCGAAGGTCGGGATCTGGTTCGGATAGTTGAGCGTGCTTCGGCGAAGCCATGGTACCCTTTCTTCTCAAATAGACCGACTCAATAGGCGGAGAAAGAACTTGAAGAGAAGGTCATGTGATCAGTTGCATCAGAATCAATTATCCATGAAGTGGGTTGCTTGGACCTTGGAATTTGAAGCACTACAACCATGAAAGGCAAGAGACATACCTGACTACGCAAATGAGCAAACACCAGGGTTGTTTGAGGATGTACTTAAGAGTCTCGAAAAAGGAATTCAACCTTTTGATATCCTGTTTGTAAAGTCTCATTGTGCTAGAGGATTCTTGAGATCCCAACTCCTTGTTTGATTGAGGCAGCTCTTTTGACTGGGATAGATTGACCTGCCCGTTCCGTTGTCCACCATATCCACGATCAGCTTCTTGGGGTCTGCCACAAAGCTTATAGCATTCATCCTTGACATGCCCCTTCTTTTTGCAGTAATTGCTCACGAGATGAGACCAGTTATTTGGCTTAGAATCAGACCATTTACTTGCTGGCAGCAGAGCAGTTTACTTGTCTTGTCCTTGTTGCCTCATATGGTTAGTGTTGATCCTTCTACTCCTTGGTCTATAAGTGTCACATTCCTTCGACTCTCCTCAGCCCAGATGGCTATGATCTCATTCAGCGATGGCAGTTCTTCCTTACCAAAAATCTGCACCCAAACTTGATCAAATTCAGGTTCGAGCCCAGCCAAGAAATTGTAAATACGATCATTTTCTATAAACTGTTGTAAAGTGGCAGCATCCTCTTGGTCTCTCATTGGATGGGAACGATAGTAATCCATCTCCTGCAATAGGTTCTTCAACAAATTTGTATACTCAGTGACAGAAAGGTTACCTTGTTTGGTAGCCATCAGTTTTGACGTTAATTTTATAAATCTGGGCTTAGTCATTCTTCTTGGAGTATGCTTGTGATAGGCAACCCATAACATTCCACTACCAAAGACCTAAGTCATTCTTCTTGGAGTATGCTTGTGATAACATTCCACTACCAAAGACCTAAGCAATAAGGACAAAATCGGAATTGAAATAGGAGAAGGCCAATTGGTGCATGTGCAGACTACAAATTCAGTTAAGGGGTAGAATGGGAAGAGCAAAGGGGGGGGGGCATGTGAGGGCAACATATTCTTATAAATAGAGAAGCAAATGGAGTAGAAGGGGGGGATATTTTGGTGAATATAGAGGGAGAGCATGGACCTTTCGAATGTCCACTTTTCTTTCATTATGTTAATTTTAGTCTTGTAATTCCTTTCGATTATCAGTATCCTATCATTTGGTATCAAAGCATGATCCATGGGGGGGTCTGTTTCGGAGAGGGTGGGCGAGCTAGAGTGGAGGTTGGAGACTTACTAGCAGCAAATAGAGGGGAGGATGGATGGTCTGCAAGCGAGAATGGACTCGCTTAAGACTGAGTTTCAGAGGATGCAAGGAATCGAGAAGAGTTTAGCAACGGTGCTTGAACAATTTAACTTGTTGGCAGAGAAGTAGGGAGAGCAGGAGAGGGGGCGAAAGGGGAAACAGGGAGAGGAGGAGGTATTGGTGGACCCGTCCCTTACCATGGTTGGCTTGCCAGCACAGGGGGAGCATAGCTGCAAGCTCGGAACGGAGGACAAAGCTCCTTGGAGGCAAGACGGTAGAAGTTGGCGACTGGAGATGCTGATCTTCGAAAAGGGCGACCCTGACGGGTGGGTTTTTAGGGTTGAGAGATACTTCACCGTCAACCAACTAACGGAAGCTGAGAAATTAGACTCAACAACTCTTTGTTTCGATGGGCTTGTACTCGCTTGATTTCAATGGGAACAAAGGCAGCGTAGAGTTAAGAGCTGGGAGGAGTTGACGATCTATCTATGTAGATGATTCTGGTCTTCACAGGAGGGATTAATGGAGGAGAGGCTCTTGGCCCTCAGGAAAGAGAACTCTGTGCGGGAGTATCGCTTCCTCTTTGAGACGTTGGCGACCCCGGTGGGCGAAGTTTCAGAGGCCATATTGGAGGGCCTCTTTGTTAACGGGTTGAAGCCAAAAATCAAGGCAGAGGTTAGGATGTTACAGCCATCAGATCTATCGCAAATCATGGAGACAGCCCAGCGAATTGAAGACAAGATTCACATTCTTCAAGCCCAAGTGGGTCCTGGACCACTTGGGAACCCTACAACAGTTCCCTATTTTTCACCTTGAGGACAAGGTGAGTTCCATGGGGGCAGTATTGATAGGCAAACCATAACATTCCACTACCAAAGACCTAAGCAATAAGGACAGAATAAGAATTGAAATAGGAGAAGGCCAATTAGTGCATGTGCAGACTAACAAATTCAGTTAAGGGGTAGAATGGGGAGAGTAAAGAGGGGGGGGGGCATGTGAGGGCAACATATTCTTATAAATAGAGAAGCAAATGGAGTAGAAGGGGGGGATATTTTGGTGAATATAAAGGGAGAGTGTGGACCTCTCGAATGTCCACTTTTATTTCATTTTCTTAATTTCAGCCTTGTAATTCCTTTCGATTATCAGTATCCTATCAGCTTGTTGGGCGGTCTCTCAAATCTCCTTTGCATTAGAGAGAAACATGCATGTATCATTGATTTTTGGCTCCATTGCATTCCATATCCATGCCATAACCATCGATTCTTGTTCATCCCATGCTTTGAACTTGGGATCATCGGATTTAGGTCCCATATCAAGTAGGTGGCTGAGCTTTCCCTTCCTTTTGAGGAATGTACGAACCAATTGTCACCACTGTAGATAGTTCCTTCCGTTCAATCTATACGAGGCATGGAGATTTTGTAACTCTCCTGAGGATGGATGGTTGGTTGGGTCATCGGTTAAAATGGGATTTGTGGGATTGCTGATGCCAGAGGATGAGTGGTTAGACATAATGGCACAGGGAGATTAGTCTGTTGAAATCGGAAGGAGGTTCTGATAGTAACAACCGTCGACGTCAACTGGTGGCTTGGATGCGATTGGTACCAACGATGGCAGAGACAACACTAACTGGTAAGATTGGAATGTGAACCAGATGATATCTCGCGAACAAGGCTCGCACGACTATCTACCATCCAAGGCTATTTAACTCACTAACCAAGGCTGATGATCATCGATTTGGCTCAAATGTTCAAGTCACTCGATGCCTGACACTGAAGAGTCAGGTAGGTTGGGATGCTGTCAGAATCGAGGTGGGTGTACTGTGCCGGCATGGACTTAACGTCAGAGTGCTTTTGTCCGCTGAACTTCTGGTGGGCAGAACCGGTGGTTGTGGCAATCAGTTTCGACAAAGGGAACCTAGAGAAACCCTTCGATAGATGAGGGCAAATTAGCTATCAATGAAGGCCAGAGAGACAGAACAAGCCGTGGGATGGAGATGATGAAGGTTGAATAGACACCCTAGGAACTTGGTTCTGATACCATGTGACGAATGTAAGCTCTCTATTAATTGTATATCGAAAACTGTACATGTGTATATATACACATAGAGGATCTGATTGCATTGCTAAATCTGGAAACTCCTAAGAATCTGCCATCACCCTAATCAAAGGAATAATCAATGAGATTTGAAAGCTGTATATTCTCCTAGCTATACATTGCCTAAATGAGGAGGATATAGGATCTTGACACACCCACACAATAGTAATCTTGGGTTAGCTATAATACCACTTGTAACAACACGGGTCCTCACCAAAAAATGCTTGCTGAAAGCGATTTATGGGACCAAGTTTCATACCCAATAACTTCCCAGTAGACTACCGATGTGGGATTGGATCATGACAAAAAGTATGCATTCTCAAATGAGTATGAGGACATGAAGAATGGATGCTCTTATTTGAATGCAAGATTATTGTGCAGAAGAGCTGGGAATTTCAACAATACCATTGACAATGAATATTGTGAAGACTTTTGTTGACAGTGAACATTGATAGTGGGCCATTGTGGGTAGGAAATAGAGATAGAGGAGAGCTAAAACATCTGAGACTTTTGTTGCAGATCATGCATCTGGTTTGGATATATCCCTCAATGATTTTGTGGGAATAATAAATCAGAGATTTTTGTAAAGCAAGAAGAGCTTTTATAAGGTCATTTACTCGATAGCTTCTCAAATACCTTGTATTGTTGTTGCATCACCTTTGAAGTTCCATCGTGTTTGAGATTTTAATTTTAACATCATGAACTTATTTAGAAGTAACAACAACAACAACAATAAAATAACATGTCAAGCCTTTATCCCACTATGTGGGATCGGCTAACTTATTCAAAAGTAACAAGGTAGAAATTTGAAAGTAAAGAGTTGGGGAAGTATCCTTCACAATAAACTAAAGACTCTTTTCTCTTGCAGTTAATGTTGAATTTTGGTGCAAGTAGACAGTTGCAGTAACTCTGTGAGCCTTAGACATTTGTACAAGGTGCTCTTTTTGATAAGATAAATTCATCTTCCAACACAACAACAACAACATATCTAACATTTATCCCACTATGTGAGGTCGGCTACATGAATTCTAGACTTCTATGTGGATTACGCCCCAACAGATAGCTTGTCTAGAATTTATATTTAGATCCAACTAGGTTTTACGTTGGTTGTCGGCTACCTAACGCAACCATCCTCCTTTATCCGGTTTTGGGACCGGCAGTGGATAACACCTCCTGGTGGAGTACTGTATGGAGAAGTTTCATGAGATGGTAGTGAATGAAGATAATTGATATAGTTGTGTTCTATCACTTAGTTGACATGGTGAAACCAACAAGTATAATATGGAAACACAACAGATAAATTCATCTTCCCTCAAAAAAAATAAATCTCTCCCATTTGAGTATTTTTTTAATAAGAAAGACATCATTTAGGAGGCCGCAAAAGAAGGAAACCCCTGTATATGGAGTCCCTTTCGAGTGTTTGTCCTAATATGTATCTGTGATTTTCCTTGCTGAACATGTCTTACCAACAACAATAAGATTTGGGCTTGATTTTTCTTTTTATGTGTTGCCTTGAGACATGAGTAGTACATTCTTTTTAGCATGTGCCATTTTAATATGTATATATTGGCTATCTATTGAAGACCAATTCTTGAAATGAATGATAGTCCTTCTGCATTTATTTATTTATTTATTTTTTGAATTTGAATGCTTGCTCTTTTCTTCTTTGGATGTTAGGCTTTCGTATGGGCTCATTTTGTTGGATTCTCCCTGTTTATAAGGAATTTTGTTACTTCCATTATATATGCTTTTAGCAGTCAAAGATGATAGTCATAACCTAGCAAAAAAATAATGATACACACACACACACACATATATTTATAAAGGCTCTGAGAGGAAGTATTCATCGCAGGCATCTGCTTGTTTACCTTCTAGATATTAAATTTTAAAGTAAACATCCCCTTTGAGTTGCAATAGTTATATGTAGGTAAAAGTACTTGATAGTCAGGTTGATCATATCCAAGACCATTATATCCTTCGATAGATAATTTCAAATTAAGCTTAAAAAAAGTGGTGCTCCAGTTCATCAAGATGAATGGGTTGGTTTTGATGTTTTTATGAGAGTCTGCATCTTTTGGTGTTCAAACTATGTGATTCATGTAGTAAGGAAGAGGGGAAAGTGACAATATTTCTGAAAGACCTCTAGACTCATATTGGCCATCAAATTCTATAAAATTGTTCAGCTTTGCTAATGTTTCCTTGATTTTGTGTGAAACTATGGTAGATGGTGCCTTCACTAGTCTTACATTTTACATGGCTCAATTGATCTTTGGTTACTCTGTACTAGAAAGGAGAGACTTCCCTGGCTATTTGTTGAAGTATTGGCTTAGCTAACTCAATCTCATTCCTTAAAGGGTCTATTTTGTATTAACCCGTATGTTTGTTCCAGCTTGGCTAGGAGCTTCGGGTAATTTCTAGTCATTCTATCTTTGCTGTTATTCATTATTGGAGAAGGTTATTGATCTTCTCTCTTGAGGCATGAATTACGATGGTGTCTTCTACTAATATAGAATTAAGCAGCTGCAACTGTTTTTATATTTTTAATTATTGCCTCTTAATCCTCCACCAACTAAAAAAGTAATTTGACTGCTAATGCTGTACCAGGTATTAGTCCTTGGGAGGGAAGATCTCAGGAGCGGAGTCTGGTTGTTCCCCCCAAGTTGGGATTCTTGTGTCCAGCTGCTCCTCAAGGTTTCTTGTATCTTAATCGTGCAAGGTGGTTAATTGCTGCTAGCAGCAATGGCAATGGCGTAGATTACTTTCTCATCTTCGTCGAATTCTGGCATGCCAAAAGGTTCCAGAGAGAGCCCCTGACTGCATCATGAGGGATCTCAAAATCTGTTGTTTGTTGCTGTTTTCTCTCTGCTTGGAGAGCTCCTTTTCTGTTGTTGTTGCTAAATTCTTGTCCAAAGATTGTAGCAGAGTAGTCTGGTTTGTGACAAACTTGAGTTTGCCTTGTATTGCTGATAAACTCCTGTTGTGCTGAGATGAGAAAAACTTAATTTTATTAATTTAAATATAATTCTATTCTCTGGTTTTACTTTTCTGGGGCCATGCAAGCTGCAAATTTCATCTCCCTTCCAGTGCACACTTACACTACTAGAAGGAGAAATTTCACTTCCCCTCCTCTGCGTGCTGAGTGTTAATTTTATTTCAAAAGTTACCAACACATGTTCTTCTTACTGTTCAGTTCTTTAATTCAAAAATTAAGTAATTATCCTACAAATATATTAATTAACATTATCATACAATTAAACAAAGTTTATAAAATAATATAAGCATAAATTTATGATAAAAATAAAATAAAACTTTAGATCAAATATTTAGATTATAAATTAAGAATAAAAAGTTACCCACGTATTTATAAAATAATTGAAGTTATTCAAATAATAGAATCAATTGGTTTTAAATATTTCAAATTATTATTATTCTTACAAAAAAAATGTATCAATTTTTTTGGCAAATAATTTTTTTTCACAAATTAAATTTGTTTTTCAAAATTTTTGTGTGTGTCAAATAATCGATTCTTCTTACTGTTCGGTTCTTTAATAATTATTTTATCTAAATTTAATGCATAATCTTAAAAGTAGGAGCTTAAATGCTGCTAGACAATTTAGAAAGAAAAAAAAAGTAAAATAAATAAAACGTCTAAGCTACTAGCAGAGGAAATAATTAAGGGAACTTACAGAAATAATTAAGGGAACTTTCAAAAAATTAAGAGTTTAAATACTGTATAATAATTAAGGGGGTGTTTGGCGTGCAGTTTGATATAACGGAGTTTAAATACTGTATAATTTATTTAATTATATGTTTGTTAAAAATTAAGAGTTTAAATATTATTTTAACAACATTTAGAAAAGTTCTCCTCATCTTTTCCTAAAACGATGTTATTAACTTATTTTGTTGACTAAGTAATTTATGATTTTGCTCTTCAAAAACTCTAATATTTACAACTCTCTCTCTTCTTAAATATTACAACTCTCTCATTCCTAGGATCACAAATGAGTTGAGCAGCTCAATGTTCAATTCGTTAAAAATTCGTTTGAATTCGTTCGTTATGATAAGTGAGTCAAGTTTGAGTTTAACTTTAGAACTCAATTTGTAAACGAGCTAATCTTGAACTCTATAAAACTAAGCTTGATAGTTTACAAGGTGACTCGATTATAGACTCGCGAGGATACTTGATTAGAGAGTCGCAGATATGCTTGATTATAGGCTCGCAAATTGATTTATTTAGAGACTCGTGAGTAAACTCGATTATTGGCTCATGAACAACTTGTGAATAGATTTGTTTATAAATACATTAATAAATTTATTCATAATTTTATAAAAATATTATTTAATATCAAATTATCAAATTTTATATTATTATAATAATATCATTAATAGAATGTATTGATAATAAGATATGTTGTGATTTGAAAATTAATCAACTAATATATGAGTTTAATAAAGTAATTATCATTTTAATCGAGTAAGAAAATGTTTAGTTGAATAACAACCGACAAGTATTATACTCGATTTGTTTTTTCTTTTAATTAAATAAATTCTAAATATTTAAGGAATTAATTGATTATATATTTGTTTTATTCGAATATATGATGGAATAAAATTAGTTGATTAATCAAATAGTTAATCTACTAAATGGTACATTAGTTGAGTAATTACAACATTTAACCAATTAATAAATTTGTATTAAAATAACAAATTTATATAATTATATCATTAATTGATTAAAAATAAATATTAATCGAGTAAAATTATAATTTACTCATAGTATCAAAAAGATTTATTCAAATAACTGCATATTTCACTCAAATAATACATAGTTTACTTGACTTAATCATTACAGATACCATTAAATGAGTATTTTAAGTATTTTATTTACAAACAAAATTTATAAACTGGCATGATAGTATAAAATTAATAATAATTTTATTTAAAATCACTAATAATTCATAATAACTCTATAAAAAATTAATAATAATTCATAATAATGATTAGAAGTATTATTAATTTTAAATAAGACTTTTATGAATTATGTAGCACTACATCAATATATATACATAATATTGTCATGAAAATATAATAATTATTTAAAAGATATAATTTTTTTTACATATTTTGAATAATATGCATAATAAAAACTTATTTATTTTATATATTATATTATATGTTACAAAACACCGATATCATACATTAATTTTTAAACAATACATTTTTTTTATATTTTATTTTTTAAATTTAATTATTTATTATTAATTAATTTTATTATAATAAATATATTATCAAAAAATATATATTTAATAGTTATTAACCATATATATAGATTACAAAAATTAATTAATCAATCAAAAGAATTAACTCAATCAAAGTATATATTATAATTCATCCTCTACATGCAGATTTTTTTGTTTAACTAATTTTTTTTTGAGTATTTTAATATGATGTTATAATTATTATTTTTAGTTATTATAATATTTTTTTAAAAAATTATAGAATAGAAAATACTTAAAAAGTAAAATAAATAGGGTATATGTGATAAATAAATGAAATTATAAGGGTTGAAATAAAATAAATAAAGGTATATGTATAATTAGATTTATATGATATAAGTAGTAAACCCTAGATTGAGGCATTTCCATTTGAATTGCAAATCTGCAAAGCAATTTCAGCCTGATGAAGGTTTGGAGTAGCTAGAGGGAGACCCGCCGCGTCCCGCCTCGTTGGAGTGTCCGCTGCTCTCGCCGCCGACCGCCGGTGCATACTCCATCTCTGCCGCCGCCTCTCTCTCCGTCTGCGCTTCGCCTCGCCTCTCTCGCCGCTCCGGCCGCCGCCTCTCCTCTAGCCGCCGACCGCCGCTGCATGCTCTGCTCTCGTCAAGGTATGATCGTGCTATTTTGGTACTTTTTGCTTATCTGTGATATCTGCTATTTTGGAACTGGAGCCCGAGCTCGGCTTGTCAACCGAATTGCCGAGCCCGAGCCCGAGCCGAGCTCGAGCTTAGGGATATACTTTAGCATTCCCCAGCTTTGTGGTGAGGTCTGAAATTGAAGATTAGGTTCTCTGTATTTGTATTAGGATTTTTTTATTATGAGAATAGGGTTTTATGTGGTTCACTTGTGACTCCCAAATTTGATTGATAAATTACTAAAATGTACAATCAAATTTGATAATTTGATTTCAAAATCTCCAGATTAGCTCTGGATTTTGTTGTTTGGGGGAAAAGGTTGGTTTTGTTTTCCTTGGAGAATCCTGTGATGTGGTTGGGACTTATTTGGCTGTTACCATGGCATAAACGCATACAATTACACGCACAAGGAACCAAATAAAAAATTTAGTTGATGGCATGCTTGCATTGCCTTGTCACTTTATTTAGATGGCTGCGGGATATCATATCTTTCTGGGGGGTGGATCAATTGGTGTTCATTTGAATCTTTTTTAACTTGATCCTTGTACATTTAAGCCAGGCCTATGATGTCTTGGATATTAATTTAATCACTTTAAGATTTCTCTGTCTCCCACCTTGTTTATTGGTTATGACATAGATGTTTATTGGTTATGATATAGATGGACAAAGGAAAGAAACGGATGAATAATGTTTCCAATAAGGGAAGAATCTCTGCTAAATGGGATGACTGCACACATCTACAATTTATAGAGCTTGTAGAAAAAGAGATACAGAAGGGAAATAGACCAGGATCATTTATAAATAAAGATGGGTGGAAAAATTTGGTAAAGAGTTTTAATCAAATATCAGGAAAATGTTATGTTAACAAACAATTGAAAAATCACTGGGATGCTATGAAGAAGGAATGGACCCTTTTTAAGCAAATGATGCAAGGAGACTCAGGTGTGGGATGGGATGAAAGAAAGAAGACTATTGCGGTAGATAATGATTGGTGGGAACAAAAAATTAAGGTATTCCCATTTGTCCTCCATATGCATTGTTTGATATTTAATATAATTGATATAATAAATGACAATTGGTATGCATTTGTTGTTTGATAGGAAAATGAAAATTTTCGAAAATTCAAGAACAAAGACTTGTCCATCATATGGTTTCACTACGATGGCTTGTTCTTTGACATTGCAACAACTGGGGAAAAGGCACAAGTCCCAAGTCAATATGAAGCTCCTACTAAACTTTCAAGTACTGATAAAGATGATGATGCATGTGACAACACTCAGGACATAAATGATCTTGGAAAGTCATTTGCCAGGCAGGATAGTCACAATGTTGTCATAACTGGTGACAATTTGTTTCCAAAACCAAGTTGGCAACAAGGGAGAACATCGGCTCCTAAAAAGTCTAGGAAGGAAAGGGTATCTAGTGCTGCCATGTTAATGACAAATATTGAAGATTTAATGCAGATATATTCCAAGAGCACAAATACTTCATACTCTGTTGGAGGACCATCAGAACCAAGCATTCCAGAATGCATGATTGTATTGCGGAATCTCCCCATTCAGATTGGGAGTTCATTGTGGAATTTCGCTTCCACCCTTTTCATCAAGACCAGCATGAGGACTTGTTTCATGAGTCAACCAAACGACGAGGCACGTGTGTCTTGGTTGGAGTACCTCCATAAGAGGGACGAGGATAAGAGGCCTGGAATTTTCCTTAATTTATAGAGAGCCTCTCCATCTCGTTAAATTTCTGTTCGCCTTATCACCCATTCTAGAGAAAATGGTTATTCAGCTAATTTATGTTATGGATCATGGAAGATTGATGTTTTGGAAGGCGGTAACACAGTTTAGGCGTTTGTCACTTTGGCAGAAGTTTTCTTTGAAATTCAAGATGATGATGATGATCCAAGTTCAGACAGCAATTGCAAATGGACATTCGCTCACTCCTATTTCTCTTTTGTGAAAGTTGTAACTTCCTTGGTATTTGGTCTAATTATGAAAATTTTGTAGATATTTGGCCAAATACTTCATGTCATGGATGACTATTGAGACAAGAAATGCATTTTGCCTCTGTTTATTTTGGAAATTCAGCCTTTACATTCTTCTTTGAGCTGCTTATTTATTTTAGTGGGTTAGAATAGTTTTGATTGAGCTGTGAAAAGAGTTACAATATAAGCCATTTTCACCAGTGAATTAGTCGTGTTACAAGGGTAGGGGTATTTCTTTTCTAACGAAATTTCATGAGTTCATTCATTTTAATGGATTAAAAGAGTTTTGACTGAGTTGTAGAAGAATTGAATGTGAATCATTTTTAATTGTGAAAACAGTTGGGTTAATAACAATAAAGTTATTCTTTCATGATCAATAAGTTGTGAGTTTGTATTGTACAAATAATCTATTTACAATAAAAGTAGAGAAAATATTATGTACAAATATACTTTTTTTAATTCCCATAAAACAAGGAGTCAAGTATACTTGAAAAGTTCAAAAAATCATTTTATAGTATGAACAGTCCAATGAATGTTGCTTAGAGTCTTCTAATAAATTAGGAATTAATATAGGGTTGTATTTTTTTTCTAAATTTCAACTTCTGATGTCCAATTGTAAGTACTTTGAAAACATATCTCTAACTCAAATCAGATTTAAAACACTTTCTTAATCTGCACCCACACAATAGTAGTTTTAGGTCAATTTTAATATCACTTGTAATAATATGAGTCCTCACCTCAAAAGTATTTGCTGAAGGTAATTTATGAGTTTATGGGACGGAGTTACGTAATTATTTCATACCAAGTGCTCTAATACCACATGTTCTTACTGTTCAGTTTTTTTAATTATTATTTTATCTAAATTTATTGCAAAATCTTGAAAGTGGGAGCTTAAATGCTGCTGGACAATTTAGAAAGAAAAAGAAAAATAAATAAAGCATCTAAGCTTCTGGCAGAGGAAATAATTAAATTGTGGCTTGTATTTACACTACATTTTTCAGTCTTACATCAAGAGTGGTTCCTGGCTTCTTGCAAGTTTATCAGTATCCAGTTGTTTATGCAACGCAAGTGTACTATAGCTAGAGATATTATATTTTGAATTATGTTTTTGTTAATCAAATAATGAGTCTGGCTTTGAACAAAATACACTAACTACGAGACACTAAGAACGAATATTTATCTTGTAATGTTATTTATTTATTTTTGTTCTTCTTGACTAGTACCCACCAAACTTTATCTCCAAAGAGATTAATTTCAGTATAGGAAACTCCTTGACAGGCACGTATAAATTAACATAATTTTTAGTTTCTAAACAATTTATATTAATTAGTTTTAGGACACTTTTATTTATTAAGGTTAATTATAATATACTTTGAAATATTTTTAAATAATATATATTTATATCTTTCTAACTGGATGCGCTAACATTGTGCTTTAATTTTAAGACTAATAGCCTCATTTATGCTCAAATTTGAATTATTTTTTAATTTTATTCTATTTTAAGAATTGATTTAATTTGATTATCATATTTTAAGATTAATATCAATTTTATCTTCAATCAACTTGACATATAATCTAGCTAAAATGGCGTGTTGATGTATTCAATAATTAGCGTGCTTTGATGAATACAGGGTACTCTTTCTTCTCAAATAGATTGATTGAATAAGGGGAGAAAGAACTTAAAGAGAAGGTCATACGATCAGTTGCATCGAATCAATTGTCCATGAAGTGGATTGACTGGAATTTGAAGCACTATAACCATGAGAGGCGAGACATACCTGATTGCGCAAATGAGCAAACACCGGGGTTGGTGGAGGATATACCTAGTCTCTCGAAAAAGGCCTTCAACCTTTCAATACAGTGAATACACTGTGTGCCAAGTCTCATTGTGCTAGAGGATTCTTGAGATCCCAACTCCTTCTTTCAAGGAGGCAGCTCTTTTGATTGGGATAGATTGACCTGCCCATTCCGTTGTCTACCATATCCATGATCAGCTTCTTGGGGTCTGCCATGAAGCTTATAGCATTCATCCCTGACATGCCCATTCTCCTTGCAGTAATTGCACACGAGATGAGACCGGTTATTTGGCTTAGAATCAAACCTTTTACTTGCTGGCAGCGGAGCAGTTTGCTTGGCTGTAGGGTTGTCCTTGTTGCCTCGTATGGTTAGTGTTGATCCTTCCACTCCTTGGTCTATAAGCGTTACATTCTTTCGACTCTCCTCTGCTCCAGACGATGGTTATGATCTCGTTCAGCGATGGCAGTTATTCCTTACCAAAAATATGCACCCAAACTTGATCACATTTAGGTCAGAGCCCAGCCAAGAAATCGTAAATACAATCCTTTTCTATAAACTGTTGTAAAGTGGTAGCATCCTCTTGGTCTTTCATTGGAAGGGAACGATAGTGTTCCATCTCTTGCCATAGGTTCTTCAACAAATTTGTATACTCAGTGACAGAATTGGTAGCCATCAGTTTGACGTTAATTTAATAAATTTGGGCTTAGCCATTCTTCTTGGAGTATGCTTGTTGGACGGTCTCTCAAATCTTCTTTGCATTAGAGAGAAACATGCATGTATCATTGATTTTCGGCTCCATTGCATTCCACAGCCATGCCATAACCATCGATTCTTGTTCATCCCATGCTTTGAACTTGGGATCATCGGATTTCGGTCCCGAACCAAGTAGGTGGCTGAGCTTTTCCTTCCCTTTGAGGAATGTACGAACCAATTGTCACAACTTCAGATTGTTCCATCCGTTCAATCTATACGAGGCATGGAGATTTTGTAACTCTCCTGAGGATGGATGGTCGGTTGGGTCATTGGTTAAAACGGGATTTGCGAGACTGTTGATGCCAGAGGATGAGTGGTTAGACATGATGGCACAAGTAGATTAGTCTGTTGAAATCGAAAGGAGGTTCTGATAGTAAACTGCCGACGTCAACTGGCTGCTTGGATGAGAATGGTACCAACAATGGCAGAGACAACACAGGTTGGTAAGATCAGAATGTGAACCAGATGATATCTCGCGAACAAGGCTCGCACGACTATCAACCATCCGAGGCTATTGAACTCACTGACCAAGGCTGATGATCATCGATTTGGCTCGAGTGTTCAAGTCGCTCAACGCCTGACGCCGACGAGTCAGGTAGGTTGGGATGCTGTCGGAATCGAGCCGGGCGTATCGTGCCGGTGTGGACCTAATGTCGAAGTGCTCTTGTCCGCTGAACTTCTAGTGGGCAGAACCTGTGGCTGCGGCGATCGGTTTCGACAGGGGGAACCTAGAGAAACCCTTCGATAGATGAGGGTAGGATACCTAGCAATAAAGGCCAAAGGAACATAACCAGCCGTGGGATGGAGATGATGAAGGTCGAATATACACCCTAGGAACCTGGCCATGATACCATGTGACGAATGTAATCTCTCTATTGATTGTATATCGAAAACTGCACGTGTTGTGTATATATATACATAGTGGATCTAATTACATTGCTAAATCTGGAAATTTCCTAAGAATTTACAATCACCCCAATCAAAGGAATAATCAACGAGATTTGAAAGCTATAATATATTCTCCTAGCTATACATTGCCTAAAATAGGAGGATATAAGATCTTGACACACCCATATAATAGTAATCTTGGGTTAGCTCTAATACGGTAATACCACTTGTAACAACATGGGTCCTCACCAAAAATTGCTTGCTGAAGGTGACTTATGGGTTTACGGGACCAAGTTTCATACCCAATACCTTCCCAGTAGGCTATTGACGTGGGAATGGATTGTGACAAAAAGTATGCATTCTCAAATGAGTATGAGGACATGAAGAATGGATGCTCTTATTTGAATGCAAGATTATTGTGCAGAAGAGCTGGGAATTTCAACAATCCCATTGACAGTAATGAATATTGTGAAGACAATACAGTGGGCCATTGTGGGTAGGAAATAGAGATAGAGGAGAGCTAAAACATCTGAGACTTTTGTTGCTGATCATACATCGGGTTTGGATATATCCCTCAATGATTTTGTGAGAATGATCAGTCAGAGACATTTTTGTATAGCAAGAAGAGCTTTTATAAGGTCCTTTACTCGATAGCTTCTCAAATACCTTGTATTCTTGTTGCATCACTTTTGAAGCTCCATTATGTTTGAGATTTTAGTTTTAACATCATAAACTTATTCAGAAGTAATAACAACAATAAAATAACAACATTTCAAGCCTTTATCCCACTATGTGGGATCGGCTAACTTATTCAAAAGTAACAAGGTAGAAATTGGAAAGTAAAGAGTTGGGGAAGTATCCTTCACAATAAACTAAAGACTCTTTTCTCTTGCAGTGCAAGTAGACAGTTGCAGTAACTCTGTGAGCCTTGGACATTTGGACAAGGTGCTCTTTTTGATAAGATAAATTCATCTTCCCTCGAAAAATATAAATCTCTCGGATTCTCTCCCATTTGAGTATTTTTTTAATAAGAAAGACATCGTTTAGGAGGCCCCAAAAGGAGGAGACCCCTGTATATGGAGTCCCTTTCAAGTATTGGTCCCAATTTGTATTTGTGATATTCCTTGCTGAACATGTCTTGCCAACAACAATAAGATTTGAGCTTGATTTTTCTTTTTATGTGTTGCCTTGAGACATGAGTAGTACATTCTTTTTAGCATGTGACATTTTAATATATATATGGCTATCTATTGAAGACCAATTCTGGAAATGAATGATAGTCCTTAAGCATTTGTTTTTTTTTTTTTGAATTTGAATGCTTGTTCTTTTCTTCTTTGGATGTTAGGCTTTCGTATGGGCTCATTTTGTTGGATCTCCCGGTTTATAAGGAATTTTGTTACTTCCATTATATGCTTTTCTGTCCAATTCTTAACTTTTCCCTCAGTAGCCAAAGATGATAGTCATAACCTAGCCAAAAAAAATAATGATATATATACGTGTATATATATATATATATGTAAGGGCTCTGAGAGGAAGCATTCATCGCAGCCATCTTCTTGTTTACCTTCTAGATATTAAATTTTAAAGTAAACATCCCCTTTAAGTTGCGATTGTTATATGTAGGTAAAAGTACTTGATAGTCAGGTTGGTCATATCCAAGACCATTATATCCTTAAGACTTGATAGATAATTTCAAATTAAGCTTAAAAAAAGTGGTGCTCCAGTTCATCAAGATGAATGGGTTGGTTTTGATGTTTTTATGGGAGTCGGCATCTTTTGGTGTTCAAACTATGTGATTCATGTAGCAAGGAAGAGGGGAAAGCGACAAGATTTCTGAAAGACCTCTAGACTCATATTGGCCATCAATTTCTATAAAATTGTTCAGCTTTGCTAATGTTTCCTTGATTTTGTGTGAAACTATGGTAGATGATGCCTTCACTAGTCTTACATTACGTGGCTCAATTGATCTTTGGTTACTCAGTACTAGAAAGGAGAGACTGCCTTGGCTATTTGTTGAAGTATTGGCTTAGCTAATTCAATCTCATTCCTTATATAGGGTCTAATTCAATCTCATTCCTTATGTTTGTAATTTCAAGTCATTCTATCTTTGCAGAAATCTCAAACTATCAAGATAGCAGCAAAGGCAATGGTGTAGATTACTTTCTCATGGTCGTCTAATTCTGGCATGCCAAATCATTCTAGAGAAAAGTCACTGACTACTCTCAAATGGGAATATCCAAACCACATATAAACAACATAATAGTTCAAAGGAGGAGCATATCCAAACCACATATAAACAACATAACAACTTAGTAATTTAGTTATGTGGGATAAATGTATCTTCAACAACTACATCACAGGGGATCTCAATATCTGTTGTTTGTTGCCGTTTTCTCTCTGCTTCAGAGCTCCTCTTCTGTTGTTGTTGCTGAATTCTTGTCCAAAGATTGTAGCAGAGTAGTCTGGCTTGTGACAAACTTGAGTTTGCCTTGCATTACTAATGAACTTCTGTTGTGCTGAGATGAGAAAAACTTAATTTTTTTAATTTAAATATAATAATATTTTCTGATTTTACATTTCTGGTCGTCTTCTCTGCGTGCTGAGTGTTGATTTTATTTCAAAAGCTACCAACACATGTTCTCCTTACTGTTCAGTTCTTTAATTCAAAAATTGAGTAATTATCCTACAAATATATTAATTAACATTATCATCCTACAATTAAACTAAGTTTATAAAATAATATTAGCATAAATTAGATTGATTTTTCAAATAATTTTTCTGTCAAATAATCGATTCTTCTTACTGTTCAGTTCTTTAGTAATTATTTTATCTAAATTTAATGCAAAATCTTAAAAGTAGGAGCTTAAATGCTGCTAGACAATTTAGAAATAAAAAGAAAAAGTAAAATAAATAAAACATCAAAGCTACTGGTAGAGGAAATAATTAAGCTCCTACTTTTTGTCCCCCCCCGGCCCTCTCATCCCTCTGCCCTTTCTCTCTTTTTGTTCGCCGCCTCCCTCCCATCTACTTCTCTGGTCGCCTCCTTCTCGTCGCCGCCTCCATCTCCTCCATCTCGGCCGTCGCCTCCATCTCCTCCTTCATCGCCTCCATCTCCGCCTCCAGCCCAGCGCCGTCGCCTCCATTGCCGATCGGGTATATCTCTCTACAATACTGAACTCAATTTGGGTTTTGTCGCTGGAGCTAGGGCTTCTATCAGCAAGCTTCTTCCCCTTCAGGTGGGCTTTAATCTCGAAATATACTGCTATTCATTATCTGTTCTACCTATATGCGTCGTTTCCACTGATGCTGTATGTTGATTGTTAGCTGTTCATGTCTTCACGGACAGATTTTTTATTTTTTGTTCTTTTTGGTGTGATTTTTGTCTCAGAGCTTTATCGCCAGATACAAATCCTGTTTTAGAAATGGAAAAAAGGAGAAAGAAAATTTCTGAACGGTTTAGTGAGGGGAAAATTCTGTGAAAATCGTGCACATTTTGCTTTTATATACATGTGTGAATTTCCGAACGGTTTACCACGACAACATTTTTTTTCTGAAAAGAAAAACAGTGATTTATATATATATATATATATGTGCGAATTGTTAGAAAACTCTTTATAATTTTAGTAGCCCAATTGCACAAGTTCGATTTATCTTATCAAGCACACAAAGTTATGATCATTTGTTGAACAATTAGACATCAAAAGATAAACGAAAGTTCTTGCCAATGAAACCTAGCCTTTTATGTCTTTTGTGTGCATCTTTTGGAATTCTTTTTCTTTTTGGACATTGATTTCTTTTTCCCTGTTAGGAGAGGGGGAGGGGGAGGGGACTGGATTTTCTATCTCTGGGGTCTTTTATTAGGCTAGAGAAAGAATTAGGCCCATATAGGAGATGAGTGTCACGGATCTTGCTCTGATGATTTCTCTCTCTCTCTCTCTTTGATGAAAATTTTGATTATTAATAGCATTATAAAGTAGATGTCATAATGATTACTTCTTGATGTTCTTTTACTTTTTGTGGCAAGAAATTCAATGAAACCCACTCTTGAGGATTTGATACCTTGTCAAACAGCTATTAACATGCGGAATGGTTGTGTGAAGAAAATGCAAGGCTCAACTTCAGACATGATCAGTTACCTTCCTATCAATGTGATAGAAAAAATTTTAACGTGCATGCCAATAGTGGATGCAGTAAGAACAAGTGTTTTATCAAAGAAATGGAGGTATACTTGGGTGACACTTCCTGAACTTGTATTTGATGATGCATTCTACCGAAGATCAAGGACAACATCAATAGATAAGCTTTTGTTGACTATTTATCAAGTTCTGTTATTCCATCGTGGACCAATACTCAAGTTCAAGCTACACTTATCTGAATTGAAAAGTCATTCTGCTATTGATCGGTTGATACCTTTTGTATCAAACAACGGTGTCCTTGATTTCATCCTTCATTTTATGGGAGGTCATCCTTATAAGTTGCCATACTCAGTGTTTTCATGTCTGCAGTTGGAGCATTTGGAACTACATTATTGCTTGTTTGTTCCTCCTCATGGATTTAAAGGATTTAGCAAGCTCCTCTCCCTAGAGCTTCATGATGCTATCATTAAATCTGAGGTCTTCTCTGGTTTGATTTCCAATTGCCCACTACTTGAAGAGTTGAAACTTGTTAATCCTGGTTTCTTCAGTTACCTTGAAATCACTGCCCCTAATCTTAGATGCTTATATTGCGATTTCAGTTATGTATGTTTAAAAAATGACACTCCCCGTTGTAGAGTTCCAATTGGTTGTCTGATTGAAGTAGAAGTATCTAACTGGTTCACACTTTTTGCTGGTCTACCTGCCATTGAGTTTTTGGAGTTAAAGTACTTTCGTTTCAAGGTAACGCTTTATAAATTTATTTTAATGATTTTCATTCATTTAATTAATTTCTTGTTTAGGGTCGAGGTGAGTATGCCATGTTTCTTTACTTATTTTCTTGTCCTGTTGCTAGTTGATTCCTCGAAGTGTCATACCAAGTAGACTTCCAACTGATTTGAGCCATCTTAAGATTCTCAAGTTGGATGGTATCAATCTAGACAGCGTCGTTGCAGTCTACAGTATTCTCTGCTTAATTAGAAGCTCCCCAAATTTGGAAAAAATACATATTCGGGTAAATATTGACAAGGTTATATTTCATGTGTTTATAATATACCTTTGCAGTCTTTAGGTTGAGAGCACGGTCTCTTCTTTGCAGACATATTTTAAGGGTGTGCAAAAATATGAGCCTATTCTAGAACATTTTGAAGAGGAAGGATTCTTGGATATCTATTTAAATCGGCTTCGAGAAGTGGATTTGCGAATGCCATGCAACCGAGGGTTTCAACTGGAGTTAGTTAAATATCTGTTAGCCACATCACCTATTCTAGAGAAAATGGTTATTGAGCCAATTTATGCTATGGATCACGGAAGATTGATGTTTTGGAAGGCGGTAACACAATTTAAGCGTTTGTCACCTTTGGCAGAAGTTTTCTTTGAAATTCAAGATGATGATGATGTACAAGAATGATGATGATATTCAAGATGATGATGATCCAAGTTCAGGCAACAACTGCAAATTGACATTCGCTCATTCCTATTTCTCTTTTGTGAAAGTTGCAACTTCCTTGGTATTTGGCCTAATTATGAAAATTTTGTATATATTTGGCCAAATACTTCATGTCATGGATGACTATTGAGACAATAAATGCATTTTGCCTAGGGGTGTCAAAAAATATTTGAAAATCGGTGAACTAGACCAAATCGGACCGAATCGTACATTTTGAATTGGTTCTATGGTTCAAAGATTATGTTCTGGTTCTAAAAAATTAAGAATTGATATATTTGGTTTGGTTATTAGTTTTTTTTTTTTTTTTCAAACTGTGGTTCGAATCGAATTGAAATCGATACTATACTTATATATATTATAATTTTTTAGGTATATATATATATATATACATACGCTATATTGCTTATTGGTGATAGTGCGAACTTTGCTTTGAATATGTTGTTTCAATTTTAATCTGTTAATTTTTGTTTATTTATTTTTTGTTGTTGGTTATTGTTATTCATGAACTCTTTAATTTTTAGATTTTTATGTGATATTGTTATACTAAATGGTTGATGTAATCTTATTTGATGAGATAGTTTATGAATTATTTTATTCTACTTTTACTTCAAGATTTGAAGCATTAATGAAGTTATGGATTTATTTTAATTAACAAATTTGTTTGTAATTTGATATTTTACAAAAATATTTAGAAGTTAAATATTAATTGAATAGAATCGAAATCAAATCGAAACCGGTCTGGTGTGACGGATTAGTCATGGTTTGATTTTATATATCTAATGGTTTAGTTATGATTCTTATTTTTTTTCAATTGTTAAAAATAATTTGATTACTAAATTTTTATAGAACCGTCCCAATCTGAATCGTTTACATTCCTAATTTTGTCTCGGTTTGTTTTGGAAATTCAGCCTTTACATTCTTCTTTCAACTGTTTACTTATTTTAGTGGGTTAGAATAGTTTTGATTGAGCTGTAAAAAGAGTTGGAATATAAGTTATTTTCAGCTGTCGAACTAGTCGCGTTAGCAATAATAAGGGTATTTCTTTTCTATTGAAATTTCATGAGTTCATTTATTTTAATAGGTTAGAAGAGTTTTGACGGAACTGTAGAAGAGTTGAATGTGAAACATTTGCAATTGTGAGAAGGGTTGGGTTAACAACAATAAAGTTATTCTTGCATGTAAGATAAGTTGTGAGTTTACAATACAGAAATAGTCTATTTATAATAAAATTAAAAAAATATTATGTACAAATTTAATTTTTTTCAATCTCTATAATAGAAGGAGTCAAGTACACTTGAGAAGCTCCAAAAATCATTTTCAATTATGAACACTCGGCTTAGAGTCTTAGAATAAATTAGGAATTAATATAGGGTTGCTTTTTTTTTTCTAAATTTTAACTTCTATGTCCAGCTGCAATTACTTTTAAAAATAAAAATTTCAAGTAATTGAAAATCAATATTGATTATAAGATTTTATATTCCTCCAAACCACATGCCCTCACCCCCAAAAGGGCTAGCTAAGGGTGGCTTATACCCAAGATGTCCCAAGGGGACTACTAATATGGGATTGAGCCATAACAAACTCCCCTCCCTTCCTTTAATCTGTGGCATCCTCGGTAGGTCTCCAAAAGGGTTAGCTAAAGGTGGCGTATACCCAAGATGTCCCAAGTGGACTACTAATATGAGATTGGGTCATAACAAACTCCTCTCCCTTTAATGTTTGGCATCCTCGATAGGTCAGAAATTTCACATCTCACATCTCAATTGAGATCCAGTGACATTTAAAACAATTTCGTAACTTGCACCCACACAGTAATAGTCTTGGATTAACTCTCATGCTACTTGTAACAATATGAGACCTCGTCATTTTGCTGACGGTAATTTATGGGTTTATGGGATAGAGTTGCATACCCAAAAATTGTTTCATACCACGTGTCTGATTGATTTTTTAATAATTATTTTATCTAAATATGATTCAAAATCTTGAAAGTAGGAGCTTAAATACTGCTAGACAATTTAGAAAGGAAAAGAAAATAAATAAAGCATCTGGCAGAGGAAATAATTAAATTGTGGCTAATTAAATTGTGGCTTGTATTTACACTGCATTTTTCAGTCTTATATCAAGCGTGCTTCCTGTCTTCTTGCAAGGTTATCAGTATAATGTCTAGAGACATTATATTTTGAAATGGAGTATTTGGAATGAATGACTAAGTAATGGAGGTATAATTGGGTGACAATTCCCGAGCTTGTATTTGATGATGCATTCTACGGAAAATCGATAACAACCAGAAAATCAAGGACAACGTCAACAAATGAGCTTTTGTTGACTATTTGTAAAGTTCTGTTACTCCATCGTGGACCAGTAGTCAGGTTCAAGCTAAGCTTATCTAAATTGGAAAATTGTTCTGCTGTTGATCAGTTGATACCTTTTCTATCAAACAATGGTGTTAGGGATCTCATCCTTCGTATTACAAGCGTTGAGCATTATAAGTTGCCATCCTCATTGTTTTCGTGTGTGCAGTTGGAGCATTTGGAATTGCATTGTTGCTCGTTTGTTCCTCCTCCTAGATTTAACGGATTTAGCAAGCTCCACTCGCTAGAGCTTGATCATGTTAGCATTATTTCTGAGGTCTTCTCTGGCTTGATTTCCAATTGCCCACTACTTAAAGAGTTGAAACTTGTTTGTCCTGCTAGCTTCGGTTGCCTTGAAATACTGCCCCTAATCTCAGGTGCTTATATTATAAAGGCAATTTCAGTTACATATGGTTAAAAAATGCCCCTAACCTTGCTAGAGTTTCAATTCATTTGATTAATTTTTACGTGAATAAAGTAAACGTATCTAAGTTGGTCACACTTTTTGCTGGTCTACCTGCCATTGAGTTTTTGGAGTTAAAGTTTTGGCATCTCGAGGTAATGCTCTATAAATTTATTTTAACCATTTTCATTCATTTAATTAATTTCTTGATTGGGGTCAAGGTGAGTATGTCATGTTTCTTTACTTATTTACTTGTTCTATTGCTAGTCGATTCCTCAAAGTGACATACCAAGAAGATTTCCAGTTGATTTGAGCCTTCTTAAGATTCTCAACTTGGATGTAATTCTAGATAGCATCAGTACAATTTCAAGTATTCTCTGCTTAATTAGAAGCTCCCCGAACTTAGAAAAAATAAAAATTCGTGATTTGGTAAGTAATGACATGGTAATGTTTCATGCGTTTATAATTATATACCTTTGCTGTCTTTAGGTTAAGAGCATGGTCTCTTCTTTGCAGACATGCCGCGATCCCATAATGCCTACTCTGGATAATGCTGAAGAGCAAGGATGCTTGGATATCTCTTCAAATCGGCTCCGAGAAGTGCATTTGAAAATGGCATGCAACCAAGGGTTTCAACTAGAGTTCGTTAAATATCTGTTAGCTACGTCACCTATTCTAGAGAAAATGGTTATTCAGCCAGATTATGTTATGGATCACGGAAGATTGATGTTTTGGAAGGCAGTAACACAATCTAGGCGTTTGTCACCTTTGGCAGAAGTTTTCTTTGAATTTAAAGAAAAAGGAGCAACTGCAATTTAGGCGGTAACACAATTTATGTTATGGATTACGTCCTTATATATGGACCAGCCGTGGCTTCTGTTGGGTGGAAGTTGATCTTTTTTAATCTTGCTCTATGCTATATCCATGGTCAGGCAACAACTGCAAGTACTTCAATGTCATGAATTACTATTGAGACAGGGAATGCATTTTGCCTGTGTTTATTTTGGAAATTCAGCCTTTACGTACCTTCCTCTTTGAGCTGCTTATTTATTATAGTGGGTTAGAATAGTTTCGATTGAGCTGTAAAAAAAAGTTTGAATATAAGCCATTTTCAGCTGATGATGAATTAGTCGTGCTATCAATAGTAAGGGTTATTCATTTCTATTGGAATTTCAAGTGTTCATTTATTTTAGTGGATTAGAAGAGTTTTGATGGGGTTGTAGGAAAGTTGAATTGAATGTGAATTATTTTTAATTATGAAAACAGTCGGGTTGACAATAATAAATTATTCTTTCATGATTGAAAAATTTATTTACAGTTAAAATAAATAAAATATTATATACAAATATTATTATTTTCAATCCGTATAAACAAGGAAACAAGTATAGTCCAAAAGTTCCGAAAGCCATTTTTAGTTATGAAGATTCCGTACGTGATGAATGTTGTGTAGAGCTTTAGAACTTATTTGATATATTTGGAATTAATAAAGGGTTGTTTTTCTCAAAATTTTATCTTCTGATATCCAACTGCAATTATTTTTGAAGAATAAAAGTTTCAAAGTACTTGAAAACCAATGCAGGTTATAGGATTTTATAATCCTTTAAACTCTGATATTAAGAACTCCTTGAATAATCCAAATGCAACATCTTCATGTTCATAACCTTGAGATATTGGGGTTATGATTAAGTATATTAATCTTTGAACATGGTCTTTACTTAAGAAAAATATCCAAATATCCAAATCTGTGAAACATCACATTAAGAAAAATATTCTAATATAGTAAATCCAGCAAGGCATTTCTCAAAATATCCAAATATTGTACCTAATAAGATGCTTCCAATGTATAAAGAATAAAACACATGTTTTATATTTAGATAAATTGTACTCATGCCTCATACAATTTTGATTATTTATAAGGAGAGCATTTAATTTGAAATTATCTTTAGAGATTTTGTGATTTATTTATTTTTGTCTAAATACCTCATACAAATACAATTTTAGAAATGGCTCTAGAAATCTCTATAACTTAATTTTTTTGATTGAATACCTCAACCCCCAAAACATCTTTAAATTAACAGAAAAAGCATTTAGAAAAAAACATGTCTTAGAGATCTTTAGAGACATTTTTATACTGCAAGGATCTTTATGCAAGTGACAAAAATCACAAGAGTTTAAGTGCAATTTACCCTTTTGCAATATTAAAAAAGAAGTGTGTTTTATATTACTTGTATTAAATATTTTTATAATTATTTGTTCCTCACAATGACATAGTTTTATGCATTTCATTTACCGTCGCGCCTAAAATTCATTTTTGCCAAAACTCATCAAGCAAATTTTAGTGCCCATAAAAAAATAAAATAAAAAAATCCGTTCTCCAAATCCCAAATCTCAACCAAACATAGAGAAATTACAAAGTTTTCTCCATTATTTCGTTATTTCTACTACTGACAATATGTCTTTCTTATTATTTCTTCCTTCCTTAAATTTGTTGCCTTTTGATTGCTATCTTTCTTGTTGATTATTGCCAATAGTACTAATTATAGCAACAATAGCTTTGCTCAGTCTTCAATTTCCTCCTTTATTTCATGAATAGTGTTAGTATCAACTTGTGGCATTCTGCTTTTGCAAGCCTTAATGGTTTTAAAAGTATTTGGGATGAATGGCTAAGTATATTGATGTACTTAAATCATACCTAACGAATGGTGATGGATTTCATTTTTTTCGCCGTTGTTGTCGGCATTTGGATGGCTGGATTGAGCATATTGGCCTCAAATTCAGAATTGCATTTGCATTTGCATTTGGTTGGTCTTATTATTGTTTCTTTTGGTTAAAAATTGGAGCAAATAATTAGATACATTGCTAAAACAAGGAAAGGAAAAAAAAGAAAGCAAAGAAAGAAAATACTTCTCAAAGGTTAGGATTGCTATCAGTTGCTTGAAGCCCATTGAATGTGTATGGCCAATACTTAATACACACACACACACATATATAATATGTATGTATGTATTCATTCATTAGAACACTAAATTCTCATATCTGATTTCTTCACCAGAGGACTAATTTTTTTTTTTTTTCTTCCTATCTTTGCTTTAGTTTCAACAGGAGGAGTAGGTGCACATTTGAACAAATAATTGTTAACAAATTGATGTTAGAATGCCATCAAGTTCACAAAAAAGAATTTTGGATTCCCAGTTTAATCTTGTAATTACAATACTTTTTATGAACCTATATTATAGTTGCTATTATTTTTATAATAATTTTGTTGAAAGAAATGAATTTTGGATTAATTCTTGGATTTAGTCTTACATACTTTGGTTTACTTTTAAGAATATATGTCACCATTGCCATTATTGTTTTGATAGTTCTTTTGCATTCTTTGTAAAAGATGATATAGACGGAGTTATCATTTGCTTGAATGCTAAAATTCATAGTTATTCATATTTTAACTTTCTATTTGAATTTCAAGAATTAATGAGCTCTTATTTATATGTTGATCCTTTACAAACGGTGAAAGATCTGTTAAAATAATTATGAAGAAGTTGAAAGTTCATTACCTTAGATGATAGGTAGGCAGCCGAAGTGATTACTATTAAAATTCTATGATCTTTAATTTCAATATATATGAAATTCTTTAAGAGATACGTATAAATTAAAATAATTATACAATATTAATTCTTTATTTTAAATTAATTTTATTAATTAATGATAAATATATTTTAACGATAATTTTAATGATAATAATAATTTTAATTTTTTATTTTAAAATAATTTTTATTTTAATGATAATTTTATTATATTTTGTAATATTTTATTAATTAATAAAATTATTTTAAAATTAAAATAATACACATTGTCTTTAAATAAAATAGGTTTATTAAAACTTAATCATTGCAATAGTTAAGATTACTTATTATTTTTAGTTTTTAAACACTTATATTAATTATTAGTTTTTGTACACTTTTATTAATTAAGGTTAATTATATTGTATTTTGATAAAAATATATTTATATCTTTTCAACCATTGTGATTCCACGCCTCGTTAACAGTGTGCTTTAATTTTATTAATTGCTATGTCCAGCCAAAGGAACTGCAAAATTGTGCTTTAATTTATGGAAAATCTTATGACTGGCACGGTCCATCCCCACTCGTGGACTGCGTCTCCTCTCTCTATCCCGACGTCTCCTCAGCTCCCCCTCTCTCTCCGGCGGAGTCTCTTCAACTCTCTCTTTCCGACTGCGCCTTCCCTTCGTGAATTTAGAATCTTAAAACTGTTGCTGCTCCATGCACTTAACAAATATATTGAACGCAGGAAGAACAGAGCATGGTACAAGCCATACTTAATCAATGAATGGCCAAGCAAATGCAAAACTCAAATGCGAGTTACTTCAAACACAAAGAACAGATGCACATAAGTTTTTGCATTTGCAGAAGTGAAAACCCAAAAAACCCTATAATTTGCAGCAAAAAGAAAACAATTCAAGATCCAAACCTGCTAAAAACAAAATCATCAATCATGCAATCGTTCAAGACGCAGCCGCCAGACCAGCATCCTCCTTGTTTTCTCCGAAGAACTTGTCGACAATCAAAACCATATCCTCCAATAAACCAACCCCAATGCAGAGCGGACTTCGACTCCAAGGCCGCCGGGATGGAAGGGTCGCAAGGATTATCGACGCCGGAATGTCTCTCTCCCTCTCAAGTAATCTGCAAGAAATGAATCGGAAGCGGAGGGAAAAAGTTCCTAAGAGGAGGGATAGAGAAACTGAAGCAAGGCCGCCGGAGAGAGAGGGGAAGCGGAGGAGACGGCGGAGCGAGAGGGAGAGGTGAGGAGACGTCTCGGTTTTTGAAATTTTTTTACTGCTGCCAGTATTTATTTTGCAGCCTTCTGCTAGTCACACGTGGCACTCTCCTATTGGCCTGGTCCACTCACGGCATAGAATTTTCCTTTATTTATAGAGAGCCTCTCTATTTCGATTCCAAAGTGATCTCATCTGGGTTTTGTAGCTAGTGCTAAAGGGTCTATCAGAAGGCTTCTTCCCATTCAGGTAGGCTCTAATCGTGAAATATACTGCTATTCATTATCTGTTCTACCCATAGGCGTCGTTTCCTCTGATGCTGTATTTGATTGTTATCTGTTCATGTCTTCAGGGACAAATTTTTAATTTTTTTGTTCTTTTTTGTGTGATTTTTGTCTCAGAACTTTATCATCATATTCAAATCCTGTTTTATAAATGGAAAAAAGGAGAGAGAAAATTTCCGAACGGTTTAGTGAGTTGAAAATTCTGTGAAAATGGTTGCACATTTTGCTTTTTCGATCAGTTATCTGTGAATGAGGGTTGCACCACAACAACTTTTTTTTTTTTATCTGAAAAGAGTAGTGATTTAAGATTTTATAAATATATGATTTTAGTAGCCCAATTGCACAAGTTCCATTTATCTTATCAAGCAGACAAAGTAATGATCATTTGCTGAACAATTAGGTATCAAAAGATAAAGGAATGCTCTTTCCAATGAAACCCAGCCTTTTATATCTTCTATGACGTCCTTTGGAATTCTTTGTCATTTTGGACTTTGATTTCTTTTGTCAGGAGAGGCGGAGTGGACTGGATTTTCTTATCTGTGAGTTCTTTTATTAGGCCCATATAGGAGATTTGTGTGATGATCTCTCTATCTCTCTCTGTCTGATGAAAAATTGGATTACTATTACAATTGTAAAGTAGATATCATAATAATTATACTTCTTGATGTCCTTTTACTTTTTTGGCAAGAAATTCTAAGAAACCCAATCTGAGGAGTTGATACCTTGTCAAACAGATATTAACATGCGGAATGGTTGTGTGAAGAAAATGCGCGGGTCAACTTCAGACAGGATCAGTGACCTTCCTAGCCATGTGATAGAAAATTTTTTAACGTGCATGCCAATAAAGGATGCAGTACGGACAATCGTTTTGTCAAAGAGATGGAGGTATAATTGGGTGACAATTCCCGAACTTGAATTTTTTGATGCATGCTTCTGGAAACCGATAACAACAACGAGGAAATCAAGGACATCATCCAGAAAGTCGAGGACAACTTCAACAAATGAGTTTGTGTTGACTGTTTGTCAAGTTCTGTCACTTCATCGTGGACCAATACTTAAGTTCAAGCTACATTAACTGAATTGGAAAATTGTGCTGCTGTTGATCAGTCGATACCTTTTATATCGAAGAATGGTGTCCGGGATCTCATTCTTAATTTTAGTATTACGTTCGGTGAGCGTTATAAGTTGCCATCCTCATTGTTTTCGTGTGTGCAGTTGGAGCATTTGGAATTGTATAATTGCTTGTTTGTTCTTCCTCCTAGATTTAACGGATTTAGCAAGCTCCACTCGCTAGAGCTTCATGATGTTATCATTACTTCTGAGGCCTTCTCTGGTTTGATTTCCAATTGCCCACTACTTAAAGAGTTGGAACTTGTTAATCCTGTTAGCTTAAGTTACCTTGAAATTACTGCCCCTAATCTCAGGTACTTGTATTATGAAGGCGATTCCTGGAATATATGGTTTAAAAATGCCCCTAGTCTTGCTGATGTTTCAATTCGTGTGCTTTATTCCATGGAGGTAAACTTATCTAAGTGGGTCACAGTTTTTGCTGGTCTACCTGCCATTGAGTATTTGGAGTTAGATTATTATTGTCCCGAGGTAACGCTTTATAATTTTGTTTTAACCATTTTCGTTCATTTAAGTAATTACTTGTTTGGGATTGAGGTCATTATGCACTGTTGCTTTACTAATTTACTTGTTCTGTTGCTAGTTTATTCCCCAAAGTGACATACCAAGAAGACTTCCAGTTGATCTGAACCGTCTTAAGATTCTCGTCTTGTATGTAACTCTAGATAGCGTTAGTGTAGTCTCAAGTATTCTCTGCATGATTAGAAGCTCCCCCAACTTGAAGAAAATATATATTTATGATTATGTAAGTAATGACAAAGTTATGTTTCATGTGTTTATAATATATATATATCTTTGCAGTCTTTAGGTTGAGAGCTTAGTCTCTTCTTTGCAGGAAAGCCACGACTCCGTAATGCCTACTCTAGATCATGTTGAAGAACAAGGATGCTGGGATATGTCTTCAAATCGGCTTCGAGAAGTGCAATTGCATATGGAATGCAACCAAGGATTTCAACTGGAAATTGTTAAATATCTGTTAGCTACATCACCCATTCTAAAGAAAATGGATATTTGGTCAATTTATGCATTGGATCACGGAAGATTGAAGTTTTGGAAGGCGGTAACACAGTTTAGGCGTTTGTCACCTTTGGCAGAAGTTTTCTTTGAATTCAGAGAAAATGGATTATGTCCCTGTTGACCAGCCGTGGCCTCTTTTGGGTGGATGTTGATCGCTTCGGATGCTGCTCTTTGCTAGATCCAGGATCAGGCAACAACTGCAAATTGACTTCCTTGGTATTTGGCCTAATTTTGATAATTTTGTAGATATTTGCTAAATACTTCATGTCATGGATTTCTATTGAGACAAGAATTGCTTTTTGCCTGTGTTTATTTTGGAAATTCAGCCTTTACATTCTCCTTGAGCTGTTTATTTATTTTAGTGGGTTGTAATAGTTTTGATTAAGCTGTAAAAAGAGTTGGAATTTAAGCCATTTTGAGCTGATTAACTAGTCGTGCTATCAACAATAAGAGTGATCCATTTCCAACGGAATTCCAAGAGTGTTGATGGAGAGATGTAGGAGAGTTGAATGTGAATCCATTTCATGACAACAATAAAATTAATAAAACATCAAATATTTAGGGCTCGTTTAGATGCCTAAAATGTTTTCTGTTTTTCAAGTTCAATTTTTTATTGTGCTATATAATTTTTCATTAAAAAATATAAAATTTAATCTTTTAAACTGTAATACTATAAATTAAAAAAAAAATATTTGTTGATATTTTAAAATTTGTTAAAAATAAATATTAGTTTCATTATAAAATATTTCTTGTAATACTAACTTTAGTTCTTTCACATTTTTGCATAAATATTTTTTTAAAAAATAAACGACAAGAAAAAAACTTATTGATTTTTTTTTCTTTTTTTCCATGTTAGTTGAGTAATTTCCTTATAATTTATAAGTTTTTAAAGGTATTCATTATGCTTATAATTAATCTCAAGTTTAAATAATAGAGTGTTGTGTTAAGTAGTTAATAATTAATATAAAATTCATTAAACTAAACCGTGAGAATCATAGATAAATGAGTATAGACTGTATAAAAATTTATAATTTATGTAACAAATATTATTTAGAAAAATTAATATTTGATATGTTCTTTATGTTATATTACTAAGTTATTGTTGTTGAAGATATTATGGGTAACTTATACTTGGTTTTGCGCCACCTCTCTATTATCCTTGTCATGTATGAAAGTTTTTGTTTAAATATTGCAATCGAGTTATTTATGGAATGTTGTACGATAACTCGCCATTTTATTTAGGTGTTTTATGACGTATAGTTAACATTTTAATTTCGAAGTTATGTTACAATATCATAATTTTAGATCGTTAAAGTATCGTTTATTATCATTAACAAAACTTATTAAGACACATTTTTCAGAATTTACTTTTAAAATTCTGTTCAAAATATTAGTTCGAAGCACATTAAAAAAAAATGCCCCACTATGACAAATCTAGTTAGGCATTACTTAACAAATGCCTCAATGTAATAAATTTAACAAGATATCACTTAAAAATTACATCATTACAATAAATCTAATTAGATATTACTTAAGGTAGTGTTTGTTAAAATGAACAAAATAAGAAAGTATCAAAATAAGTCTGAAACAATTTTCAGATCAATATATGGAATGATCAAGATAAAGTTGGGAAGAATTTCAAAATTTTTATAAAACTGTTTGTTAAATTCTTTGGAATGCATTAGAAGACATAAACGTCATTTTTTTCTTATATGTAAGGACCAAGATATGCTTATTTTGAGGGGGATGAGAGATATGCATATCTTGAAAAATCAAGATAAGAGCTTATTAAGTATTTTTTTAAGAATTATAAAATAAGCTTAACAAACATGTTAAAAAGAATAAAAGTTTGGGATGCATCCCATATCTTAATTTTTTCACCTCATATCTTGATTAAGAAACGCCCCCACTACAATATAAGGGTGTGTTTGATTGCAAGTATGGAATTTGCATGGAAAGAAAATATTTTCTAGGCAATTAAATTGCCTATAATTAAATTCTAAGAAAAATGTTAAGTGAAGGTGTTTAATTACCTTAATTTTTTGCCTAGAAATTATTATATGTAGATGCACTAGGTTTGTCTCACCTCGATCACCCAGAGGGCGACTGCCCAGAAGATGACTGAGAGGCTCACAAGTGCGGCGGGACTCTTAATCGTCGAAGGGCGATAGTTATGAGCTAACCCGTGGTTGTGGGCCCATGATGACATGATGTGTGTAATAGGATGGCAAATGAGCTGAGTCGTTCGAGCTCAGTTCGATACTCGATTCGATAAAAGTTCGTTTGAGTTTTTTCGTTAAGATAAATGAGCCAAGCTTGAGCCTAAATTTGAAACTTGATTCGTTAACGAGCTGAGATTGAGCTAAATAAAATTCAGCTCGATAAGCTCGTGAGTTGGCTCAATTACAGGCTCGTGAGCTAGCTCAAATAGCGGTTCGTTTAAAAGCTCGCGAGATGGCGCGATTACAGGATCGTGAGCTGATTCAATTAGAAGTTTGCGAATTGGCTCGTGAATAAGTTTATTTATAAATATATTATTTTTTTTATAATTTTGAGTATATTTATTTATAAATACATTAATAAAATGATTAATAGAATGTGTTTTTACATTCTACTAATGATACCAAATGATTATTCGACTAAGTGGTACATTACATTGCTTTAGTGACTATAACATTTAATTTAAGTATCAAAGTAATAAATATATTTATTTAAATTCTAAATATATCAATTAATATATTTCATGTACATAAAATAAAAAATAAATTAAATATATAATAACTAACTATTAATAATATATATAAAAATTAAATAAAAATATAAATATAAAGTATTTCCCATCCCAAAGCTTCCTTTAATTTTGAATACAAACATCCAACTTTAGTGGGGAATGAGCCCACTATGGTTAATTTTTTTACATAGTTTAATTATACAAATAAAAATACAATCAAACTTTAATTTTTTTAACATATTATGAGAATTTCGTTGGAGGGTAAAATTTATAATAAATTAAAATATATATTAAATGTATAATAATTAACTATTTGTAATAGTTATTAAAATTTTTAATCATCATAAATTTTATTTATTTAATAATAAAAAATAATTTTACCCATTGCAAATTTTTAAAAAATGTATGAAAAATTTATAAAATATATATTAACTCTTTTTTATTTTGTAATCAATTAAAATATAAATTTTTGGGCTTCCCGATGTCTCGATTTTTGAATGAAAGATAAGGGCCTATTGTTATGAGATATAGGCACCCGCAGTTAGTGAAAAGTCGTAAGAGAAATAAAAAATAACCAGGATATATTCTCGGAAGATTTAACGGGATTATTTCTTAATGATGAAATTGTTAATGATAGCTTGAGGTTATTGGATACTCAGCTATGTGTGAATTGATTAAGGATGTGAATTATTAGGTGATAATTAAGAATCGATGTTTTTATTTCGATTTTGATGAATTATTAAACAACTGCAAGAGGCTAAGGTATTTTATGATCAAAATGCAATTGAGGGTAAGACAAGAGAATGAAACGTTAAAGTACCAAAGCATAATATTCATTCCATAGTTCAAACGATTACAGGAAATCAAGCTGTACAATTACTCAAAAGAAAAAGAAACCACAAAACTGATGATGATGTCAATGCTCAGTGACGACGACGGTCACCAAACACGACAGGTCCCAGCTCATCGATGTTATCTGGGGGTGGCATCTGGCTATTGTTGGCTTCACCAGGGTAAGGTGGAAGAGTAGCCTTTGAGAAACTGGGATGAGAGACATCCCCTGGGATGATAGGAAGATCGGAAGTCTAGCTTGGGTTTTGAACAGGTTGAGGAACAGGTTGGGGATGTGAAGAATAATATGCAAATAGTAAATCCTGCAAATAAGTTCGATAAGGTTGCATCTCATTAACCTACTGCTGAAGGGCAAGAATGTGAGATACACAGCCATAGATAGGGTCTTGAAGCCGGACTTGAGCCTCAAATAAGAGTGTCATAATAGCTCCAAGCCGGTCACTTACCGGAAGTTGGGACAGGAGGTTGAAGGTATTTATGGCACAAAAAATATGGTGGATGGCAGCAAAATTAGTGGATCATTCCTCATGACAGAAATAAGGAGCAAACATGCACAGTGGGGTGCACCGTCTCCTTAAAACTCTACAAGCACCGCATAGAAACGGGTCGAAACGTGGCATGATAGATCTGGATCTGGTTGAATCTAAGCAAATCAGATATGGGTCAGACCTAATTGGATGGATATATTAGATATGATTCAGATCTAAATGGGTCAAATCAGATATGGGTCAGATCTAATAGGTCGAATCAAGGATAGGTCAAACCTGAAGCGGATCGAGACGGGTCGGGTCGGGCCGGGCCGGGCCGGGCCGGGCCAAGTAGAGTCGAATTGACCCGGATCTGGCAGTAACGACAGCAGCAAGGACGGCGATGGCGCGGAGGCGGCCGAGGGAGGCCGGGCGATGGCTGGTGGCTGCACGAGAGGGCTAGCAGCGGCGGTGGCATACCAGATCTGGCCGATGTAAGGGCCAATTGGGCCGGCGATGACGGTTGAAAGGAGTTGCGATCGACGGTTGGGGCGCGGGGAAGCCACACCAAGGCTCGCAGCCGATGGCGGAGCAGGTGCTAGAGGCAGTTGCAGAGGGGGCGGCGGTGGCTATCGGAGGTGGTGGCGATGCTGGAAGGCAACGATGGCTGGTGATTATTCGCACGTAGGGTCTGTGCGTTGCAGGAGAAGGAGGAAAAAAGGAAGAAGAAGAAAGAAGAAAAGAAGAAATGAAAAAAAAAAGAAAAGAAATAAAAAAATAATTATAATAAAAATTATTTAAGTTTTTATGAGATTTCTATCAATTTTCTTAATATTTGTAGTATAGTACCATATTTAAGTTTTTAAATAAGCTCGAGAAATCTGATAACAAGTTTATTAAAAATTAAAAAATCATCCACATTTCAGATATTTACGCTGATTAAACTAATTTTTGTAATTAATTATAATAATAATCCACCACTCATCCCAAGTCAAAAAGCTTGGATTGGATTTGTTTGTCTGTTTATAGTTTTGCTTTTGGGTAAAAGAAGTGAAAGTTGCAAGTGAAAGTTGCTATTGTTTGTCTTTTTATTTTTTATTTAATAACTAAATATTAAATAATTAGTTATTTAATATTTGTAGTATACTAATTAGTTGCTGCTCCATGCACTTAACAAATATATTGAACGCAGGAAGAATCGAGCATGATACAAGCCATGCTTAATCAATGAATGGACAAGCAAATGCAAAACTCAAATGCTAGAGTTACTTCAAACACCATAACCATTTCATTTTAATCATATATCTGCATATAAGTTTTTGCATTTGCAGAAGTGAAAACCCAAAAAACCCTATAATTTGCAGCAACGAGAAAAAAATTCAAGATCCAAACCCACTAAAAACAAAATCATCAATCAAGCAATCATTCAAGACGCAGCCGCCAGACCTGCATCCTCCTTGTTTTCACCGAAGAACTTGTCGACAATCAAAACCATCTCCTCCAAACCAACCCCAATGCAGAGCAGATTACTGGGTTTCCTCACAGATTCATCCCCACCCAGGATCCAACCCAAAACCGATCTCGGAGAACGACAGGTCCTTCGCAAGCCCCTGACCAATTTCAGCCTCTTCTTGATCGTCTTCTTCGCCTATTCCTCCTTAACCTTCTCCTTCTTCTTGCCGCCGCACGTGATTGCCGCCGGAGTGGCCTTAGTAATACTGTCTCTACGCGTTGTCGCAGAACCCCGAATCCGAAAACCAGCAAAAATTTCGGGTCCATGGGTTCCGACGACCGGGAAGCTGGAGATCGACGCAAACGAGGCGGTTTACGAAAGATTGCGGGTGGGCTTGGACTCCACCGCCGGGACGGAAGGATCGCAAGGATTATCGACGACGGAATGTCTCTCTCCTTCTCAGGTAATCTGCAAGAAATGAATCGGAAGCGGAGGGAAAAAGTTCCTAAAAAGAGGGAGAGAGAAACTGAAGCAAGGCCGCCGGAGAGAGAGGGGAAGCGGAGGAGACGCCGGAGAGAGAGAGTGAGGTGAGGAGACGTCTCGGTTTTTGAAATTTTTTTTTACTGCTGCCAGTATTTATTTTGCAGCCTCCTGCTCGTCACACGTGCCACCCTCCTGTTGGCCAGGTCCACTCACGGCATAGAATTTTCATTTATTTATAGAGAGCCTCTCTTTGTCGTTTCCAAGGTGAACTCATCTGGGTTTTGTAGCGAGCGCTAGAGTGTCTATGAGCAGGCTTCTTCCCCTTCAGGTGGGCTCCAATTTCGAAATATGCTGCTGTTCATTATCTCCTATACCTATATGCGTCGTTTCCACTGATGCGCTGAATGTTGATTGTTAGCTGTTAATGTCTTCAGGGTCAGATTTTTTTATTTTTTGTTCTTTTTTGTGTGATTTTCGTCTCAGAACTTTATCATCATATTCAAATCCTGTTTTAAAAATGGAAAAAAATAAGTCAAATTTCCCAACGGTTTAGTGAGTGGAAAATTCTGTGAAAATCAAAAAAAGCAAAAAGCACATTTTGCTTTTTTGATCCGTTTTTTGTGATGAGGGTTTCACCACAACAACTTTTTTTTCTGAACAGAAAAACAGTGATTTATAAATATATGATTTTAGTAGCCCGATTGCACAAGTTCGATTTATCTTATCAAGCAGACAAAGTTATGATCATTTCTTGAACAATTAGATATCAAAAGTTAATGGGAAGATCCTCTTTCCAATGAAACCTAGCCTTTTCTATCTTCTATATATGACGTCCATTGGAATTCTTTTTCTTTGGACATTTGATTTCTTTTCCCTGCCAGGAGAGGAGGAGGGGACTGTATTTTCTTATCTGTGAGTTCTTTTATTAGGCTAGAGAAAGAATTAGGCCCATATAGGAGATATGTGTCACGGATCTTGCTTTGATGATCTCTCTCGCTCTATCTCTATGATGAAAATTTGATAGAAAAGTAGCTATCATAATGATTTCTTCTTGATGTTCTTTTACTTTTTGTGAAAGAAATTCAATGAAACCCACTCTTGAGGAGTTGATACCTTGTCAAACAGCTATTAACAAGAAGAATGGTTGTGTGAAGAAAAAGCGAGGCTCAACTTCAGACAGGATCAGTTACCTTCCCAGCAATGTGATAGAAAAAATTTTAACGTGCATGCCAATGAAGGATGCAGTAAGGACAAGCATTTTGTCAAAGAAATGGAGGTATAATTGGGTGACAATTCCCGAACTTGAATTTGATGATGCATTCTACGGAAAATCGACGACAACATCAACAAATGAGTTTTTGTTGACTATTTATAAAGTTCTGTTACTCCATCGTGGACCAATACTCAAGTTCAAGCTACGCTTATCTAAATTGGAAAATTGTTCTGCTGTTGATCGGTTGATACGTTTTCTATCAAACAATGGTGTCCGGGATCTCATCCTTCGTATTATAAGCGTTGTGCATCATAAGTTGCCATCTTCATTGTTTTCGTGTGTGCAGTTGGAGCATTTGGAATTGCATTATTGCTCGTTTGCTCCTCCTCCTAGATTTAACGGATTCAGCAAGCTCCACTCCCTAGAGCTTCATCATGTTATCATTACTTCTGAGGCCTTCTCTGGTTTGATTTCCAATTGCCCACTACTTAAAGAGTTGAAACTTGTTGATCCTATTGGCTTCAGTTACTTTGAAATTACTGCCTCTAATCTTAGGTGCTTATATTATGAAGGCGATTTCAGTAATATATGGTTAAAAAATGCCCCTAACCTTGCTAGAGTTTCAATTAATTTTTTTTGTTCCATAAATAAAGTAAACCTATCTAAGTGGGTCGCACTTTTTGCTGGTCTACCTGCCATTGAATTTTTGGAGTTACAGTATTTGCAAATCGAGGTAATACTTTATTAATTTTTTTTCACCATTTTCGTTCATTTAATTAATTTCTTGTTTGGGGTTGAGGTGAGTATATTATGTTTCCTAACTTATTTACTTGTCCCGTTGCTAGTCAATTCCTCAAAGTGACATACGAAGAAGGTTTCCAGTTATTTTGAGCCTTCTTAAGATTCTCAATTTAGATGTAACTCTAGATAGTATCAGTGCAGTCTCCAGTATTCTCTGCTTAATTAGAAGCTCACCGAACTTGGAGAAAATAAAAATTCGTGATTGGGTAAGTATTGACAAGGTTATGTTTCATGTGTTTATAATATTTCTTTGCAGTCTTTAGGTTGAGAGCATGGTCTCTTCTTTGCAGGCAGGCCACGATCACATAATGCCGATTCTAGATTATGTTGAAGAGCACGAATGCTTGGATATCTCTTCACATCAGCTTCGAGAAGTGCATTTGAAAATGGCATGCAACCAAGGGTTTCAACTGGAGTTCGTTAAATATTTGTTAGCTACATCACCCATTTTAGAGAAAATGGTTATTCAGCCAGTTTACGTTATGGATCACGGAAGATTGATGTTTTGGAAGGCGGTGACACAATTTAGGCGTTTATCACATCTCGCAGAAGTTTTCTTTGAAATTGGAGAAGAATGAGCAACTGCAATTTAGGTGGTAACACAATTTATGTTATGGATTACGTCCTTGTTGACCAGTGGTGGCTTCTTTTGCGTGGAAGTTGATCTTTTTTATTCTTGCTCTATGCTACGTCCAGGGCCGGCCTGAGAAATTAGGGCGCAAGCAAAATTTTATATGGGCCCAAACATCTCAAACTCCTAATATTATTTAATATTATATATATATAAAATATAAAATGAGCCCATGCCTACAAATCACCTAGGCCCATGACAATAAGGCCAGGACCAGCCTTGGTGGGGGCCCAAGGCAACTGCCTTGGTTGCCTACCCTCAGGGCCGGCCCTGGCTACATCTAAGGTCAGGCAACAATTGCAAATTTACATTCACTCTCTTATTTCTCTTTTGTGAAAGTTGCAACTTCTTTGGTGTTTGGCCTAATTATGAAAATTTTGTAGATATTTGCCAAATACTTCATGTCATGGATTACTATTAAGACAAGAAATGCATTATGTCTGTGTTTATTCTTGAAATTCAGCCTTTACACTCATTAAATTTTAAATTGTAATAATTTTAAAATTATTACAATTCATCACTCGTTATGACTCCGTTAGATCTTGTAAATGGAAAATGTACGAGATTAACGGAATTCAACGTGACAAGGGTAAATTTAACATACACTCACTAAACTTTAAAAATATAACTATTTACTCACTAAACTTTGAATTGTTACTACTTGCTCACTGAACATTGCTCAATGTCAATCATCATTCTCCCATTACATTACCATCTGATCTTGAAACACTCGTTACATCACCATTTGATCTTGGGATTATTGTTCTTATGCAGTCCCCCTATACTCATGTCCTTAATTTCGCAAGGGGAGGTAAATCGCGAGATGTGTCTCGGGGAGACTAAGATTCGAACTGGCAACTCATTGGGATGACACCCCTATATTACGACTCATCCTTTGCCATCCGAGCTGTGTCCCAGGGGCATCACCGTCTAATCTTGAAACATATTAAAAGCTTCTTGTTTGCATTTGAGATCACTTGTTTCTCAAATTAAAAGGTAAAAACTAAACCAATGATTCAAATTAAAACAATTATTTATGTAAATAAAAAAAAAGTCTGTTTAGATTTTTTATCTCCATTATAAACCAAAAGTTACGATTTTTGTAATCAATTTTTAGCTCTTGATCTCGTTATTAAATACATTTTTGTGCATTTCATTATTTGTAATGGAAGTAAAAAATCTAAGCATACCTTTTTTTTGCTTCTAGTTTGCATAAGTAGTTTTTTTAATTTGAATCATTGGTTTAGTTTTTAACTTCTGGTTTGAGAAGCAAGTGATTTTAAATGCATAAAAGAACCTTTTAATATGTTTCAAGATTAAACAGTGATATAACAAGTGTTTCAAAATCAGACAGTAATGTAACGAGTGATGGATAGTCGACGTTGAATAAAATTCAGTGAATAAGTGGTAACAATTAAAAATTCAATAAGTAAATAGTTATATTTTTAAAGTTCAGTGAGTATATATTAAATTCACCATTGTCACATTAGATTCTATTAGCCACGTTGGTATTTTTCGTTCGTAAGATTTGACAGAGTTATAATGAGTAGATCGTTAACGTTCAGTAAAATTCAGTGAGTGAGTAAGTAGTAATAATTTAAAGTTCAATGAATAAATAATTACAATTTTAAAGTTTAATAAGTGTATATTAATTTTACCCTTTGGCCAAAACATGTCTAGCATATTTTAGCAACAAATTCCAAATAAAAATATTGCGGCAAACCTATTTGGCCAAATCCCTTCCCCAAATCCTAGATAAAAAAAAAAAAAAAAAAGCAAATCACAAGCTTTTCTCTATTTTGTCTCATCACTTCTGCTACCAGCATTGTCCTTTTTATTATTTCTTCATTCCTTAAACTTGTTGCCTTTTGATTGTTATCTTTTCTTGTTGATTATTGCCAATGGTACTAATTATAGCATCAATACACTAAAAAAACAATAATTTAGAAATGAATTTTGAAACAAAATTTTTTAAGACAGATTTAGAGATAGAAAAAAAAATTGTCTTAAATTTTAGATAAATTTAGAGATAGAAAAAATTCATCTCTAATTTGAGATAAATTTAGAGACAAAAAAAAAAAAAAGCGTCTCTAATTGAGACAAATTTTTGGAACGAAAATTTTTCCTTCTCAATTGAGAAGGATTTTGAGGCGAATTTTTTTTTTTCAAATTTAAAAAATAAAAATTAATTTATAAAATGTATAACATTTTTATCTATAGATATAGAAATTAAATATATTTATTTAAATTCTAAATATATAAATTAATATATTTCATGTGCATAAAATATAAAATAAAGTATATATACATGTAAATTAAATATTTAAAAATTTATAAATTAAAATATATATTAAATGTATAATAATTAACTATTTGTAATGGTTATTAAATGTATACAAATTGAAGAAATATATTAACTCTGATCTTAATAACTCCTTAAATAATCCAAATGTAACATCCTGTTGTTCATAACCATGAGATGGGGTTAGGAAGTTTATTAATCTTAGAACATGGTTTTTACTTTGTAAATCAAAAAAAAAAAATTGATAATAAAACTTAGTTATCAAATATGTAGGGCTCCTTTGGATGCATAAAATATTTTCTGTTTTTCAATTTTTAATTTTTTATTGAGTTATATAATTTTTCATTATAAAATATAAAATTTAAATTTTTTAAACTGTAATACTATAAATTAGAAAATATATTTTTTAATTTTTGTAAAAATAAATTCTATTTTCATTATAAAATATTTTTTTGTAATACTAACTTTAGTTCTCTCCTATTTTTGCATAAATATTTTTTTGAAAAAATAAACAACAAGAAAAAAAAAAGATTATTGATTTTTTTTCATTTTTTCCATGATAGTTGAGTAATTCTCATGTAATTTATAAGTTTTTAAAGGTATTCATTATGCTTATAATTAATCTCAGGTTCAAATAAAGGAGCCTTGCTTTAATTAGTTAATAACTAATATAAAATTTATTAAATTAAACCGCGATAATTGTATATATCAAATATCATTTAGGGGAATTAATATTTGATGTGTTCTTTATGTTATATTATTAAGTTATTGATGTTGTAGAGAGACTGGGTAGTATACTTGGTTTTGCGCCACCTCGTTATTATCTTTCTTATGTCTGAGAGTTTTGGTCTAAATATTGCAATTGAGTTATTTAGTCAATGTTATACGATAACCCTCCATTTCATTTCAGTGTCTTATGGCATATAGTTAACATTTAATTTTGAAATTATGTTACAATATCATAATCTTAGTGCTATCCTTTATTACCATTAAAAAACCTTATTAAGGCATATTTTTTGGAAAATTTTCTTAAAATGCTGTTCAAAGTATCACTTCGAATCACATTTAAGGAAAAATATCCCCATCTGACAAATCAAATCTAAGAAGGCATTACTTAACAAAAGCCTCAATATAATAAATTTAAGAATATATCACCTAAAAATTATATCATTACAATAAATTTAATTAGATATTATTTAAATAAATACCGCAGCATAAGTGTAATGAGACATCGTCTAAAAAACATCCCAATATAATAAATCTATGAAACATCACATTAAAAAAAATATTCTAATATAGAAAATCTAGCAAGGCATTTCTGAAAATATCCAAATATTGTACCTAATAAGAAGCTTGCAACATATAAAGAAAGCAAATATTATTAGTACAAAAGTGATATTATCACACCTAATATATCACTTAGTAAATACTGCTACAATAAAAGTGATATTATTGTAACTAATTTCAGAGTATTGACCATCTATTTATAGACATAAAATCATCTATAGATGTACATAAGAAATCACGTCATAATCAGAAAATGATTCACGAGGATATTTCTCCAAACGAGATAAATCTCACTTAAAATCGAATTTGACAACATGTTAATCACAATAAAATTCCGAAGTCATAATTTTGGTCAAATTAGGACTCCCAATTTTAGTCAAATTTGATTTTTGAGTCACAATTATAACAAGCTCCACATTGACATGAAATTCAAATATGAAATTATCCAAAATTCTTTCTTCTAACAAAATCACAAAAATTAATTTCCCCAACGAATATCAACCAAAATTGCATTATGGGGAATACTACCCAAATCTACGCAAAGTTTATTGTAGTGGATATTTTTAGTCACACTTAAAGTATAGACAACTTAATGACTCTATATTCACCAATGTAATTCCTCCTTGATGACTCCACCTTTATATAAATCCATCAATCCAAAATTGCACACATCTTAATCTGATATAGTGAGAATCAAGATATTTTGATCAAATAATAAAATATCATACTTGAAGGTAGCCAATACAAAGATCAAATGATCCCAAATAATACCAAACGATCTATAAACAAAATCCTAATAGAAAACATACCAAAATATCATATTTGGGCCAAATTTGGACAAAAATAGATTTGGATCTGCTAATCTGGTTGACCGAATCAGAAGCAGGTCTGGATTGGGTCTTTGACCTGGTGGGTAGAATCTAACCAGATTTGGGTTTGTTGAAACTGAGAAGCTTGGCTGTTTCAATGGTTGATCGTTGATGGAGGCAGGGAGGTTCTCCGACTGTAGTAATGGCAGATGGTAAGGCGGCTGGTTAAAAGGGAGTCCGATGGTCGTCAGGTGAGCAAAGTCGATCGGTGGTTGACGATTGAGATCATTGGCGAGGAAGACTAATGTGGTTGCTAGGTGAGATAACGGAGCAAGGTAGATGACAGACGAGGATGGCGAGGAAGGAAACGACTAGCGAAGGGGTGAACAACGAATGTGGCTACTGCGACAATTGGAGAAGACGAATGGATGCAACGACGATGACGAATAGAGATCGTGATGGTGGCTTAATGGCAAATGACGATGGCTACTCTAGAAGCTAAAATCGACGACAGATGTGGCTAACGGTGGTAATGACAGTCAAACAACGGTGGTGGAGGATGAATGACGATGGTGGTGGCGGTAGCAACAGCTGGATAACCTGTGTTCTGGTTGAAAGATGACAAAGGTGTGAAGATCAAACAATTAAAATTTATCAAACGTTGATGATTTGATCAATGACTCTGATCACAATCAAATCAATCAACTACACACGAACACAGAATTTTACGTGAAAAACTCAAATCAGGAAAAATTACGGACTGAAAGAACATAAATGTCATTAAGCAAATATTGTTAGTACAAAAGTGATATTGTCACAGTCAAAATATCACTAAACAAATATTGATATAACAAAAGTGATATTGTTGTAACTAATTATAGAGCATTGGACCTATTTATTAATGATTTTTATTAAATATCACTAAGTGGGTAGTTTTGCGCCATCTCATATGGTATTCATGGAAAATATCCTCATATAATTTTTTTTAAATTAAAATAATACACATTGTCTATAAATAAAATACATTTACTAAAATTTAATAATTGGAATAGTTGAGATTATTTATTATTTTTAATTTTTAAACACTTATATTAATTAATTAGTTTTTAGATACTTCTATTAATTAAGGTTAATTATTTTATCCGACGTAGACTAAGTGGTAGTGTGTGGGCCTCACCACCCTCGTAAGGCCCATACTCATTCTCTCAAATTACTTACTTTAGACAATTATTATGTTATTCAACTCGAATAACATAATAACGAGTTGTGCTATTTGTACAGAAATTAGCAATTAGTGATATTTGAGAGGTAAATTGAATCTACAGGTGTGCTATGTTGTTCAACTCTCTCAAATTACCGGTTGATTTACAGGTGTGATATATCACGAGAAATTAGTGATAATTGAGAGGTAAATTGAAGTAATTTATCGCGATAAATTGCGACAAATTGGATCTAAATGAAAAGCGGGAGACAGAAAGACAGGATAGAACTCAGCTGGTCGTCCTCTTCGTCATTCTTCGATGAATCTGTGGAGTAGGACTAGTCTTCATCATCCTCCTCATCGAGTTGCTGGGTCCACTGAGGTCCTGAAGAAGGTAAGAACTTATCTTTGCAGAATCGAAGAAGTAAAAGCTTGATTTTGGTGATTAGCCGCTGAAAGTAGCGACCAAGGCTAGAATCAAAGCACCCCATTTCCAGAAATTGAACACTTGAGGGACTTTTCCGATGCCAGAAAGGGAGAAGAATGGCGGGTGGGTCATTACTGGATCAAGATCAAGAGCTGGATGAAGCTCCAAAAGAAGTGGTGGATCTATGAGTTGGGTTCACTGTCGCCAGATTGAAGCAACCATTATCAACTTCTTCACATTCAAATTTGATTTGATTTGATTCTTCTTTCCATTTTCTTTCAAATATTCATTTCATGGCTGTGTACAGATTCGATCTATTCTTTTTCCTTTGATTCTTATTCTTTTATTTACAAAATTTGTGGGTTTTGGGTCTATTTGGGAGGTGTTCCTGATTTGGAACAAATTTTGAGTGAAGAAGAGAATAACATGTTGATGTTCTGTAAATCTACCAGTTCCAATCCATTTTTATTGATAAATGAATTGAATGTTGTCCAATTATGCCTTGCTTTGCAACTATCGCCTCTTTCATGGCTGAGTCTCAACTCCTTAACTCTTAAGATTTAAGGTGGTGTTCTTTTTGTGTCTCAGTTTTGTGTTTTGAGTGTCTGTTTTGAAATTTTTGAAAATGCGTTCTTTTTGTTATTCTAAAAAATTATTTCTCAAAACAAAAAACTAGAAAATGCGTTTGCTTTGAAATTTTAAAAACGATTTCTTTTTTGTTATTATGATATTTTATTTAATAAATTTAATTTAAAATAAGTAATAAATATTTATTAATAAATTATAAATTTGATTCAAATGCTTTAAACTATAAAATAAAATTCAAATAAAATAAAACAAAAAAAATCAACAACCTTAGAAATATCATTTAAAAAAATTAATACAAACAAAACATATCACATATTCAGTTTAATAAATAAATAAATAAAATCAAATAACAAAAAAAATAAAATAAAATCAGGGAGGTGCAACCCATCTTCTTCATCTAGGATTTTCTGTGGGGCCATCTTCTTCATCTAGGGTTTTCTGTGGGGGCGCTGGTCAAGGTGGGGGTGGCTGTGGGGGGCCAAGTTGATGACGATGGTTGGGGTGGGAAGCACTGGTCGAGGTGGCAGTGGGGGGAACAGGTCGTGGTGGCAGTGGCTATGGGGGGCCAGGTCGATGACGGTGATTGCGGTGGGGTCGTTGGTCGCGGTACTGATCGTGGTGGCAGTGGGGGCGTTGGTCCCAGTGGCAGTGGAGTTGAAGGTCAACTACGGTGGTGGTAGCTGTTGATGGCCAGAAGAAGAGAAGAGAATGGAGAGAAGATAGGAGAGAGAAAGATAGAGAAGTGGGTCTGTGCATGTGCAGATGGGGGGAGGGGGGTTGTTTTCTGCATTTTGCACTTATTTTGTATTTTTAGTGTATTTTCACTGAAAACACCCAAAACAACAAAATGTGTTTTTGGGTTTTTTTACAAAATTTTTAGTTTTCTTTTGAAAATAATAAAGAGAACTTGTCTTCAGTGTTTTTAAAAATTGAAAACAAAAAACAACTCAAAAACGAGAAAGAGAACATGCCCTAATCTTTTGGCACTTTTGAGTAACTCAATCATTAATTTGATGACTCCATTGACAGGAAGAGAGAAACAGAAGGAGAGAGTGTTTTGGGTTTGGGGTCACTTAATCATTTATTAGGGGCAAATTAGTTATTTTAATATCCTCGTAAAATATTATGTAAATCCTTTTCTGTATATAATCATTTTGTATATTGTATTTTGATAAAAATATATTTATACCTTTTCAACCATTGTGATTACATGCCTCGTTAACGTTGAGCTTTAATTTTATTAGATCATCTCCAACCCAAAACTTCAAAATTGTGCAACTTTCACACTATCCTATCAAGACATCTCCAACTCATTACACCAAAAGTTACACCAAATGAATAGTATTTGATGATGATCTTCTGAAATGGTAGCCGTACGCTCTTTTTCTGCCTCTTCGAACGCACTTGCAATGGAGACGAGGACTTGCTCCCCCGGTCAATCTCCGACGATCAAGTTAGATGTCTTTCTCGGACAAAAACAGTATATTTACTTTAAGTCGTATCTCAGAAAACGTAAAAAAGACCCCTTATTCTTACCTCGCCTTTTTCTTTTTATCCTTCTCTCAAGATAGGGATCCTGGAGAGATTTTCGGGATCTCTTTTCCGCTTCTCTCGAAATCTCTCTGATAAGGATTCCATAGTAGCATTCGTTCCCGAAGGCTTCGGGATAGATCCTATCCCCGCGACCTTCGACGAGGTGGTTGATCCCCAAAGAACTTGGAGATTTCCTTATCGTATGCCCAGCCACCTATCATGGCGATGCTCATCCGCCACGCGTCCTTTAGTCTCCAGCGAGATAATCATAAGCGAAGCTTTTTATTAGGAAACACGTGTCACGATCGCATTTGGCTGCCTGTCCAGGGTATCGGCGTAATTATGGACCCGAAGGCCTTCTCCTCATCAGTATTGTTTCTATTTTCTTATTTTTTTAATTCATTACAATTAATTTATTTTAAAAAATTACTTAATTATTTACGCAATTACAAATTAAATATGTAAAAAAGAATTATACATATTTACATAAAATATTGTATTGTATTGTATTAAAATGAATATTTGTCTTTTATTTTTAGTGTATGTTGTAATTTAATTTTCAATGTTTACGTTTCTATATTGCTCATATTGTTCTCAACTTTTTAAATTTTATGGAGTAATTTATTTTATCTTGTTAAATAATTATAATTTTTTTATTTAATTTTAATTTATTATATTGTTAAAAATAATTGCTAAATTAAATACACAAATTAATGTTAAAATAAATAATTATACATATTAAAATAAATTTAAGAGGTGAAATAATAAGAATAACATTTTTTTACAGTGGAGGGAGAGGGCAATTTGGGAACGAAGTAAAAAAAAAAGTAAAATATCATGGATGAACATTGAGACACCAAATATGACGTCCGATTTTACCATACCATTGAAGACGACAAAAGGGCAAAATTTTGCCGTTTTGCCATCTCCGTCGGAGATGGCCTTAATTGCTATGTCCAGCCAAAGGAGCTGCAAAATTGTGCTTCAATTTATGGAAAATCTTATGACTGACCCCGTTCACTGCCCCACTCGTGGACTTCGCCAATAGAAGGACGCCACGTGTGATGAGACAGAAGCCTGTAAAATTTGAAAAGAAATTAAATTTTCAGCGTCTTCTCAACTCCCCTCTCTCCCTCCGGCCGTCTCCTCATCTCCCTCTCTATCTCCGGCAGCGTCTCCTTAGCTCCCTCTCTTTCCCTAGCGTCTTCTCAACTCCCTCCCTCTCTCTCTCTCCGGCTGCAGCGAATCCGACGTCTCCTCACTCTCCAGCGTCTCCTGCGCCACTTCCGGCTACGTCTCCTCTCTCTACCCTGAATCCGAATACCCGCAAAAATTTCGGGTCCCTGGGTTCCGACAACCGGGAAGCTGGAGATCGACGCAAACGAGGCGGTTTACGAAAGATTGCGGGTGGGCTTCGACTCCAACGCCGCCGGAGACGGAAGGGAGCAGCCGGAGAACACCGGAAGCCTCCATCGTACCTGGATTCGCAAGGATTATCGACGCCGGAATGTCTCTCTCTCTCTCTAGTAATCTGCAAGCAATGAATCGGAAGCGGAGGGAAAAGTTCCTAAAAGAGGGAGAGAAACTGAAGCAAGGCCGCCAGAGAGAGAGGGGGAGCGGAGGGGACGCCGGAGAAAGGGGGGGGAGCGGAGGAAACGCCTCGGTTTTTGAAATTTTTGTACTGCTGCCAGTCTGATTTTTACAGCCCTCTGCTCGTCACACGTGGCGCCCTCCTATTGCGCCGGTCCAGGCACGGCATAGAATTTTCCTTTATTTATAGAGAGCCTCCCCGTATCGTTTCCAAATTTAACTCATTTGGGTTTTGTCGCTGGAGCCATGGTTTCTATCAGCAGGCTTCTTCCCCTCCAGGTGGGCTTTAATCTCGAACTATACTGCTATTCGTTATCTGTTCTACCAATATGCTTCGTTTTCACTGATGGCTGTATGTTGATTGTTAGCTGTTCATGTCTTCACGGACAGATTTTTTATTTTTAGTTCTTTTTGGTTTGATTTTTGTCTCAGAACTTTATCCCCATATACAAATCCTCTTTCAGAAATGGAAAAAAGGAGAGAAAATATCCGAACGGTACAGTGAGGGGAAAATTCTGTGAAAATCGTGCACATTTTGCTTTTTCCATCAGTTATTTGTGATGAGGGTTATACCATTTTTTCCTGAAAAGAAAAATAGTGATTTATAAATAAGTATGCGTGTGTGTGTGTGTGTGTTTATTGTTAGAAATCTATTTATAATTGCACAAGTTCGATTTATCTTATCAAGCAAACAAAGTTATGATCATTTGTGGAACAATCAGACATCAAAAGATAAACAAAGCTCTTGCTAATGAAACCTGGCCTTTTATGTCTTTTGTGTGCGTCTTTTGGAATTCTTTTTCTTTTTGGACTTTAATTTGTTTTTCCCTGTTAAGAGAGGGGAGGGGACTGGATTTTCCATCTGTGAGGTCTTTTTTTAGGCTAGAGAAAGAATTAGGTCCATATAGGAGATGGGTGTCACGGATTTTGCTGTGATGATCTCTCTCTCTCTCTCTTGAAAATTTGGATTATTAATAACATTATAAGGTAGTTATCATAATGATTACTTCTTGTTCTTCTCTTACTTTTGTGGCAAGAAATTCAATAAACCGGCTCTTGAGGAGTTGTTTCCTTGTCTAACAGCTATTAGCATACAGAATGGTTGTGTGAAGAAAATGCAAGGCCCAACTTCAGATAAGATCAGTTCCCTTCCAAGCAATGTGATAGAAAAAATTTTAACGTGCATGCCAATAGATGATGCGGTAAGGACTAGTGTTTTGTCAAAGAAATGGAGGTATAATTGGGTGACACTTCCCGGACTTGTATTTGATGATGCATTCCACAGAAAATTGAAGATAACATCATCAAAAGAGCTTTTGTTGATTATTTATCAAGTTCTGTTACTCCATCGTGGACCAATACTCAAGTTCAAGCTATACTTATCTGAATTGGAAAATTGTTCTGCTGTTGATCAGTTGATACTTTTTGTATCAAACAATGGTGTCCGGGATTTCATCCTTCATTTCAAGTATCTTGAGCGTTATAAGTTGCCATCCTCAGTGTTTTCATGTCTGCAGTTGGAGCATTTGGAACTACGTTATTGCTCGTTTGTTCCTCCTCCTAGATTTATCGGATTTAGCAAGCTCCTTTCCCTAGAGCTTCATGATGTTAACATTGATTTTGTGGTCTTCACTGGTTTGATTTCCAATTGCCCACTACTTAAAGAGTTGAAACTTGTTCTTCCTGATGGCTTCAGTTACCTTGAAATTACTGCCCCTAATCTTAGATGCTTATATTGCGAAGGCGGCTTTTGTGAAATATGTTTAAAAAATTCTCCAAACCTTGCTAGAGTTTCTTTTAATTTGCATGATTCCACGTATCAAGAAGTATGGGTCAGACTTGCTGGTCTACCTGCCATTGAGTTTTTGGAGTTAAAGTATTTTCGTCTCAAGGTAACGCTTTATAAGTTTAATTTAATCATTTTCATTCATTTAATTAATTTCTTGTTTGGGGTCGAGGTAAGCAAGTCATGTTCTTTATTTTCTTGTTCTGTTGCTAGTTGATTCCTCAAATTGGCGTACCAAGAAGACTTTCAACTGATTTGAGCCATGTTAAGATTCTCAAGTTGGATGGTATCAAGCCAGTCTCAAGTATTCTATGCTTAATTAGAAGCTCTCCAAACTTGGAAAAATTAAATATTTGGGTAAATAATGACAAGGTTATGTTGTTTCATATGTTTATGATATACCTTTGCAGTCTTTAGGTTGAGGGCATGGTCTCTTCCTTGCAGATAAAAGACGAGTCTATTCTAGAAGATTTTGAAGAGCAAGGATTCTTGGATATCTCTTTAAATCGGCTTCGAGAAGTGGATTTGCGAATGCCATGCAACCGAGGGTTTCAACTGGAGTTCGTTAAATTTCTGTTAGCCACATCACCCATTCTAGAGGAAATGGTTATCGAGCCAGTTCATGCTATGGATCATGGAAGATTGATGTTTTGGAAGGCGGTAACACAATTCAGGCGTTTGTCACCTTTTGCAGAAGTTTTCTTTGAATTTCAAGATTATAATCTACATTGTGATGATGTTCTACGAGATGATGATGATGATCTACATTACGATGATGATGATGATGATGATGATATACAAGAATGATGATGATATTCAAGATGATGATGATCCAAGTTCAGGCAACAACTGCAAATTGACATTCATTGACTCATATTTCTCTTTTGTGAAAGTTGCAACTTCCTTTTTATTTGCCCTAATTATGAAAATTTTGTAGATATTTGGCCAAATACTTCATGTCATGGATGAATATTGAGACAAGAAATGCATTTTCCCTCTTGTTTATTTTGGAAATTCGGCCTTTACATTCTTCTTTGAGTTCTTTATATATTTTAGTGGGTTAGATTGAGCTATAAAAAGAGTTAGAATATGAGACATTTTCAGCTGTGGAACTAGTCGTGCCAGCAACAATAAGGGTGTTTCTTTTCTATTGGAATTTCTTGAGTTTATTTATTTTAGAAAAGTTTTGAAGAAATTGTAAAAGAGTAAAATGTGAATCATTTTCAATTGTGAAAATAATTGGGTTAACAATGATAAAGTTATTCCTTCAATTGAAAATAATTGGGTTAACAATAATCTATTTATAATACAAATAAAAAAAATATTACGTACAAATATAATATGCTTTTAATCCCCACAAAACAAGGAATTAAATTCACTTGAAAAGTTTGAAAACTCTTTTCAGTTGTGAGCACCCTAGAATGAAAATTGTTCTATTTGTAAAGTTCTGTTACTCCATCGTGGACCAATACTGAAGTTCAAGCTACACTTATCTGAATTGGAAAATTGTTCTGCTGTTGATCAGTTGATACTTTTTGTATCAAACAATGGTGTCCGGGATTTCATCCTTCATAGAATGTATGGTGTGCGTTATAAGTTGCCATACTCAGTGTTTTCATGTCTGCAGTTGAAGCATTTGGAACTACATCATTGCATGTTTGTTCCTCCTCCTGGAGCTTCATGATGCTATCATTACTTGTGAGGCCTTCTCTGGTTTGATTTCCAATTGCCCACTACTTAAAGAGTTGAAACTTGTTGATCCTTATAGCATCAGTTACTTTGAAATTACTGCCCCTAGTCTTAGGTGCTTATATTATAGAGGCGATATCAGTTATATATGTTTAAAAAATTCCCCTCACCTTGCTAGAGTTTCAATTTATTTGCTTTATTCCATGAATAATGTAAACGTATCCAAGTGGGTCACACTTTTTGCTGGTCTACCTGCCATTGAGTTTTTGGAATTAGAGAATTATCGTCTCCAGGTAAAACTTTTTAAGTTTATTTTAATATTTTCATTAGTTTAATTTATTACTTGTTTGGGGTCACATTACAACAAATTTTAGATTAAGAGGCATTTAAAAATGTCTTAATAGATTACTTATTGAAGCATTTTACTTATTAGAGCACTAATAATAATGTCGCGTGTAATGGTGCCCAAAAATGTACTGAGGCACTAACAAATGCCTCAAAAATAACTATAAATTTAAGTTTGTTGCGACACTTAAAAATGCCTCAAAAATCACTATAAATTTATTTTTCATAACCTCCCATAAGGCCTCTCTTAACTTTAGCTTACTTCTCCCTCAGCTCGAACCCTGAACCTTTCTTTCTTCTTGCACACGCGTGATCACCTAATCTACACATCATCTTATTAATACATGTGCCTATGTTTATTTTGTAGTATATCTAAGTTTCATTAAAATTATTCTATTGTGGTACTTAAGATTTGTCTATTAAAGCACTTTATCAGAGTGTCTTGTTAGAATTATTTTAATGAGACATTTCAAAAATTATGTCCTATTAGATTTATCTATTAAGACACTTATATTTATCTATTAGGGCATTTCATTGTCGTGCCTCATTAGAATTGTTTTATTGGGGTACTTCTTTAAATTATGGCTTAAAATGGTATTTTATAAGGCACTTAATTATTGTACCTCATTAAAGTTATTGTATTGGGACACTTTTTTAGATTGTGCCTTAAAATGGTATTTTAAAGGACACTTTTTAAAAAATGTCCTAAAGAAGATGCCTCAACAAATCATTTTTATTGTAGTATCGAGGTGATTATGCAATATTTCTTTACTTATTTACTTGTCGTGTTGCTAGTTGTTTCCTCAAAGTGACATATACCAAGAAGACTTCCAAGTTGATTTGAGCTACCTTAAAATTCTCAACTTGGATACATCTCTTGATAGCGTTAGTGCAGTTTCAAGTATTCTCTGCTTAATTAGAAGTTCTCCGATCTTAAAAGAATTAAATATTTGGGTAAATAAAAGTCGGTCCTAGCTAGCTATTCTCTGCGTATTATGTTTCATATATGTTTATATAATATATCTTCACAGTCTTTAAATTGAGAGCATGGTCTCTTCTTTGCAGATAAAAATCGGGCCTATTCTAGAAGATGTTGAATGCCATGCAATCGAGGGTTTCAACTGGAGTTAGTTAAACATCTGTTAGTCACATCACCTATTCTAGCTAGAGAAAATGGTTATTCAGTCAATTTATGCTATAAATCACGAAATATTGATGTTTTGGAAGGCGGTAACACAATTTAGGCGTTTGTCACCTCTGGCAGAAGTTTTCTTTGAATTTGGAGAAGAAGGATTACGTCCTTATTGACCAGCCGTGGCTTCAGTTGGGTGGAAGTTGATCTTTTCTGATCTTGCTGTTTGCAAGGTCCAAGTTGAGTCAATAATTTATGAGTTGAGAACAATAAAGTTCTTCTTTCATGATGGAAATGTTGTGAGTTTGCATTGTAGAAATCAAGTATATAGTTGAAAAGTTTCAAAACCATTTTCAGTTACGAAGACTGGACTTAACGATGAATGTTGTTTAGAGTCTTAATTAGACCTTATTTGATAAATTAGGAATTAATAAAGGGTTTTTTTTCTCTGAATTTTAATTTCTGATGTTCATCTGCAATTATTTTTGAAGAATAAAAATTTCAAAGTAATTGAAAGTCAACGCTGGTTAATTTTAATTATAGCATTTTGTAATCCTTTAAACTCTGAACATGGTTTTTACTTTGTAAATCAAACAAAAAAATTGACAATAAAACATAGTTATCAAATATGTAGGGCTCCTTTGGATGCATAAAATATTTTCTGTTTTTCAAGTTTAATTTTTTATTGAGTTATATAATTTTTCATTATAAAATATAAAATTTAATTTTTTAAAACTGTAATACTATAAATTAGAAAATATATTTTTGATATTTTTAAAAATAAATGCTATTTTCAATATATATATATATATTGTAATACTAACTTTAGTTCTTCTTTCACAATTTTGGACAAATATTTTTTGAAAAAATAAACGACAAGAAAAAAAAGCTTATTGATTCGCAAGGCATATTTGTTGAAAAGGTACAGCCTTTGCAATTGTATCTCTTAAACTCTTATACATCGTAACTGGATTCGCAAGGATTATCGACGCCGGAATGTCTCTCTCTCTCTACTAGTCTGCAAGCAATGAATCGGAAGCGGAGGGAAAAAGTTCCTAAAAAGAGGGAGAGAAACTGAAGCAAGGCTGCCGGAGAGAGAGGGGGAACGGAGGAGATGCCGGAGAGAGAGGGAGAGGTGAGGAGACGTCTCGGTTTTTGAAATTTTTTTACTGCTGCCAGTATTTTTTTTGTAGCCTTCTGCTTGTCACACGTGGCACCCTCCTATTGGCCAGGTCCACTCACGACGTAGGGATTTTCCTTTATTTATAGAGAGCCTCTCTATCTCGGTTCCAAAGTGAACTCATCTGGGTTTTGTAGCTAGCGCTAGAGTGTATATCAGCCAGCAGACTTCTTCCCATTCAGGTGGGCTCTAATCCTGAAATACACTGCTATTCATTATCTTTTCTACCTATATGCGTCCTTTCCACTGTTGCTGTATGTTGATTGTTATCTGTTCATGTCTTCAGGGACAGATTTTTTATTTTTTGTTCTTTTTTGTGTGATTTTTGTCTCAGAACTTTATCATCATATTCAAATCCTGTTTTAAAAATGGAAAAAAAGGAGACAAAATTTTCGAGAAGGTTTGGTGAGTGGAAAATTCTGTGAAAATCGTGCACATTTTGCTTTTTTGATCAGTTATTTGTGATGAGGGTTTCACCATAACAACTATATTTTTTTCTGAACAGAAAAACAGTGATTTATAAATATATGATTTTAGTAGCCCAATTGCGCAAGTCGATTTATCTTATCAAGCAGACAAAGTTATGATCATTTGTTGAACAATTAGAATATCAGAAGATAAAGGGAAGCTCTTTCCAATGAAACCTAGCCTTTTATATCTTCTATATATGACGTCCTTTGGAGTTCTTTTTTCTTTTTGGGCATTTGATTTCTTTTTCCCTGTCAGGAGAGGGAGAGGGAACTGGATTTTCTTATCTGCGAGTTCTTTTATTAGGCTAGAGAAAGAATTAGGCCCATATATATAGGAGATATGTGTCACGGATCTTGCTTTGATACTCTCTCTCTCTCTCTCTGGTGAAAATTTGGATTACTAATAATATTATAAAGTAGATATCATAATGATTACTTCTTGATGTTCTATTACTTTTTTGGCATGAAATTCTATGAAACCCAATCTGAGGAGTTGATACCTTGTCAAACAGCTATTAACATGCGGAATGGTTGTGTGAAGAAAATGCGAGGGTCAACTTCAGACAGGATCAGTGACCTTCCTAGCAATGTGATAGTAAAAATTTTAACGTGCATGCCAATAAAGGATGCAGTAAGGACAAGCGTTTTGTCAAAGAAATGGAGGTATAATTGGGTGACTATTCCCGAACTTGAATTTAATGATGCATTCTACGGAAAATCGATAACAACCACCAGAAAATCAAGGACAGCATCCAGAAAATCGACGACAACATCAACAAATGAGTTTTTGTTGACTATTTGTAAAGTTCTGTTACTCCATCGTGGACCAGTACTCAAGTTCAAGCTACGCTTATCTAAATTGGAAAATCTTTCTGCTGTTGATCAGTTGATACCTTTTCTATCAAACAATGGTGTCCGGGATCTCATCCTTCATATTATAAGCGATAAGCGTTATAAGTTGCCATCTTCATTGTTTTTGTGTGTGCAGTTGGAGCATTTGGAATTGCATTATTGCTCGTTTGTTCCTCCTCCTGGATTTAACGGATTTAGCAAGCTCCACTCCCTAGAGCTTCATCATGTTGTCATTACTTCTGAGGCCTTCTCTGGCTTGATTTCCAAGTGCCCACTACTTAAAGAGTTGAAACTTGTTATTCCTGATGGCTCCAGTTGCCTTGAAATTACTGCCCCTAATCTTAGGTGCTTATATTATAAAGGCGATTTCAGTATTACATGGTTAATAAATGCCCCTAACCTTGATAGAGTTTCAATTTATTTGCCTTGTTTCATGAATAAAGTAGACGTATCTAAGTGGGTCACACTTTTTGCTGGTCTACCTGCCATTGAGTTTTTGGAGTTAAATTATTTGCATCTCGAGGTAATGTTTTATAAATTTATTTTAACCATTTTCATTCATTTAATTAATTTCTTATTTTGGGTCGAGGTGAGTATGTCATGTTTCTTTACTTATCCTATTGCTAGTTGATTCCTCAAAGTGACTTACCAAGAAGACTTCCAGTTGATTTGAGCCATCTTAAGATTCTCAATTTGGATACAATTCTAGATAGCATCAGTACAGTCTCAAGTATTCTCTGCATAATTAGAAGCTCCCCGAATTTGGAAAAAATAAATATTTCTTATCGGGTAAGTAATTATAAGGTTATGTTTCATGTGTTTATAATATACCTTTGCAGTCTTTAGGTTGAGAGCATGGTCACTTCTTTGCAGACAGACCGTGATTGCATAATAACTACTCTAGAACATGTTGAAGAGCAAGGATGCTTAGATATCTCTTCAAGTCGGCTTCGAGAAGTGCATTTGAAAATGGCATGCAACCAAGGGTTTCAACTGGAGTTCGTTAAATGTCTGTTAGCCACATCACCAATTCTAGAGAAAATGGTTATTCAGCCAATTAATGCTATGAATCATGGAAGGTTGATGTTTTGGAAGGCGGTAACACAATTTAGGCGTTTGTCACCTTTGGCAGAAGTTTTCTTTGAATTTAGATAAAATGGATTATGTCCTTATTGACCAGCCGTGGCTTCTTTTGAATGAATGTTGATATTTTCTGATCTTGCTCTTTGCTAGAACCAGGTTCAGGCAACATCTGGAAATTGACATTCACTCACTCTTATTTCTGTTTTGTGAAAGTTGCAACTTCCCTGGTATTTAGCCTAAGTATGAAAATTTTGTAGATATTTGCCAAATACTTCATGTCATGGATCACTATTTACTCAAGAAATGCATTTTGCCTGTGTTTATTTTGGAAATTCAGCCTTTACATTCCTCTTTGAGCTGTGTATTTATTTTTGTTGGTTAGAGTAGTTTTGATTGAACTGTAAAAAGAGTTGAAATATAAGCCATTTTCAGCTATGAACAATAATGGTGATCCATTTAATATCATGAGTTCATTTATTGTAGCGGATTAGAAGAGTTTTGACGAGCTGGAGAGTTGAATGTGAATTATTTTTAATTGTGAAAACAGTCGGGTTGACAACAATAAAGTTATTCTTTCATGATTAAAAAGTTGAGAGTTTGCATTGTAGAAGTAGTTTATTTACAATAAAAATAAATAAAATATTATGTAGAAATATAATTTTATTCAATGTCTATAAAATAAGGAATCAAGTACAGTCGAAATGTTCTGAAAACCATTTTCAGTTATGAAGATTCGATGATGAATGTTGTTTAGAGTCTTAGACCTTATTTGATAAATTAGGAATTAATAAATGGTTTTTTTTTTTTCAAATTTCGAAAATTTCAAAGTAATTGAAAACCAATATTGGTTATTGGATTTTATATTCCTTTAAACTCTGATCTTAAGAACTCCTTGAATAATCCAAATGTAACATCCTGACGTTCATAACCTTGAGATGGGGTTAGGAAATACATTAATCTTTGAACATGGTTTTTACTTTGTAAATCAAACAAAAAATCGATAATAAAACTTAGTTATCAAATATGTAGGGTCGTTTGGATGCATAAAGTATTTTCTGTTTTTCAAGAACTCTCCATTTCATTTAAGTGTTTTATGGCATGTAGTTAACATTTTAGTTTTTAAATTATGTTACAATATCATAATCTTAGTGTGTCAAATTATCCTTTATTATCATTAAAAAAGCTTATTAAGGCACATTTTTTAGAATATTTTTTTAAAATGGTGTTCAAAATATCACTTTGAGGTACATTTAAAATTAAAAAAAAAAAGACCCAATATGATAAATCTAGTAATGCGTTACTTAACAAATGCCTTAATATAATAAATTTAACAAGATATCACCTAAAAATTATATCATTACAATAAATCTAATTAGATATTACTTAAATAAATGTCGCAGCATAAGTGTATAGAGACATTGCCTAAAAGACATCCCAATATAATAAATCTATGAAATATCATATTTAAAAAAAAAATTCTAATATAGTAAATCTAGCCAGGCATTTCTCAAAATATTCAAATATTGTACCTAATAAGATACTTGCAGCATATAAAGAATAAAGCACATGTTTTATATTTAGAAAAATTGTACTCATACCTCATACCATTTTGATTATATATAATGAGAGCGCTTAATTTGAAATTATCTTTAGAGATCTTTATGATTTACTTATTAATTTTTATCTAAACACTTCATACAAATATAATTTTAGAAATGGCTATAAAAATCTCTGTAACTTAATTTTTTTAATTGAATACCTCAACCCAAAAACATCTTTAAAATAACGAAAAAAACTTTGAGAAAAAAACAAGACTTAGAGATCTTTAGAGGCATTTTTATACTATAAGGACATTTATGAAAGTGATCAAAATCACAGAGTTTAAGTGCAATTTACCCTTTTGTAATATGAAAAAAGAAGTATGTTTTATATTATTTGTAGTAAATATTTTTATAATTATTTATTCCTTAAAACGATGTAATTTTATACATTTTACCCAACGTCGTGTCCGAAACTCGTTTTTGCCAAAATTCGTCTAGCAAATTTTAGTAGCAAACTGTCCAAAAAAATAAAATAAAATATTATGTTCCCCAAATCCCAAATCTCAACCAAAAGGAGGCAAATCACAAGGTTTTTCTGTTGTCTTGTCAATTCTGCTAACAACACCATGTCTTTCTTATTATTTCTTCGTTCCTAAAACTTGTTGCCTTTTAATTGCTATCTTTCTTGTTGATTATTGCCAGTGGTACTAATTATAGCAGCAGTGGCTTCGTTCAGTCTTCGATTTTCTCTTCCATTTCATGAATGCTATCGTTCAGTCTTTGGTGGGTAACCTATTACAAACTGATATTAGAATACCATTAAGGACATCTTTTGAATGTTATTGACTGTTATTGTAATTAAATATATTTTGAAATCAAAAGGTGAAATCTCTTATCTTAAGGGTTCCCGTAATTCAGTTCCATAATTTTTGCAGGAGAGGTAAATCACGGAACCCAGCAGTGAGATTCGAATACAGAATCTTTGACCGACTATATAGTGATTAGAATCCAAAATTCTTTGAGACTAACACATGTATTGTTTCAACTGTCGGACTATGCCCGTGGAGATTGTAATTAAATATACTTGTTGGTTGGTATAATGCCATACCACTTAAAATCAGATTGTGTAAATACAAAAAATAGAGGACACAAATGTTTAACATGGTATGACCTAAACTCTCTCAGCGCACAATACCACCCCAAGAAGATAATCTACTAAGTGAGTAGTTTTCCATAGATAAACCATGGGATAGTTTAGCACCTATAAAGTATGAAGCATCCCATCCCCACAAGCATAATCTAGTGGTTGAAGGCGAGCACGAGTTACTCCCAAAAATATTTTGAATCGTAGATTGTTATATAATCAGTTGTGGGTTTATTTTTGAATCTTAATCCTAGACTTCGTGATTTAACCTCTTTACAAAAATTTTGAAATTAAGTTGCCCGAAACGAGGGAGCACTCTCTAAGTGTTGCACTCCCTGACACTTTGATTACCAGCATCCTATATAAAGGTGCCTCTCTAGGTGCTGCCCTCCCTAACACTTTGGCTCTCACATGGTACCAATGGCAAATATCCTAGTACACACACTTGGCACTTACATCTTAGCTCCTTACTCTAGCACTCTCTCTTTGATATACTTGGGCATACTTAAAATAGAATAATGTTATATATTTAGATTAAAGATGGATCTTCAGTCTAAATAAATAATAATACTCTTAAAAGTAAGTGAGTAATAGTAGGTGAATGCCTAGATATTTGAGGGATAACCTAACAAAAATCGTGTTGTGCAAGACATATAACTGACTATACGAATTAGTAAAATAAGAAAATTAAAGTCAAGATTTTTTTATAGGCAAAACTTTTAAAACCATGGCTTAAAGTTCACAAAAAGGAATTTTGGATTCCCAGTTTATAATATTGTAATTACAATACTTTTTATGGGCCTATGTTATAGTTTCCATTATTTTGATAATAATTTTGTTCAAAGAAATGAATTTTGGATTAATTCTTGAATTCAGTCTTACAAATTTTGGTTTACTTTTAACTATTCCCTTTATTATTTTGATAAGTTATTGTTGTTTTCTTTGTAAAAGATGATTTAAATTGAGATTTGCATTTTATATACTCGACAAATAAATGATAGGTAATATACTGTTACTTTCAATTACCATGACTCTATTTTTTTGAATGTTAAAATTTATAATTATTTATATTTTAAATTTTTATTTGAATTTCAAGAATTAATGAACTCTTTTTTACATGTTGATCCTTTACAAATTATGAAAGATTTACTAAAATAATTATACATAAGTTAGAGGTTCATTACTCAGATAATATGTAAGCGAAGTAATTACTATTAGAATTCTATGGTCTTTGTTGGTCATGCCTTGCTGAATAATGATATATATATATATATATATATATATATATATGACTTCATGCTAAGTTACACTGCAGCATATAAGAAGTTAACACGTCATGTGGTACATGGGTACTCCTCAGTGACTTTCTAATAGGTGTCCAAGTCCAACATTCCAGTGCACACTTGCACTACTAGCAAGGAGAAATTTCACTTCCCCTCCACTGCGTGCTGAGTGTTGATTTTATTTCAAAAGCTACCAACACATGTTCTCCTTACTGTTCAGTTCTTTAATTCAAAAATTGAGTAATTATCCTACAAATATATTAATTAACATTATCCTACAATTAAACGAAGTTTATAAAATAATATTAGCATAAATTTATGATCAAAATAAAACAAAACTTAAGATCCAATATTTAGATTATAAATTAAGAATAAAAGGTTACCCATGTATTTACAAGATAATTGAAATTATTCAAATAATAGAATCAATTTATTTTAAATATTTCAAATTATTATTATACAGGACGATTCTTACATAAAAATGCATCAATTTTTTTGTCAAATAATTTTTTTATCACAAATAAAATTGATTTTCCAAGTAATTTTTTTGTCAAATAATCGATTCTTCTTACTGTTCAGTTCTTTAATAATTATTTTATCTAAATTTAATGCAAAAAATCTTACAAGTAGGAGCTTAAATGCTGCTAGACAATTTAGAAAGAAATAACAACAACATATCCAATATTTATCCTACTATGTGGGGTTGGTTACATGAATTTTAAACTTTCATGTATTTATGTTTTTTATTATATTTTCATTGAGGTCCATACACTTCATATCAAATTTTAATATCTCCCTCAAAGTCTTCTTAGATCTGCCTCTATCTCTTTTTTTGATTAATTGTTCTATTTCATCAACTCTCCTCACAGGAGCGTCTCTTGGTTTCCTTCTCACATGACCAAACTATCTTAGTCTAGTTTATCTCATCTTCTCCTCTATTGGCACTATTCCTATCTTATTACGAATAACTTCATTTTTAATTTTATCTTTTCTTATATGGCCGCACATCTATCTTAACATCCTCATCTCCACTACACTCGTCTTTTGTTCATGTTGGTATTTGACTGCCCAACATTCTGAACCGTACAAAAGAATTGATCTTATAGCTGTCCTATAGAATTTTCTTTTCAATTTTAATGAGATTTTACCATCACATAACACCCCCGATACATTTCTCCATTTTAGCCAACCTGCCTTAATTCTATGTGTGACATCCTCCTGAATTTCTCCATCTTTTAAATCACTGATCCCAAATATCGAAAATTGTCTTTTCTTTGTAAAATTTGGTCTTCCAATTTTTTTATAACATTCTCTACTCTTGCATTCTTACTATATTTACATTCCATATATTCTGTTTTCTTTCTTCTTAATTTAAATCTCTTAGATTCTAAATTGTTTCTCCATAACTCAAGCTTAGTGTTCACTCCTTCTTTTGTTTCATCCACCAACACTATGTCTTCTGCAAATAGCACACACCATGGCACCTCAGTCTGAATATCTTTAGTGAGTTCATCCATTACTAAAGCAAATAAGTATAGACTTAGTGCAGAACCTTGATGCAATCCTATTGTAATTTTAAACGGTTCAGTATCCCCTCCGCATGTTCTGACCCTTGTCTCTGCACCATAATACATGTCTTTAAGGGCTTGTATATAGGCTATTCTGACTCTTTTTTTCTCTAAAACCCTCCATAATACTTATCTAGGGACCCTATCATAGGTCTTTTCTAGATCTACAAATACCATATGTAGGTCCTTCTGATGATCCCGATATATTTTCATTAGGCGCCTCAGTAGGTATATAGCTTCTATTGTTGATCTACCGGGCATGAAACCAAACTGATTTTTTGAGACCTCCATTTCTTTTCTGAGCTTCTGCTCTATTACTCTCTCCCAGAGTTTCATGGTATGGTTTATTAACTTAATTCTTCTGTAATTTTCACAGTTTTGAACATCTCTTTTGTTCTTATATGTAGGGACCAAAGTACTCTTCCTCTACTCATCTGACATATTTTTTGATTTAAGAATCGCGTTAAATAATTTCGTTCGCTAGAAGATACCCTCTTTTCTCATACATTTCCATGCTTCTATTGGTATATTATTCGGTCCCACCGTCTTATGATTTTTCATTTTTTTTATTACTTGCCTTATTTCATTTGGACTTATGCGTCGATAAAATGTATAGCTCACGTTCCCTTCGGAGTTACTAAGATGTCCCAACCTAACTCTTGTGTCGTCATCATTATTGAATAATTTTGTGAAATACTTATTCCATCTCTCCTTAATCGCTCTCTCATTCACTAATGCATTTTGATTTTCATCTTTTATGCATTTCACTTGATTTAAATTCCTTATTTTTTTTTCTCTTACTTTAGCTAATTTATATATATCATTTTCTCCATCTTTTGTATCAAGTTATTTATATACATTCTCGTATGCTTTTAACCTTGCTTCACTAACAGCTTTTTTTGCTGTCTTTTTTAATTCTTTTTATTTTTTTTATTTTCTTCATTGTTGCACTGATATACAACCTTATAACAATTTTTCTTATTTTTAATTTTCAATTGCACTTCTTCATTCCGCCATCAAGACTCCTTAAGGTTAGAGGCTTTACCATTTGTCTCTCCAAGCACTACTTTTGTTATGTTTCTCAAGACATTAGTCATTTCTCTCCACATTTGGTTTGTCTGTCCTTCTCCATTCCATTCCCTTCTACCCCTTATTTTTTTTTTAAGATTAATTGTTTCTCCCCTTTTAAATCCCACCACCTGATTTTTTGATTTTGTTTTATGTGGTTTTTTCTCTTCCAATTTCTTACTTGAATGTCAAGTACTAGAAGTCTATGTTGAGTAGTCAAGCACTCTCCCAGTATCACCTTACAATCTCTATAACATACCCGGTCCTCTTGTCTTTTGAGGAAGTAATCTATTTGGGTGCTTGATGTGACATTTTTATATGTGATTAAGTGTTCGTCTCGTTTTTTGAACTTAGTATTGGTTATGATAAGCCCATATGTCATTGCAAAATCTAGAATAGACTTTCCCTCATTATTAATTTCCCCTAATCCACACCTTCCATGTACCTCTCTATAGTCGTTTCCGTCTCTACCCACGTGACCATTTAAGTCACCTCTTATAATCATTTTTTTTCTCTTGGTATCTGTAACACTCCAAATTTCTTGAGCGTGTTATAACTTAGGATTTCGGGAATATAAAATTTTTCATATCTTAATAACTGTCATACATTACACAATATCCCAAAAACCCTAATTTACACCTCCTCAGCTTAACAAATCCAAAATTAAATAACTAAGACAGGTGTTAAAATTTCAGATGCGGAAGCTAGATCGAACCTGATATGGTTCACAACCATAACTCTTTATTTATCACACATAAAACCGTTCAAGACGTCTACAAAATATAATACATGGGCATCATCTCTAGTAAGTGATAACTGAACATCTCAAACATATCCAAAATTACATAGATTCGCACATAAATAAAAATATGCTAAACATGCTACAAGCAGTAATTTAAGCTAATTCTTCAGCTACCTCTTTTCCCTTATAGCCGCTCGTCGAACCTGGAACGTTTGAATATTCAAGGGACATAGTCTAATTAGAAGATGGATCTTCTAGTGAGAAACTAAAAAAAAAACAGTTTATATCGATGCATGATCAGATATAAAATGCATGAGAAGACAAGGAGAACTACTCTGAAGTGCCTCGTGAACACGTCAGCCTCCTCCAACGAGAGCTTTCTCAATGGCGCACACATAACACCTCTCGGGAGGTCCCTAACCATGTCACTTTGGCCCGACCTCATAGAACTCATGCAAGCACCACATCCGTTGTGCCTTAGACTCACGGTCTTCCCCACGAGAGCTTTCTCAATGGCACACGCATAGCGCCTCTCGGGGGATCTCCGACTTTTGTCTTCGGCCAACAACAAATAGGTACAACAGTATGGCCACACAAATTTTATAAATGCAACAGTTAACAAGCCAACAACATATATTTTCTGGAAAATTTAGTTCATAAATGCAACATGATTTCACGTAAGGGAATAATAAGAGTTTACGTATAAGAACTTTACGAAATACGAGTCATGCAATAGAAGTCTCTCATAAGAGAAATAAAAATAGGATTTGGAGTATAGGAGTTTCACGGAGTCTCACTTTGTTGGGTTATCTCTTCGACGGTATAATTTTACAGCAAACGGCTTAGGTTTCTGCAGAAAACACACGTTTTGGTAAACTTAATCTCAAATATTTTTACATAGGATTGAAGGGTATTAAAGTAGGGGCATAACTGGAAAATTTCATGTAAAAAGGACCCCTCACGCGCTCTCACGCTCCCCAAGAAGGTTGGCCACGCGCCCTCACGCGCAGCTATTATTCGACGCGTGTAACTCACGCGCTGCCTAGCAGAATTCGGACAGCTTCGTCCCGTTTTCGTATTTCGGCCATATCTCCCTCGTTTTAACTCCAATTCGACCCCCGTTTGAACGTACGTGACCCTCTCTTTCCCCTCTACAGGATTATAAAAAAAATGGACTTACCTCACCTTTTTTCGGACTGATTTTGGGGAACTCCGACGAAGACCCGCAACTCCGACGAGGCTCGTTCTCCGCCGCTTCTTCGTCGCTTTCTTCCCGCCTTCTTGCCGAACCTCCTTCTCTCTCTCTAGAGCAAGCTTCTCCTCTTAGAGTGCTTCACTCCTCAAATTTGTTTGGAATGGTTTGAGAACAACTTAAGGTGCCTATTTATAGAATCCTTCAACCAATGGTGTTATGCCACTTGTCACAATCTTAGCCGTGGACTCCAAAGACTCAAAGCCATAATTGAGTGGCTTTTGAAATCCAAAACTAGAATTAATCCAACTTTTGAAATCCAAGCTAAAACCCTAAACTTCTTTCAAATGACACTTTGGACCATATTTCAAGTTTTCAACTTTAACATTTTACCACCTAAGCTCATAATTTCATCATTCTTTCATTTGGATAATTTCTCTAATTAGAATTATACCCTCAAACATCAAATTTATCGAGATACATAAAATCCCAAAATTATTAACTCAAAATTACTCAATATATACGATTTTTCGGAAGCCCCTTACCATCATTCGGTATTTTTAGGCTATAACTTAGCTTAACCGAAAAACCATTTCTGATTTGATTTCTTTCAGCGTCATAAATCTCGCCTCGAGATGCTTGTCAAAAATATACCTTTGTTCTTCGGTATCTAAGCTCCAGGGCACTCCCTACGACCGATTCGGTCACTTGTTGCCATTTTAAGCATATTTTTCGGTATTTTAAACTCATTTAAAATACGTGGCAGCCTTACGAAAATATGGGGTATTACAGTATCATTTGTATGAGTCTTTCTAGGTCCTCCCAGAATTTTACTTTTATCTCCTCACTTAACCCCGCTTGTGGTGCATATGTACTAAAGATATTCATAGTCATTTTTCCTAGAATAACCTTCACCATAATAATCCTATCCCCTATTCTCTTTACATCCACTACCTCATCTACTAAACTTTTATCCATAATGATCCCCACTCCATTTTTTACTCGATTATTTCCTGTGTATCATATTTTATATTTATTTTCTGACAAAGTTTTTACTTTTTTCCCTACCCATCTCGTCTCTTGAAGGCACATAATATTAATCTTTCTCCTAATCATCACATCTACCACTTCCATAGCTTTGCCTGTTAATGTTCCTATGTTCCATGACCCAATCCTTAATCTATGATTTTGTTTTTGGCTTTGACTTTGACTTTGATTTTGTTTTTTGTTTTGGTTTTGATTTTGATTTTGTTTTTAGTTTTGGTTTTGATTTTGATTTTGATTTTGTTTTTGGTTTTGATTTTGATTTTAATTTTGGACTAACTTCTTTACTCACATCCATCCAAACAAATGTGGGAGCCATTGCTCATTTGTCACTACATCCAAGTGTCGATACAGCGGCCCTAGCTCATTTGACACTACACGTGGACAGTGTAGCGCGTCGCTATAAAGGATTACGTCCACGCCGGAATGTTTTTTCATAATTTGTCTAGAGTTCATGTTTTGAAACTGATTAAGTTTTACGTTGGTTGTCAGCTACCTAACATAATATTCCTTCTTTATCTGGGCTTGAAATCGGCAGTGGATAACATCTAAGCTACTGGTAGAGGAAATAATTAAGGATTACGTCCACGCCGAAATATTTTTTCATAATTTGTCTAGAGTTCATGTTTTAAAACTAATTAAGTTTTACATTAGTTGTCAGCTACCTAACATAACATTCCTTCATTATCTGAGCTTAGGACGGACAATGGATAGCATCTAAGCTAATGGTAGAGGAAATAATTAAATTGTGCCCGATCCGGCATGGAATTTATAGAGAGCCTGTCTATCTCGTTGCCGAATTGAACTCATTTGGGTTTTGTCGCTGGAGCTAGGGTTTCTATCAGCTGGCTTCTTCCCCTTCAGGTGGGCTCTAATCTCGAAATATACTGGTATTCATTATCTATTCTACCTATATGCGTCGTTTCCACTGATGCTGTATGTTGATTGTTAGCTGTTCATGTCTCCAGGGACAGATTTTTTAGTTTTTGTTCTTTTTGGTGTGATTTTTGTGTCAGAACTTTATCATCATATTCAAATCCTGTTTTAAAAATGGAAAAAAGGAGAAAGAAATTTTCCGAACGGTTTAACGAGTTGAAAATTCTGTGAAAATCTTCACATTTTGCTTTTTCGATCAGTTATTTGTGATAAGGTTTGCACCCCAACAACCTTTTTTTTTCTGAAAAGAAAAACAGTGATTTATAAATATATGATTTTAGTAGCCCAATTGCACAAGTGCCATTTATCTTATCAAGCAGACAAAGTTATCATCATTTGTTGAACAATTAGATATCAAAAGATAAAGGGAAGCTCTTTCCAATGAAACCTAGCCTTTTATATCTTCTATGACGTCCTTTGGAATTCTTTTTGTTTTTGGACATTGATTTCTTTTTCCCTGTCAGGAGAGGGGCAGGGGACTGGATTTTCTATCTGGGAGGTCTTTTATTATGCTAGAGAAAGAATTAGGCCCATATATATAGGAGATAAGTGTCACCGATCTTGCTTTGATGATCTCTCTCTCTCTGATGAAAATTTGGATTATTAATAACATTATAAAGTAGATATCATAATGATTACTTCTTGATGTTCTATTACTTTTTTGGCAAGAAATTCAATGAAACCCAATCTGAGGAGTTGATACCTTGTCAAACAGCTATTAACATGCGGAATGGTTGTGTGAAGAAAATGCAAGGGTCAACTTCAGACAGGATCAGTTACCTTCCTAGCAATGTGATAGAAAAAATTTTAACGTGCATGCCAATAAAGGATGCAGGAAGGACAAGTGTTTTGTCAAAGAAATGGAGATATAATTGGGTGACACTTCCCGAACTTGAATTTGATGATGCATTCTACGGAAAATCAAGGAAAACATCAACAAATGAGTTTTTGTTGACCATTTGTCAAGTTCTGTTAGGCCATCGTGGACCAATACTCAAGTTCAAGCTACACTTATCTGAATTGGAAAATTGTTCTGCAGTAGATCAGTTGATACCTTTTGTTTCAAACATTGGTGTCCGGCATCTCATCCTTCATATTATGAGCGATGAGCCTTATAAGTTGCCATCCTCATTGTTTTCGTGTGTGCAGTTGGAGCATTTGGAATTGCATTGTTGCTTGTTTGTTCCTCCTCCTGGATTTAACGGATTTGGCAAGCTCCACTTGCTAGAGCTTCATGAAGTTATCATTACTTCTGAGGCCTTCTCTGGTTTGATTTCCAATTGCCCACTACTTAAAGAGTTGAAACTTGTTGATCCTGATAGCTTCAGTTACTTTGAAATTACTGCCCCTAATCTTAGGTGCTTATATTATGAAGGCGATTTCAGTAATATATGGTTCAAAAATGCCCCTATCCTTGCTAGAGTTTCAATTCATTTTTTTTATTCCATGAATAGAGTAAACGTATCTAAGTGGGTCACACTTTTTGCTGGGCTAGCTGCCATTGAGTTTTTGGAGTTGGAGTTTTATTGTCTCGAGGTAACGCTTTATATGTTTATTTTAACCATTTTCATTCATTTAATTAATTACTTGTTTAGGGTCGAGGTGATTATACTATGTTTCTTTACTTATTTACTTGTCTTGTTGCTAGTTGATTCCTCAAAGTGACGTACCAAGAATACTTCCAATGAATTTGAGCCATCTTAAGATTCTCGTCTTGGATGCAACTCTAGATAGCGTCAATGCAGTCTCAAGTATTCTCTGCTTAATTAGAAGCTCCCCGAACCTGGAAAAAATAAATATTTTTGATTGGGTAAGTAATGACAAGGTTATGTTTCATGTGTTTATAATATACCTTTGCAATCTTTAGGTCGAGAGCATGGTCTCTTCTTTGCAGGCAGAGGGCGATTGCATAATGCCTACTCTAGAACATGTTGAAGAGCAAGGATGCTCGGATATCTCTTCAAATCGGCTTCGAGAAGTGCATTTGAAAATGGCATGCAACCAAGGTTTTCAACTGGAGTTCGTTAAATATCTGTTAGTCACATCACCCATTCTAGAGAAAATGGTTATTCAGCCAATTAATGCTATGGATCTCGGAAGGTTGATGTTTTGGAAGGCTGATGTTTTGGAAGGCGGTAACACAATTTAGGCGTTTGTCACCTTTGGCAGAAGTTTTCTTTGAATTTAGAGAAAATGGATTACGTCCTTATTGACCGGCCATGGCTTCTTTTGGGTGGATGTTGATATTTTCTGATCTTACTCTTTGCTAGATCCAGGTTCAGGCAACAACTGGAAATTGACATTCACTCACTCTTATTTCTGTTTTGTGAAAGTTGCAACTTCCTTGGTATTTGGCCTAAGTATGAAAATTATGTAGATATTTTCCAAATACTTCATGTCATGGATCATTGTATATTTAGACAAGAAATGCATTTTGCCTGTGTTTATTTTGGAAATTCGCCCTTTACATTCCCCTTTGAGCTGTTTATTTATTTTTTGTTGGCTAATTAAGAGGAAATTCGCCCATTACATTCCCCTTTGAGCTGTTTATTTATTTTTTGTTGGCTAATTAAGAGTAGTATTGATTGAACTGTAAAAAGAGTTGGAATATAAGCCATTTTGAGCTGATGAACTAGGATTGCTATCAACAATAAGGGTGATCCATTTCTATCAGAATATCATGAGTTTATTAGTAGATTAGAAGAGTTTTGACGAGCTGTAAGAGAATTGAATGTGAATCATTTTTAATTGTGAAAACAGCGGGTTGACAATAATAAAGTTATTCTTTTATGATCAAAAAGTTGTGAGTTTGCATTGTAGAAATAGTCTATTTACAATAAAAATAAAGAAAATATTATGTAGAAATATAATTTTTATCAATGCCTATAAAATAAGGAATCAAATACAGTCAAAAGTTGTGAAAATCATTCAGTTATGAAAGACTGGATGTTGAATGCTGTTTAGAGTCTTAGATCTTATTTGATAAGTTGGGAATTAATAAATGGTTGTTTTTTATATAAATTTTAAAATTTCAAAATAATTGAAAATTAATGCTGGTAATTGGATTTTATAATCCTTTAAACTCTGATCTTAAGAACTCCTTGAATAATCCAAATGTAACATCCTGACGTTCATAACCTTGAGATGGGGTTAGGAAGTATATTAATCTTTGAGCATGGTTTTTACTTTGTAAATCAAACAAAAAAATTGATAATAAAACATAGTTATCAAATATGTAGGGCTCCTTTGGATGCATAAAATATTTTCTGTTTTTCAAGTTTAATTTTTTTTTGAGTTATATAATTTTTCATTATAAAATATAAAACTTAATTTTTTTAACTGTAATACGATAAATTAGAAAAATATTTTTTCATATTTTTTAAATTTTTTAAAAATAAGTGCTATAATCTTTTGAAACAAGATATTATAACACTTAATTGTAAAATTAAAATTAAAATCTATAAAATATTTTTTATAAAATCAAACAGCTCATATAAATTATTTTCAACACAGACTAAACATACTTAAAATGTCTCTCTATTGTCCTTGTTATGTATGAGAGTTTTTGTTTAAATATTGCAATCGAATTATTTAAAACAACTCTCTATTTCATTTAGGTGTTTTATGGCATGTGTAGTCAACATTTTAGTTTTGAAATTATGTTACAATATCATAATCTTAGTGCGTCAAATTATCCTTTATTATCATTAAAAAAACTTATTAAGGCACATTTTTTAGAATATTTTTTTAAAACGGTGCTCAAAATATCACTTGGAGGTACATTTAAAATAAAAAAAAATGACCCAATATGATAAATCTAGTAAGGCATTACTTAACAAATGCCTCAATATAATAAATTTAACAAAATATTACCTAAAAATTACATCATCATTACAATAAATCTAATTAGATATCACTTAAATAAATGCCACAGAAATCGCCTAAAAGACATTTCAATATAATAAATCTATGAAATATTACATTAAAAAAAATATTCTAATATAGTAAATCTAGCACCGTGTTTCTCAAAATATTTAAATATTATTAGACGCACATGTTTTATATTTGAATAAATTGTACTCATACTTCATACGATTTTGATTATTTATAAGGAGGGCGCTTAATTTGAAATTATTTTTAGAGTTCTTTATGATTTATTTATTTATTTTTATCTAAACACTTCATACAAATACAATTTTAGAAATTAGTGTAAAAATCTATTCAACCTTAACTTTTTTAATTGAATACCTTTGATAGGGTCTGCTTCCGAATATACCCGCTAGTATAGGACATTCGAAAAAAGATCCTTTCAAAATGGAACACAGAACAAACATAACCAAAAATTTTATAAAATAAGCAAGCTCATTTCTAGTAGAACCGATAAACATTCTTACAACATTTCTTAAAGTTTTAAAAGCCATACATTTTTCAAAATAAATAAGGGCGCCAACAACATACAAAAGAAAATAATCTTCGACACTGGCTCTCCTCACAAGTCCCAAAAATCTTTAAGTTAGGAGAGATCTATGTACACATCTAAAATTAACTTCAAGCCCCACTAGACTCCTCTTTTACTGTGTATTTGAGTTTTGAGGAGCTGTAAGAGAATTGAATGTGAATCATTTTTAATTGTGAAAACAGTCGGGTTGACAACAATAAAGTTACTCTTTCATGATTAAAAAGTTGTGAGTTTGCATTGTAGAAATAGTCTATTTACAATAAAAATAAAGAAAATATTATGTATAAATATAATTTTTTTTCAATGCCTATAAAATAAGTAATCAAGGAATCAAGTACAGTCAAAAAGTTGTGAAAACCATTTTCAGTCATGGAGACTCGATGTTGAATGCTGTTTAGAGTCATAGATTTTATTTGATAAGTTGGGAATTAATAAATGGTTGTTTTTTTATAAATTTTAAAAATTCAAAATAATTGAAAATCAATGCTGGTAATTGGATTTTATAATCCTTTAAACTCTGATCTTAAGAACTCCTTGAATAATCCAAATGTAACATCCTGACGTTCATAGCCTTGAGATGGGGTTAGGAAGTATATTAATCTTTGAACATGGTTTTTACTTTGTATATCAAACAAAAAATTGATAATAAAACATAGTTATCAAATATGTAGGGCTCGCTTGGATGCATAAAATATTTTCTGTTTTTCAAGTTTAATTTTTTATTGAGTTATATAATTTTTCATTATAAAATATAAAACTTAATTTATTTTTTTAACTGTAATACGATAAATTAGAAAAATATTTTTTGATATTTTTTAAAATTTTTAAATATAAATGCTATAATCTTTTGAAACAAGATATTATTACATATTTAATTTTAAAATTAAAATTAAGATCTATAAAATATTTTTTAAAAAACCAAGCAACTCGTATAAGTTATTTTTGATACAGACTCAACATACCTAAAACGTCTCTCTATTATCCTTGTTATGTATGAGAGTTTTTGTCTAAATATTGCAATCAAGTTATTTAAAAGAACTCTCCATTTCATTAGTGTTTTATGGCATGTAGTTAACATTTTAGTTTTGAAATTATGTTACAGTATTATAATTTTAGTGTGTTAAATAATCCTTTATTATCATTAAAAAACTTATTAAGGCACATTTTTTAGAATATCTTTTAAAATGGTGTTCAAAATATCACTTCGAAGTACATTTAAAATAAAAAAAAATGGCCCAATATGATAAATCTTGTACGGCATTACTTAACAAATGCCTCAAAATAATAAATTTAACAAGATATTACCTAAAAATTACATCATTACAAAAAATCTAATTAAATATCACTTAAATAAATGTCGCAACATAAGTGTATTGAGACATCGCCTAAAATGCATCCCAATATAATAAATCTATGAAACAACACATTAAAAAAAACATTCTAATATAGTAAATTTAGCAAGGCATTTCTCAAAATATCCAAATGTTATACCTCATAAGACTCTTGCAACATATAAAGAATAAAGCACATATTTGTTCCTAGAGTATAAATCGAGCGATCGGATGAACAATATGCTGGTGTCAATCCGATAGATTGTGAGTTTGATCATTGTCCTGCGCAAGAATCAAATGTCTAATTTGTCATTTACCTCTCTTGGTGTAATCGAGGGTACAAATACCGGGACGGTACAAACACCGGGGCTCACATAAGGGCGATCATCTCAAAAATAAAGCACATGTTTTATATTCAGATAAATTGTGCTCGCATTTCATATGATTTTGGTTATTTATAAGGAGAGTGCTTAATTTGAAATTATACTTAGAGATCTTTATGATTTATTTATTTATTTTCATCTAAACACTTTATACAAATAAAATTTTAGAAATGGGTGTAGAAATCTTTATAACTTAATTAATTTTTTTGATTGAATACCTCAACCCAGAACATCTTTAAATTAACAAAAAAGCATTGAGAAAAAAACAAGACTTAGAGATCTTTAAAGACATTTTTATACTATAAGGATATTTTTGAAAGTGACCAAAATCATGAGAGTTTAAGTGCAATTTATCCTTTTGTAATATGAAAAAAAGGAAGTATGTTATATATTATTTGTATTAAATATTTTCATAATTATTTGTTCCTTAAAACGATGTATAATTTTATGCATTTCATCCAATGCCGAAACTCGTCTTTGTCTAAACTTGTCTAGCAAATTTTAGTGACAAACTGTTTAAAAAATAAAATAAAATAATCCGTTCCCCAAATCCCAAATCTCAACCAAAAAGAGGCAAATCACAAGCTTTTCTATGTTGTCTTGTCCCTTTTGCTACCAACACTGTCTTATTATTCCTTCGTTCCTTAAACTTGTTGCCTTTTGATTGCTATCTTTCTTGTTGATTATTGCCAATGGTACTAATTATAGCAGCAGTAGTTTCGTTCAGTTTTCGATTTTCTCCTCTATTTGATGAAGGATGTTAATTAGCATCATCTTGTGGCCTTCTACTTTTGTAAACTTAATGGTTTTAACAGTATTTGCGATGAATGACTAAATAAATTGATGTACTTAAATTATACTTAATGGTTAGTGATGGATTTCAATTTTTTTCCCGTTGTTATCAGAACTTGGATGGCTGGATTCAGCATACTGGCCTCAATTTTAGCATTGCATTTGCCTTCACGAAGTTGGTAGGCTTATTATTGTTTCTTTTGGTTAAAAATTGGAACAAATAATTAGATACGTTGCTAAAACAAGGAAAGGAAAAAAAGAAAGCAAAGAAAGAAAATACTTCTCAAAGGTTAGGATTGCTATCAGTTGCTTGAAGCCCATTGAATATGTATGGCCAATACTTAATACACACACATATATATAATATGTATGTATGTATGCATTCGTTTGTTAGAACATTGAATTCATTTAAGTAAGTAGTTTCTCATATATGATTTCTTCACCAAGGGATTATTATTATTTTTTTCCTATCTTTGCTTTAGTTTTAGTAGGAGGAGTAGGTGCACATTTGAACAAATAATTGTTAACAAACTGTTATTGACTGTTATTGTAATTAAATATACTTGTTGGCTGGTATAATGCCATATCACTTAGGATTGGATTCTGTAAATACAGAAAATAGAGGACATGGATGTTTAATATGGTATGGCCTGAAATGCCTCTGCCCACGATTCCATCACAAGCAGATGATCTATTAAGTTTAATATTTGTTAAAATGAATAAGATAAGACTATCAAGATAATTTATCTATAGAGTTCAAGATAAATTATCTAAAAGAGAGGAAGGGATAAATTTATTTTGAAAATTTAAAATAAAAAGTCATGTAACTTCTTTTCAAAAAATTTAACAAATACAATGAAAAATACTTTTATCTAAAATACTTTTTATATCTTATATTTTTTTTATCTATATTTTGGTTAACAAATGCTACTTAAGTGAGTAATTTTGCATGGATAAACCATAAACCATTCCATAGACAGATTAGCACTTAAAAAGTATGAAGCAACCCATATAAAGGTGCACTCTCTAGGTGTTGCGCTCCCTAACACTTTGGCTATCAATATCCCATATAAAGTGCACTCTCTAGGTGTTGCATTAATGGCTTTCACATGTACCAATGGCAAACATCCTAGCGCGCGCACACTTGGCATTTACATCTTGGCTCCTCACTCTTAACACACTTGGACACACTTAAAAATAAGGGGTAATAGTAGCTAAATGCTTAGAGAATTAAAGGGTAACCTAGCGAAAATCGTGCTGTGTAAGATCATCACAACTATACATGAGTTAGTAAAATGAGAAAATTGAAGTCAAGGTTTTCTTATAAGCAAAACTCTTAAAACCATGGCTTAGAGTTCACAAAAAGGAATTTTGAATTCCCAGTTTAATCTTATAATTATAATTCTTTTTATGAGCCTATGTTATAGTTGCCATTATTTTGATATCAATTTTGTTCAAAGAAATGAATTTTGGATTCAGTCTTACAAATTTTGGTTTACTTTTAGGAGTACATGCCACCATTGACTTTATTATTTTGATAAGTTATTGTTACTTTCTTTGTAAAGGATGATCTAGACAAAGAAATGATAGGTAATATATTGTTATTATCAGTTATCGTGACTATTTTTTTGAATACTAAAATTTATAGTTATTTATATTTTAAATTTCTATTTGGATTTCAAGAATTAATGAACTCTTATTTAAATGTTAATCCTTTATAAATTATGAAAGATTTACTAAAATAATTATACAAAAGTTAGAGGTTCATTACTCAGATAATATGTAAGCGAGGTGATTAGTATTAGAATTCCATGATCTTTGTTGGTCATGCTTTGCTGAATAATAATGGTATATATGATTTCATGCTAAGCTACACAGCAGCATATAAGAAGTTAACACGTCATGTGGGGCATTTTTAGTAGAGAAAATTACTGCTTGTTATTTGCTAAACAACAAAAAAACTTAATTAATTTAAATATAATTCTATTCTCTGATTTTACTTTTCTGGGTAATCTATAGCATTGCATGAACAATAATAACACACAATTAAATATTATGCCTCTAAATTATAAAACTCATGTAATTCACATAATTCAATAATTAAACGTATACTTGAATCCATAAGAAATTAAGCTATAAAGAGAATTGTCACTTGATGACGAAGATACCAGAATTTAACTTCTCTCACTTCATCTCAATTCTAATGATAAATACAAAATATAATTATAATTACTTTAATCTATTAGATAAAGAGATGTCCAAATCCCTTATTTATAATAATAAAACTAGTCTCTCATCAAGACTCTTTAAGAGTTATCATTCACATCTTCTAAATCAAATAAAATTATAAAGTAATCAATTATTTTATTAAATTCTTTAATTATTTTATCAGATTAACACAATTATATCTAATATTAAATTTAATTATTTTATCAGATAAATATCATAATATTTGATAAAATATTTATATTTATTATATTATAATATGTCAAATAATTATTATTGATTTATTTGATAAAATATTTGTAAGGTGTGAAATATTCTTTTAAGCTGACAAGAGTTATCAAACACTTAAAAGAAAAAAAAAAAAAAAAACTCTACAGCTTATAAGCTATTATAATAGCTTAAAAGCGGTCAAACCGCTAAGCCAGCGCCCTCTTCACTTCCCCTCCTCTGCGTGCTGAGTGTTAATTTTATTTCAAAAGCTACCAACACATGTTCTTCTTTAATTCAAAAAGTGAGTAATTATCCTAAAGAAATATTAATTAACATTATCCTACAATTAAACGAAGTTTATAAAATAATATTACCGGGTCCGGCATGGAGTTTACAGAGAGCCTGTCTTTCTCGTTGCCAAATTGAACTCATTTGGGTTTTGTCGCTGGAGCCAGGGTTTCTATCAGCAGGCTTTTCTCCTTCAGGTGGGCTCTAATCTCGAAATATACTGCTATTCATTATCTATTCTACCTATATGCGTCGTTTCCACTGATGCTGTATGATGGTTGTTAGCTGTTCATGTCTCCAGGGACAGATTTTTTAGTTTTTGTTCTTTTCGGTGTGATTTTTATCTCAAAACTTTATCATCATATTCAAATCCTGTTGAAAATTCTGTGAAAATTGTGCACATTTTGCTTTTTCGATCAGTTATTTGTGATGAGGGTTGCACCACAATAACTTTGTTTTCCTGAAAAGAAAAACAGTGATTTATAATTATGTGACTCTAGTAGCCCAATTGCACAAGTTCGATTTATCTTATCAAGCAGACCAAGTTATGATCATTTGTTGAACAATTAGATATCAGAAGATAAAGGGAATTTTTCCCAATGAAACCTAGCCTTTTATATCTTCTATGACGTCCTTTGGAATTCTTTTTCTTTTTGGACATTGATTTCTTTTTCCCTGTCAGGAGAGGGGGAGGGGGCTAGAAGAAGAATTACCTTGTCAAACAGCTATTAACGTGCGGATTGGTTGTGTGAAGAAAATGCAAGATTCAACTTCAGACAGGATCAGTTACCTTCCTAACGATGTGATAGAAAAAATTTTAACGTGCATGCCAACAAAGGATGCAGTAAGGACAAGTGTTTTGTCAAAGAAATGGAGGTATAATTGGGTGACAATTCCCAAACTTGAATTTGATTATGCATTCTACGAAAAATCAATAACAACCAGAGAATCATGGACTACATCAACAAATGAGTTTGTGTTGACTATTTGTCAAGTTCTGTTACTCCATCGTGGACCAATACTCAAGTTCAAGCTACAGTTATCTGCATTGGAAAATTGTTCTGCTGTTGATCAGTTGATACCTCTTGTATCAATCAATGGTGTCCGGGATCTCACCCTTGATATTATGAGCGATGAGCCTTATAAGTTACCATCCTCATTGTTTTCGTGTGTGCAGTTGGAGCATTTGGAATTGCATGATTGCTTGTTTGTTCCTCCTCCTAGATTTAATGGATTTAGCAAGCTCCACTCGCTAGAGCTTCATGAAGTTATCATTACTTCTGAGGTCTTCTCTGGTTTGATTTCCAATTGCCCACTACTTAAAGAGTTGAAACTTGTTGATCCTGCTAGCTTCAGTTACCTTGAAATTACTGCCCCTAATCTCAGGTGCTTATATTATAAAGGCAATTTCAGTTATATATGGTTAAAAAATGCCCCTAACCTTGCTAGAGTTTCAATTCATTTTCCTTGTTTGATGAATAAAGTAAACGTATCTAAGTGGGTCACACTTTTTGCTGGTCTACCTGCTATTGAGTTTTTGGAGTTGGAGTATTTTCGTCTCAAGGTAATGCCGTATATGTTTATTTCAACGATTTTCATTCATTTAATTAATTACTTGTTTGTGGTCGAGGTGATTATGCAATGTTTCTTTACTTATTTGCACGTCCTGTTGCTAGTTGTTTCCTCAAAGTGACATACCAACAAAACTTCCAGTTGATTTGAACAATCTTAAGATTCTCAACTTGGATGCAACTCTAGATACCGTCTGTGCAGTCTCAAGTATTCTCTGCTTAATTAGAAGCTCCCCGAACTTGGAAGAAATAAAAATTCGTGATTTGGTAAGTGATGACAAGGTTATGTTTCATGTGTTTATAATATACCTTTGCAGTCTTTAGGTTGAGAGCGTGGTCCTTTTTTGCAGACAGACCACGTTCTCATAATGCCTACTCTAGAACATTTTGAAGAGCAAGCATTATTGGATATCTATTTAAATCGGCATCGAAAAGTGGATTTGCATATGGCATGCAACCAAGGGTTTCAACTGGAGTTCGTTAAATTTCTATTAGACACATCACCAATTCTAGAGAAAATGGTTATTCAGCAAATTCATGCTATGGATCATGGAAGATTGATGTTTTGGAAGGCAGTAACACAATTTAGGCATCTGTCACCTTCGGCAGAAGTTTTCATTAAATTTTGAGAAAAAGGATTACGTCCTTATTGACCAGCCATGGCATCTGTTGGGTGGATGTTGATCTTTTTTGATCTTGCTCTTTGCTAGATCTAAGTTCAGGCAGCAACTGCAAATTGGCATTCACTCACTCTTATTTGTCTTTTGTGAAAGTTGCAACTTCCTTGGTATTTGGCCTAATTATGAAAATTTTGTAGATATTTGTCAAATACTTCGTGTCATGGATTACTATTGTGACAAGAAATGCATTTTGCCTGTGTTTATTTTGGAAATTCAGCCTTTACATTCCTGTAGTGGGTTAGAATAGTTTTGATTGAGCTGTAAAAGGAGTTGGAATATAAGCTCCATTATCAGCTGATGAACTAGTTGTGCTATCAACAATAAGGGTGACCCTTTTCTATTGGAATTTCATGAGTTCATTTATTTTAGTGAATTAGAAGAGTTTTGACGGAGCTGTAAGAGAGTTAAATGTAAATCATTTTTAATTGTGACAGCAGTCGGGTTGACAATAATAAAGTTCTTCTTTCATGATTGAAACGTTTTGAATTTGCATTGTAGAAGTAGTCAATATATATAATAAAAATAAAGAAAATATTATGTACAAATATAATTTTTTTCAATCCCTATAAAACAAGTAATCAAGTACAGTCGAAAAGTTTCGAAAACCATTTTCAGTTATGAAGACTCGATGATGAATGCTGTTTAGAGTCTTGACCATATTTGATAAATTAGGAATTAATATAGGGTTTTTTTTTTTTCCTAAATTTTAACTTCTGGATGTCCAACTTTGTAAGTCTCACTCACCCCTATACAGCTCAAGAAATTGCTAGACAGTTCTTGGACACTGGTCAAGATACATGGAGTTCCAAAATTCATAGTGTCCGACTAGGACAAGATTTTCACGAGTCATTTTTGGCAAGAGTTGTTCATAGGATTGGGAGTACAATGAAGCAAGTGGCATATGTGATATGTTTACAGCCTATCACCCCGAGACGGATGGATAAACTAAAAGGGTGAATCAATGTCTAGAGGCTTACCTATAGTGTATGTATTTTGCCAAACCCAAGAGTTGGAATAGATGGTTGTCAACGGCACAATGGTGGTATAATTCTAGCTACCACAGTGCCATCAATAAGTCCCCATTTGAGGCACTATTCAGGTACAAGGCACCCCTTCTACCTGCTTTGATTAATGCCCCCACAACAATAACTACAATGGAGGATTACCTACAACAATACCAGAGGATGCTACAATTGTTAAAGAAGGAACTCCCTATAGCTTAGAATAGAATGGAGCAAGTGGCCAATAAGAAGAGGAGTGACAGGGTTTTCAATGTGGGTGACAAGGTGTATCTCAAGGTTAAGAGGTTCCTCCAGCATTCTTTCTCAGCAACTCCAGCCTCTAAGTTGAGCCCTAAGTACATTGGGCCATTTCCTATACTTTCTAAGGTGGGAAACATAGCCTGCAAGTTACAATTGCCAGATGGGGTACCTACTCATCCTGTGTTCCATGTGTCACTGCTTAAAAGAGCAGTGGAACCTGAGGCCACTATGAGCCCAAGCCTACCTATGGTAGATGAAGACATTGAGGTAACTATGTAACCCCAGGCCATTGTGGACAGGGGGGTCACTTACAAAGATACAATGCCACTCACTCAAGTGTTGGTCCAATGGAGCCACTTACACCCAGACAATGCTATCTGGGAGTACTTACCGGACTTACTGAAGCAATTCCCGCTGGCAGCTCATCTTTTGCATTTCTTTGAGACATGACTAGTACATTCATTTTAGCATGTGCCATTTTAATTTATATATTTATACATATATATATCCATGTATGTTTGGATATCCACTGAGGACCGATTCTGGAAATGGTTGATGGTCTTAATGTATTTGTGTTTGTGCAAATACCAATGCTTGTTCTTTTCTTCTTTGGATGTTAAAGACTTTTTACGGGCTCATTTTATTGAACCTCCCTGTTTATATAAGGAATTTGTTACTTCCATTATGTGCTTTTCAGTCCAGTTCTTAACTTTTCCCTCAATATTCAAAGATGATATAAAGGCTTTGAGAGGGAAGCAGACCTTGCAGGTATTGTGTACCTTGTAGAAATTTAAATTAGTAGCACACATCACCTTAAGTAGCAATATTTATATGCAGGTAAAAGTACTTGATAGTCAGGTTGATCATATCCAACACCATTATATCCTCAGGATTCGGTAGAGAATTCAAGTCAAGCTTTAAAAAGAAAAGGTGTTGCACCACTTCATCAAGATAAATGAATTGATAATGATGTTTCCATGGGAGTCTGCATCTTTTGGTGTTCAAACATATATGATTCATGTGGGAAGGAAGAGGGGAAACCGACAAGACTCATATTGACCATCGAATTCTATAAAATTGTTCAGCTTTGCTAATATTTCCTTGAGTTTGTGTAGAACTATAGTGGATATTGCCTTCATTGATCTTTGGTTACTCAGTACTAGAAAGGAGAAACTGCATTGGTCTGTTTCTTGAAGTATTGGCTTAGCTGATTCAATCTCATTCCCTGTAGGGTCCATTTGTATTTACCCCCATGTTTGGGCTAGCTTGGCTAGGGGCTTCTGGTAATCTCATTCCTTGTTTGTTCATTCGATCAAGCAGCTGCAACTGTTTTTATATTTTGATTTATTGCCCCTCAATCCTCTACCAATTGAAAAAGTAATTTGATTACTGAAGGGTGTACCAGGTGTTAGTCCTTGGGTTTCAGATAATTTGTCCTTTATGAGGTGAAATGTTGGAAATAAAGGGTTTAAGGGGGGGAAGATCTCAGGAGTAGATGCCTGGTTGTTCCCCCCAATTTGAATTCTTGTGTCCAGCTGTCCTTCATGGTTTTTGGTGGTGAATTGTCGTGTATCTTGGATGTGCAAAGTGAATCTATTTGTTCTGGCGTTTCTTAGGTCACTTACTCCTATTTCTGGAACTTCACATTTTTCACCAGTGCTGCTCCCCAAGTGAGGAGAGGATCAAGCTGTTGTGCATGTGATGCAACTCATAAATTTGGATCGAATCAATGGGTATCCAAGTGAAGAATACGCAGAAATCTGGAACTGTCAAAATGGTGATGGCATAGATTATTTTCTTGTCCTCCGAATTCTGGCATACCAAACGTCTCAGAGAGAGTCCCCGACTCCTTGACCGCAGCCTGCATACTGGAGTGATTGAAGTTGTGTCTGGAAAAGTTACATCTGCAGCTGATGACTGATCCTGTGGCTCGAATTTTCTATTAACAATTAGTTAGTTAGTTTGTTTGTTTGTTAAGCTCACCATGAGGGATCGCAAATTGGTTTGTTGCTGTTTTCTCTCTGCTCTTGCGTATTGTATTGTGCAGCTAGCTCCTTTGCTAGATCGTTGCTAAATGCATAGATTCTCGTCCAAAATATTCTACTTCCTGTTTTTACTTTTCTGGTACAACAGAAACTCTTTAAACTTTCATTTCTCCTTCAGCAAAACAGAAAAATCATTTCTCCTTCATGGCTGCAAAATTGCTTTTGTTATGCAAAAGTGCTTGTCGATCAGAAAAACACATACCGAATGCAAGAAATTTCCCTCTCCATTCTATGGTTGTTGATTGCATTGCTTTATGGATCAGATTCTTAATTTTCTTGTTGAGGCTTGTGTTGTTCAGGACATGCTATAGCATAGCCTTGCTCTTTTGACACCTTTTTTATATTATTCATTTTAGAGGTTGTCTTTTACTACAACGAAATGAACATTTTGCAGCAATTCTTTTGACAACAGTTCAAACAATGGTAAGAGTTTTCTGGAGTAGCAGTTCACCCTCCCACAGCCATTGCCCCCTCTCATATGACCCCTATAATCACTTTTTTTTTTTAAATTTTTATATCTCTTTGACATCTTGTGTAGAGTTCATTCGATAGTTCAATTATGTTGAACCATCAAATTTTGGTTAGATTTAAAAGCTAATGATCTCCATCACCCGTTTTATATTTGCACTCCTCACTCTCTTCACTGATTTCTGTTTAGTAATTTGTCTCCCATTCCTATTATTATGTCATAATGCGAATTGGGGTTTTATTTATTTTTATTTTCTAAAATAAAGGATACTTTAAAAATTAACATTATACTTTAAAAATGATGTTTTTTTTATGAATTTTACTTTATTTTTTATTATTCAAAGTTACTCTGTCTGCTAATAATCTCACATTTATACCTTGAGAAAAAATATAATTTCATAGAATTTTTTTAAAAATAATTATATGTTTAATTTTATATAAATTATTAAAATAACATGTATAAAATACACAACAAAAATATAGAAGGATGGAGTACATAAATAATACAAAGTCCAATTAAGAAATATTACTCTTATGCGAAGTTTTTACATGTCTTTCTGTTTTTGTTATTATAAATTTATAAGTGAGAAGTTTGTACATGTTATTTCATATTGTTTATAAATAAAATTATTAATTAGTTTTTAAAATTTATGAACAAAGGTAAATTATACAAACCACTCCTAAAATTTACTTAAATTGCAACCACTATCTCTTAATTTTCAAAAATGAAATCAATTTCTCTTGAGATTAGCCGATTATTTTATTCTTATACTTAATATAATTTTTCTTGTTGTCTCTCTATTATGTCGTGTGGTTGACGAGTCTTTATCATGGGTCATTAACAATGGAAAAGATTTCCCATCGCAACCCACTGGGTCCTTTCATGTGCCCAATTTGGATCAAGCTGTGGTGCATTCAATTGGAACCTGGCCAGTGGGTTATGGAGGGCCAGAGTTTGTTCTTTTGATAATTCTTGAGCCAAGTCCCCGAAGGGAAAAAGTATGTGTGGCACCAATGCTGCAGCCTGTAGGCCATGGATGTTCTTATTTCCTAATTTCCCGTGCGAGATTATTGTGTAGAATGAATTGGTAATAATATACTATTGACAATGAGACCCTACCAAGCCTTTGTGTCTTTTTAAACTGCCCAATAGACACCCTAGTCCCCTGTCATGTAAGGGGTATGATTTGAACCAATGACAACAGTTACTAGTATTATTAGACTTGAGATTACTTGAACCTCTTTTACCATAAAACTGTTTATATATATATGTATATGTATTTTTTGCTAGAATGCTCTTTATATTTTTACTTCTAAATAAAACCTGCTATCTTGGACTGATGTGGTTAGTTGAAAATGTAGTTGATGCTTGGGAGAATCAAGGACATAAACAGCTTGATTGGTTTACCTTGTTTAAAGGACATAAAAAACTGAAAGAATGTTACTGAATGTTGATGCTTTTGTTGGGCAGTTGCTTCTCACTATTGATCCATGGCACTGGCCTCTCTGTTTCCCTGAGTTCATTTCTTGTTATCTTGATTTCACAGATCCCTATGGAACATAACATAGTATTGCAGACGAACCAATTAATACTATAATGGGGGAAACAATTGTTGTAGCCAAACTCCCAAGTCTGCCAACCATCTCTTAATAAAGCAGATAAAGCTATAATCATTTTTTTTAATTCAGGTGTCTAACCTTCGTTTGACTAATCTTGCGAAAGAATGATTTTTTTCCTTGATTCCTCCTCTAGATAAATCTAAATACAATCACAACATATACACACTCGGAATGAACTTTTGAGAAATGACTTCTCTCCCTGTAGACCCCACCTTCACGTCGTGCGGACAAGACTCCCGGAGGGGCGATAAAGAGCACCATGACCCTATCTCTATGTGGGCGATTTGTTTTCCATTTTTACTACTACTTTCTAGCAATAATTTTATTTTTCAATACGTCATAAAAATTTGAACATTCGATATTCCTGTTATCTTTTTTATACTTCACACTGCGTCATGTTTGTGGGAGCAAGTCATAATTATTTTTTTTAAGCAGTTATATATCAAAACTAAGCTAAGCTCTGCCCAATATATCCCTTTCCTTTTGTATCTTTTATATGTGTTTTTAATAGTTCTTTTCTTCTATTCCTTTCTTTTCTTTCATGGGGCTAGATTTTATATCTAGGAGGCTTTTTATTAGGCTAGAGGAAGGATTAGTGGTCAGACAACCAAGTAGTAACTAAACCTTGAATCCAATAGTCTGAAGAATGCAAATTTATTTAATAGTAGATAAGTCTTGGGGATCTTGCTATGCTGATTTCTCACTTTTTTTCTTTTTGTAGTTGCAAATTTAAGTATTAATAAGATTAGGAAAGTAGATATCAAAATGACCACTTTCCTTGTACTAGGAAATTTAATAAAATCTACTACAAGAGGAGTGTGACACCTTGTCAAAGTGGCTAATAACATGCAAAAAGGTTGTGTGACGAAATTACAAGGCTCAACTTTAGACACAATTAGTCATTTACTTGACAATGTGATAGAAAAAATTCTAATGTGTCTACTAATACATGATGCAATGAGGACAAGTATTTTGTCAAGAAAATAGAGGCATGCTTGGGCGAGACTACCTGAGCTTGTATTTGATAATGTATCATGCAAAAATTCAATGAGAGCACAAAGCAATAATGTTGATAGTGAAGCCCCAACTCAAAGAGGGCCGCTGGATGGAAGGCTAGTGGGCTCGACCCACTTAGCAACCTCCTGCGGCCTCTCACAGGATGGATGGCAATTGGGCTTGGCCCATTCAGCAACCTCCGCAATCCGTTAGCTTGGTGGCCCATTCGATGCTCTCCCATATATATAGCCTGGTCTTCGTTTGTTACAACGGCATCCATCCTTAGCCCTAAATCTGTCGATTTTCTCTCTAGAACCTATCTTCTCACTTGGCTATTTAAAACCCTAGCTGCAATTCATGGCAGATGACTGGCGCTCACTGATCTCTTCTGTCTACTGCTGTCATCCTCATCTTCAGTGCTGTTTGAGTCCTACAGATCTTGTGTGTTGGCTCGTTTATGGTTGTAAGCTATTACTGTTACTGTTTTACATATTTGTCTTGCTGTGTTTTATATTGAGCGTTGAGGAGTTGAGGGTGTATATCTATCATCATTATTATAGTGCAGTGAGCTCCCTTAAACCGGAACTCAACGTGGACGTAGCCCTATTTTAGGGTGAACCACGGTAAAAATCTCGTGCCTCTTCTTTTACTGTTTTTATGTGTGTGCTGCTTCGATCTATTTTGTGTTGACAGTTACCGCTATTATCTTCCTGTGTTAGAGGTGGTTGAGACATTATCTGTGTGTGTATGTATGTCCCAACCCAACAGTGGTATCAGAGCCCTTAATCGATTACCTTGTTTATCTTGCTGTTTGTTTTCTGTTTGTGTTTGGGTAACTGTCCTCTAGGGTTTTATGAGAGATTCAGTCAGTGAGGGTTTACTGAGAAAATCTCTAATAGTGACTAGGGATTAGGGTACCCGATTGCAAGATGACTACCACTAGGTTTGATATTGGGGTTTTCGATGGTAAAGGGGATTTTGGGAGTTGGAAGAAAAAGATGAGGGTTTTGCTCTCACATCATAAATTGGTCATTGCCCTAGAATCAGATGATAGGAAATGGACTAAGGAACAATTAGATCAGACAGCTAAGATTAGGGAAGAGGCTTATAACCTTATTTTTCTGCATCTAGGTGATAGTGTCATTCGAAAAGTAGATGGAATAACCTCACCTCTGGACCTTTGGAATAAACTAGAATCTTTATATGCTGTTATGGATGCCCCTAATTTAGTTTATCTTAAAGGTCTGTTATTTAATTTCAAAATGGACACCTCTAAGTCTATGGATGAAAACATAGATGAGTTTACTAGGTTGTCTCTTCTTCTTAGGGGAACTGATCAAGCATTAGGAGACACTAGTGAAGCAATGATCTTACTAAATTCTCTACCTGATGATTATAATGTGGTAAAACATGTTCTTCAATATACTGGTATAGTCCCTACACTTGAATTAGTTATTTCAGGGCTAAAGGCTAGAGAACTAGAATTAAATGCCTCTAAGAAACATGGTAATGCCTTATTCACAAAAGGGAAATTTCATAAGAAGCAATTTAATTCTGAACAATCTAATGGATTTAACTCTAAGGGCAAGAAAAAGGATAACAAAGGAAAATAAAAACCTAAATGGAAATGTTATCATTGCAGTAAGGAAGGCCATATTAAAAAGTACTGCTATGACTTAAAGAGACAAAATCAAAAGGCAAACCCAACTGATCCTGTAGGAACCTCAAATTGTTTAGCATAAGTCTTAACTGTTTCTGAAACTTCCTCTAGTGAATGGATTATAGATTCAAGATGTTCCTTTCATATGAGTCCTAACCTAGAATGGTTTCATTATTTTGATGATAATGAAAAGGGAACAGTCTATATGGGAAACAATCATTCATGCAAAGTAGAAGACATAGGGGACATATCACTTAAACTCCATGACAACAACTTAAGAATTCTCACAGGGGTAAGATATGTACCAAATTTAAAAAGAAATCTAATATCACTTGGTACTTTAGATGAACAAGGATTATCTTATAAAGTTTAAAAAGGTTCATTGTTTGTATTTAAGAATGATAAGTTAGTTCTTTCTGGTACCAAGAAAAATGGTTTATATGTCTTGAATGGTTGTTGTTCTTCTTATTTGCCTGCTGCATGCACTGTTAAATCTGAGGGAACAGATCTATGGCACTTAAGGCTTGGTCATATGAGCGTGAAAGGTATGCAGGCTTTATCAAGCCAAGGCTACCTAGGTTCTCTAACACCTGACTCTATAAATTTCTGTGAGTCATGTATCCTTGGCAAGCAACGCAGGTTGAGCTTCCCTAAAGGAACTCACCTTGTGAAGGCATGCTTAAAATACTTACATGCAGATCTTTGGGGTCCATCTCAGACACCTACTCAAGGTGGAAACAAGTATTTTCTCTCTATTATTGATGATTATACTAGGAAGGTCTGGGTTTTCTTACTTAAATCTAAAGATCAGACATTAGATAAATTTAAGTCGTGGAAAACTCTAGTAGAAAATCAATCAGAAAGGAAAATTAAAATTTTAAGAACAGATAATGGGTTAGAGTTCTGCAGCAAAAAATTTAATGAATATTGTAGTTCCCAAGGCATACTTAGGCATAGAACAGTAAGATGCACACCCCAACAAAATGGGGTAGCTGAGAGGATAAATAGAACTTTATTAGAAAAAGTCAGATGCTTATTACTTACTGCTAATTTGCCTAAATCATTATGGGGGGAAGCACTAAACACTGCTGCATATATAGTAAATAGGAGTCCTTCAACCGCATTAAAAATTGTTTGCCCAGAAGAAAAATGGACCAAGAGAAAGCTAACCTACAATCATCTTAAAGTTTTTGGGTGTGAAGCCTTTGCTCATCAGTCTGAGGGTAAGTTGGACCCTAGATCTAAGAAGTGTATATTCTTAGGATATCAAGAAGGGACTAAGGGATACCGGCCATGGGATAGGACTTCAGGTGGAGTAAAAATTATAATAAGTAGGGATGTTGTATTTAATGAAGATAACTTCCCTTGCAAATCCTCAAATAAAATAGAAGAAACTTTAGAACATCATGAACATAGAGGTGGAAATTATATTGAGGTGGAGCACCGAGCTGGTACTGATGACCAGCTGACAGTACCTGATCCTCAGGAGTCTGATCCAGTATTAGACAGTAACTTAAGAAGAAATTCTGAGCACTTAGGAGGAAATTCTGAGCACTTAGGAGAAAATTCTGAGCTTAACCATAGTGAAATTGAAGTTGAAGAGGTGGATGAAGACACCCCTCATCCAGATCTCAGCAACTATCAGCTTGCTAGAGATAGAGGCCGTAGAGAAGTAAGACCACCTGCTAGGTTTGGCTATGCTGATTTAATCTACTGTGCTCTGATAGCAGGAGTTGAAATGAAATCTACTGAATCATCTTGTTATGAAGAGGCCATTAAATCACGTGAACACCTAAAATGGAAACAAGCCATGGATGAGGAAATGGCATCTTTAAAATTAAATGGAACGTGGAAGTTGGTTGCAAAGCCTGAAAACCATAAGTTGGTAAAGTGTAAGTGGCTATATAAACTGAAAGAGAGAATGAACAAATCTGATCCTATTAGGTATAAGGCTCGCCTAGTTGCTAAGGGGTTTACCCAAAGGGAAGGGATAGACTACACTGAAATTTTCTCACCAGTTGTAAGGTTTAAAACAATTCGACTGATGCTAGCTATTGTTGCTCACTTTGACTTAGAACTAGAACAATTAGATGTTAAAACAGCTTTCTTACATGGGGATCTAGAAGAACTTATATATATGGATCAACCTATTGGATATGTAGATCCTTCTTATCTAGAACATGTTTGCTTACTTAAAAAATCTCTATATGGATTAAAACAATCCCCACGGTAATGGTATAAAAAGTTTAATGATTTTGCATTGAAAACTGGTTTTATTAGGAGCAACTATGATGCCTGTTTTTACTTTATAATATCTGATGAACCTATTTACTTGCTTCTTTATGTTGATGACATTCTATTGATTAGCAAATCAAAGTTTAAAATTAAAAACCTAAAGTCTCAATTAAATGATAACTTTGATATGAAAGACTTAGGTCCTGCAAATAAAATTCTTGGTATGAAAATTGAAAGGAATAGAAGCAAATATTTTATGAAAATTTATCAGCATGATTTTTTGGAAAGAACAATAATTAAGTTTGGCATGGCTGGCTGTAAACCTGTAAACACTCCCCTAGCTGGACATTTTATTCTATCAAAATCTCAGTGCCCTAAAACTGATGCTGAACATATTAAAATGGAAGATATTCCTTATGCTAATGTAATAGGGACTATCATGTATTCAACGATAAGAACTAGACCTGACCTTACATACTCTATTTCATTGTTTAGCCGTTTTATGTCTAATCCGGGAAAATCACATTAGGATGCACTGAAATATGTTATGAGATATATTAAAGGTACAATCGGAGTAGGGTTAAATTATATGAAAAGAGGTGAAAATCTTGATCTTGTTGGGTATGTAGACTCTGATTTTGTAGGTGATCGTGACACTAGAAAATCCACAACAGCCTATATGTTTTCTCTTGGAGGTAATTGCATCAGCTGGAAAGCACAGCTGTAGCCATTGGTTGCGCTATCTTCCACTGAGTCAGAATACGTGGCTTTGACTGATGCATTTAAGGAAGCCATTTGGCTTCAAGGTATACTATCTGAAATCCACTTACTGGTAAGAAATGCTGACATATTTTGTGACAATCAGAGTGTTATACACTTGTGTAAAAATTCGGTGTACCATGAACGATCAAAACATATAGACATAAAATACCATTATGTCAGAGATCAGGTTGCAACAAGAAAGGTAAGCATTCAGAAAATTCCTACTGAAGAGAATCTAGCCGACATGGAGACTAAGGTGGTGTCAGCAGCAAAATTCAAACACTGTTTGGATTTGCTGCATATTGATGTTGGTTGACCCAAAACCAACTAGAGTGATGAAGGTAAGAGGTTGAAGCATGCTGCACTATTCTACAGGTTTGTGTTGAGTCTTCAAGGTGGAGAATGTTGATAGTGAAGCCCCAACTCAAAGAGGGCCGCTGGATGGAAGGCTAGTGGGCTCGACCCACTTAGCAACCTCCCGTGGCCTCTCACAGGATGGATGGCAATTGGGCTTGACCCATTCAGCAACCTCCGCGATCCGTTAGCTCGGTGGCCCATCCGATGCTCTCCCATATATATAGCCTAGTCTTCGTTTGTTACAACGGCATCCGTCCTTAGCCCTAAATCTGCCGATTTTCTCTCCAGAACCTATCTTCTCACTTGGCTATTTAAAACCCTAGCTGCGATCCATGGCAAATGACTGGCGCTCACTGATCTCTTCTGTCTACTGCTGTCATCCTCATCTTCAGTGCTGTTTGAGTCCTACAGATCTTGTGTGTTGGCTCGTTTATGGTTGTAAGCTATTACTGTTATTGTTTTACATATTTGTCTTGCTGTATTTTATATTGAGCGTTGAGGAGTTGAGGGTGTATATCTATCATCATTATTATAGTGCAGTGAGCTCCCTTAAACCAGAACTCAACGTGGACGTAGCCCTATTTTAGGGTGAACCATGGTAAAAACCTCGTGCCTCTTCTTTTACTGTTTTTATGTGTGTGTTGCTTCGATCTATTTTGTGTTGACAGTTACTGCTATTATCTTCCTGTGTTAGAGGTGGTTGAGACATTATCTGTGTGTGTATGTATGTCCCAACCCAACAAATAAGTTTATGATGATGACTATTTATCAAGTCTTACTACTTTATCGTGGACCAATAATCATGTTCAAACTATCCTTACTTGGGCTAAAGAGTTATTTTGAGATTGATCAATTGACACTTTGTGTCAAACAATGGGAACCAAGACTTGATCTTTGATATTTGAAGTGATGAACGGTATAAATTGTCATCCTTAGTTTTGTCTTGTCTACAACTTAAGTATTTGGAACTACATTTTTGCTTGTTTAGTCATTTTCCTAGATTTAAAGGATTTAGTAGATTCTGGAGTTCTATGATGTTTTTATTACTTTTGAGATCATTTTCAGTACTTGAAGAGTTAGAAGTTATACATTATAGTAATTTCAATTACCTTAAGATTACTCATAATTTTACTTGTTTATCTTTTGAAGGCCATTTCAATTCTATTGTAACGACTGGTTAGTGGACCTAGGAGTTTATTAATATTTTATTTATGGAGATTGAAAAATTTTGCCCTATCAAATTAAATATTGAGAAATATTTTTATGTGGCAAAATTTATGTAAATAAATTATGTATTAAATTAATGGATTGGGCTTTGGTTAAGCCAAGAGGAGATTTTGTATATTTTAATTTTTGTAATGATATGAAGCCTATTGGGTTTAAGGATATGTTGAGGCCTTTGAATGGGCTAATGGAAATGAGCCATTATATTTAATTGGCCAATGAGTTGGGCTTGGACCTAAGTATTTATATGAGTGGACTTTTGATTTGGGCTTAGGCCCATGTGTATAATAATGAGAGATGGAATTAAATAAATGGAATTATATATATATATATATATATATTTTTTTTGTATTATGTGGACTAAAAGAAAAGAAGAAAGGAAAATGAGAAAATGCAAATGACCATTAGGGGTTTAGATTTTTGTGTGTTGTAAGTGAAGAGTGAGGGGTAATTATGGAAAAAGATGAGAGATTGGGTTTATGAGATTAGGTGGGATGGGTGTGCATGCCATTCCCTCCCATCCTTTGTTTCTTTTCAATTGCTTCTTTCTTTCCTTCATTCTCTCTCTCTCTCTCTCTCTCTCTCTCTCTCTCTCTCGTGGCTTCCCTTTCTCTTTCTTTTTCTTCTCATTTTTCCTTCTTTCTTCTTCTCCATTTTTGATATCCATTGAAGCTTGAAGTGAAGTTGCAGCTGGGTGCATTCTTCTTCTTGGATATTTCTTTATCAAACACAAGTTCTTCTTGCACTCTTGTTTTCTTGTGTGTGCAAATTTGTCCTTCTTGTTTATTGTGATGTCAAAATACTTCATGGCTTTTTATCTTCTCATAGTTAAAAGTATTTTTGGTATTGGTTATATATTTTCTCCCAACCGTTTGTTATTTCAAAGCTTGCATTGGGTTTTTGTGTTAGTCTCGTTGGGGCTTGTTATTTCAAGGAATGGCGTTTGTGGGTTAGAAAACTAGTGGTGTTGGTTTTGGGGGTGTTTTGGGGTCATTTTGTGTGTTTGTGGGTGATGAGTCAACTTTTTTTGGGCTTAGTCGACTCATCAGAGGCCTGTTTTTACATGTTTTCGGTACCAGCCTCGACCTAGTCGACTAACGGGTGTTCATGAGTCGACTAAGATTTAGTTGACTAATGCCTTCCAAAAGTCGACTAATCACTTTTTTTAAACATTACGCATGTTGCACTATTTTGACCATAACTTTTGATATAAAACTCGGAATTACGATCCGTTTAAAACGTTATAACTTAGACTTCGAGGGCTTTAATTTGATATATAATATCATATATTTTGGTTATTATTTAAGTTAGTCAAGGCTTTCCTTAATCCAACTAAGCAAGATTATTAATCTAAGTTGCCATTAATTTCTTCCTCTAGCATCACTTAACCCTCCAAAATGTTAGGAAGTGATTAAAGATATGCATATGTGCATGTATGGGCTCATGGGTGAATATGTTATTGGAATGGTTAAATGTGCATGATGTTCATAATGTGTATATTTCTATAATGGAGCATGTATATATGATATACTTGTGTGAGATTCCATGAGCATTGCATGGTATTACGATTTGTGCCCTATTGCTATTATTTTGGCACGGTGGCTATGTTCCGCAAATGAGAAAGGAAAAAGAATATCCTAAAGAGCGTCTGACGCGGGTGAAGTGGTCATAAACCCGATAGGCGATGCTCAAACTAATGAGTGGCAAATTGATTTTATATATGTATGCATTCATGCATATGAATAAAGGGCTTTGTGAGCCAATGTGATCCATGTATATGGAAGGTTGTGTGAGCTAATATGATGTATAAAGATCTATGTATTCATGAGTAATGAAGTGGTGCATAAAATGCATAATGATAATGGCATGGGAATGATTTTGTTGATGAGAACTAAATGGGAAATGCTATTCGTACTTGGAGAGTAGAGTCTATTCCACTTTGATTTATCCCTGCCTTAACTCTATTTCTCCATTTGTTGTAATATATGCTTGCTTATGGGATGGTTTTATAAATGAGAATTGAAAGATGGGTTAAATTGTATTGGGGAGTCGGGTGCACTCTATTTTGTTATGCATCCATTCCTTCTCGTTTTCGTTGATATATATATATATATATATTTGCCGAGTCTTATGGCTCACTTTGAAATATGGGTTTGTTGAACCATAAGCAAACGTATTCTCTGAGGATGTTAATGTCTAGTTTAAAAGGCATGAACCCAAGGGGTGTAGATATCGAGTAATGATTTTCTTTGACTCTAAGTTATTCATGTCTTCATGTATCGTGCTATGGATACTTCCTTTGCTATATACTTGTTGAGCCTTGTGGCTCAAGTTGTTTCTTTTGTCATTCCAGGTAATGAAGAAAGATATATTTGGGGCGAATTTTGATTAGATGTGTACAGAGATGTCCCGGCTTCAAAGATTCATGAGTGTATGTTGAGGGTAAGAAATAGAGGGTTTATTTTATTCTTTTCTAAAGCCTTCTTGCCCTTTTATTTTGAAAATGTATGGGTGATATGCCCTTGATGTTGATGTAATGAACGGCGTGTAATTGATCCTGGCTCATATTATTGGTGAGCAAATGCGAAAAAAAAAATTCTTGAAAATTTTGAGTATTTGTATCCATCTTGAATGGATCTTCTCTAAGACTTTTTGTACTAGCAGGAAAATCTGAGAACAGGTCCTGACATCTATATTATTGAAAATAGCCCTAGCATTGCTAGAGTTATAATTTATTTGTACAATTTTGTGATGGAAGAACAAATATCTATGTGGGTCACATGTTTTACTAGTCTACTTGTCATCGAGTTTTTGGAGTTGAACTATGATATTCTTAAGGTAAAATTAATTAGTTTTTTAAAGCATATATTGTTCATTTAATTTATTTTTTTTGGTTGAGTATGCCATATTTACTTATTTTCTTGTCCTGCTCTCAGTTAATTCCTACTTATAGCATATGAAGAAGACTTTCAATTAGTTTGTAACATCAAAAGGTTCTCAATTTTGTGCAAACTCTACCAATTCTTTTAAGGGATGAGAACATAAGAAGGCACTTATTAAATAAATTTATTGCAATACTAAGATTAATTAAATTAAATTGAATTCATCCAAAATGTACATTTCCTTTATTTTTTATTAAAAAATTATTTTCGAAAACAAAAATAAGAAAATGGAATAAAAATTCCATTCCATTTAATTTATTTAATCCCCAGAAATTTCTTCCAACTGGAGAAAATAAAAGGCCCAAACCCTTCCTTCCATCTTCTACCCTACAAACAAGAGAAAAGTGAAAATGTTTGCTTGCAATTTCCTTCCTTCTGTGGGGTTTCCAATCACATCCATAGGCAAAATTGTGCCGGGTTTTATGCTTCAGCTAGGGTTTCTAGCAGCAGGATTCACACTTCAGGTGAGCAAATGTTGTCTTGATCTCTTATGAAATCTGTTTCGTTCATTTATGTCATTCTCGCTGATGCCTGATGTTGATTGTATTAGCTGTTCATATAACTTATGACCATATTCAAACCCTTTTTCAAATTAAAAAAAAAAAAAACCAGAGAGAGAAAAATTCCAAATGGTTTCGTTAGGGTTGCAGAGAGAAAGGGACCTGGTCTTTATAATCTTTCTGGATGGAGGGTCCAAAGATCCGCCCATTTGGGCATAAACCCCACTGCTGGACTGGAACACCCTCTGTATGTAATTGTTGCTTCATTGAATTTGCTTCACTGGTAGGGTCATGATTCTGACTTTGATCATTATGGATTGGTAAGACATTGGGTCATGGACAAGTTTTACATGATTTTAGTAGCAGGATGGTAGCAAAGAAAATGGTTCCTTCTTTAGAGGCTGTTTGGCTTACCATTTTTTAGTAGAGCTTTTAAGTGGAGTAGTTGTTAGTATAAAAGTTGTGTAGTGTTTAAATTGATAATGTGTTTGGAAAAATATGCTTTTAAGTTATCAGTTAATAGCTATGTGTTTGGTTTATAAAAACTGATAAATTGTTAAAATTTGACAAAAAGACTAAAATAGACATGATGTTAAATAATACAAATAAAATTTATAAAAATTTTATTTTTTATAAAAAAATTTATAAATTAATTTCTAACTGTTAGATAAATTATACATATTTATTAAAAAATATATTACTACAATATATATTACATCTTTTATTTTTTCTTAAAAAATATTACCATGAATATATATATACAATATATATGTATATATAATATATATACACTCACCAGTTGCAGTCGATTGGGGAGGAGGAGGTGGCAGCGATGGAGGGTCGACGGCGCTGGGCGACTGCAGGCGACGGATCAGCTGGGCAACGGCGAGCAACGGATCAGCTGGGCGACGGCGGCAGCAGCAGATCTGAGCAGAAGAGAGGGAACTCGAAGAAGATGATGGGAGAAGAGAGTTTCTGAGGGTAGAATGGTAGTTTTCTCAGTCAATTTAGCAGCCTTTTTTGCCAAAGCTGGGGGGGTACCAGCTTCTCCCAAACGTTGTTATAATAGCGTTTCAGTCATATAGAGTTTAAGCAATTATTTAAGCCAAACATTTAACCGTCAGAAGCTATATAGCTTATACACTGCTTGTATAGCTTATAAGTGGTCAAACCGCTCAGCCAAAACAGCCTCTAGTGAGATTATTTATATGATAAAAATGAATGAACCAAAATTAATATGCCACTCTAACTAAATTTAGAGAATAAATATATACTGTTTTTAGGATAACTAGGACTTTATTGGTGACGAACAAAGCAGCAATGGGATGTTTGAGCTCAGCTTAGCAGGATTTGGTAATATTCAAGATTAAGTTGAGGTGAAGTCAAACTTGACTGAGTATGTCTCTGCTACAAGCTTAGCAAAATTTGGCCCACCTCTGTGCTACAAACCATGACTCATTTATGTAACTGAACTAGAATTGAAGTTGTGCTTGAGTTAAATCTCAAAACTCAACTTTTTTACCTTTGTATTTAAATTTAGCTTGTGCAACAAATGAACACTGAGTCATTGATTTTAACATTATAAAACTTTGGCTAGAAAAGTAAAACATATGAAACCAAATAATAAGGAAAAAATTTCAAATAAGAACCTGCTAAAAGGCAAGGATCTTGCTTTAGTTACATCCTTATTCATGAGCCTCCAGAAGCCAAGTAAAGCCGACTTAATTCTCAAATAAGCTTCAAAATTCAGCTCAACAAGCACTATGTTACACAAGGTTATTATGAACGTCATGATTTGTTCGTAGTGTATGCATGGGCAATAAAATAGCTGATGCCGCTGCATATATATATATATATATATATAGGTCATAGCTCAAGGAAGCACTTCTCAAAAGGACATGTGATTCCCCAATCCCCACCTTCCGAGTCTTTGCTCGGGGTAATGGGGGAGGATTTTTATATGCAACCTTATCCTTGCTTTTTAAAGAGAATATTTTATAACTCGAACCTATGACGATTTAGTTACAAAGGAGTAACCTTACCATTGCTACTAAAGCGTGCCTTCTCAACAAGACAGTCTACTTAAAAAACAAAAAAATTCCACAAAATGCAAAGGGTTGCCATATCACTTTAGAATTCTTTTTGGTTACTTTCAAGTAGTCTACGTGTTAAGTACTGAAATTAATTTAACTATTGAAAAATTAATCTACTCATATTTGCATCCTTATAAAAATTAACAATCCTATATATTTAGATTGCTCTTGATATTTTCTTTTTTCGTTTGCTAGGAAAAAAGGATAGAGGGGGCTGATGAATTTGTGTTGGCAATCACATTCATATATATATATATATATATATATATATTTAGATCTTGTTATTTTCTTTCTTTTTTTCTTTTCTTGGCTTGGAAAAAAGGATAGAAAGGGGGTGAATCAGTGTTGGCAATCTTACCTGTACGTAGGCATAACATCCTCTTTATTGCTAGTAAATAGTGAGAGGTATGGGGGCCTCTAATAGATTTGAGCCATATTTGACCCCCTACCCCCAACAAAATCCAAGCAGATCCATTAAGACCAAGTCATTATTTATTGGTGCAAGGGACAAGATTTGAACCTCTTTCTATAGTTGTTAGTATTAACAGACCTTAGACCACTTGGCCAACCACCTTGATGGTAAAGCTGCTTATATATACATACATATATATTTATTTTTTCTAGGAAGTTTTTATATTTTGAGTGCTAAATAAAGCTTACCATCTTGTAGTAATGTAGGTACCATAGACAGGCTTATCCATAGGGCTAAGTTTTGGCCATAATTTTCCAAAAAGGTAAAAGAAATCTAGTTGGTGCTTGGGAGGATCGTACTTGTCTTTATGAGGATGAATTAAGACGTCAAAAATTGAAAGAATGTTAATAAATCTTTTGTAACTTTTGGTGGGTAGGTGCTCCTTGCTTTTTCTGATTCTGAGTGGTAAATTTTTGTTATTTTTAACTCCCCTTCATTTCATGTTATCTTAATTTGACAGATTCCTCTGAAACTTAATGTTGCAGACAAACCGATGAACCCTATAATGGGAAAGGAACTACCCACAGTGCAATGATGTAGTAGTCCAAACCCAATTGCACGACTGGCCACCTATCTTACTAAAGCAATCAGAAGCCATGATCATTTATTTAGCAAATGTATATCAAAAAATAAACTAAATCTCTTTCTTTGGTAATTAATAAACTAAAACTCTGACCAATGAAACTCTTGACTTTGTATCTTCTAATGTGTGCTTTTAAGAATTCTTTTCTTTTTTATCCTTTTGAGGAAAGGAGAGGGGGCTATGCTCCCTATGTAGGAGGTTTTTAATTAGCTAGAGCAAGGATTACCCATACAACAAATTAGTAACCAAACTGCTGAGTCCAAGAGTCCTAAGTATCAACTTATGTGACAGCAGATAGGTTCCAGGGATCTTGCTATGACTCTCTCTCTTTCTTTCTCCAACAGATGCAAATTTGGGTTATTAATACTATTATAGAAGTTGATATCAGAATTGGCTAATTTTTTATGTTCTTTTACTTCTGTTACTTTGTCAAAATGGCTAGTAACATGCAGAATGGTAGTGTGAAGAAAATGCTAGCCTCAACTTTAGACAAAATCAGTGACCTTCCTAGCAATGTGATAGAAAAAATTTTAATGTGCATGCCAATACAAGATGCAGTGACGATAAGTGTTTTGTCAAGGAAATGGAGGTAATGCATTCTACAGAGAATTGGGGAGAACATCAAAGAATAAGCTTATGAGATTGATCTAACTCTATTACTTTATCATGGGCCAATAGTCAAGTTCCAGCTATCCTTATTTGAACTAGAAAGTTGTTCTGAGATTGATCAACTTATACTTTTGTGTCAAACAATGGTATCCAGGAATTTATCCTTGATATTTGGAGAGGTGGACATTATAAATTGCCATCCTCAATTTTCTCTTGTTTCCAGTTTAAGCATATGAAACTAGGTAAGTGCTTGTTTAGTTCTGCTCCTAGATTGAAAGGATTTAATAGGCTCCTTTCCCTAGAGCTTCAACATGTTTCCATTACTTCTGAGGTCTGTTCTTGTTTGATCTTTAGTTGCCCAGTACTTGAAGAGCTGATGCTAATAAATTGCACCAGCTTTGATCACCTTGAAATTACTGTCCTTAATCTTAGATGCTTACCTTGTGTAGGTCACTTCAGTTTTATATGTCTCACCTTAAAATACCACTAACCTTGCTGAAGTTTCAATAAATTTTTATCATTCATGAAATGAGCAAGAAATATCCAAGTGGGTCACATTTTTTGCTGGTTTACCTAGCATTGAATTTTCTGCATTTGGACTATGGTTATTTGAAGGCAACGCTACATAAGTTCTTTTTTAACCATGTTGTTTATTTAATTAATTACTTTTTTGGGGCTGAGGTGAGTATGGCATGTTTCTTCAACTCCTTTTTTTTTTTTTTTTTGGTGGCTTTTGGTGCTTCTAGTTTATCCTGCAAATGGCATTCCAAGAAGACTTCCAACTAATTTGAGCCACCTAAGTTTCTCAAGTTGCACATTATGTTCTACAGAGTGCCTATGATGTCTCATTCTTTGCTTAACTAGAAGTTCCCCAAACTTGGAAAAAGTTGTAATTTGGGTAAATAGTAACAAAGTTTTGTTTCCTGTGCATATAATATACCTTTTCAATTTTTAGATTAAGACCATAGTTCCTTCTTTGCTGGCCTTTAATTACGATGACTTGGAAGTTGACGAACCTGTTTAGAAACTTTTAAAAGAGCAAGGATGGTGGGACATATCTTTAAATCAGCATCAGGAGGTTGAATTGATGATAGGGTTTGAATTGGAGTTCATCAAGGTTCTCTATTACCCACCTCAACTGTCCTGCAGAAAATGATATCATTGTGTCAACTCCATTGAAGGGTCCTGACCAATTGAGGTTCTGGAAGCAAGCGACTCGATTTATACGCCCATCACCTCTAGCAAAAGTCTTGTATGAAATTGGATATTTAGATGATATCGTTTGCGTCTGGTGGAAGAAAAGATAATGGTTTTTTTTTGGACCTGTTATGTAGTAGGTCCATGTTCAAGCAACAACCGCAAATTGACATTCACTAACTCCCATCTCTCTCTCTCTTTAGTAAAAAAGTTGCAAATTCTGTAGAATTTGTCCAAGTAATATGCCATGTCATGGATGACTGTTGAGACCAGAACTGCACTTTGCCTCTGCTTATTCTGGAACTATGTTCAGCCTTTTGCATTTCTTTCTTCCTTGAGCTGTTTATTTATTTACAAATTATGGCTACATTGTTAGTTTCTTGTTTATGGGGTGGAGTGTGGAGAGAACATTTTTGTAAAAGCCTTTATTGTAAGATAATTGTATGTTCTATTTCTACTTTTATAGACTAACTCTCAGTTCTGCCTCTCTTTTGCACCAGATTGTTTTTATTATACAAAATTACTGTATGAATGCCACTTGATATTCGTCTGTTTTTATTGATTATACAAACTTGAATTTGATATCCAACATTTAATTCTATTAATTATGATATCAATTCATTTATACACATGATTATCACATCCCTCCCTCCCTCCCTCCCTCCCTCCCCATCTGGAGCTAAAATTGATAGGGATGGCCAAACCCACCACTACACTATTGTCTCCTTTTTCCCCCCCTTTGTCCCACTCAGTTAAGAAAACGACGACTATGATCAAATCAAGGCTACCCATGTCTCGATGAGTTCAAGTGATGGGGTCGGGGCGCAAAAGAAGATTGGAATAAGAAGGAAAGGAAGTAAGAGGTAATGGTCAAACTGCTATTTCTTGCGAATGCGAGAAAGGAATTGGTCATGGCCGCCATTTTCGACCAGTGGGATAGAAGAAGGGGATTGAATTCTCATTAATGAATATATATTTAGCAAACTCAATAATTAATGGTAAAAATTTAATTGTTTAAAATTAAAGAATAAATAAAAAGTTAGATATCATAATTGATAACAATTAAAAATTGCGTATACATTTAAGATAAGATAAGAATTAATTATTTTTTTTATAATTTACCCTTATAATATAATTAATAATTTTTATATTGTTAACATCATTTCATATAATTTTTTCATTTTCATCATATTCATTTTCCATTCTCCAAATCAGAAAATGGAAATTTCCAACTTTGACCACTTTTTTTTGCATTTTATATCATAATAAAAACACCAAGAAAACCGATGTCGCCTGTCTCTTTCACTGTTCATAATTTTGAAATTAGTAAAGAAACAAAACGGAACGACGCCGCCAATAAAGTCAATACTTTTATTAAAATAAAATATAGTAATTACACTAAATTATTTAAATATAAAATTTTACAATAATTATCCTTGAACCAACATCACCCATTTTAGTATTATTATTACCATCAAAGTATCAGTCCCTCTTATTATGACTAAATAAGTTTTTTTTTTTTTTAGGTAAATTTTAAGATTCCTTAATTAATTTATTAAAGTATTTTAATATTTCTGAAAGTTGAAGAACTCGTAAGATGATTTTCTAAACAATGGTCTACTAAATATATAAATACATTCTCTTTTGATTTCTTAAAAAAAAAAAAGTGAATAAATTTTGGAACCACAACCAATTTACGCTGGTTTGGAAAAACCCAAAATTGGTCACACCAAAAACTCAATAAATAAATAAATAAACAAATAAAAAGAGAACAAATATGATTAATTGAAACTATTTTCTGATTCAACTTTTTTTTTTTTTGGTTGGGCTTTCTAGGATCATAAGGTGACGAAATAGCCAAGCTATTTGCAAAATAATGTCACAACCTTACAAAAATAGCTGCTGCATCATCGTATTCATCATCATCATCTTCAAGGGGGCCACCTTTCTCCTCCTCTACTCAGAATCAGAGTCCATGTTCCCCATGGCCTTCAATCCCCTTGGTCTCTGCACGATGCAGCAATGAAAAATAATTTCCATATACCATCTTCAAAAGAATAATTAACGTCAATTAGTCCGAAATTTCAGGCCGAATTGGTGGCCGAATGTTTGCAGGCAGGGGGGTAGAATAGAATAGACTAGAATAATAATAGACTTAAAAAGACTTAACTCGCCACCCATGTAATGTAATGTAATGTATACCTTTTTTGAGATCTTCTTCTCCCTTACTTCGTATCGCTCTAGGGTGAGATCGCACAGCCATGCCCCCGGGCTTACCAGCTGCCAACCAAAGCCCACCACCAAACAGATCAGTAAAGAGAAAACAAAGAAATAAAAAGGAAGGTGATAGAGTGGTGAGTTTCTCAATTTCCAATACTCAACTCTCTTTTGATGATGCTGATGCCTAAACCTTAACCTTACAAAACCAACATATTTAAATGAATGAATGTGTGGAGGCTTTACTGTGCATTTGTTTGTCTCTTCTTTTTTTTTTTTTTTTTTTAATGAACAATGCTGGTCCAAAATATCATAAATTAATAATGGGGTATGATTGCTAAACAAGTAAATCAGCTTCCATTGCGTTCTCTCTTGATTTTTATAATAATCTCCAGCGTCCATTTTGAAACGAAGATCGATAGATATACCCTTCTTCTTCCATAGGAATAGATTTTTCCTACCCAAACAAACAAACCCCAACAAGAAGGTTAGTCTTTGGAATATTTCAAGTGTGCGCAAAACATCTACACGTGCCCCGGCACGTGCACATTCACATTCCACTAGCAAGAAGCAAGAAGGAATCCCCCACCCATTTATTTTAACCCAAAAAAAATTATAAGAATAAATAAGTATATTTTCAAAATTAAGAAAACAAAGAAAAAATTAAAAAAGAAAAAATCGTTCGAATCCCTAGTCGTCTTGTCGTCCCTGAAATTCTGAATCTCCTCTTATTAGTTCATAATCAAGAAAGCAAATAAGTTTGATATTTTTCTTTACTTTTACCCGATTTTTCAGATTTCTATCAAAATTTCGAATGAATGAGAAGACAAAAAGTTGGAAAGAGATTGAGAGAGAGATTTACATTGAGGGTGCGTTGAATGAATTTGGCCCTCTTCTTGGGTCTCTGAGGCAGCTTGGTGCCCTTGAAGGCGATGAAATCCTCCTCTTTCTCCTTGTTGGTGAGGGCGATCACGAACTTCGGCGGCCACACCGCCGGGATCGCGTCACTCCCCGACGACGTCCCCGCCTTCTTGCTATCGTGCGCCGTCTCCGACGATCCCGATCCTCCTCCTCCTCCTCCACCACCACCACCATTCTTATTATGATTATGATCATTATTATTACTATTATGATTATGATTGTTGGCCGCGTCGTGGTGGTGGTGATGGTGGTTGCCGCCTCTCTTATCCTGCGCACCCCCCCTGTCCGGCGAGGAAAACGCCCTCACGCCGTTGCCGTGCCCCTTCATGGCAATCGCACTCTCCGAATTCCTAATACAATACAGCAAACCCACCAGTTATTATACATATATATATTTTCGCCAATAATGGAAATAAAATAAAATAAAAAAAGCGAAATGAAATTACAAATATGGCCCTGTGAGATCTGGATCGATGCCGGTTAAAAGATGGAATCCTGGTGGGTTTCGCGGAAAAGGCCGGGGTTGTTTTGGGGAAATTATACGGCTATTGTTTCTGGGTCGGATTTCGAATCATATATACATATATATATATAAATGGCCTTTTCATAGTCCCTCTGGGCAAAGAAAACGAATTTTGGATATAAAGAGCGACGTTATTTGGTTTCAATGTCTCTAACGTGCACAGCTGGGGAAGAAAGGGCGTGTCTGGTTCCTGTCGAGATCTCAGCCGTCGGATCAGCTCCATCCCAATTTTACCACGCGCCACGTGTCGGATCGAGCTAGATGGTGACACTTGTAAAGCGGCAGATCGGAAGGCCACCAATGCTTGGTGGAGAAAAGCCCCGGGGGGTTTGTGATCTGGTGTACTCGACATGCTGAGAGATCCGCCACGTGGCACTAGCCTGTGGGTTGTGACCGCAACAATTGGAAGATGGAAACTGGTGGCAATTATTGAGTGGAGGACAGCAATGGTTTTCAATAATTCAGAAGGTGGGCCCGGAGATGGTATGGGCAAATGGGCCAAAAGGTAAAAGCAAGTAAGAATAATAATTAGGGTAAATTATATGAAACCTCTTGCACTTAGGGTCATGTGTAACTTATCCCTGTGTTTTTGATTGTATCAAATAATCCCCTGCACTTTCAAAATATTGCAATCAGCTATAATTTGTTATTTTTTTTTACATAATTTTATACAATAATCTACATACAAAAAACATAATTCTACATATATAATTTTAATATATCAAAAAAATATAAAATTTTGCATTAATCAACCAATAAATTACATAAAATTATGTAAAAAAATAACAAATTATGGCTGATTGTAACATTTTGAAAGTGCAGGGAGTTATTTGATACAATCAAAAGTACAGAAAGGTAAGTTGCACATGACCCTAAGTGCAGAGGAGTTTCATATAATTTACTCTAATAATTATTATTATTATTATTATTATTATTATTATTTCGTATAATAAAAAATTAATTAAAAAAAAGGTCAGGGCATGGCAGGTGATAAAGGGAATATAATAGAGTAGGTGCGAGTACAGAATTGAAACTGTGACTGTATATGGAGGGGTGATGATGCAACGCTGCTTCGACTGTGTGTGAGCGCACATCACACGTGTACCACACGAGCAAGGCACGATACCAACAGTTCCGACGCATAGCGCATTATACGCACCACCATCCATATTCCACGACCATTTAAGGAAGGAAGCACTGCTTCAAAGTGGAATGATATATTTATCATATTTTATTTTTAAATTCAAAATAATCTCAAATATGAGTGATAGAATAACTATATCTTATCTAAAATTAAAATAAGAGCAGCGGTTAACGTTATTCTATAATTGTATAGTATAAAAAACTAGAATATAATTTAAATAAGATATTGTTATATACAGATCTTATGTTTATTTTTAATATTTAAATTTTGTGTTTTATTTTACGTTTTTCAATAGCTTCCACTAGATTCATCTAATTTTGTTTTTAGAATAATAATTATTTTAGAACCAAAAATAATAAATCTTACTTAAGAACAAAATATATTTATTAAAATTTAACTATTAGTCAACACTGTCCAATTAAAAATAATATACAACAAGCTCTAAGGTACTCGTATTTTTAAGATAACGAGGATAAATACTCACTTTTCATAAAAAAAAAAAAAAAGTAAAAGTATAAATATAAATATAAATCATTAAAAAATATATAATAAAGTTAACCATTACCATGAATAAATTTTATTTTTAGAGAAGAGATAATAAATATAAATTAATTTTTAATGTTTAATGAAATGTACCCATAGCATTAAATTTAACCCCCCTCCCCACCACCCCCAAAATATATATATATATATATATATAAATACCTAAATTGCTAAACCTAAATATAAAAATTTCTGAAAAAATGGCCAATTTATAGCGGAACTGGAGTGAAATTTATGCTTAGGAAAAAAAAAAAAAAGGATAATACATAAGACAACGTACCTGAGAATCCGGTGGGAAGGAGAGGCCGCACGGTGGCGGAGATTGAGATAGCCCTGGCCGTTGGCGGCGGTGGTGGGCGGATGGGAAGCGGCCGTGGCGGCGTCCTTGTTATTGTTAGTGTCGGATCGAACGACTCGGCGATCGATACGAACCGTGGTGCGGTGGACCGGCGCGGAGGCCGAGTCGGGGTTGTGATCCTTGACCTGGACCTTCATGCACCTGAGCCGCTTCCGGTTGCCCCACTGCAAGACGAAGTCCGAGGACGTCGTAGCCAGCGACGATCGCGTCTCTGGCTGGTGGCTCGCCGTTCTCAGCAGCCCATGATCGCCGCCGCCTAGAACTCCCAGTCTTTCCCGATTGTGGCTGGTAATGGAACTCTTCTCCATATCCTCCTCTTTTTCCTTTTTTCTCACACCTGTCACGTTAACCGGGGTTAGTCTATTACCTAACCATGGTTAAGATATCCACAATTAAAGGGACTGAATCACAGACCCAGAAAACAGAACGGCGAAGAAAGGTATGGAAATTCAGTGACGACGATGGCGCCGATATTTGAACTTTATCCGGAATTGGAAAATTGGATATTTGTATTTGGAATTGATGTGGAGTTCTAAATATGGATGTTTCGTCTGAGAAGATCTAACAACACATAAGGAGATGAAACGGGTATTTGTGTTTCTTAAGTTTTTCATCCGCTGTTGGATTTCGAGAAATTGAGCGATTTAAGAATAACACACCAGAAGAGAACAGGAAATGAAAAGGAAACCCAGTTCTGGAACCCTTGACATTTTACAGGATCAAATCTCAAAAATGTTATCTTCAGCTTCTATTTTCCAGCATTTTCTTGGCAATCAAACAGCGCGACTTGGAAAAAGGATCTCAGAGTAGTTAAGGGAGGAAATAGAAGAGGAGAGGGGGGGGGAGGAGGAGGCTTCCGACTCCTAGAAGTATGTTTTGGAGGTAGAAATCCCAAAAAGAGTAATTGCAGATAGAGTTGCAGAATCAATGGCGGATTGCAGCCGAAAAATTCTCAAAAGAAAAGAAAAAATTCTCAGAAAAATGAACCAAACTTAGGCTCGGAGTAGAAGCAAACAACCAAATCATAAACGAAAACCCAATAAAAGGATGAACGTGCGAGAAAGAGGAGAGAGAGGCAGAGAAACCGATTGGCTGCTGAGAAACAGAAGACCTTGGAAAAGCCATCTGAACGAAAGAGGGAAACTTGGTAGAACCAAAATGCAAATCTTTTTGAAAAATACTACAACTCCAGATTGAAATACAAACCCTCTGTGAAGAACAACGGAAAAATGAAGGATCGGCATCTGCTGTTGGGGGGAGGGGAGGATCAACCTCGCATTACCTGAAATCTTCAACTTCTTTGCGCCGATAATCTCCGTATCTCTCGACACAAATGAATCAGATGCTGACAAAAACTGATTTCGCCAACACAATTTGTGAAGCTGCAAAGGACGAGGCAGAACAATATCTAATCATCAAGTCAATTGCGAAGATCAAACCAAAAATTCTCCATTTTTTCCCGATTCTGCGAGAGGTTAGATTGCATACCTTCGATTTCTCTTTTGGATTGAACGAATAATCTGCCCTTTTTGGTCAGCCGTTGGGAGTTGGAAAACGGAGAATCGGGGGATTCGAAGAAAACTTCGGCTTTGGAGCCTCGTGATTGAGAAAATGTAGATTGACAGTGGATTTCGAAGAAAATGGCGGCTTCCCAAAGCTTGAACAGTGGAAATTCTAGTTCAATTCCGATCTTTGAAACACGGAAACTGATCTCTGTAGTTCAGATGTCTTCCAAAACTCTCGAAATATCTCCTTCAAATGCGCCTGTCCAACAAAGATTCATCCAGAAAACGAGTTAATTCCAGGGAACGGCCATGAAAAAACTTGCAGAGCATCAGACGATGCAACTGAATCCCTCTCTAATCCACAATGAAACGAACAAATCTTCACCAAAAGCTCTGGAAAACAAACCAAATCCACTCCAAATCGCTCTACGAACCCGACGAACCAATTCAAATGTATCTGTCATACAAATCAAACAAAGCGTAAGTCAGTTTGCTCGAATTAATCAAATGGAAAGGAAAAACAAGTCGAACTCCGTCGTAAATTACACACCTCTCAGTCTCTGTCTCTGGAACTGGAAACGAAACCAAACAAAACCACTCGAAATGTATCTGTCAAAGAAAAGGAAAGTGAATTCAACAGAACGAATCACGCGAAACACACAGAGAATCGGAGTCGGTTTGTCTCCAATCACAGACCTCTCTGGAATCCAGATCCTCTCTCAGCAGAGGAACTTCAACATTCCAGCAGGCGCAATCTCTTGGAATTTCCGATACGAATCTCCCCGGCCTCCACAATTTTCCGGGAAAGTGCCAAGAAAATTGACAGAGAAAAAAGAGAGCTTCTTCTGATAAAACGAAATGCTCTCTCCCTCTCAAACCCCCTGTTTTTATACCCTCCCGTTTCTCCACCAGACTCCGTCACATCCCAACAGCCGATCGCCTGCCGTCAATCTCGCATCGGACGGTCCAGGCCTCTCCTCCTTCGGAATCGCGAGGCCCGCCGTCTAAACGCCGTAACGACGCTTGGTCCGCTTCACGGCGTTAGCCAATTTGACGGAATCTTCGGGACCGTTATTACGCCGTCAAATAATTGATTTTAAAATTTTGGTTTTTTTGTTTGTTTAATTGGGGCAGACCCGGGCGATGCGTGGCGCTTAGCGTAGTTAACTTAACTAGGGTTGGTTGATATCTAACCGTGGTTAGTTCTCAGGTTAACTTCACTGATTGCATACGGCTCGTGCGGTCTTGTAGATGGTTCATAAGCAGGCATCAAGATAAAAGAGAGAATTTCCCATGCGAGCACCCGCATGCTTCTTGTGGTGAGCTCGCCTTTAAAAAAAAATCAAACAAATAAAATGTATAATTATTATAAATCAGGTCACTGAAAATAAAACCCGAAATGCAATTGAAAATGAAAACGGAATAATTAATAATTAATCAATTAATTAAATAGTCAAAACAAAGCAACTAAATTAGTCCCAAAGTTTTGAGACGTTAATTTAACTGTTGATTAATATTAGCTGATTAATTAATTAATTAATTAATTAATTAATTTTGGTCTTGGGTTCAGGGAAAAAGACGAAACCAAACAAGATGCGCACGATTTGTGCCTTGTTTTGCTCAAAAGTCACGAAGTTGAGCGAAGTTTTGCGTGTGATCGCTTAGACGTGTCAGCATTTGTACATCTTCCTGACGTGTCGTATTCTTATTGGTTTAGCAAATCCCAAGGGGGATCTCCCTTGCTAACGCCACTCTCCCTATACTACTAATCTAATTTAGATTATGAGAACTTGGTGCTTCAACCGTTTGTACGTACAGTGGGGGAGGGGCGGCGGGGTAAATCCAGCATAAACGATAATTTTTAACCAAAGGGTAAATACTGAATAGTTAAAAATGTTAAATTTTAATCTGTTATTCTGTTTTATAAAGTTAATTTAAAATTTTAATTGGATGTGACATAATAATCCATCACTAAGGTGTTATTAGATATGATCAACTTTACTAAAGTATATTAGTATGTGTGACACATTATAAAGTCTGGTTTTTATTAACAAGGATGACCAGAGCTTAAAACCCTAAGCCCACCCACATGTCATAATTGCTAACACGTACAAAACCCTAAAACGAAATATTTTAATTTCTAATCTTTAAGATATGTCTCATGATTTTAGTGGAATCAATAATATTGTAACAAGTTTTAACTTTTGGGAGCTAAATTAATAACATTAAATTTGTAGAATAAATCTGGAAATGGGGCAAGATTTGGTCATTTTTTTGGGCAATTTACTCATTTTACTTAAAGTTTCATTGAAACAAACAAAATTTAAATAATTACTGTCGAATGTCACTTAATAAACTTTTAATTAAATTTTTTTATATTTTTATACGAGCATAATGCAAGCCACCCTATGATATGTATAACGGATATCTGAGTTTATTTATATAAAATGGTTAAAACAGAGTTATGCTCATAATATTTTGAGTAAATTACAGTAATTACCTTAAGATAAAACCTAATTACAAGGATCGCCTTTGCAATTAAAAAAAAACAAAATTCAGCTCTAATTCGTTGCTCTCTCTTATTAATTTCTCTCTCCTCTATCCAGTCTCTCTTCTTATGTATGTACGCGGGAGAGGAAGGCAAAGGTGGGGTAGGAAACAGTAGCCACCCAATTGCTGGCTTCAACCCAGTTGCAGCAACTAAACCAGGGACAGTAGGTTCAACCAACCCCCCCAATCAAGTGTACCATGCAATGAACCTGGCGATCACCTAGCCAGAAAGAGGAGAAAGAGAGAGAGGAACTATTATTGTTGTTGCCACTATTATGGTTGAAAGAGGCATTTTGGGCTGTTTGAACATTATATTGTTTTTTTTTTAACGATTAGACTTTAAGTGTATTGAGTTGGCTAATGAAGTTTTGACTTAGTGGCAGAACACAGGCCTTAATGAAGTTTTGATTTTACTATTTGAGATATAAATTATATTCGTGATGAAAAGAAAAAGTTGTATTGACTTTAAATTTTGAAAATGGGGGGAAGATCTTTTAAATTAAACCTTCCTTGGTGGATGATTAGTGTATTTTACCCTAATATTTTTTGGCACTACAAATAGTGAAAAGTAATTGTAAGATTGATTATAATAGAAATTAAGTTGAATAGCATAAGTTAAATAAGCATCCTTAGATCCCACTGAAGTAAAAATAAAACATTTTTACTAAATACAAGTAAACTGGGTATAAATTAAAATTAGGGTCTATGGCGACAATGATAAAGGTGATAACGAAATTGGGAAGGAAAACTTATTTGACAAGATGACAAAATTATATTTTTGTCCTAAAGTAAAAAATTATTTAACCGTCCCTAAGTCATACACATTCAAAGAAAATGTTAAAAGCACACGCCCTCAAACCAAACAAACAAGATGTCATGTATTGGGTAGGCTTTAAAATTCAAATATATACTCAAAACTTCACTAATACAATATAATGAGAGAATTATAGGTCACAATAAGGTAGGGCCAGTAAAAAAGATTACACATTTGAGAATTAGATCATTGTGAAAAAGACTAAATAGTGATAGTTCTGTATGTGAGTAAGAATTTGTTCACACCCCTTTAAAGGAGGTGAACATAACCCGTTAGTTTTCATTAATAGGTAAGAAACTCATCCACTCTCGTTGTCTCTCTCTCTCTCTCCTCTTTCTTTCTTTCAGAAATTGGTGGTAGGCGGCGAGAGAGTTGGTGGCGACGGAGAGAAGGTTGGCGGTAGCAACAACAAGTGCTGAAGAAAGAGAAAGAGAGAGAAGAGAAAGAAAAACAGGGAGTGGATGGTTTCTTAACTAACGAGATTACGTTCACCCCTTAAAGGGGGTGAACAAATCCTTACTCTCTGTATGTTGTGGGAGGTGGATGGTGCCATGTTGGTGGCTGGAGATAGCTAGGGCTTTTTTCAAATTCCCACCATTGAACTACTACCTTCACGTTGACTTTGCTAGTGCTGTTGCTATTGCTAGTACTTCCGCCGATGTGGAGATTTAACTGCAAATTGAGGGCATTGATGGATCACTCCATAAATCTAATATCTATATATACAAAAAGCTTATCTTAAATTCTTCTTCACTGTGCTTCTATATTTGTCAACATAGGCAACTTTGAAACTATGGCCTATATAGCCACTCCACACAATAAAGAATTCACTGGAGCAGATTTGTGACCCCTCATATCAAGCATTTTTAATATTACTTACAGGTGGTTTGAGTAGTGCTTCTAAGATGGATTTACATTGAAGCAATTGTAGAAACAAGCAGAGATTAGAGTGTTGGCATAGAGCTATATAGACAAGACCATGCCGGGACAGAAGAGGATCGGCAGGGTTGTTCTTTGTGATTGAGCATCCAGCTTTGATTTATGCACTAAAGCCCCTCTGCAGAGAGCCCCAATGACCAGATGGGATGGTGACACAAGTTTGTGCTGAAGCTTCGGCCATCTGCTCCTTCCGGATTCCAGCATTGCAGATGTTCGCAATGGATCGCATGTGCTTCATTCCGTATTGGGATAGTGATCCACAATGTGTCTCGAATGTCCTTACCTGCAGAAATGAGGAAACAGTAATGACATGTTTGGTAGAATGAAATGCTAGTGAGAAATGTGAGGCGTATGGCAAGCACAATAACAAAAGTTTATAACGGGAACTGGATTGACTGGAGCAAGCTACCATGAGACATTCTAGCAGAAAAAAGAAACATTTGAAGAACCTCCTGTATTCCTCTTTTTTCACTCCTATGAAGTCAATAGAATGTTTAATTCCCTAGCCTTCTTTCTTCTACAAGCTATAGACGTGTCTGAAAGAGTATACGCCAGGCAACGCAAACATTTCCACAGTGAACTCTAACCAACACAAGTGTCCTAAACATTTCATTGTTAATATATTTTTCCAGGGGTAGGAAGAGGCACAATGTTCCTTTCTCATGCTTTATCTAGATAGTAGATAAAGTTAAGTAACTGCATAGAAAACAGGTTCAACTCCACAAGAGACAAATGCTGCTAAAATCATTTAGGGCGGCTTCCAATAGAAATCAAATGTCATATTTATGGAACTCAGTTTATGGTTATTAAGATAAAATGATAAAGCATAAATGATGGTAAGTATGCCGAAGATTTGAGTTTTACCAGAGTTTTAAGGCAGTCCCAATCATTAACGAGGGGTTGTCCTGCAGGCCTGACAGTCTTCAGAACCTCTGGACCCTTTTCAATTCCAAACAAAAGCTTTCCAATCATCGTCATGCTATTGTCTATGTGCATTCTATGTGAGAGAGCCTCAACAAACTGCTTCTGAGCTTCAACTTTCTTGGGAGAGCCTTCAGGAGCCTTACGGAACTGTCAAAAACAAAGTCAGAAACATCTAATCACATATAGAAAGGAAGAGAATCATGGTTCTACAACTTGGAGCTCCTTATTCAATATGGATGTACAATCAATAAAGCAAGAGATACATCCTGTGCCTCCAACCTGACAGTGATGCCCTTTCTCTCAGAAATTATGTTTTTAAGTTTTAACTTCCCCTTCAAATCCAACCTAAGAAGTTTTTTTTACATTATAAACACCAGTGTTCCGTATGTTAACAAGTAGTGCAGGCTGTGGGCATTGGTAGTCCCAGGAGAGTAAGCAGCTGGCAGCGGGTAGAAGCTCTCTTGGAGTTCCTAGGCTAGTAACCATTGCAATCAAAGAAATTCTCAGTAAGGGAGATTGAAAGTTTTATCAATCTGTGGCTAAAGAAATCAGTATTTGACCTTCCTGGAAAGCTTGGGGAGTTATGGGGGCTGTTCTGTTGATCAGCCTACAGACTCTCTACAATAGTATGAATGTCGCACAACTCATCACTCATTCTACCAGTAACCTGATTTTAGCACCCTTTACTAGATTACACCTATCTTTCAGAAAGGGATATGGCAAAAAATTTCGTGGAATAGTTTGACATGGGACAGAAAAGGTACAAACCTTGTGCCAGAAATGCAAAAGATCAGCATCACGCTGGTTAACAGCTTTTGAAGGTGGCTGCAGGAGGAAGTTGTCATTAACGAAAGTGAAATTATCATTTGCAGGATTCGTTCCCATGTACAGGAAAATGTGGTCCTTGCTAAGGGGTAAATCACCATATTGCATGACATGGGAACCATAAGCAGAATTGCCGTTTGAAGTTCTCTTTTTAACCTACAAATCAGATATAGCACAAAATGAATTTGAGATATTCACAAAACAAAAAAAGGAGGTCCCTGAGGAATTCTAGGAGGCATAACCCTTCAGACAAAAAAACCATACCCCCTGCAATATTGATTCATGTGAAACAATTATAGGCGCCTCATGCACAATACTACCATACATCAACTAAATATTTCTTTTAAGATATGCCATGTGGCTTCACTAAATTTTGTGATGAATGCTGGATCTAACTAGCTCTTACCAGTTCATACTGCTGCCGCAAAGTTTCTGTCCGTAGGTTGTGCATGTCACTGTTCACAAGGACAGAATCAATTAGTATTTGCAGAAAAAAATTAAAATATAAGTAGTGCATCTGATTTTTATTTCCACATGGGATAATATCTAGAGAGCGACAGTGGCATAGATATAAATTAATAATTGTTTTATTTCTTTACATAATTAGAATCCAATTTTCATTGTATGTTGGAGCTGTGAACATTAATTTGAATATCAGCGTTCCATCAACTCAACCGAAGCACGGATGGATAACTGCTTTCAATTTCAAGAGCTACACATTTTATTGGTAGTATTTCCAATGTTACAAGTGTGATTCTCACATTTTCCTTCAACAACATAACATAAGAATTCAGAAAGACATGCATACCAGTCTTCCATCCAGGCAACACTATACAAGTCACCCAAACATGTATCATATTCTTCAGGGGGGCTGGGATACTCTCCAGGGCAGTAGGTTCCCCAGCTACTCTCTTCTGCATTAGATGCAGTGGTTGCATATATGTTTAAACCTTCTGGAAGCAGACCTTCAAAGATACTCCCAGACTCACAAGCTTCAAGGTGAAATACCTGCAAATATACAAATGTGGATCAAATTTGTGTTCCACCATTACAGACTATTTACTAAATAATAGAAGGTTGTATCATACCAAGCTTTTATAGGTTCCAGAAGCATGCTTTTTTTTCAAGACATCTATTAGATCAGCCGCATAAATATAAGGACTGGTAGGCATCCCTGAAAACATATCAGAATATGCCGTTCTCAGGGGTCACAAAACTATCCATAAACTTAAGTGTCCTGAAATAAGAGTACTGATAAAGATCTAGAAAGTTCAATAACCAAATAAGTATGACAAACCTACACTCTCTTGAGATGGAATTACAAATAAAACAAACCAATACTCAAGCCAATACCCATACATTGGGTTCCCAAACAATTTCACAATTTTCTTATTTCTAGTGTAATTTTGAGTCTAAACCTCTGTGAAAATAAAAAAAACTGATTGTTGCTTGACAAATCTCCAACTCCCCATAAATGAAAACAACAACAACATATCTAGTCTTTATCCCACTATGTGGGGTCGGTTACATGAATTCTAGACTTCCATGTATTTCTGTCATTTGTCATATCTTTATTTAGGTCTATATACTTCATATCAAACTTTAATGTCTCTTCCAAAGTTTTCTTGAGTCTGCCTCTACCTCTTTTTTTAACTAATTGTTCAATTTCATCAACTCTCCTCACAAGAGCGTTTCTTGGTCTCCTTCTCATATAACCAAACCATCTTAGTCTAGTCTCTCTCATCTTCTCCTCAATTGGCACTACTTCTACCTTATTACGAATAATTTCATTTCTAATTTTATCTTTTCTAATTTTATCTTTTCCCCATAAATGGAAAAAAAAAAAAAAATCTGGTCTCTGATTGCCATCAAAATTACTTTTACTTGTCAAGAAAAATGTGATGAATCTTCATCAAAATTATACTGGTCCATCAAACTCACTGCTAGGAGGATATTGCAAAATATGGCATTTTCCAAGAAGCTGGGGGAAGTGAGAGAGAATTCTAAGCTCAGGATTACTGCTATATGGCAATTACAATCTTCCCACCTTCGCAGCAATCAAAAGGAGAAATAACATTCAACAACCAAATACGGGATGGAAAATTTAACTTTCTTTTTTCCCAGCCTTGCATGGCACCCAAAATAGAAAATAGGCACAAAAATAAATTAAAAATGGAAAATAGAAAGTTTCTAGACTGCAACATTCTAAAATAATCCAGATTGACCCAGATGCTTGAGCATCCTATCTGTCATTGCTTATTTATTTGTTGAAAGATATAAAGATAAATTGTCTAAGCAAACACTAAAAATGCAGGCTCAAAAGGATCCTAAGCAAGCTATTATATTGCAACACTTATCAAACAGAACGAGACAGTGCCAGTACTAACCAAGAACGCCAGGACCTCCATGGTCAGTGTAATATATGAAAATATGGTCATTAGGACCGCTATCAACGACCTTCCCACTGCCCCCTGTAAGTGCAGTTCTGTTTCCAAGAATAGCGGCAAAAAAGTTGTTGACAGTGACATCTTCTCCGGTATAATCCTGGTCACATAAAAATCCACCATATGACTAAGAAATGAGTACATTTGATGCTTTTACAACCAAGGTAACGCATGAAAAAGACACAAACCTTTGGCACTCCGCGGTATACATCATCACCTTGTGGGCTGTTAATGATGATTCCAGGCCTAGGGTTTTCTAAATTGAAAGCAATGTCATCATACATGAAGACAATGATGTTTTCATCTTTAAGCCCTCCTTTCTTTAGGAGTTGATAGGCATGACAAACATCAGCCTGAAAAAGAAAATTACAATATTACAAGTAGAAGATAGTTTACAAGTCATTAAAAAAATAAAAACAGAAAACCCTCCATGTCATCAATAATACCCAATGTTATTAGGAAAACTCAAACTAAGCCTAAGAGCATTCATACATACATAGATATATGATATCAGTGTGCCCGCGCATATTTCTTACAATTAATATAGTAAACCATGAGATAACTACTACACCCTTTTTACACTTAGCCTTTGGTGTCCGAATTATCAATCTTCAAAAAAAAAAAAACTCCATCTTCCATTTCTTATGCTTTTTTTATGTTACCTTTTTATTTCTGGGGAACCCACTAATTACTTAAAACAACCACCTTTTTCTTCCTCAATTCCATCAGCATCAATAATATACCTCACCTGCTAAACAAATTGTGCCTAGCTGGTAAGTTTTGTGAGCAAAAATTTGATCTCAAGGTCTTACAACGTGCATGGCTCAACCAGACATGAAAGAGGATAAGACACTAAACAGAGGAAAAATTGCCATGATGCTGCTAAAACTAAAGAGCAGGAGGTATGTCACTAAAAACAGACAGTATCAATCAAAGATTAAACATAGACATAAAAATAGTACAGTTAATGAAATAATTAACTCCAGCAACACAAATCACAAGATCCCATACTGAATCCAGGCGCCATAACTAAGTATGTTGCATAGAGTACCAGTTGAGGTTTACTAATATGATTTTTAAGTACAAAAGCAAGTGAGTTCCAATTACAAGTAATAAAGATAACCAACAAGTTTCTAACCATTGGCCCACTAAGTTAAAATTTATTTAAGGTTGGCTGAGCATTATTAAAGTTAAAGTGGTCCTCCCATACACAACATAATAAACACCCATGAAAGATAACATTCTCAATGATGAACTTTTCTAAAGAAATACCCACTTATCATTATCCCTGCAAAGAGGACGAAAATAAAGGACTCGTGCCCAAAGTTAATTCATTCAACAACAGCATCAATCATAAGCCTTAATCCCACTAGGTAGTGTAATTCTTTTGTCAATAAGAACAATCTGGGGTTTAAAATTATGGCCATCCAGGGGAAATAGAAAATTACAATTTTTGAACCTTCCCCACCCCCCGGGCAAAGCTTCATAGCATAACATTTATTTACACACCATTTGCCCAAATTATTCGCAGAAAAACAAATAGTGCAGCTATCAAAGACCAACAATAGCAACAATATTTTTTCCATGCTACATAAAAACTTTAATTTTTTGTTTTAAATACAAAGAAAAATTTAAAGAATAATTTCACCAGAATCTTTACAATTCGAGCTCATTCCATCAGGGCAACCCACATAAAACAGAAACCAGTCCCCAAAATTAAGAAAAATACATGAAAAAACACCAAAGTTATAGAAATTCATAAATAACAAAAAAACGAAAACGAAAATCCAACGATAGAAACTTGTCTAGATCTGTGTATATCTAGCAAAAAGAATTCATAAATAACAAACTAATCAAACCGTTCACATAAACTAAGGGAAGATTCAGGTGTAAGCACCCAAAAGATAACCCCCATCGACGTTGGTGTCTCCACAATCAAACATAACCCAAAGTGAAACATCATATTAAAGATTACAAAGACGAGGAGTGGAAAATAATAAATAACTGAAATTAATGAAACCACGTTGTCAAATTCATGATCATACAGCACTACTTATCGGGAAAAAAAATAGATAATTAGGACATCGGTCATATAGCGACGGTTATTCGAAGAATTACATCAATCGAAGACGATATTAATTATTAAGCTTGGGTTAACGGGCGAGGCGTAATCACCTGGTGCCTGTAATTCCAGTAGCCACTCGATCCGGCAATCAACACCGCCCACCTGGTGCCGACAGAGCCGTCATCCTCTTCATTTCCACCGCCGAGGCGGAAGAACCTGTTTGCTTCCGACGGCAATCTGATCGTGTCGGAGGATAACTCGCGGCCATCGACGGCGGTCGAGGCCAGGGCAAGGAGGAGGAGGAGGAGGAGGTGGAATGCGGCCATGGCGGTTTCCGGCGAGAGAGCGGAAGAATCGGAGATTTAGGGAGGGTTATTTATTGTGATTGGTGAATGGTCTAACTGCATAAATTCACCGACGGCGACAACTTTGTTTCGTGTATTTCAGACTCTTAATTGAACTCGTGATGTGACGTGGAGCGACGAAAGCCGTCGGATCTGGGAACTTGCTTCCTGGTTGGGGTAAGTGGGCCCCGCAGCAATATTTAGTGGGATGGAAAGGGAGCGTGGGTGGGTCCCACAGGAACCATATCATCGTTGAGGAAGGATGTTTCCTTTTCTCATTTGGCTTCTTTGTGATAGGCCAATAGCGGACCCCTCAAGCAGCGTGCTTTGCCCGTCCTCAAGTGTTGCTGCTACCTCTGTTTATATTTATATTTTCTGGGAACATGATTGTCACCATTCTTACTTAATGGCTTTACTTTAGTCCAATTATTATTATAATATATGTGGGGGGCACTGGGCAGTGTCATGGGTAGATAATAGATATTGAATTGAATGGATGTTAAGTATGAAAGAGACCTTTAAACTTTTTAGTTCTCAGATTTAAATTATTTTTTTTGGGTAATTTGATTTATGCTTACTGTATTTTAGCAATTATATTTTAATATTTTATTTTAATCATATTAGGAAATGTATATTATGTACATCATCATCATCATCTCAATTATATGTATGAAAGAGACAGACTATTTGCATATTATATTCGTGATGATGTCTTAATATTTTATTTTAAAAGATTCTATTCCCATTATAATATAATAATATTATTTTGTATGGTGGATTCCCTTCTTTTTCACGTTAAAGTCACTCACAAAGGGATGAAATGGCAAGGACAAATGTGTCAGAATGAACAAAGCTTTAATTAATTAATTAATTCTCAGATCATCAATTCAATTATTGCATTTTAGCGTGACATACAAAATGGAATCTTTGACTTTATTTGGTTTCGCAAGAGATTTAAATTTTTAATTTCTTATATTCAATTTAAGAATAAAGCTTAACTTAGTATTAATTTTTTTTGTATATTTTTAATTTTATTTTTTCCCACCAACTATTATTTTTTTCATAATTCTCTCACCATTAATCGATATTTAAAAACACTTTAAATTGAGTATTCACGCATGATTCATTTAACGCAATAAATAATCTCTTAATTTTAAATTAAATACATATGAGAATGAGTTTAAATACAGTTTAATATAAAATAAACATCTTAATAATTATATATTAAGTAGCAAAAATAAGACATTCATTTAATTAAGATAATTATTTATAAATAAATATTTTAAATAGAATTATTTAAAAGTAAAGACTCAATAAGGATGGTGTGTTACTCTTTCAATCAATGATGGCACCTTGCCCCCTCCCTTACTCATTTTTTAACCCATCACCTATTACAATGGAGTCTTTATAAAACCCTTGTATACTTGTTTTTAATATATATTAAAAATCATTATATTTGTATATATATTAGAAAATATATTTTATATTTCTAGTTTACTTATGTGGTGGTTAAAATATTTTTAGAAAATATATATCTATAGTTAAAAATTAGATTTTCTTCCATATAAATATATATATATATATATGTTTGATAAAGATGATGAATATTGATACAATTTGTAACACCCGAGAAAATTTTTGAGGATAAAATGATATTTGGTAAAGGGTAAAATTGGAAATTTGAGAAAAATGAGACTTTAGGGCACACTATCATGGCTTTGGACGATCGAATTAGTCAGAGGGAGTACCTCGGACCCTAGATTGCCAAAGAAAATGATATAGTATCAACAAGCAATTAAAATTATGATTTTTGGTGATAAAAGAAAGAAGATCGGGAACAGTTTTCGATACAGCAAAATACAACTGCCCAATTAGGTCATATTACCGAATTGCTGTAAACGACGTCCAAAAGGTCAACGGAGAGTGTCGTGGAATAGTATTCGATGTGTAGAACAACCCTTAAGTGGTTTCGGGTTGAATCGAGTGGATTTGAGGTCAAGTAAATCAGTCGGGCCAAAGTGTAATTTTCTAAAAATGCTCGAGGGAGGTCTAAATGGCAATTTTTCGAAAGTTTCAAGGGTGAAATGAGAAATACTAACCTTGAGGGTCTTAGAGATAGTGTTAGAAAGATTAGGGGCTTGAGGAAAAGGGCCAAAATGCAAAAAGAAAAATGTCAAAGGCCTAACTGCAATTTTCAGAAATTGCTCGCGCATGGCAGATCTGGCCGCGCGATTTGGCTGGAAAATCCGGCCATTTGGCCATCAAGTCTTGTCAAGGGGGTGGCCTAGGGTGTCCTGGTGGCGTGAGGGGAAAGAAATGGCCAGAAAATAGGCCACGTGGGGTCGTTTTGGGGCTATAAATAGCCGAGGGTTCGGCCGAGAAAGAAGTACCAAATCTAGCCCATTTTCGAATGATTTTTGGAGGTTTGATAGAGGGCTTTTGATCTCTTGGAGCCAAGGATCATTTTGGCACCGGTTTGAAGCATTTTGGTGAGGTTTTGAGAGGGTTTCGAGTTCGGCCGAGGGGTTGGAGGCGGACCGTCGCCGCCGACCTGTAAGTCGACTTTTAATCGACTTTCCGGTTGCCTTTCGGCCTGATTTTTATGGCATTGGGATCGACTTCAAGTGGGCTTTCGAACGGCACCCGAATCGAGGTCATCGGAGCACCGGCCGGCGACCGGCTGAAGGTTGAAGACGACTGGTGCGTGACTGGCACGCGCCAGTTCAAACCGAGCAACCCACGCGCCGCGCGTGAGGGCGCGTGAGACATCAGGTATTTTTGAAATTTTTTTTATTATTTTTAAAAAATTATTTTATGTATTATGGTGCAAGAAAATTTAGAAAATTGTTGGAGAAAATGGTCATTTTGTAATTTTCAAAGTGAATAAGGCTTAGGAAAAATAGGAAAAGGAGTTAGAAAATCCTTAGAAATTTTTGGGAGATAGGAATTAAATATTTATGAATTGTTATAAAGAGAAATCAAGGAAAAATTTTGGGTAGGTATTTATTAGAATTTTTGAGGAGAAATATAAAGAAAATGAGAAGAAATTATGAAAAATTAGAAAATAGATATTGATGTGATTTTGAACAAATGTGATGGCTAAGGTATCGGTGAGACTCGAGGTTGAAGTACAAGAGCGTCAGGTGCGAGAATCAAGGCTGGGCACGCAAATTGAGGTAGGCGCGCAAATCGAGGTTGACCGCGCTTGATAGTTGGAAATCAGTCTAAAGGTGAGTAGTTCTCCTCTAAAACTCGATTTATTGTGAGTGTTCTCCCCAAACTCGATTTTGACTTGTGAGTTGTTCTGTCCGAAAGATTTCAAATAACATATGAATAGTTTTACTGTGAGTATTCACCCCAAATGACTGTTTACATGTGCATTAAACGTTGATTCTAAGTATCGGTGACGCATGTTATGAGTTTAAGTGATGCATGTTATGATTTTTTTTCGACCATTGGCTTGTTTTGTGTCGTTCATGTGGTATGTGGATTGTTAACCTGTGACAAAGCCCAGAGTAACAGCACTCGGAATGCGTACCTGGATTAATGCTTGGTGACCACTTGGGACGGGGCTGAGACGGACTTCACCCTACGGGACCCAAATGGCGGGGCTGCGAGTGGACACCACCCCGGTTGTTGGCTCAAGTGGCGGGGCTGGGAGTGGACACCACCCCAGGATCCTTTGAGCGGTAGCATTAATGCCGAGGTGACGTCGATTCCGGGGATAGTGCTGACGTGACACTCTTGGGGCTAGGATTATGTTTCGGAATGCTTGAGTGGGAGCGTAAAGCCTAACAATGACTGTAGGGTGATTCCTGGGTTCATGTGTCGAGGTTGTCCCTCTTAAGCAGGATCGGTTTGCCAATGGGTCGATTTGGTCGTGTCGCCTTAGAGAGATTGCATTTTCCCCGGTTAGGGTTAAATGCGTTGGGATTCTCTTAGACTGGTGCATGTTAAGATTTATCAATTTTGTGTACATGATTCTGCATACATTCATGAAAACGTTTTTGAACTCTCACTTAGATGATTCAACATCTAATTTGGACTATGTCCCTGGAATATTCAAACGTTCCAGGTGAAAGCAGTGACGTCAAGGGAAGAGTGTCGTCGGGATGTAGCAATTGGTTTTATCTATGTTTTCAATGTTCAGAGATTATGTAATTTATTTTCATGTGAAACATCGATTCAGTTGTTGTAAAAGAAATTGTCAGTGATATGTATATATTTGAGGTTTCGATCTTGCTTCCGTTGATATGATTGATGATGTCTGTCTTAGTTTATTTATTAAATGTTGTTATACTAAGAAGGTACGATCGAGATTGTCGGGAAAACGGTTTTGATGGATATCGTGGGATTTATGTGATGTTTGATTTAAATTTTCTCGAAATCTCGAATTAACGCACGCTTTGGGAAAAGTGGGGCGTTACACTTGGTATCAGAGCAAACTAGCAAAACCCCGATTGGAGACTCAGGGGTACTAATGGAAATAGGGAATGATTGAGTCAGTAACGGTTAGTCTGATGTCAAGTTAGGCGGTAGGAATCATTGAGATGATTTGGTATTTATCGAGGATTCGAGTATTAGAATCATTATTGTTTAAGTATTGATGTTTTCTTTTCAGATGGAAAGGAGTCGAAGAATCCTGGATCTCAATGAGCAAAATGAAGGAAACAGTAGTAGCAGTCATCGTGGTCGCTCAGTGAGTCGCGCCACAAGCAGTCGCCATAGTCGCTCTACGAGTTCTGCTACGAGTAATCATCGTAGTCGCTCGACAAATCGTGCCGCGAGTAGTAGACGACAGGAAGAGCAATCAGGTCCTAGTGAGAGTAGACTTGACCGAATAGAACGAATCTTAGAAAGCGTGCTGACACATGTAACGAGGAACGAGGCGCCAAGACGCACTCCCCAATGCTGGATCAGTATCGCCGGCAAAGACCCCCGGTGTTTAGAGGCAAAGCAGGAGATGACCCCAGTGCAGCTGAGTACTGGATGGAGCAAACTGAGAAGCTGCTCCAACATCTGCAGTGCAGTGACGAAGAGAAGGTTAACTGCGCTACTTTCATGCTTGAGGGAGAGGCTGCACGATGGTGGCAATCAGCCCAACGAGCCCTACAAACGACACCCAGGCAGGCAGCACCGGATCTAAGGCCAAGACAGGATCAGACGATAACCTGGGAGGCATTTAAGGAAGTTTTCAATACCCGGTACTTTCCCCAAAGCTGGAAAGAAGAAAGAACTTGGGAATTCATGAACTTAAAGCAGACTGACGAAATGTCAGTAACCCAATACGATGTCAAGTTCACTCAACTGATCAGATACGTGCCTATGTACGAAACAGACGAGAGGCAGAAGGCACAAAAGTTTGTGAGTGGGCTAAAAGTGGATTTACAACAAGCCCTCAGTTCGTGTATCATCAACACTTACAACGAGGCACTGGACAGGGCTTTGACCACTGAGATGAACCTACTGCGTGTAAGATTGATAAGGTCTGATGAAAAGAAGAAAGAATTGAAAGGCACGGAGCATAAAGGGAAAAATTTCAAAGATAGCAAACCATGTCCCCGGTGCAACAAAGAACACCCAAGAAGAAATTATTCTCAAGGGCATATCACATGTTTTTCGTGCGGCGAAAAGGGACACAAGGAAAAGGATTGCCCTAAGAAGAAAGACGTGCCTCCAACTGGGAATCGAACGGGGATCACGTGCTACTCGTGCAATCAACCTGGTCACTACGCCAATGAATGCCCGAAAAGACAAAAGGTAGAACAAACCGGGAAGATAAACATGATGCCAGGACCGCGTACCGGACGAGTCTTTTGCCTAACAAGAGAAAATGAAGAAGTCTACCCTGGCTTGGGAAGAAATGACGAAGAAAACCATCCGACAACGACCAAGGATATGCCGAGTTAATTCAATGTTATCAATTTCTGTGTCATCTTGACAAAGTCCAATGTTATCAATTTCTGTGTCATCATGGTATTAGCAATAGATTCGGTTGGAAGTCAATGTATTTTGAGGACACAGTTGAATATAAGTGTTATGAATCATCTTGGGATTCGTGTAACTGCATGTACAAAGCTACAATGGGATATTCTAGGAAATAAAAACATATTTGGTAAACTCGGATCATAAGTGAATATAAAGATAATGAGTGGTACCTAGGATATTTCAGTTGGGAGTCATTAGCAAATATCACAGACCAAATTTCGAGGACGAAATTTTTTTTAAGGGGGGGAGGATGTAACACCCGAGAAAATTTTTGAGGATAAAATGATATTTGGTAAAGGGTAATACTGGAAATTTGAGAAAAATGAGACTTTAGGGCACACTATCACGGCTTTAGACGACCAAATTAGTCAGAGGGAGTACCTCGGACCCTAGATTGCCAAAGAAAATGATATAGTATCAACAAGCAATTAAAATTATGATTTTTGGTGATAAAAGAAAGAAGATCGGGAACAGTTTTCGATACAGCAAAATACAGCTGCCCAATTAGGTCATATTACCGAATTGCTGTAAACGACGTCCAAAAAGTCAACGGAGAGTGTCGTGGAATAGTATTCGATGTGTAGAACAACCCTTAAGTGGTTTCGGGTTGAATCGAGTGGATTTGAGGTCAAGTAAATCAGTCGGGCCAAAGTATAATTTTCTAAAAATGCTCAAGGGAGGTCTAAATGGAAATTTTTCGAAAGTTTCAAGGGTGAAATGAGAAATACTAACCTTGAGGGTCTTAGAGATAGTGTTAGAAAGATTAGGGGCTTGAGGAAAAGGGCCAAAATGCAAAAAGAAAAATGTCAGGGGCCTAACTGCAATTTTCAAAAATTGCTCGCGCATGGCAGATCTGGCCGCGCGATTTGGCTGGAAAATCCGGCCATTTGGCCGTCAAGTCTTGTCAAGGGGGTGGCCTAGGGTGTCCTGGTGGCGTGAGGGGAAAGAAATGGCCGGAAAATCGGCCACGTGGGGTCGTTTTTGGGCTATAAATAGCCGAGGGTTCGGCCGAGGAAGAAGTACCAAATCGAGCCCATTTTCGAATGATTTTTAGAGGTTTGATAGAGGGCTTTTGATCTCTTGGAGCCAAGGATCATTTTGGCACCGGTTTGAAGCATTTTGGTGAGGTTTTGAGAGGGTTTCGAGTTCGGCCGAGGAGTTGGAGGCGGACCGTCGCCGCCGACCTGTAAGTCGACTTTTAATCGAATTTTCGGTGGCCTTTCGGCCTGATTTTTGTGGCATTGGGATCGACTTCGAGTGAGCTTTCGAACGACACCCGAATCGAGGTTATCGGAGCACCGACCGGCGACCGGCTGAAGACGACTGGCGCGTGACTGGCACGTGCCAGTTCAAACCGAGCAACCCACGCGCCGCGCGTGAGGGCGCGTGAGACATCAGGTATTTTTGAAATTTTTTTTATTATTTTTAAAAAATTATTTTATGTATTATGGTGCAAGAAAATTTAGAAAATTGTTGGAGAAAATGGTCATTTTGTAATTTTCAAAGTGAATAAGGCTTAGGAAAAATAGGAAAAGGAGTTAGAAAATCCTTAGAAATTTTTGGGAGATAGGAATTAAATATTTATGAAGAGAAATCAAGGAAAAATTTTGAGTAGGTATTTATTAGAATTTTTGAGGAGAAATATAAAGAAAATGGGAAGAAATTATGAAAAATTAGAAAATAGATATTGATGTGATTTTGAACAAATGTGATGGCTAAGGTATCGGTGAGACTCGAGGTTGAAGTACAAGAGCGTCAGGTGCGAGAATCAAGGCTGGGCACGCAAATCGAGGTAGGCGCGCAAATCGAGGTTGACCGCACTTGACAGTTGGAAATCCGTCTAAAGGTGAGTAGTTCTCCTCTAAAACTCGATTTACTGTGAGTGTTCTCCCCAAACTCGGTTTTGACTTGTGAGTTGTTCTGCCCGAAAGATTTCAAATAACATATGAATAGTTTTACTATGAATATTCACCCCAAATGACTGTTTACATGTGCATTAAACGTTGATTCTAAGTATCGGTGACGCATGTTATGAGTTTAAGTGATGCATGTTATGATTTTTTTTCGACCATTGGCTTGTTTTGTGTCGTTCATGTGGTATGTGGGTTGTTAACCTGTGACAAAGCCCAGAGTAACAGCACTCGGAATGCGTACCTGGATTAATGCTTGGTGACCACTTGGGACGGGGCTGAGACGGACTTCACCCTACGGGACCCAAGTGGCGGGGCTGCGAGTGAACACCACCCTGGTTGTTAGCTCAAGTGGCGGGTCTACGAGTGGACACCACCCCAGGATCCTTTGAGCGGTAGCATTAATGCCGAGGTGACGTCGATTCTGGGGATAGTGCTGACGTGACACTCTTGGGGCTAGGATTGTGTTTCGGAATGCTTGAGTGGGAGCGTAAAGCCTAACAATGACTGTAGGGTGATTCCTGGGTTCATGTGTCGAGGTTGTCCCTCTTAAGCAGGATCGGTTTGCCAATGGGTCGATTTGGTCGTGTCGCCTTAGAGAGATTGCGTTTTCCCTAGTTAGGGTTAAATGCGTTGGGATTCTCTTAGGCTGGTGCATGTTAAGATTTATCAATTTTGTGTACATGATTCTGCATACATTCTTGAAAACGTTTTTGAACTCTCACTTAGATGATTCAGCATCTAATTTGGACTATGTCCCTGGAATATTCAAACGTTCCAGGTGAAAGCAGTGACGTCAAGGGAAGAGTGTCGTCGGGATGTAGCAGTTGGTTTTATCTATGTTTTCAATGTTCAGAGATTATGTAATGTATTTTCATGTGAAACATCGATTCAGTTGTTGTAAAAGAAATTGTCAGTGATATGTATATATTTGAGGTTTTGATCTTGCTTCTGCTGATATGATTGATGATGCATGTCTTAGTTTATTTATTAAATGTTGTTATACTAAGAAGGTACGATCGAGATTGTCGGGAAAACGGTTTTGATGGCTATCGAGGGATTTATGTGATGTTTGATTTAAATTTTCTCGAAATCTCGAATTAACGCACGCTTTGGGAAAAGTGGGACGTTACACAATTACTAAGAATATCAAGCTTATAATTTGGTATGTTGTTATCATGGTTATTCCTTATCCCCTCCTAATCATGGATATCACAAGCACTTGTTGTCCCATAATATCACAACTTTCTCTCCTCAGCCCCTGATCATTTCACAAACTTTCTCATCAACCAAACAAAGATTTCAGATCCAATCAGTTTGTTTAGGCTCATATATATCAAATTACTCAAAAGAAAAGAGTGTTGTGCTTTCAACTAAGAACATGGCAGGCCAAGCCAACAGCTTGAGCCATCCCATCTAAGGCATTGAAGAGTAAAATCAAATCAAGTTTGAACGGGGTTCACCTCTACGTTTATCTTTGTTTAGAATCCTCAGTTCAACTCCCGATTATATATATGATGGGCTTACTTTATCCCTTAGGTTTATGGCCTATACAATGCTCTTTATAAATAGCTTTATATGGCAGTCATATATAATTCATTCGAAGCAACACAATATATTGAGTTTTGAGTTATGCATTTCTTCTAACACGAGGCTTGCCTCTGCCTCAGGCTCTGGCTCTTCTGCAGAAAGTGGCAGACTGCAGTGCAGTCATCCCTCTTCGATCGAGGAAACTTCTGTTTCCACGCGTAAATTGCAGCTTCTACCACTGCTCTTGCGGCTGCCTCTTCGCTCTCTGCTGCTGAAACCACTGATGCCACTTCATTGTTGCTCAGCACACTCCATATCTGAAATCCCCATAAGGAAAGGAACAGTCTTAGTACTGTCATTCTTGAAGGATTTCATCAGACAACGCACACTTTTAGGGTACTTCATGAGAAGATAGATACTCTGTTATCTGGACTTACCCCATCACTGGCAACGACAAGAAACAGGTCCTTGGCAGTGAGACGGCGATAGGAGACCTCGGGGATGGCAATTACACCATGGTTCTTGTGGATGAAGTCCCCGAAAGCTCGAGACATGGCCAGACCTGAGGAGCCCTCATGGGGCGGCCACACTCTCAGGATGTGTGGCTCCTCCTTCAGGGCGAGTACTCGGCCATTGCTCTTTCTTATTCTATCTGCTTCCACTGCATGACAAATGACAAAAGCCATTGTTAGATCATTGGAACAGACAGAATGCTTATTTCCTCTGCTCTCTGTTTCTTCTTGTTGTCTTACATGGTAAATCAGGCGTCAAATCTGTAGTCAATTGAACAGCCTGGAGTCTTCCATCCTCGGTCATTGTTCCCAACACTGCTCTGGAATCTCCAAGATTTGCAACAACAAGATCTCCACCCTTTTGAACACAAATAAAGTTCACAATCAACCCAAAAAGAAAAGCGAATTTGATCATCATCATCCTGCTAGAGAATTGCTGAGAAGCTTAATTAATTACCTGTCTTATGACAACAGCCGCGGTGCTTCCACTGCAAGAGCAGTCCAAGTTATCGGTAAGTTTGATCTCTTTGTCCATCACCTTGAAGGCACTTATACAAGCATCTTTCCATTTGTACAAGTCCTTGTTTGGCACCATTCCACCCTCTTCTTCATCATTATGATTATGAGCAGAACTGATCTTCGTGAGAGAATTTTTTCGGTTGAGCAGCAGCAAGGGCAACCGGTTTCTCACTAGCTTGCTCACTATCTCTCCGTTCTTTCCATGGCCATCGAACACTCCGTAGAAAGCTCCATCTTCCATTCCATAGCCCTTAGGATTGCAAAGAAGTTTCAAGTAAATTTCAGCAAATGGTTTGCGATTTCTCGCGAAAACTAAAGCCAGTACTTTCTTGAATCACTACCCTTTAATCTAAAGTGGAAACAGATTGAGAGAGAAGCTGATCTTTTGCAAAAAAAATAAAAAGAAAGAATCTGAATTTGGAACTAGATGAAAATTTGATGGCATACCTGATAGAGAATTGCAGCATCTTGGTTCGACTCTCTGCTTCCTTGATGAGAACAAATAGAATCAAGCCTTTGAGTTTCATCAGCAGCAGCAATTTTCTCTTCATAGTACACCACATTTTCTTGGCAATCGTCAGTCTCATGAATCTCTGGAGATCCAATGGATATGCAGATACCCATTTCAACTGAAACAAAAAACCTTCCTTAATCTGTACTATATTTTAAAACCCTACTGATGAAATAGTCTCTTATATAAGCAAACAGAAGATATTATATGCAGAAATTGGCTCCCTGAGAGTTGAAAAACACAGCTTCTTTCAATAATTCACTGTTTTTTAATTGTTTGGGTATTTTTATAGACTACCCCAAGATTCACCTAGAAGGCCACATGAGGTGTATCCATGTAGGATTCAAGTAACTTAAGAATATCATAAACTAGGTTTATTCAGCTGGTCGCCTCGATGTCATAATCACCAGAGTTCTGATTGCTTCTGACAAGTCTTGGATCTTTGTTTGCAGTCAATTTAAGCAGTTAGTGGTAGTTGAAGAATTTGCAAGCAAATGCAGAGAGTTCACTTACACAGACCAGTAGGTCCTTAAAATTGTTCTATTTTGTACCTTTAGTTGGTTTCAAATTTCTAATCAAAGTTTAGCAACAGTTCAAGCAAGAGGTTGAAGAAAGATCCAAAAGAAGAAAAGAAATCAATGAGATGGTTGACTGTGATCAACTTGGTAGTTGGTGCTCTTTACAGTTCAATGAGATTCAAAGTGAAGCAAATGCCAGCTAGTTAAAAGACAAGCTTCGCTTGCAAGTAGAACTAACAATGATCAAGAATGAGGATTAGAATAGCATTTTAGGCAAGAACAAGTGTGGAGGGGAACCAAATCAACAAAATCCAATGGTTATCCCAATAGATCTGTAGGGTTTGACAATAAATAAAATGATCTTCAAAAATCCATTCAAAACAAACAGGGAAGTTTTATTTGGCAGTTTTAACTAAGACCATCTTAAGTAATTGATTTGTCTTGTAACGTTAGGCGGTTAAGCATTGTCATGTATAAAATGTGAATATAACTAAAATGAGAATCTCATATAGATGCGTGGTCATGTAAGAGAAGATAGAATTAAAAATATAATTATTTATAGTTGGAATTAGAAATATAATTATTTATAGTTGGAATGAGAAAGATACCTATAAATGTATATGTGAGTGAGTGAGTGAATCCACAAATAGTAGACTTTTCTCTTATTAATTGGGTGATGTATGAAAACATTAGTTGACTTTATTGATATGTTAATCTTGGTTAGTGGGTCCACTCTTTTATGTGTGAATCTCTTCTTACGAAGTATCAGTAGAAAATTAAAAAGGGACAAAAAAATCCAAGGTCCTACAGATTGGTGGCATAGAAGTTTGGAAAGACAAGACCCTTTCAAAATTTAAGTATTACAAGAAATAATTTAGGGTGGTTACTTGCCACCACCATCTTCTTTCTTTATTGCAAGAGATTAACATTTGAGAAGGTTTTATTTTTCCAGAATTCCAAATTACGAATAATTTCAAGAGCTTCTTTCCAAAAACAAAGGAAAGATTAATTATAAAAATTATTTTCTTTTAATTTTTATAAATTAGAGAGTCTCATGTATTAAAGATATGTTTTTATTGATCAAAATATAATTTGCTTAGATCATATTAATATTTAATAGAGATGAAAGTATCAACAGTTTTTTAAACCAAAACTTGACGAATAATACAAGAAGCATTGAACCTTTGATTAGTGGGAAAATGACAATTTGGCTTAAACAAATGGGAAAACTTTAGCTCCACATGAAAGGGCAATGGTGTTGAAAAAAGTTTCAAATCTTCTCCCAATAATGCAGTATTCTAATGCCTCCACAAGTTTGACTAGAGTTTAAAGTGAAAGGAAGCTACCTGTTTTCAACTACTCAATTTCAGGATCCCACAAGAAGGTTTCAAGCTCTTGATCAGATGATCTCAGCTCTTACACAAGCTATTTTCAGCAATATGTAATAACAAGATAACTATTTGTTCATTTGGAGTACTTATTTTTTTTATGGCGAATCATAATAAGTCGTAAGTTTGTGTTAGGAAATCACATTATTGTAAAGTTACGATAAGATCACATAAACAAATGACCTTTTTCGAATCTTAAAGAAAGAGAACTCCATGTACTGTGCATGTCAATGTTTTAGGGAATGATCTTTGTCAAACTGAAAAGCTCATAGCATCCTCGCTAACCAATTATAATTGGTATACTCATTTTCAGAAGTTCTTTGAATTCACTGACCTTATTATCCCTTTGCTTCCCAGGCCTTTGAAGAGCTTATCCTGCTTATTTTTATAATTCAATAGAATATAAGAGAAAGCTAAGAGCACTGTAGGGTTCAGAGGATCAGGTCATCAGAATGTGTTGACAAGTTTGAAAATTCAATCAAATTTTTGGGATTGGATCACTTGAATTTGAATGAGTTGACAGATTAGAACTTGCAATTATTTTGTGAATGCACTGTATCAGATCAATCACCAGTTGCAGATATTTCTTTATCTGTAAATGATTGAACATAACTCAGATGTGATCCAGAGATTGCAAAGTAGTTTATAACTTCGCAGCATTCTTAGCGCAAATGAATCTTATTCTCCTGCAACGCATGATGGGAATTCTTAAAAATGCTCGATGAATTCTACATGTGGTGCACCCCTTCATTATTCAGCCTGTTCTTTTGTTTCCAATGTGTGGACCCAGTTCAGAGGTGATACAGTGCCTTTCCACCTATGGCACCCAAGACAGAAGATATGCTTGTATATATAGGCTGGAAACCCAAAAACCATTTCCACAGTCAAATCTTGCAGTATTTTTTCTTGGGGGGTGGGTCACAAAATCAGATTCAAATTCAAAGATATCCAGAAAAAGCACCCAAAAAAGGTATATACAAATTCATATAGAAAGGGGGGAGAAAGGATTACATGACAATACTTAGAGCTTCATATTGCTCCTACTACAAGACCTGGAGGAGAGGTTATACAAGGATCCAAAGTAACAACACATTTTCATTGTTAACGTTCACTGGCTGGTTACTGGAACAGGCTCTTCAGCCGGCGCTGCGTCAGCTGTGGGCGACTTTTTTGTGAGGGATTTGGGAATATCGATGTTATCCTGAAGGCATCTTTGCTGAGGGTGTGACAGAAGCACACACATGTGACGGAAAAGAACACGCGACAGCCCCTGTCCGGTCTCAAAGATGTAACCCTCGTACTCGGTGACATGTTCAAGAGCATCCACGAGTGCATCATAAACCTTCTGGGGACAATTGTCCGGCCCAGGCTTGTCGTGAAGGTAAATCACATCAAAAGTGAAGAGTTTCTGATTCACTGGCCATTGGTGTCGGGGTTGCACAGATGATCTGCAGTAGATTAGGATCTGAAATGATGGAAATTTACAATTTATAAGATGGTAGGAGAATAAGAACCTAAGCAATAAGACCTAAGTTATCGACATCATTTTGTGCATCATGACGATGCAATTACTTAGCAAAGTCATTCCAACTAAGAGAAGCCATCAGTTCCAAAGCGAATCACATGAAAATTTTTCTACGCATGAGAAAAATAAACAGAAGATGATCCTACTTTTTTGAGTACTAAAACCTTGTACTGCTGGCTTGAAAAATTTGTTAAAGGCACAATAAAGGAACTAATAGACAAATAAAGAGATGCAAAAATAAGTGTACTCAAACAGTAGTCACCACTCTTAGAATCCGATTCTGGGCACGAGATTTCTTTGCTTCATGATCTGCCATTCTAAATAGCTGGGTGAGATCTGCATGACCAGAAGATGATTCAACTGTCAACCCCCGAAATGCAGCCATTGCTGACTCCACTTCACTTGTAAATTCTTTTCGGAGCTTCAAAACATCAAAAGGGAAAATATAAAAATCACACAATTTCATGTGAGAGGTAAAGATGCAGCACTTAATTGATTAGAAAGACCATAATAATTCAATAATAACAGATATATCTCAGCCATTTAGAGAGAAGACAAAAGGTTCAGCCACATGTTACTCTTTTTTTTTTTTGGGGGGGGGGGAGGGGGGTTGGGGGGAGGGGGGGGGGGGTGATGAGTTAGTTCTGACTGGCAAAAACCAAAATGCCACAATGTCATACAAGATTATGCACCAAGGTAAGGATTAGATCCAATAGAGCACCTCATAAAATGGACAACTGCTTCTAAAGCATGCAGATCCTTGGAAAATAAAATTATTAAGAAAAAGATAAAGGTTCATATGCCCTGAGCCAAAAAACTTTTCCTTTTCAGCAAAAACCCAAACAACCAAAGCTGGAAGTTCATGATATTCTTCCAAAATAGTAAGTTCAATCCATTATGTCTTCAATTTTTCAAAAGCTAAAGAAAAGAGAAGCAATAAAGCGGATTCATTTCAACTGTGCAATGAGATTCTGCACTGTCCACACAAGGATGTAACAAATGAGTAGATTTCCCTCTCCTATCCATGAAATGTGATCTCAGAAATAATGGTAGGGATTACATTGGCTTTTGCACCACCATGGTCAGTGCCTCAACCCATCACACCTTTCACCTCCCCTCCCCCCAAGTCCCCATCATAGTTACTCCCCACCTGCCACCCCCCCCCCCCAAAAAAAAAAAATAATAATAAATAAAAGAAAAAAAATGCTACTGCATCAATGATGGCCCACTCACGACGACCTTTTCTAAAGAAAATAGACTAGAACCCTTATGCAGAAGTTCTCCAATTCAAGAGAGTATATAAACAATAGTTGACAGATGAAAAGAGAGGAATTTTGTTTAGAAAGTAATTAAAGTATGGGTAGGATTTATTGAGAGAGAAATTACATGGTGGATTCCGGGAGCTGGCATCTCTATCTTAGTTGATACATACAAGAATTCTATCTGTCTACATATCTATATATATGTAGTTCATGATGCAAATGTGAGCAGAAAGTGGTTGACGGATCATTGGATGGGGCTGAAGGTGGTGGTATGAGAAAAAGAGGGAGGGGGCAGTGATGGGTTACAGGTCATTGGATGACTGGTCAAGAAAGGGTGATTGCTAAGGGGTCTCAAAGAGGGGTGAGGGTCGTGGTGGGTATTGAGAGGGAGGAGAAGGGTGGTGTTGATCATACAGAGGGGTGAAGATGGTGCTGGATGTTAGGTGGAAAAGATGAAAGTTGTGCAACAAAAAAATTAAACTCATGATGATAATGAATGGCTAATAAAAAACAATTCAAAGTTCAAACACATCACAGAACCAACAGCAAATCTAGAAAAAGCAGCAAAGACACTAGCACAACAATGATAACACCAAGCTTTAATCCCACTAAGTGGGATTGGTTACATGCATTTTAGCTTACCAGTCATCTCTATTAATAACCATATCATTATATGGCTATTATATCTCATGTCATGCCTAAAAATTTTTCGCTAAGTTTCTTTTTTCCTTTTGTATTCTTTTATCTCATTTGCAACAAACTTCCTCCCATTTATACTCTCAACTCACAAATGCATTTATTGGTTTCCATTTCACATGTACAAACCATCTTAAAACACTTCTCACGTATCTTATCTTCAATAGGCACAAGTACAGCATTATTATGGAAAATTTCATTTCTCATATATATATATATAGAGAGAGAGAGAGAATATAGGATAATCGAAGAGAGTATAATCCAATTCTTGTATTCCACAATCAATGATCAAAATTTGAATATTCCCTATATTTTTCAGGTATTTAAAAACTCATAAATTCCTACCAAGCAGAGAATCTAAATTAAAGAAGGAAACAAAAACATAACATCATAATCCTAACTAAACTCGGAATTCAAATTAAAATATGAACAAAAACTTAAAATTCTGATCTTCTAAAATTCCCAAAAGAAAATCCTAATACAAGTATAAAACTAGAATTATAAAATGCTAAGCTACATAGACCTCCTCTATATTGTAAGGAGTATACCCTCTCAACCACAAAAATCAGGAAACAAGAATGATTCCTTTCAGACAATAATCACTCTCTCCAACCGGTCAAAAACCTCATGTTGCTATAGTGCCATATGCACCTTGTAGAGAAATAAAGTGAGGCAACACACAGGTATCTACAATACCTCATCAGACAGGACAGGAGAATACCTGAGACAAAGAAAATCCAACATCAAGACTGACATGAACAACAGCTCACCAAAAACTGAATTGATGAGGCTCCAAATTCTGTAGCTTCTGGATGGTGAAAAAGGAGATCTACTGATTCTCCAACAATTTGCACATGAAACCTTGCTTCCTTGTATTCTCTCAACCATAAGAATGGAAACAAGACAATCCAAACAAAAAAGGCCATCTTGAAGCAGCTATCTCCAAAGAAATTCCTAGGGGTAGTCCCTTGGCCACAGAGTAATGAACAAAAATGTTCTAGTTCTCAATGAATGTCAGTCTCAAGTGTCCTCTCCCTGTCCTGTTGAACAATGAACATCAAGCATGCCTAAAACACTTTCATGGATTGGTCAGGCTCGGATCTGACAAAAGTATTCCTAAAGTATTCCTCCCGAGTTGAGGAGGAAACGCAGGCGGGAAAACGATTGAGAAGGGGAGAAATAGGGAGAGCGTGTTCTAGATTCAGATAGAGAGAAACGAGAGCAATTAGAGAAAGGGAGGGAAAGGAAATTGTGGAATAATCCTCACATGATTTCCCCATCCTCGACCAGCTCTTATTTAAGCAAGATACAAGTGGCGCGGCAGTAACTAACTACCCAGCGCGCGCCAACTAAAGGAATTCGAATTATTCCTCCACCTACAGTTACAATACTGCCCCAGCTATTCTAATGACTCATTTTACCCTTGGCCTATGACAATTGCCCCCCCCCCCTAAAGCATTTCTTGTCCTCAAAAAATTAGAGGAGGCTGGAACTTCTGGAAAATCACTATAGGAGGTCAGGAAGATACTCTCATGTCGTGTTGTCCGGGTGGAGGTGTGACCACCGGACTAGAACTTGAGTCACTGGCGCAGTATCATTGTATATGACGCGTTTGTCCAACACTGCCAAGGGTTCTCCTGTGTCCTCTATGGCTGCCAGCAAGGCTGGTAGTGTTTGGCTAGTGAACTCCGTAGGTCTGACTGATTTTTTAAGAGTGAGACGTGGAAGACGGGGTGCAGTCCCACTCCGTCCGACAGCTGCAAGCGATAAGCCACCGGTCCCACCTTAGCTAGAATTTTGAATGGCCTGTAGAACTTGGGGTTGAGTTTAGAGGTTGGTCCTTTGCAAAACAAATGTTGTTGGAATCTTCTGACCTTGAGATAAACCTCTTCTCCTTCTTCAAACTGTCTTTCCGTTCGATGCTTATCAGCCAGTTGTTTCATTCGCTGGCTAGCTAGGGTCAACTCGTGCTTGATTGTGTGGAGAGCTTCTTGCCTTTCCTTCAGGTAGAGATCAGCTACGATTTCGGTGGGGGAATACTGCATTACTGCCGGGATAATAGGAGGTAAATACCCGAACAGAGCTTCAAAAGGGGTTCGTTTGTGTGTTGTATGGTAATTGGTGTTATACCACCACTGTGCCAAGGCTACCCAACGACTCCAGCTTCGAGGTTTGGAAATACAAAGACATCGTAGATAGATTTCCAAGCACTGGTTAACTCTTTCTGTCTGACCATCCGTTTCAGGATGGTAAGCCGAGGATAGGTGTAGCTTGATGCCCAACCCCTGAACTAAAGTCTTCCAGAATTGGCTGGTGAAGACCTTGTCACGATCAGACACAACTGTCTTGGGTAAACCATGAATCTTAAAGACTGTATCCATCAACTTCCTAACTACTTCAACTGTTGTGAATGGATGGGCCAAGATAAGGAAGTGGCTGAATTTGGTTAGTTTGTCTACTACCACCAATAGAGTGTCTGCGCCCTCAGATTTTGGTAACCCTTTCACAAAGTCCATCGAAATCAATTCCCAAACTTGTGAAGGAATTTCCAGCGGTTGAAGAAGGCCCGGGTAGGGTATTTGTTCATGTTTGCACCTCTGACATGTGCTGCATGTCATCACAAACCTGTTCACGTCTCCTTTTAGCCCCCTTCCAGTAGAAGAGTTGTCTGACCCGCTGGTAGGTGACATTGAGCCCGGAGTGACCCCCAATGGGCGAGTCATGCAGGCTCTGTAGGATCTTCTGTTTCAACTGAGTGTCATCCCCAATAATTACTCTGTTTTGGAATCTCAGAAGTCCCCCTTTTAACTGATAGTTTGGACCAGACGTGGTACTGACTGCCAGCTTGGTGAGTAAATCCTTGATCCACGGAGTCCGGTCGTAGCTGTGGGTAATTTCATGCACCCAATCCGGCACTAACGCTGAAATGGCACAGCAAGAGGCTGAGCCCTCCCTTCTAGACAGAGCATCAGCTGCTCTGTTCTCTTTCCCTTGCCGGTAAAGGATGACAAAGTCAAAGCCCATGAGCTTTGTAATTCCTTTCCGCTGTAACTGATTATGTACTCGTCGGTGAGCTAGAAATTTGAGGCTCTCGTGGTCGGTTTTAATGGTGAATCTCTTGCCCTCCAAGTAATACCTCCATTTTTACACCGCCATTAGAACGGCCAGTAGCTCTTTGTCATAGATGCTGAGACCCAGGTGACGTGGAGCCAATGATTGACTTAGGTACACCACAGGCCGTCCTTCCTGGCTAAGCACAGCCCCTACTCCAGTATCACATGCATCTGTTTCTAGGATAAATTCCTTGGAAAAATCTGGAAGGGCTAATGTTGGGGCCTGAGTCATGGCTACCTTGAGAGATTCAAAAGATTCCTCTGCTTACGGCCCCCAATGGAAACTATTCTTCTTCAAGAGATTAGTCAGAGCCTTGCTTATCACCCCATAGCCTCTTATAAACCTTCTATAATATCCAGTTAGGCCTAGGAAACCCCTCAGCTCCTTCAGTGTCTTTGGTCTTGGCCAGTTCTTCATCACTTCAATTTTGTGTGGATCGGTGCTCACCCCCTGTTCCGATATAATATGGCCTAGGTACTCCACCTTTTCATCTGCAAATGAGCATTTAGTCCTCTTCACATATAGTTTATGAAATCTAAGGATCTGAAATGCCAGTTTTAGGTGGGTGAAGTGTTGTGCTAGGGTGGAGCTATATATGAGGATATCATCAAAGAATACCAAAACAAATTTGCGCAAATATAGAGCAAAAATGTGGTTCATCAGTGCCTGGAATGTGGCTAGAGCATTGGTTAAACCAAAGGGCATTACCAAGAATTCGTAATGCCCTTGATGGGTTCTAAAAGCGGTCTTAGGGCAGTCTAGGGGATTCATGCGGATTTGATGGTAACCGGAGGTTAAGTCTAGTTTAGAAAAAATGGATGCTCCAGTTAATTCATCCAACAGCTCTTCAATGATAGGAATAAGGAATTGGTTCTTGATTGTTAGGGAGTTAAGCTGCCTATAATCCACACAAAACCTCCATGATCCATCCTTTTTCTTTACCAAGAGGACTAGTGAAGCATAGGGGCTTTGGCTAGGTTGTACAAGGTTTTTGGTTAGCATTTCGTGTATCAATTTCTCTATTTCTGCCTTTTGTATGGGGGAATATCGATAGGCCTTCAAATTAACCAGTTCATTGTTGGGTTTAAGGTGAATGGAGTGATCAATTATTCGGTGGGGTGGAAGGGATTGGGGAGTGGCAAACAGATCCTCAAATTCCATTAATAAATCGTGAATAGGACTAAGAGTATGTACCTGGCCATTCAAAGTTAACAGCAACTTGTCACTATAAGGAACATGTGGTGGACTTCTTGCCAGCTTGTCCCCAACCTCCATGGCGTAGATGGAGTGTAGTTGTCCCACGATGGTACTCCCCTGGTCCAACAACTTTTGGATTCTCTTCCCAGACACCACCTTACATTCTCCCACTTCCTGACTACCGTGAAGGGTTACTTGTTGTCCTTCCCAGTTAAATGTGACCTTCAAAGTGTTGAAATCAAACACCAACGGACTCATGGTTTTCATCCAATCAACCCCCAACACCACATGACACCCTCCTAGTTTAAGTATTCGCAGATCAGCCTAGAACTCTTGCCCACTCATTACCCATTTGAAGTCCCTGCACCTTAATTGACTGACCATTTTAGTTCCGTTGGCTATTAGTACTGAGAGAGGAGGTGTTTCCTGAAGATTACACTGTAAGCTGTAGGCAGTGGTTTCATCGAGGAAACTATGAGGGCTACCACTGTCAATCAGCACCACTAGGCTTCTTTTGCGGACCATTCCCTTCACCTTAATGACTCTACCAGCTGCCTGTCCTTGGAGAGCATGCATGGAGATTTCACCTCCTTCATTTCCTTCCAACTTATCCTCCTCCTCCTCTGTTCCTTCTTCCTCGTTCTCTCCTTCTTCCAGTCCCTCCATGGTGAGAAGAAGTTTCTTGCACTGATGGCCCGGCCCATACTTCTCTCCACAACGGAAACATAAACCTAATTGTCTCTTCTGATCTACCGACAAATTCTTGGGTGGTATGGTAGGCTGACTAGTCCTTCCCAAGGATCCCCCTCTCTGCCCATAGAATGTGTTACCCCTGGTATACGTTCCCACATTGTGATCCTCTCGATTGGTTTTGGCTGACAGCCTATGTCTCCTGGCAAAGGTTTCCATCGACAGCTTATGCAAGCGAGCTTGTTCAGTTGCTTGGGCCACTGTGGTGGGAAACAACATCTTAACCGTAGGCCTAATTAGTTCCTCCAACCCACTGATAAAGCTCGAAACAAAATACTCCTCATCCAAATATGGATGAGACAATGAAAGTAAGGCCCTCAATTCCTCAAATCTGGTTTGATAGTCCTCCATCGTGCCGTTCTGTTTCAATTTATTGAACTCCTCAATGACATCCGACCTGTTCTTTTCCCCAAACCTTCGACACAACTGACTAACAAACTCCAGCCAACTCAAATCCCCTCTTCCATGGCTCCACATTTGGAACCACGCATCCGCCACATCATCTAAGTAGGAAGCAGCCAAACATACCTTATCCCCTTCAGCTACACGATACTGGTAGAATACCCGTTCGCACCTGTGTATCCACCATCTCGGCCTTTCACGATCGAAAACAGGAATCTCCATTCGTGGACCAGGATGGGATGGATTGGTCCCTCCCTAGCCTCGGTAATTCATACCTTCGCCGAATTCAACTGGATCTCCACCACCTCTTGGATCCAGTTGTCTTGGACAGAACATCAGGGAAGTCAGGATTGGTGCGGAAGGCGGTCTGGGAGGAAAATCCGTTGACAAGCTAACGTTTAGTTGCCTCGCAAACATGTTCAAAGCTGTCGTGAGCTGCTGGCTGAGTCCTGCGAATTCTTCCCGGATGCCATTCACCGCTCGATCCAGTGATTCCGTGTATTCCGATCTACTCCTGTGGATCTCCTCCTGCGCGTGCCTTATCCCCAATTCCATTGTCTCCAACCTCTCGTCCACCTGCTCCTGGTGGTGACGCAATACAATTTCGATTGCATCCAATCGGCTCTCCAATTGTTTAGCGCGCGTTCCATCAGCCATTACCTCTCCAAGTCTTGGCTCTGATACAAAATGTCAGGCTCGGATCTGACAAAAGTATTCCTCCCGAGTTGAGGAGGAAACGCAGGCAAGAAAACGATTGAGAAGGGGAGAAATAGGGAGAGCGTGTTCTAGATTCAGATAGAGAGAAACGAGAGCAATTAGAGAAAGGGAGGGAAAGAAAATTGTGGAATAATCCTCACATGATTTCCCCATCCTCGACCAGCTCTTATTTAAGCAAGATACAAGTGGCGCAGCAGTAACTAACTGCCCAGCGCGCGCCAACTAAAGGAATTTGAATTATTCCTCCACCTACAGTTACAATACTGCCCCAGCTATTCTAATGACTCATTTTACCCTCGGCCTATGACAGGATTCAATTTTCTCAATCCTACAAATTACATCTAAACTAAATTGACCTCACAAATCTACTGGCAGAAATAGAGAAACGTCCCTTGACATCACCTCCCAAGTTGAAAAGGGTCCAAGAGAACCGTACATAACATCATGTGTCCGCACCAACTATCCAACAAATATGGCCCCAGACTCAGAACCTGCCTTAAACAAAAAGATATTAAATAACTCAATCCAAACACGCATCTTAAATCTCTACAACAGGACCCTACATGGAGATATAGAATCTCCTTGGCCCAACCACCCCTAAGGCATATTTACCCTTCTCCAAAAGACTCTTCCTCTCATGAGTGAACCTCCATTTCATAGTCAAAACATGGGAGTAACTTAACACTAGCCCCTAAACACGGTAGAGCTTTCTCAGTTTGAGAACCCATTACATGTGATATTATAGGAAGTTGTGCATAGGTTGGCCTCCAACCCATAATTAAAGATGACCCAACCATATTTATATGACTATGGTGCCCCTTGTTAATTTCTTATTTTCATTTTCTATATATAGAGAGCTTGCTTATTGCCTTCTGGACTTGTCCCAATATAATAGAAGGAATGCTTTGGAAAGGGAAAGAGCAAGGGGGGAAACCTAGGATTGGCGATTGAAGCCACGTATCCAACACAGCCCTATTGAAAACTCTGGGCCTTGTTATCTATAAAAATAAAAATAAAAAAAGAAGGAAAGAAACCCTGGGCCACCTAATTCCCACAGTAACATTAGCAATACACTTAATAGATCCCATCCCAGCTAACTAATAGTACTTGAATTCATCACTAAGAGCACACCATAGAAGGTATGCTTGCAACTTTTATAGCATATTTGCCAGAGACATCAATATGGTGAAAATACACATGACATGCAAAGGGAGGCTAGATAGGATACCCCCTTGGAAAAATACAGTCTCGTGCCAGTAAAAAATTCTTTCACAATCAAAATAACTGGCCAAGAACTCCAGGCCAAAATAAGACCATCTGAACTACCATTTCAATCTGGTAATATTTCAAGTTAGCATCTTAAACATTTGGAATTAAGGGTGCGTTTGATTGGAAGATGGAAAGCCCGGGGTGGAATTCCAATTCCATGGAATTTCAATTCTCACCCCACCCCCTAGGAATTCCAATTCCTTGATTTCAAGGAAAATCTTCACTTTTTGAACAAAGATGGAATTCGAATTCCATGGAAAAAAAAAAGTTGTTCGATGGAATTTCCTAGAATTTGGATGGAAATTGAATTCCACCCTTATTTTCCACCCCTATCAAACGGACCCTAAACGAAAACCATATAAGCAAAGTTGAAAAGACAAAACCACCAATGGAAAATGCAATTGTGTAGCCCAATGTGTTTGAAACAATTGATTACTACAGTTTGACTCATAGCCATTAACATTGTGGATTTGCATCAAATAATACTATGAAGGTCAACGCATGAGATCAATTATCAACTAAAATTCATTGATGGGAACCTTGATATGGAAAATGATTGATGAATTTATTGTTGTCTAGTTATAGGTTGTAAAATCAAAGACAAATTCCCTAAAGGGTCACATACAACGTATGTATATGCATCAATACACAAATATATGCTGGTTTACCTTCTTGAAGCACTAAATTCTCAGACATCACATTCTGTTGTTATCACAAAAGGTGAGCAGAATTCTCGAAACTTCATGAAAGAAAATGACAATTCAAGGAATTGATTGTTCAAAAAATTAAGAAGATTTAAGTTAGTAAGACCTTACCTACACTATTGTTACACAGCATGAAATTTTAAGTTGGAGATAAACAAACCTGTAATAAATCTATTATTGGCTATGAAGCATGGACATGGACATAAAGACACAAAACTTTTTCACAAAATTAGGGGCAACAGGTTGAGATGCGTTAATCAATAAAATTTTATATTTTTAATGGCATAATAAAATATCAAAACTATATTCCAAACTCATAAATGTGCATTTAAAATTCATAAGCCAAAATTCCAAATGAATAACTCTAATACAATTTACCGATCAACTCACAGTCCAATCATCTTCATCCCGCACAAACCAATCAATAATGAGCTAGATAATATAAGCCTGAAGGCTATGAAAACTAAACAATCATGTAAAGAAAAAATGTAGAAAAACAAAATAATCGTGCAATTACAAAGTTGGAAAACTAAATAGTCAAAAAGAAAACCCATACTTTTTAGTCTTCAAAGTGTCCGCAAAGGGCACATGCATGTTCTTTTAAAAAAAATTTAAGTGTTGAACACACCACATGGTCGTGTCTGGCGTGTATTGTCAGCATGTCAGTTGGTGACACCTATATGGCAACCCCAATGGAGTGTTTGTGCTTTAAAGATTATTGGACTTTATCTAAGTTAGAAGAACACACATATATGCATGCATACATGTGTATAGATTCGAAAAGTACAACATACATAAAAACTTTAAAATTGAGATTATCCTACAACATTGTTGAATGATCATGAGGAGAGCTTTTCTAGCAAAGGTAAGGTAACTCCTTTGTGACAAGAAAATCACAGGTTCAAGTAGTGGAAATAACCTCTTTGCAAAGGAAGGGAAATGTTGTGTACAAAGGTAACCTTCCACCAACCCTTACAACGCAAGAAGCCTCGTGCATTGAGGAACACCCCCCCCACCCCCCGTTCTTCTGACGTTGAATGATCACATCTTGCAATAATCAGCCTTATTTCTTCCATACATTATTTGGGGAATTTACAATTGCCATGATCATTGTTCAAACATAGAGACGCATATTCACCCTTTCATTTTGAAAATTTCCATTTAACTTGACCATGAACCAGAACAACACTCATTTAACTCGCGTATATACAAAAGTCATCTACCAGAAAACAATCTTACAGTCAACCACGTCTTAACTTCAAGTCCTCTCTAGATAGATATATAAAGATCGGCAACCTGATTAAAGCAACCTAAAATTCCAAATCAGAGACTACCCATTGTTTCCAAGCCATCACAAAGGACACTACCGAAGAAAAATTAATTTCAAATCAACCCCATCAAGAAAAGTTGGAAAGGCAATGAAATGGAGAAAAGTATAGAGTACCCAAGAAGCGGATTTGGAGAGAGAAGCAAAGGCGAAGCGGTGGTCAGGGTTGATGGAGAGCTTGGCATTGATGAAGAGGCGGATGGCTTGCTTGATGGAGTCCAATCGGGTGATGGGGCGACCATTGGGGCCCGTCACTTTCATCTCAACCAGCGATTCGGTATCCGAATCGATGCAGAAAAGTATGTCTTCGCTTGAGTAGCGAGATGGGGGCAGTGTATAGCGTACTTGCGCCGCGCTCTGCCTCTGTGTGCCCTCCATGGCTGCCTCTCTCTCTCTCTCTAGTTTTCTCGTCGCCGCTCGGATATTGCAGCGGTGGCCCTTTTGGTTTCAACTTTCATATAATGAGTAATATTTTCTCCAAATTAATTTCGAAATTTCTTTTATTTGTGTTCTCTTATCTAAATGAACAATTGATAGAATTTTGAATTTTGTAAAGGTAAGATTAAATTTATATCTTCCTACACGTTGTTAAGGATAGATCTCAATCACATTGAATTATCGTCTTACGTGGTCTTCTTTTATTTTATTATGTAGGATAAAGAATTAAATCTATAATTTATTAATACGAATCTCAATTTATCGCAATCCAACATTTAACATGTACTTTAAAAATGATTAAAGTGCTAAAGCATAAATAAATTAAACATAATTTATTTTTTTTTAGACATGCCAATGGATTAGGCTAAATTATGTACCATTTTTTTATTTTTTTAATAAGAATCAAACTTTTAATTTATTTCAAATTTATAGTCTCGTTTATCTTTCATTCCGTTAAAAAAGTAATAATCTTGAATCCTTTATATGCATCAATTAATAGTAAACATCACCAAATGTCTACTTTCATTCACTATGTTTAGTCAATAAGAAATTAAGAAGTATACGACATACTATTTCAAACTATCTTATCAAGTCATTCAATTTTTTTAAAAATCATATCATTAAATTGAGAATAATACGTGATTGATTAATAATCTCTTTTAACAATAGACTAAGTTCATATTCTATATAAAATCTCACATTCCAATTGATCTTTTTTTATGCCAAATAACATATATAACTTTTATATTTTAAATTTTAAAACCTAACATTGTTCTCAAACAATATGTTTAGTTTTTATTTTTTAAACAAAAGTGAAAACTAACATAGAAAATTAAAAAAAAAACTAAAAATTAACAACTCCATCAACACACTTCTAATATATATTAAAAAGGGAAAATAAAAAAAAAACCCTAATCTTTTTGCAAATTTATAATTTTATCCAATCATTTTAATTTTAGTAATTATATTCTAATTGACTCAATTTTGTGTAATTTTATTTAATACTTGAAATCAATTTGCGAGACGTATGTTATTATTGATGTGGCACGTCTCATGTTATAAAAATAAAAAAAGTAATAAATGGGACTCAAATGTATAAATAAAAAAATAAAAAAATATAAAAAATAAAATGACTAACTCGAGTTAATGGACAGAATTTTAGTTCGAATTAATAGGTCCCACTCATATTTTTATTTTTTTATGACACATGGCTTGCCACGTCCCACTCATTTTTGTTTTTTATGACACGGGACATGCCACATTAATAATGATACATGTCTCGTAAATTGATTTCAAATGTTAGATAAAACTACACTTAATTGAACTAATTGAAATAAAATTGTCAAAATTAAAACAACTAGCTAAATCTGCAAAAAGGATTTGAGTTTTTTTTTTTTTGCTATTTGTCCAACTAAAAAGTATTTTAAAAGTTTAGAGAAAGGGCATGACCCCTCGGAACCTAATGGCGTGTTTGGATGATAAAAAATAATGGAATTGAGTGGAATGAAATTAGATGAAAATAAATTATATTTGTTTGAGAAGACAATTAATAATTAATGGAATAAAAAAGAGAATGGATGTAAACCTTTTGTATTTAATCTCTTTCAAATGACCATCTCTTGTCTCGGATGAAAATACACTCATTTATCTATTAATTATATTTAATTTCATTAGTATTCATCTTATTATTTTTTTTTAAAATAAACTCCAACCATTGGACTCTCTCTCTCTCTCTGGTTTACTAAATAATCCCCCTAATATTTGAAGGAATTTTTTTTATTACCAACATGTCTTATACACGAGTAAAAAAAAAATATTACATTGCATAACACTTCTAGACAAAATACAGAGAGACATAATTTATATACTGGCTGACCTATTAAGGTTGAAGAATGGTTTATGTAGGGATGGGTTTTGAGATTATCACCCTAACACGATCTCTCGTCGCTCGTCCCTTCAATTTTAATAGAGGAGATAAATTGCAGGCGAATCTTTAGTCCTTACCTAAGTCGAGTATTGAACTTGTAACTTATTGATATTAAACCCAACATATTACTTTCCCGTCACTTGATCTATGCCTGGGGTAAGCATGGGTCTTATTTGGATGCGTAGTTTCCATAGCCTTAATTAACTAATGTTTTAGTTTGATTATCGTGGCGTGTGGGAGCAGAGATAACAGACAAAATTTGAAAAATTAGGAATCAACAATACGAAGAACAGTTGGGGGCATGATCATAACATTGCAACACAATCCAAAAAGCTTGGAAGATGAATTGATAAGAATCATAGAAGAGTTGAGCATCTTTTTTGTGTCATTTACCCATAACTTTTTTCTTATTCGTCGATTGTTGCTACTCTTGAAATTGCAGCTTTGTCAATGAGCACATAGAGACCCCTAGAAGAGATGGATATGGAGTGCAAGCACATGGGCTCTTGGCTGTACACCTTCCTTCATTACGGATCTGGCTGATGCTACCACAAGTATTAATTCCGAAACAATGTTTTGCCATCTTCCAGTCAAAAGTGGTGTTTTTTGGATCCATCTTGGCTGCATTTGTTTTGCTGCCGTCACTCAGAATGATGTTGACATTTAGGAGCCTTACCTCTCTCTAACCCTTTCTTTCTTCCTAATTTATTTGAAATGGATCGGTATAATTGTTACTTTGTTTTTATTATTTTAAATAAAATAAAATTATACCACATAAGTGAATTAAGTGAGAAAGCATTTGATATTATTTCCGATTCTCAGAGCCCATACCTCACCATCATTTAACAACTCCGATGGGGAGATGATTATGATGCCTCATTAGGTGCAATCAGAGATAATTTGTCTTGTTATGTCCCGTGCACACGTAAGAAGCAAAGAGCTTCCATGATAGTATAATGGATTCATTTGAACCCAAGAGGCGCGGACCCAACATGTTAAGTGTGAATCTTTAAAAATGTGTTACCCCGGCTGTTATTATCATGTTCAACTTTGAATAAAAGTAACCACCCCTTAGATGTCTTGTACCAGGCGTTACATGAAACTAACATGCCACCCAATACTGTGAACGGGATTTAAAAACAATGATACCGGAAACACCGGCACTAACAGTCCATCAGAAATTATCCATAATAGTCTTGTCAACCCTTTGCGTGTCGCTTGAGCAACGAAATATCAACCTGGTTCCACAAAATCTAACCCTCAAGGGCTAGACAAAAGTTGAGCAAAGTTTATTCCACATAGTAAAGTCTCTTGTCACTAGTTTAACCTTTTCACCAAGCCAATAAAAATTATTAGGTAAAAATGGCATTACTCAGTATCACCGCTACTTATCATTGATGTCAACCAACATGGTCTAATTTTCATATTGTGAATCATATCGTAGGATACATGCAATTCAGGTTGTGATTCAAAGCAAAATAGAATTCACTCTTTGGTTCGTACTGATTGAGATGAGCGTCAAACTGGGTCGTTCCAAACTTATCGTGTATGGTGCAATGCTAACAGCATTGATTGTGAGCACCTGAATACTTCCATAGCGCCGGGTAAGAAACAGTATCAAGCTTTGTTAGCAGTTAGCACTGCAATCAATCTTCACAAAATTACACCATGCACCGGGACTTGTCCACTCCTCGCAACATAGTTCAGTCGAACCAACTATCAAACAGGTCTAGCTAAAAGGTATAGAAAGCAGAAACAATGTCGATCGTGCCTCTATCAAGGTGGAAATAACAGCGCCAGCTACTGGCCATGGTAGAGATACCACCAAAATCTAAGTTGTATGATGCAGAGAAACAACAACAACAACAATACTAATAAAAGAGTAGATCCATGTTCAGACAAGAAACAATTAATATCCATAAAAGGGAACTTAAAATCATTCTAGAATTGTATGTCTATTACAACTACAAAACCTGGCATGAACTAATTAACAGCCTTGTCCACAAACAAAAATACGCACCAAAATAAGATTTGCTGTTGACGAGATTATTCACTTACCACCCATTAGCTTTGAGGTGATGCTTTGGCAGCTCCGCTAGCTTGGCCACTCTGAGAAGATGGTGCTGCATTTCCCCCAGCATTGGCATCTGTAGAATAAGCTGGAGACTGAGAATAACCAGCACCATATGAACTGTTGTAAGGTGGCAGCTGCTGCTGCTGCTGCCCATAACCTGGCTGAGGCAGTGGAGCTACACCATAGGGCGGGGTGCCATACCCTGGTTGAACTGTTGGAGCACCATAACCAGATAATGGAGGGCGCTGCGAAGCTGAATCAGGTGGAGCATAACCTGCTTGCAATGGTGGGGGCTGCGAGTGAGGATATCCAGCCTGCAGAGCAGTAGGCTGCACATAGCCTCCTTGAGCACTGGGTGATTGTTGGGGTTGCGCATAAACCGACTGATTGGCTGCGGGTTTCTGACCCTGAGGTGGGGCATAGTTGGGCCCATATCCAGAGGCCGGTTGAGTCCCATAACCAGGCTGGGAAGTGGGAATTCCATAACCTGGCTGGGCAGAGCCCTGAGGTGGATAACTAGCCGGGTTGGGGCTTGGCTGCTGCGTTCCACTCTGTCCTTGTTGCCCTGCTGCCGATGACTGAACATTTGAAGGTGCTTGATTGGAATCCCCCTGAGCTCCCGCATAAGCTGTGAGTCCCTCTGGGGTTGGGTTGGCTGCGTTACCATAAGAAGCATACCCTTGCTGCTGATCATAACCCTGAGGATTTGGCTGAGGCTGACCATATCCAGGTTGTGGAACTGGGGCTGCATATCCACCGTAGCCACCTTGAGGAAAAGATTGTCCTTGTGGATTATAGCCAGAAACTGGTGGCTGACTGTAACCATAACTGGTATTATCTGCAGGGCCCGAAGAACCACCAGATCCTTGCTGCTGCTGAGGCTGCTGGCTATAGTAATCATAACCAGCTCCCTGACCAGTCTGCTGATTTGGTGCTCCAGTTGTCTGGTCCCAGCCAGTAGGATAACCACCAGAGGTTTGTTGAGGATACCCAGGGTATTGTGGCTGAGACATGTATTGTGGTACTTGGGCAGGATATGCTCCTGGCTGTGTGTAACCATAACCAGGTTGTTGCATTTGAGGAGCAGGAGAAGCCCAGCTAGTTGGAGGACGTGCTTGGTAACCATGCTGAGGATATCCTCCAGTCATTGATGGATTTCTAGCACGATTCTGCAGCAAACAGATATTTCATATGAACCATGTAAACCTGACAGAACTTGTTGGAAAATAAACAAGCAGAGAATCAGAATACATATGCTTTAACACCATAGAACAGGAGCAGAACTAGAAATCATCATAAACAGCACATTAACATGTCAGAAATTAATACCAGTGTAGAAGGATGCACGATTCATATTTTATCAAGAGGGGTTTGGGAACCTACATACCGTAATGGTTTGTTGTATTATTGAGTCACTCCTGCAGAAGCCCATCCTCTCCCTATTTGAAGCGAATGGGTACCAAAAAATATACAAAAACTACACAAGTTTGCATAAAAAAGCAGAGATAATACAAACCCTATTGCCATCAAAAGGCAACAGGTTTTATAGTCAACTGCTATACCAAGATATATCTCACAAAACATGTCATTAATGTACTGTACAACAAAAAGGATTCTCATTGGTTTCTGCCCAATCCAGAAAGAGAACAAAAAATAACTGAAATGATTGTATACTATAATAAGACCATCTTGATATATCATTGATTACCTACTACAATGACAGCACCCTAATACGAATTATATCGTATACAATTAGGTTGCCACCAAAAACTACAAACATCAAACATTACATTCGATGGATGAATTAAGAAAACTCACTTAATACCTAAGTACATAAGAACAAATTTTAACAGATCAGATAACTTAACAAACAATTGGAGGAAAAGCTTACTGAACCATCATCAAGATTTCAAGATCACTATTTGAAGATTCTATGAAGTGCTCATCCATCAATTTCACTTAATGTTCCCCACCGAATACAAGCAAAAAATGACAAGCTTCCACACTTTCAGGACATGAACAAGTTAACAAAGTGTGACATAAATCTGGAATAAGATTTTTACAAGCTAGAGGAGGGAACAGAAAAACACAGCATAATTGTTGTTTCATATCTTCATTATGGCCAAAATGCCCAGACTCATCAACTGATAAAAGAACAACTACCTGGGTGCCTAAATGATTCATTGGATAGGCACACCTAGCAGAAAATATCTATAATAAGTGAGACGTAAAAAACTCAAAAGCTAAGCCCCTGTCAAAACTTACCCTTCCAAAAGGACAGACATGAAACAGGTTATTTAAGGAAAAAATGGAAGCAAAGGTATCTTTATATAACACGTGAAATTCAAACTATAGTAACTGGAACTAACCACCAGACGACCAACAGCAGTTCAAGCTTTCAAGAATTCAAAAATTAGTTGCAATTACATGGTACTCATGGTATTGCTTGGAGCTTATTTCACAATGAGGGAGGTTCTAAAATATTATCCAAGCCCAAATAAAAAAATATATTAGTAAACTCCATGTACCCATCAGAAAATGTAAATTAACTGTCTCCAAGTTCAATATCAAATCAAACATTATTAAACTGACCTAAAAAGGTACTTGCACTTTCTTTCTTTCGACATGCAAGCAGCTTAGTTGCTTAGATGCTTAAAATAATCTCTATAAAATGCCTAAAAAACATAATATAATATTCTTAGGGGAACAATAAGGTAAATATTCTCAAAGGTTCATCATTCACTCTCCAAAAATTTCCAGTTGATGTCCACAATATATGCCCCTAGCTTCCCTTTGCCAACTGAGATATAATTATCAGCATATAAAGTTTAGAACCATACCAGAACAATGTCGTAGGAAATGAATACCTCAGGGACTCCATGGTGGTGTGACCAATACACCAATACCTACTAACCCTACAATAGTTCCCAATGACAGCATCAGAAATGAGATATATGTCAAAGGACATGAGGCTACAACTGACAATCCCAAAAGTTATTCACTTGGATTCAACAGAATGGGCAAAGATACTTGATTCACATGCATCCTCAACAGCCACTTGTGTAGGCCCTAACTGCCTAATTAGAAAAGAAATTAGGTGAAACCTACCTCATATCTTAAATACCCAAAAACATCACCATAGCACTTGATACACATCTTAAATGATCATGAATTATCACCATTGTTAAGGGCTGACTATATGAAACCAAACCAAATACTGCTGATGATTGCATTTCTTAAACACCCGCCAATATAAAAAAGACCTTATTGAACCAATTGCAAATGGTAAACCCGCACTTAAAAAACAGTCATACTCATCCTGCACAAAATTCACAAAGAGAACTCCAAATATCAAGAGCACACAGGAACACTGCTGAACAAATTACCAATGATGGCAAGGACTCAATTAAGAGGTTAAGACCACCTCTCACAAAGGAATAAGAACAAAGAAAAGTCAAATTCCACCATCCAGTAGCCATTTTGGTACACCAGAAAATAACTTTAAACCAATCAATTTCTACACATCTATTTAGAGACTTCAGCATTTCCTAAAAGCAGAATAGGAAAGAAAACCGATAACCAGTAACATCTCTATGTGTAACCAGTCTGACTTGCAAGGATTACCACTTTTGTCAGCATAGACCAAAAGGCTATAAGCTCTCTACAAAATTGATAACAGTTAATGTTATATACCATAAAAAATATTAACTGTGAGATCATCTGATAAAGCAGAAATATGATTTCAACTTCACTCTTGAAACGAGAGAAACAAGGCGCACCAAGATGCACGCCAAGTCACATGTCCATATACTACTGTGGCAACTGCAAATGCATGAAGCCCCAATTCCAAGGAGTGTCATTCATAGGAGGAATCTAATCCAATAACATGCACAACTAACAACTTCTTTAATTTGAGAAGTCAAAATACACAAAAATGGAGGGAATCTAGGTGCCAAACAAAATTTACAGAGACTTAAAACACAACATGTCAAAGACTTAACATGAAATATATCAAACCACGTGCAAATTCATGATACAAACAATAACCCCCTAATCCTGATGCTAACTAATTATACTTAATGAAGCTTAACAAATAGCAACAGAAAAACACAGCAGAACTTCAAATACCAAAACATAATTGCAGGAAGAAAAAATAAAAGGAAAACAACAATGAAGTGCCATCAAAAGATATTGACTAAAGATTTTTAAAAAAAAAAAGAACTAAACTGCTATGCTTTGAGTCAAAACTATCTCACTTGACAGTACGGCCAGCAAGCCCGAAAGAATATCCATTGCATAATTGAAGGATAATATTCAAACAAAGGGGAAATAGAACAAAAGGAAAGAATGTGAGAAATTTTTGTAAAATGATATCAAAGCTCCAAAAGAGAACCATTTTCCCATGAGATAGAGCACAAGCTATATTTTCAGAAAGCAAGGATTGATGACCATTTTTAATTATACATACATTTAATATAATCATTTGAATAAATTACTGAAAGAGAATTTTGGTTTTGATTAAGAATCGTCACCAACAGATAAATAAACCCAAATAGATGCTTCTGAAAAGCATCATGTAACTCAATTATAAACACTATTTAAATACTATTTTTTGGCAATTGACATTTAATTTTTAAACAACAAATCGTGGAATTGTCAAGAAGAAAAAAACAATTCTGAATACCATTAATAACCTAGAGCATGCTGAACCAGAAGGGCTATATATGGATCCTTTAAGCAAGGCTGATCTTCCAATTCTAGTTATATACTGACAAATAACATAGAGAGGACAGGTTGCTTGCCTTCAGAACCTAGCTTATAGTTAAAACTATAATGAACAAGCCAAAAAGCAAACTCAAGGTTGAATAGACTGCACCTGCAAGAACACAAAACAACCAAACATACCTCACTTGTAACTTCATTGACCAACTGTTTTGCAGCCTCAATCTGTTCACTGGTCCCATCTATATGTACTGTCCTCTCTGCCGATGTGTCACCTGGGGGAAGGTGCAACGGAATCACCTGTGTCAAATTAATGAGAAGTATGTCAGCAACCAAATGCAATTAAGTTCTAAGTAAAAATTATCATCAAGGCAACAATTAAAATGGAACCTCATACACTGAATTTTACATGACAAGGAATATAATTAATGCCATGAGACTAAAGAACCAAAATCTAACAGAAAGAAAAAAGCCATGAGATTGTGTGGAACTAGTTATAGAATCAACAGAAAAACAACATGTGCAACATTTAATAACAGACCTGAATGCGAGCCCCTGAGCTGGCTTGCATATTCTTTATGGTCTCACCTCCTTTTCCAATTACAAGACCAACCTGAACACATACAGGCATCAAAATAACAGTCCATCCAGGATTTTAATTGCAACAGACAATTAGCAACTCCAAATTAATATACCAGTTTACCTTGTTGTTGGGAATTTTCATTTCAAAATGCTCAGCGCCATATTGCTGTCCGCTTAATCTCCGAGTAACAGTTCCTGATCCCCCGGCTTCAGCCTGTCTCAAACATCAAAAGGTTTGGTTAAAACACAATTCAACTTATTGTCGTGTATACATTTCAACCACACAACAAGTGCAAACTTCAATTGAATCAAAGACATTCAACCCATACCCTTATTAAAAGAAAAAGAGTTTGGGGAAAATAAAAAGGAGTAAAATACACTGATTTGCTACTAAACCATGGTACCTCAGAAAGTACATCTTGTATCAACTGCTCAGCTTTGGTTATTTGATCTGGAGTACCCATAAGTTCAACTGTCCTCGTGGGGGAATTAGGGTCAGCATCCATATCCCTAGTGACTTGAATCTTGGCTCCAGATTGATGCTGAAGATACTTGATAGTTTCTCCAGCCTTCCCAATAATGACACCGACCCTCCCATTCGGTATTTCAATCCTTTTGCTTGTTCCCTGGTAACCATATGCAGCAGGCATTGATGAGGGAGTCACACTTGACAGGAGAGGCTTCTGTCCAGCATCTGCATTTAAAAAATTCAGCAACTCAGTACATTAGCTAACTTTCAGAGGACCCAATGGGAAAATCAAGCTGTAATATTCTCACTAGAACATGAAAAGTGAAAAAACCAATACAGAAATCAGATAATAGATGTTGAATTTAAGCTCTGTATCCACTTATGTCAAGTAGCAACTAGTAGAAAAGAGAAAAATGAAATAAAGATGCAACCACCATTAAGTCATTAACAAAATCGTGATTTTTTTACCCCCATTGAAAAAAGGGAAGGGAACAACCTAACTCGTACTACCCACTGATTTAATGGACTTAAGAGGGTATAATGTCCTTCCACAGGATATTCCCATTGAAATGAGAGGAGAACTAGAATGCTTGTACCCAACCCCACTTAGTGAGATAAAGGCCCCTGATAATTGTTGTTGTTGCTGATGTTGGATATACGGTATACCCACTGATAGATACCCAAATTAAGAACTGAATATTGGGGAGATCTTTAAACAAATGTATATTCGGACAAACATTTATTCAACTTCTTCTCGTTTTCTAGAGCGACCAAAAACGAGTATGCAAATAAATCTGGCTACAATTCCCTCGTTGGCTTTTTCTGTCATGTTGTTCTCCTTGTATATACCCTGTAGACATGAAACCCTATAGAAAATGTCCCAAACTAAACAAGAAGCATCAGAATCAACAACTGGACACAAAAATACCCTATCTACCATCCGTATCCAAGCCAATAAAGCCAAGATAGTGTAAATTAAGCATTTCAAAATAGTTAAATCTAAAACATAAAGGACACCAAAGAAATACCATCCAAGACAGAGCCGAAACCCTTACTGTCCGCGGAATCGAAGCCTGTGGCGCCATTGTCAACCCTAGGGCGCTTGGCCTCAGCGCTGTTGAAGAGTCGAGCAGCGATCTCCTGGGCGCGCTGCTTGGCGAGCTGGATGTCGTCGACAGGAGGAGGAACGTTGTTGTATGAAGGCGCGTTGGCGGCGTCCGGCGACTGCGACGCGACGGGAGCCGAGAAGCCAGTGGGCCTACGAGGGCCAGAGGGCGCTGGCTCGTCCTCGTACTTGCGCTTGCTGCCTAACGACGAGTCTGTGGGCGATGCGTACTGAGCCTCGTCCGCCATCCTTGCTTCGCGCCCGCCGGAGAGAGAGAGAGAGAGAGAGAGAGAGAGAGAGAAAGAGAGACTTGTGAAAACCCTAACAGATAAAAAAGCGCGTCGAGAACTGGATGCTGCGAGCGGTGGTGGTGATTTTATACCCTAGTTCGCCTAACTGTATCGGGACCCGACCCGTGGAATATGGTGTTTGGACCAGTTGCGTTGCTATCCTCCATAATAATCTAAATCACAGTTCTCTTTTTAACGCAATTTATTCAAACCTTTTAATGGCATTATAAGTAAAGAATGGGAGTCCCTGTGCAATATTTTTTTAGCTGCATTGTTTCTATTTAAACCTAGTTAAATACATCAATATTTATTAAAATATTAATCATTAATGTTAAAATGAATATTAATTAATCAACTTTTAAAGTTCCTATTCGTTATTATATATATTGTATATTTTCTTTTTATTACATTTATTAAATATTAAATGTTATCATTTAATTTTTTTGAGGTCAAATTATTATTTAAAAGTCAATTTTATTATTTAAATATACATTTATAAATATTATTTATTAAATTCATTAACAAAAATAATTTTTTTAAAATTAAAATATATTATTCTTAATTATTTTTAATTGTTAATTTAAAATATATTTTACACATTCGTCATAAATTCTTCATAAATTTAAATATTATTAATATAGTTAAATTTTAAGTGAGATATTAAAATATTTTTAAAATAAAATATTTAACACAATTTACGCATTTAATTTAATAAAATAAATAGCACTAGAGAATTGAGGTATGATAGTACCGATGAATTATTGAATTAATAACGAGCAAAAGGAAATATTTATTTTAAATAATATTTGTTGTGGCGAACCAAATTCAAAATGTTGCCCGTTACAAAGGGGCCCACACGGGTTCACTTTCCATGTATTTCCCCATTACAAAATCGAAAAACTAGGGTTTTGATCTTACCGCTAAACCGAAACCTCCCCAAGAGTTAATAGTAGTCCCTTAATTCAGCGCCGGTTCGGGTCCGATTCTCTTCAATTTTCGAAGCCGCCGATCATGAACGGCCGGCAGATCGACCGCCCGAAGCTGCTGGGCCACAATTACGAGCTCATGCTCGGAGAGTCAATCACTCACTTTCTAGCCGAGTACAGCAAGGGCTCGACCGATTTCTCGGAGCTGAGTTCGATTTTTTGCCGATTGGTGCAGACAATGGACGATCCGCCTCTCGAGATCACCTGGTTCTACGCTGCGGTGACATTTCACAGCTCTGCGAAGTTGATTGCTGAAGAGCCTTCGAAGAAAGTTGCTCGGATGTTGTGGGCTGCAAAGGACTTGTTTCACTTGCTGGTTTCGTGTTCGAGTCCGGCTAAAAGCCGGTTGAAGAGTGTCGCCTTGCTGGCTCCTGCTGTGTACCGGTTGTATGACATTGTGGTTTATTGTTCGAAGAATGGCTTGTGCTTGAACCGAGAGATTGATGGTTTGGTGGAACGGATTTGTAGTTACATAAGCATGTGCTGCTCGAACTGTTTCGAGGGACCAAAAGATGGGGCAGATGGATTGACGGCTGGTTTTGCGGATTTGGTTCGGGTTTGGACGGTTGACGGAGTTGGAGAGAGATGCGAATTTGGGGATGATTTGAGAGTGTTTTTTCCGCTCGTTAGCGGTCAGCTTTGCAGTGGGCTTAGAGGAGGGTGTGGAATTGGTTACTTAGCAGGGATTGTCATGATTGAGGCTTTCTTGCTGAGGCTGTGTCTGAACTTTGGTTCGAGCATTTCAAGAACAGAGTTGAAGAAGGATATGCAGCACTGGGCTGTTCAAACTATAGCAGGGTTTCAGAGTTGTTATTTCTTTGGTGAGAATAGTTCTTGTATGGTGGAATATTAACTTACCTGTTATGAAGTTTTCAGCTTGCACTATCAAATTTTTAAAAAAATATATGTTTTGTGGAACACGAGGGAGCCCCGAGATAAGTGAAAGTTTTCAATATACAAGATATGAAACCTAGTTGCATGATCGAGTATTAGGTGTGGTGTTACTGGTGGAAGGAAAAGAGGATGCTAGTTTCATGACTATGAGTGGCAGTGTGGCACTATAGTGATTGATTGCTAGAAATGTTTTCCTTTTGATCGCATAACTGTCTTGATTGAATCCATGCACATAATTACAAGTAGGGCCCCATATTCAACAGAGAAATCCTGTATCACTATCTGTGGGAGCCATGTGCTATGTTCTTGCTTACATTTTCTCATCATTAGTTCCAAGGACATTTAATTATGAATTCCCAGCTTTCTCAATTGAAATTTGTTTCAGTCCGGTATCCCTTTTACTATAGAAGGCCAGACTGAAGCTTTGCACATATAGCAAAATGTGAAATTGCAGTATGGACAGGCCATTTGAACCCTAATTTCATCCTACAGTGTCCACGTAACATGCTGCAAACAGCTATATGAGCTGGTTTCTTGGTCATTATTATTTTTGCTTGCTACCATATTCACAGCAATGAAAAGTTCTTGCAGTTTTGATTTATTAATTTTTTTCAAGATTCCCTTAGAAGATTGTGTTGCTCCACTATCACTTAAGCAAAGGTTCATGGTTCAGTGCTGGGCAGTGTTTTGATGTTCATCAAGCCAAATATTAGTTTCTACTGAGTGCTATAGTTACAGGATCCATAAATTATTATTTATATATCTGTGTTGTTTTTAAATTTTTTATGATGGTGGGAAACCTGTAGCCATTAGTCTTCAAATGCGCACTGGGTAAACTTATTGGGTGTATATACAATAGCCCATAAACCACGTGTACTAAGTTGGCACACATAAAGGTTCTGTCCTTGGTGGCAGAAAACGGCCATTATAGACATTTATTACCATGCCAACCCTAGGGGTATATTTTGGATTTTTAATATGAACGCTTCCTGATTTCCTCGTGCTTCTTCTCAGATATGCTTCTCAGAATTCTTATGGAGCCAAGTTTGCCCGTCACAACTCTAGTGGTCAGTATATCTATGCCTTTGCCTTACATTTCTACCAAAACTCTGTTAATTTCATCGAGTCAAAAAGCCATTCACTAAAATCTTACATCCTACTTCATCACTTTAATCATTTAGTTGCATTTCGTTAGTTGGTCAATTGGCTGCCAAACATATGGTGTCAAAAAATCCAAGTAAAATATTTTTCCCTTCTCTTCCCTTAATATCTGCTAGGGGGTGTAAAGACTATGTTTATTTGGAGCATATGGAGAGAAAAATAGTCCCACTGATAGAAATGTTCTGTTGCTGCAGAGTTCTGAGGATGAAGTTTTGCTTCAGGAAGTGCTGTATGATGGCATCATATTGGTACAGGATCCATTTCTAAAATCTCAAGTGTGGCCTGCACTACCCAGTGACTACTTGAAAAATTTTGCTCTGATGTGGTTGCTAGTTGCAGACAAAGCTGTTCAGTTTGCCAGGTATAGGAAAATAAGTGTCTGATCTGCAAAATTTGCATTTGAAAATGTGCTGCTTGATAAAATCCTGAATTGTATTGCCTCAGGGTATGTGGTGACCAGAACAGAGCCATTTCTTACATAGATGCCTTCTCCAGATCTTCCTTGCCGAATCAATTAATTAAGTGGATAATGAATCAAACACACCTGGCCGAGAAAATTAGTGGACCCACTATTTCCACTCCCAAAGCTCTTATCAGTGAGTTGTCCCATGTCTACGCATTGCCTTTATAGTAATACTGGTTCTTGCGGTTGCAAATCTTACATGCACTGTTGTATTGGGGAACTAAGGAGCATAATCATAGATATTTACGTGTGATCATGGCATGATATACAACACGACAATTTTCAGAGAGAGTTAAGAAACAATGCAGAGAATACATATCTAATAAATAAATATATATGTTATATGTATATAGCAAAATAAGAACTATTTTTTCAGTTTTTTGGTTACAATTACATTCATAATTTATCTTGTCAAAATATAAATAAATTAATTTTTCATATTTTACATAATAGGAAATAAGCATAAAAGAAATTCCTAATATCCATTAAATGTCTGTTCATAAAAGAGTTAAAAGTTTTTAGTTCTCAAAATTCTTCAAATTGAATATTTCAGAGGAAAGACTAATATAGAGAGCAAGAACAGTTAGGATGATCACCGTGAGTTTGAGTTGTGAAAATAGTTTCTTTGCAAAAAGGTATACATACAAATGCAACCATTCCCTGCCTCTTGCAAAGCAAGGAGCTTTGTGCATTAAGGATTTCCCAAGGACTAATATACCTACAAATTGCACACTGGTTTATTTTATCATTGATTTCCAATTTGTCCTTTTAAACTTGTAATGTAGGTCCAATTACTTTGGTGCAAACATGTTTGCAAAAGTTCTAGAAATGTTAGAAATAACAGGTCTTGTTTGGACTTGTAATGTAGGTCCAATTACTTTGGTGCCAACCTATTCCAGTTCTAGAAAAGTTAGAAATAACAGGAGTTGTTTGGACAAGTTTCTGGCACAGATTCAAAAGTTCTGTTGAGTGTCAATATCGACATGTGGTACAATATGACAAGTCACCTCTTTAGAAGTGTTTTTGTCTTAAAAATCAACTCTTGCTGCCATATACTCGTCATACTAACCAATTGTTCAGAGGTCAATTGTTCCACAATGTAGAGAAATGATGTCAGAAGCTTCTTTGTTGTAGTTTTTTGCTCTTAAACAAGTAACAAGGTATTGCATGATGGTTTATTTCTCACGTGCACGTGAGCCTTTGCATGTTAAACGAAGTTGGTTTCCTTTACAGGGTGGTTGCTGATCCTGGCAGATCAAGGGGTTAGAGTATTTGACAATGAGAGTTTGCGACTCTATGCCAAAGAAGTGACTTGGAAATCCAAAACAGGGCATGAGAAGTTAAAATCCAAGCCTGATTCTGGTAAAACAAACTGTAGCTTTTTCTTCTTCACTGAAAATAATTGGATGGCACAAAGCGAAGTTGAAGAGGACCAGGAGATGGTTGATTGGTTCAGTGATCCATTTCTTCCCATTGGTTGCACTGGACACCCAACAGACGACGGTAAAAGTAGAAAACGCCAAGAAGGAAGACCCGATGAAGGGGAAGTACGGTATAAGCTTGCCAAGTTTGATCCCGGTGACAATTCAGTTGGTGATACGTGTTTGCCTCATCGTGATGATAATTTCAACTGCAGGGATGAGATTAAACTTCAATCCATAGTTTGAGTACACTAGATTGTGGGGATGGACGTGCTGTGACCCCTGGGTAAGTCGTAGTAGTCATGGGCTGGATATCAAAGCCAGCTTGTTTTGTCCATAGGAGGTAGATGTTTATGGAGAAGCATGTAGAAATGCAGCAGGTATTAGGCTATCCTCATATTTGTTATAGCTAGGTTCACAAATGCATTCACAGGCACAAATTGTCTATGATTGTGAGCAACCTTTGTTCTACCATATTCTATTACACTGATCATTTTAATCTTCAATATTAGTAGCTACCTCTATTAAGAATTCAAGTTATAGAAGCAATCTCTTCCCACTTGATCATTGATGAGATCGTTTATTTGAGATTTGGGTATCTTGATTTGAACGGTGTGTGTGCAGTGTGCCTCTCTATTTGATGTGAAATTTAAGTTAAATGAGTTTTTTGGTACAGACATTTACATCTCAAAGAGTTTGAAGAATTGGTAGAGATTTGTCTTGAAGTTTAATCCATTGACATGGAGGTACTTTAATGTTGGCTCCATCTCTTCTCCTTTGTTGACCTTTATTGCTTACACAAAATATCTATTTTGCCTGTCATTTGAATAGACTTAATTTTAAGATCCATTTAAAGTTGATTATTATGTATTCTGCGTTTGAATATTTTCAAATTATAAGCAATATATAAATAATATAGTGAATGAAACAAAAGAATGTGTAAATATTATGATTACTTTAAAATATAAAATTTTAAAACTTAAACAAATTGAAAAATCAAATTTAGAATGTAAATTTAGTGGGAAAAAAATACAAAAGCAAGTATGGATGGCATTACCCTAAAACTTAAAAGATGAAAATTGTTTCCCCAGAAATCAAATATCTTGAATTAATTAATCATGCAAATTTTTGGAAAAATTAATGAATGTCACTTATAAAATTAAGATATGATGCTTAAAATAGAAATATGCAGTCAGATTTTGATAAAAAGAATGATGATTTTATAGTATCATCTATGTTAAATGACATCAAATGTGGTGGTAACAAACATTTGGGGTCACTCTTCAGAATGTTGGACTGAGATGGAATTATTTACCAACTAAAATTTTATCTAATTGAATTTACTTTTAGATAAAAATAATTGATATGTAATCTCAATATAAAGCCAAAAAATACAAGTCCTCCAGAGACTCTCGAAAGTCTCTCTCAGTACCTTCGAGAGACCCTCTTAAAAGCCTCCCCCAGATATTATTGAGTCTAAAAATGTGTCAAATTCACATTTAATATCTCTGATTAAAAATTCAAAACAGATGATCTAAATAACGTAAACACTCATCCACTTGTCAATTTTGACCTCTATAAATAAAAGATTATTTCGGTAAGATAAAAGTTCTACTCATACTATAATCTTTTGATTTTCTTATATTTGTCTATGAAAATTAATTTAAGCATTGAAAAACTCACATGGAAGACAATTTGCTCCCATAACCGCTTCCTCTTTCACATGTCTCTTGGAGACTAAAAGCTTGAAATGGACATTCATTCGCAATTATAAATTTCTTGTTCTATTTAAATAATAATAGATATATCATATATTAATTTTTTATAAGTAAAATAAATATCTATTAAATTTTAATTAGGAAGTAATTGAGATTTTATACTCAAAAAATCTCAAGATCACTAATTCTATCACTTATGACTAGGCCACAACTGGGATCCTAAAACTTGGCATATTTTTGTGAATTAAATAAGATAGTTTTCATATTTTTATAATAAATAATAATAAATATATCGTATTTTCATATAAAATATATTTATTATATATTATTTTTAGTTTTAAAATAATTTTATTAATTAATTAAATAATTGAAAATATGATACACTTAGCATGAGCTAATAAAATTATTTAAATATTAAAAACAATATACAATAAATATATTTTATCTAAAATAAAATATATTACTACTTAAATCATTTTTATATCAATAAAATGTGAGGCTGATATTCAGGCACTCACAAGAACTAAAGCACGGGAGAAGGGCGATGTGGTATGAACGGAAGGGGCCAGTGAGTGTCTGCAACGTGGCGTGACTGTTAGTTTGATTTATGTTTTCGTCGGTGATGGTAATAAAATCTGACGTGAGGTCCACGAGAGACTCTCTTCGGACCATGAAAGCTCACCAACCACCTTTTGTACTAGTCTACACGAAAATGACGTGGAAGCTCCCTCTCGACTAATTAGCCTAAATTACACTTTTGTTCATTGAATTTTATATTTCCTAATTAAGTAATTATTATTTTTAAATTTTTATTCGTCTCTCTCGTCACTATAAGTTTTAATTTTTATATGTCCCACAATTGCCCAATCTCATTGCTATCCTTATGCGTCCCACAATTGCATTTTAGACTTAAAACATTAATGGCATTGATTAAAATAGTTAGTAAAGTTATCCCATAAATATTGTGTAGTAGTAAAGTATCTAAAGTTTTATATAGAGTATTAAGATTCGAATCAGTACAAGACTTGTTGAATGTATTAACTCATACATGAACTACCTTAAATGTTCAACTCTGAGTGTGTATAAATTGTATTCGTATCTAGATTTATTTGAAGAATACATCAAGAAAAATGTCACATACCCCTGAAAATTAGTCGGATAAAACTTGGACACCCCAGATCGATCAAAAAAAAAAATAGTTAGTAAAGTTTTATCTAGATGTCTTAAAAATACATCAACTCTATCAAATTAGAAGATCGTATATTATAGAGTACTTAAATTTCGATTTGAATTAATTTTGTCTAACTATCTCAAATATGTCAATTATATTAAATTAAAAGATAATATATTATAAGGGTACTCAAATTTCACTCTAAATTAAAAATTTTAAAAATTCAATTTTGTTTTGATCTTAATTTTGGATTGAAATCAAATCAATTATTAAAATAAAAATAATATAATACAAAAATAAACAAAACTAGAAGTAGAAACATTTGCCTAAACAATTGGTTGTGGACTTTAATTTATTTCAAACGAAATTAATGAAGAGCATGCCAAGAAAATTATTATCTTAACTAAAAGATTATCATCATTTGATTTGATGTTAATATATTTTTATTTTTGGTTTTTGGTTTTAGTTAAAAAGGGCAAACAATGACGTCATTTTTATAAAATAAGAACTATTTCATTTTGTTAGTGTTTCCTCATTCGTAGTTTTGTTTCCTAATTCAAAATTTTCAAAGTAATAACATTCATGCAAAATATAAAAAATAATTTACTATGGTAAAATTATTTTATTGGTGATGTAAGACACAAAACGTGTATATTTATTTATTATTGTTGTTGTTCGAATATAATTGAATATACAATAAATTTATTTATTCGAGAATTCGTTTTCAAGTTTTATAAAATTTATAAAAAAATAAAAATTGTCAAGAGACACATAACATTCATTGTGTAAACAATTTAATATTTAAATCAAATTCTCACAATCAAAAGAGTTAGTAGAACTATAGACTAAGAAAAAGTTAGTTATTTTTGTAAAATGATAATTCATGTATTTATATACAAGCTCAGAGATCTGTAATAATCATTCGTGATATTTTTGAATTAACATAACTTACTCTTATCTATTACACAATTTTTGAATAGGATTTTAAAGTTATTTGTTTGTATTTTTTGTTCTAATAATATCTATTGCATGTGCAATGTCACTAAAAGACCTTGTCAAATTAACCAGACTTTTAATTTTAGTAGTTTGTCGAGAGAATATTTTGAGCCCTACCCAAGTCAAGTAGACTTTTAATTTTAGTAGTCTATCGAGAATGTCTTTCGGACCCTACATAACTCTATCCCTCTTAACTTTTTATGTTTTATCTTTAATTTTTTTGTAAAATTCGTGATTAAACCAATATTAGTATATATATTCATTTGATAGATCTTTCCGTCAGAGGGTTTTTCCTTTAAATAAACATCAATGCAAAAGATAGTGGTGAAATTTAACATCAATTCAAACCGAATTTGCAAAAGGGACAACCTCATGTGCGGGCATTAATTAGTGAGTGATCTTATTTCTATTTCCAATATTGTGGGAATTATTTTTGGATCTACCTCTTAATTTATAGCCACGTGGCTGTTTATTTTTTTTTTCTTGTCTAAAGCATATATATATATATATACACACACACACACACTTAATTAAACACTAACTTTTGAAATTTATTTTAACTTGGTTAATTTATCAAATACTTTTTTATAATCAAACCCATTTCATATTTATTAAAAGTTTTTAAGATATGTAATCTTTCTAGAAAGCCAATTAACGTTAATTGGTTGAGTAGATTGAAAGAGACTTAGAAAGTAATTTGAAACAAATGCAAAATGATGGTCACAATTCACACGATGGCAAGCAAATAATTAAATCAATCAAATTATTGGGGGTATAAAATTGGGACCCACCCACAAACAATAAAATTTTAATGTTGGGGTTTGATGAGAAAATTGACTATGGATGATTGATGTGCACCAACTGATCTTAGGGTAACCAATGTAGCTTACCCCTTCTTTTTTTTTTTTTTTTTGTGTGTTGGGTCAAAGGTCAAGTTTAATGTAAGTGGTAGTTTAGTTATTTTTTTTAAAAAAATATATATAATAATTAAATGTTCTCCTTCTTATTGTCATATTTGACCATATGATACTTGATTATTATGTATTTTAGTGTTCAATTTTTATTTTTATTTTTGAATATTTAAATTAGATAATTTATAATTTATTTTCATTATTGTTGTATTATAGGCAAAAAGTCATTAAAATTTCAAAAGCCCAAAAGGCGTAAATTTTTAGTATGCAGAGAGGGTCTCACACAAATACACAAACTAGATAATTTTGATACTCAAAAATTTCTCTTAATATTTTAAAAAAATTATAAGTAATTATTCAGAAAGAATTATAATTCTAAAAGAATTTCAAAATATTGAGATAAATATCATCCATAAGAATGCTAATCTTAACAGTTTTCAAAATATAAGAAGTATAATCTTAACAAGATTATAAAATATCAAATTAGACGTTATCTGTAATAACCATAATCTTAGATTACTTAAAATTACTTCATATCCCTCTATAAACAAGAAAACACTTATTCTTGAAAAGATGCGTCTATAATACTGATTTTAATATAATTTTTATCATTTTCAATATCTGATTTAAATATTAGAGTATTTGTACGAGAATTTTTCCGTACTCTATTATAGGGGCGACTCAAGGCATGCATTACCTAGGGCCCCCGAAAAATTGGGGCCCTCAAAAATTATATTCTTCAAATATTAAATAATTTTTATTATTTTTTAGAGAGCCCAAAACTTATTATTACCTAGGGCCCAAGTGAGCCTTAGGCTGCCCTGCCCTATTATTATTATTATTATTTTTGGTTTTATAGATTCAATCACTTTGACGACAGTCATTTTAATGACGATACTCCCAATCAAATAAATTAATAATTATATCTTAAGAATAATAATTATATTATTTCATTGTAAAACTTCTAGTAGTAGTTTGAAGCATAAGACATGATCCCGTATAAAAGACATACTTTTTTTAGGTTATAAACTAGTTTTTGGAATTAGCTTTAAATTTATAAATAAATCGATCCAATAATGAGTCTTTAACGGCTAATTAGAAAGAAATAGGAAATACTTGTCGGCGCCGAGAGACAGCCAAATAACAGCGTATTAACGGCTATAATGAGAAGTGCCCTCCTGTTTGTAAATGAAGACTGATTCTTAAGATTAGAAAGAAGTGATGATTGAGAGAGACATGGTTTAACAAAGAGCCTGTTTTAACTTTTTATTGTAAATGGAAATGGGAAAGCGAAAGTGAAAGGGTTCGAGGCTTTTCAGCAGAACATTTGGTGAGTGGCAATGACAGATACCAACTCATCCCCAAGAGAAAATGATGCATTTGCATGCAATGGGACCCCTCTCCCTATTCAACCCCTCTTGATGTTTCAACTAAGCCATCCTGTGGCTGAAAACCCTCCTTTCATCTTGAAATTGTCCAATTTTTAATTCCCAAGGATGTTGTTACATTACCCAAATGCACCGCTAGATTCAATCATTTTAATTATATTATTATCATATTAATAAATGTTACACGTACGTATAATTTATATGCTTTTGTAACAAAAAAATTTAATAAACACAACGTGCTTAAAATGCTGTGGGTAAATTTCATTAAAAAAATCCAAACATTTCATTTACCTAGGGCTGTCAAGTCCCAAGGCAGAGACTAAGTAAAAAACAAAAGTGGGCCCAGCCCCAAATGCCAAATTGTACCCTTGCTTAGTCAAAAGTACTAAACCAAACATATCCCCATCCCCCCTCCCTCTGTTTTTTATTTCTAATTTCAAAATCCCTAAAGTCAGCAAGCCAGCCCCCCTCGTTTATTTATTTATTTTCCCCCAATAAAGGTTGTCGCCTTGTAAGGGTTTAATAATATTCTGTAATAAGGAATTGTGATTGACCCTATTGTTAGTCTCTCCTCTCCTCTCGCCCAAATTAAATATTAGTGAAGTTATCTGATACATAACCAGAATTATTAACGTAAGTCAAGTTTATTATCTTAAACCAAGGTTAGCACTTGGCAGTTAGCACTCCACTGGTGGGTTCTCAGTTCCACTGATCATTCATAAAATATTGAAAATCCTCTTATTTGAGGCATATAAGATATAATTACTTGAATAACTGTTAAATATTATATTTGAACTTAAAATTATAACACTCGGTATGAGATAGTAGGTTAAATTTATAACAATAACGAACTTCAGTACTTGTGGATTTTAATATAGTCGGTATTATTAAAACCATAGACTTAAAAATTAATAATATTTAAATAAAATGTATTAAGTTTAGACACAGAAATATGAAAGAAGCACATATATATATATATATATTGTAAATGGAAGAGCCACGCATTTGTTTGACAAACAGCTGGCGGGTGAAGTGGCCAAAAAGCAAGCAATTGCCGTCGTTGTACAAGGTGACAAGGCCATTTCCGTCATTTCACTATGCATTCTGTCGGTATCTAACTCTGGTCAGCTTAACCCGGCCTCTGGTTAACGCCCAGGCAAAAACCAGCGTCGGTGGCTCCGTGCGCCAGAGCCTCGAGTTAACTCAGACACAGCTTCTATATCTACACGTATTTCTTCTCTTCTCTATATATTATTCAAATCTTTTGCAAATCTAGAGAGAGAAAAACCACAGATTGGAGGGAGGGAGGGAGAGAGAGGGGTGTCGGCCAATGGCTGATTCTAGCGACTCTGTTTCCATTGACATGGAGACGATCTCTCCTGGCGGAAAGGTTGTATTTCTGTCCCTATGATTGCGTGTACTTGTTTCTGTAATCTGGAAATGTCTATTGTTTGAGCTACATTTGCTTGATACGAGTTTGATTTTTGAGTTCGTTGGAAGGAAATTTCAGTGAATGGCTCTGGTTCAAGTTTGTGCTGTAATTTCTGAATCATTTGCTATATGGTTGGTTTCGAGTGATTGATGAATGGGCTTTAATGGATTTCATTCTGCGTTTGGTCAATATAATTTACTTGTTTCCGCATCAATTTCCTTTGGTCGGGGTTTCTTATAATTAATGATTCAGCTGCCAGACTTTTATAGAAGTTTCTGATTACTGGTGAAATGTGTACTGGTATATGTAGGGCTTGAGTTCATGAGTTTATGCGCTGATTTATGTTTGATGAGGTTTTGTAATTGCTAATGGGTCCAAACGGGTTTCTTCTTTTATTTGCCTGCTTTCGGTATTGAAGTGAGAGTAATTTCAGATTGGACATATAAAGAGTTGTGTCTTTTAATGGAAATGAATGTATTTCAAGAATATAAAGTTGAATGAAGTTGTTAGTTTTTGACGTGGGTTGTTGTTGCACTAATTTCTTTTCTTCTTCTTTCGATAAGTTTATTGTAACTTAAATGCTTTTCTATATTATGTTCTTGTTGCATCTAGGTCATTAGAGTCTGATACTTTTTGGGCTTTGAATGCATGTATAATTAAGTTGCACGTGAATTATTGGTTGAGATCTACTTTACCCTCCCTTTCTTTTATAGTCATTGGAAATACTTGTCATTGTGCAAGATGAGAGTTTGGATTTTACACATAGATACTATCTAAGGTAAACTATATTCTGTGACTGCTTTATTTTTTGCCCTTATGTTATACCAACACCGAAAAAGTGAAATCAAATTGTTTATTCTTTTTTTTTTCCCTCCTTTTTCATTCCTAAATATGGTTGGACTGTTAAACTATATGTCAGAACCAATGTATCAGGTATATTTTATCCTTTTGCCAAAGTCAGATAGTTGTTAAAGGATAATTTTAAGTTCCCAATAAAGCAATCTCTTTGGATGCAAGACTCTATTTGAAAGAAATATGCTTAGCTTGGTATGCCTTGAATGTTTTTGTAAAGTAGATTCCCAGGAGTTGTGGACCCTTGGTAGAATGTTTAGCTTTTATCCAGCAATATGAGGTTATAGTTCCTGCATCAGGACTTTTGATACGCCACTTATGCTCCATTCTGAATTTTTTTTTTTGTGCTGGGGGGGTTGCTATCCTGAAGGATTTTAATCCAACTCTTTTGCATGTTGTTATCTGTCTCCAGGAGCACGTCATAAAAACTGCCTTTGGTTCTGTATCGGTGGCCGTTTTTGGAGATCCGGATAAGCCCGCTCTTGTTACTTATCCTGATTTAGCATTAAATTGTAAGCAGATTGAATAATTTTTGTTTAATTAATTCTTGCAGTTTGAAATGTTTGATCCAGTAACCTGCTTTTAGTGCTGTTGTATGAATTGCTTTTTTTAAACAGTAAAAAATATTTTATTGAACTGTTATCTGTTTGTAATTGGACAGGGTTTGTTACCGTTTGGGTAAACTATTTATTCCAAACATCATATATTTTATAGAATGTCTACATTTGCGTATTCCTTTTGAAAATGTTCAAAAAGAGTGATCAAGCTGTCCAAATATTTGGAGAGTTTACTAAATAAAATAAACAAAAAAAAAAAAAATTCATTCAAACTTAAAAGAAACATAAATGTTCGTATTATAGTTTGAGTTTATTCTCTTGAAACTATGATCTTCACCTAAGGCTTCATTTCTTTAGGATAAACACTCTCTTATTTCTTTCATATGTTTTGAGCAGATATATCCTGCTTTCAAGGGCTATTCTTTTGTCCAGAAGCATTTTCCTTGCTGCTCCATAACTTCTGCATCTACCATATTAATCCTCCTGGGCATGAGGTTTGTATCTTGTCACTTGCCCATTTATTATGGTTGTGCTTTATGCGTTTTCATAATGCTGCATGCTAGTATTTGTATTTTTTCTTATCCGAAACTTTCTTCAAGTGCCATTGCAGTTGGGTGCGGCCATGATTAAGCCTGATGACCCAGTGCTGTCTGTGGATGACTTAGCAGAGCAGATTGTTGGGGTTCTTGACTATTTTGGGTAATTGTTTTGCCATGTATCCTTTCCTATTTACTGCTCTTTGAATATGGCTTACTAGGAACTTGCTTTTAAGGAACTTTCTTTGAATATGGCATTTTACTTTAGTAGTCAACTTTGGCAGGTAGAAATGCTGGTTTTGTCCGTGCAATGTATATAAACACACACCTATAAGGAAGGCCTTTAATTGCTTTTTCCCTAGTATATGACACCATGCTCCTTTTCTTCTTTTTCTGTGTTTTTTTGTTCATAGAGGCTAGTTGATTTTTTTTTTTTCACTTGCTATTTTTGTTTTCTGTCCAGACTTGGTTCAGTGATGTGTATGGGGGTGACAGCTGGAGCTTATATCCTAGCCCTGTTTGCTGTAAGATGCTTTTATAATGTTGCTTGCCCAATTTCGTTATTTTGACTTCTAGTGCTTGTTTTCTTGTGCAATTGATTGATCTGGTTATTTGCAACTTGGTCACAGATTAAATACACACACCGTGTTCTTGGTTTAATACTTGTCTCCCCTCTATGCAAAGCACCGTCATGGACAGAATGGTTGTACAACAAGGTTCCTTTTCTGAACTCTTTTTTTGTTAATTTGTTTGTGGAAAGAAATATATTTTTTTCTGTCCTAAGATTATACATTCTTTGCAGGTGATTTCAAATTTACTTTACTTTTATGGTATGTGTAGCCTGGCTAAGGAATTGTTGCTTATGAGATACTTCAGCAAGGTACTTTTGTATATCTAGTTCTTTCGTGTTGCCAACAGTCCTTTCAGAAATTGGATGGGGTTAATTAGATTTTTTTTATCTTTCAGGAAGTTCGTGGTAATTCTCAAATACTAGAATCTGATATTGTTCATGCATGCAAAAGAGTTAGTGATTCAAATCCCCTTTTCTCCAAGTCTCTTATAAACAATATAAAGCATGCAAAACGTGTTCGTTAGTTTCTCTGATTTACGCTGTGAATGTTCTTTTTGCAGTTGCTAGATGAGAGGCAGAGTCCAAATGTTTTGCGGTTTCTTGAAGCTATTAATGGGTAAGATGTGCCTCCGTAGAAATTATTTAATTTTTTAGACTGAAAGGAGAAATTTGAGTGGAATGAGGCTTGCATTTCGTTTTGGGGATATTAGTTCCCAATATCTAGAGTGGCACAATGACATTTCATAAATCCAGAATATTATTCTGGGTTCCATATGAGCATTTATCAAGCATGTTTTAAAGGGTTTTATCTTTTCCTCTTAATTTTGTCTTTCTGGTGAATAAAAGCATTGGCATGGGAAGGAAATGCTCAATTCAATGGAGCTATGTTTCCATGGAAACGTTAGTTTTCTTCACTTGGTGATGATAGTTGGCTTAGCTGTAATTTTATCTGGCAGGAGAAGAGACATTTCTGAAGGGCTGAAAAAACTACAATGTCGGTCTTTAATAGTTGTCGGGGAGAATTCTCCTTTCCATGCAGAGACTCTGCACATGACCTCAAAACTAGATAGAAGATATAGCGCGTTGGTTGAGGTATGCACTCGAGACATAGTGACAATTTGGTTACAGGCTTCAAGTTGTGTAACAACGCTTCTAATAGGATTTTACTTATTCATGACCACTTGGGTTCTCCAGGTTCAGGCATGTGGCTCGATGGTAACAGAGGAACAGCCCCATGCCATGCTGATACCTATGGAATACTTCCTCATGGGATATGGCTTCTACCGGCCATCTCAATTCAGTGTCAGCCCCAGAAGCCCCTTGAGTCCTACTTCCATCTCCCCGGAGCTATTCTCACCCGAGAGCATGGGCTTGAAGTTGAAGCCAATAAAAACAAGAATCTCAGTGAAAGTGTGAAAGACGACAAAGCCAGGTAGGTACAGGATTTTTGTATATTTACAGAAAAGAGTTTGTGTTCATTTTGTTGTATGGGAATCGAAGGAAGGAAATTACCGGAGGATTGTAGATAAGAAAGGGAGAAGAACCAATAAGCAAAGATGTTAGAAAGAGAGGTTGGTTGGGATTCTTTCATTTGTAATCGTAAGTGTTAGTTGAGGCCAATTTGTCTGTAAGCCCAAGAAACAACTGTGTACCATAACCACTGGTTGGTTGGGATTCTTTCATTTGTAATCGTAAGTGTTAGTTGAGGCCAATTTGTCTGTAAGCCCAAGAAACAACTGTGTACCATAACCAATAAGCAATATTTAATAAGAGTGTGTAAGCCGAATGAATTGTTTGTTTCTCCCCATTGTGAAATCCATGGCAACTCTACTCAATGAGTACAATAACTTTGTATACTGGTTTGGTCTTTTTTAAGAGTGTTGATGCCCGATAATTTACAAATCACGTAAAGTACACGCACTCACTCGGATAAATACATAAAAATCTATCTATATAGATAACTCGTGCTTAATTGCAGGGAAAGTCATTGTAGAAATATACGGGCACTTTGTTTCTTTGTTTTTGTGTTGAAAGAACTGATTTGTTTGGTACGGTGATCCGGCAGACATGAGGTGGAGTTGGAGCTGGAATTTGGTTTAAGGTTGAATGCTTAGCAAATGGACTTGTAATTGCCTTTTATGGATTTCCTTTTCACTATATTATTATTGACAACTAAGAAGTGACAATGGAGATGTTAGATGGGAGGTGACAGTAAGATGAATGCCCAACTTTTCTTGACCAATTGACATAGGATAGGAGATCTCAAACTGGGGATCCATGGAAGTCAACTATACAAGGATATGGTGGAATTCATACCTCGTGATTTTGGCAATGATGGAGTTAAAAAGAGCCATTCTTATGTACGAGGTTTAAAAGAAAATTATAATTTTTTTTTAACATTTTATAAGAAGATTGTTTTCACAATTTAAATGCATGATTTTTTGTTTTGTTTTGTTATTATGGAGTACAATTGTTATTGTTATTAAATCTTGCTCTTTAATTTTCAGGTACACTTAAATAAATACTAGAAAAATATTTTATTAACATGATTTCATAACATTATATTTGCTTATATAATAATAAATGATTGTCATCTCAATTTTTTTTTATTTTTGACTAATTAACGTTTAAATGGACAAGTTGGAAAATTGTTCCATGGTTTTGGTAAAGAAACACTCTTGTGGTAGAAAACTAAATTTGAAAATTGGTCTAAATATTGGTCAAGAAACACTCCAATGGTAGAAAATTAATAAGACCCTAAGGTCTAAAGTAACATTGGATACATGGCCTAATGTTATGTATTATAATGGGTTAAAGTCGTGAACATGTTTTTCCAATAATAATTAATGCTAAAATCAAACATCTCTTAGTGAGGAAAAACCCTTATTGTCACACTCACAGAAAAGAAAAAAAAAGATTATTTAGACACTTGGTCTAATAAATTAAGCCATTCAAACTATGAAATCCGATTAAATATTATTGTTTTAATATAAAAAAAACAAAAGTATTCATAAAAGACATTGATACAAGGATCCGGATTGATTAGACATTGATAAAATGTGGGAGTTCTCCACTTGTATTTTAGTAAAAGAAATTGGCGTGGTGCCAGCTGCAGCCAATTCCACACCCGTCCAATTCAGTGGATAAGTCCCTTCTTCTGGCAAGTATTGACCAACGCGCGAGTAATTTGAGAGAACGGGCGTGGGTTTTATGGGAGGTGGTGGGGCCTACACCTCTATCCCTTACTTGTCCGCGTTGGATAATATAAATATTGTCCGACCCAATATCCTATTCGTCTGTGTGTAGTGGTCAATTGATTGGGTCAACACTAATAAAATAGAGAGAGTTAAAAAGTTGCAATCCCACCTAATTTTGTTCTGATCTTCTGTTTTAATTTGAAAATGAAAAAAAAAAATGTTTAATCAATCAAATTGGGTTAATTTTTTTTTATCTTATAGTAATATAATTTTTATAAATTTATGTTGTTAGTGTTGTGTGCACTAATACTAAATTTGGATGACTTTTAATAGGCTTATTTTAATACATTAATTATATTTTTGTATAAATTAATAAAAATTAAATTTTTTTTCATATTTTCTCTAATCAATTATATGAATGAGTCCTTACATTTTTTGTGTAAGAATCTTATTTTCAAAATGTTAAAATCGTGTGATAGGATTCTTTGGTAACAAAATATTTTAAACTATTCACAGTCTTTAAATTCTTTGGATGGAGAATCTGATTAATTGAGTATAGACTAGCATAGGGGTTACTATCTCGTTCAGTATATGAATACTAATGGGACGATGATGTGTCACACGCCATATGACATGAGATGTCGCTAGTAAACCTCTGGGTGGTCATTGGGGAATGCTAAGCTAAATGTGATGCCGATGACTGATCACATGGCATGGTGAATAATGGTCAAATCATCAAGTTGCGATAGTGTGTTGATCTTTAGACTTGAACCGATACAATTGTTTTGTGTATTGGTGTGCGGGATTTGCTAATGAGCCAAACCATCCAACTGGGAGGTGGAACGCTCATTTATGTGGTTTCGTAATGTTGGTATATGAAGATAGATGTTGGGAATATCATATGTCGCCCTCATCGGTATTTGATGGGGTGAATGTCTTATGTGATCTACTATTAATGTGATGGGATCGTCCCTAGCCAGGATAGATTGGAAGTCAAGAAATGTATTTTATGAGGTGTCATCTAGTCACACTAATGAAGTTTGACACATAGTTATTGAGTTTGTGAATTTGTCATTCCATGACTCTCGCTTAGTCGGGATGTTAGGTGATGGAAGAATTATAACACACGATAATCGTCAACTATAATAGGTTCACTTGAAGTGAGACTTCATTACCACCTATATTGTCCTGAACCGTTATTAGGCGCTATTCAGGAACTCTCGGAATGTTGTCGGGATTTGAAAAAGTCCCGATGATGGGTCAAGGGGTTAACCGATACCGAAAAGGGTTTCAGTATTATCTGATTGCTAGCAGGTAGTTAACCCAAAAACTCACACACCATATAGTGTTGCGTTTGGTATCGTCATCATACCCGAAATATTTTAGGAATTGATTGGTCAAATGTTAACTCTTAGCCCCTCTTGCCAATAATGCATAATGTACAATAATAATGCATAGTATGAAATCGATTATTAATTAGACAGTAAGAGGCAGCGATTGAATGTGCATAGTGTATAGTGAAATTGCATAGTGAAATTGGTTGATTGAATTGTATTATTGGGATGGTGGGGCAACGGAATCCAAATTCAATTGAATTTGGAGAAGAGAAAATAGTAGAGGGGAGATTGGATTAAAATGGTAGAGGCACTGCCTCTGCCTCTCTTTCTTCTTCTTTTCAGGTTGCTATCTTTTTCTTCCTTTTTCTTTTTTCTTTGAAAAATTATAGAAATTATACGTATAATTATTACGCTTATAATTTTTAGACATAGGCACCGACGACACGTAGATCATCTGTGTCTAGCATGGGAAAAGATAACCAGAACGATACCTTACTACATACTAGGTGTGGACTGATTAGTACCACCACATTTTGAGGTGGACTCTGTCTCAATACAGAAACTAATTCTATATTCATCCCTTCATCGGATAGCAGGTATGAATTTATTTATGTATTCAATTATTGAATATGTATATTTTTTAATTACCCAAGTTATGTATGGCGTGTATGCTATTTTTCGCTACGTGTATCTGATACACAGTAAAAATTTTATTTTTGCCTATTCCGATAGTACTAGTGATTCCCTTTAGTGATATTAGAGCGTCACCTTTGTATTTAATACATATACACAGATGTATGTGTCAAATATTACATTTAATCGGCGCGCTGGTTTTGGTAGCCAGACAACATATTCTAATTGCTTCATTTTTATGGTTATGCAGTAATTCGCATTGGACATTAATACGAGGATTTGGATATGCTTGTTTGGATGTCAGATTGTATTATTTAACATATGTAGGATAAATGTTTTCAAAATTATTTTGAAACAACGAAAGTAGTTTCAAAATTATTTTAACATATGTAGGATGTATGTACAGGATAAGCACGAGTTTGGTATGTATGAATGAATGAATATTACAGGGTTTCATTTGATTTAATTCGAATTTGTAATAATTAATTAATTCAAGCATGTATTGACGCATAAGTCTTAAGTAACTTTTTTTAGTCTTTATATTGAAGACAATGTCAAGGAGTTGATTGCAATAGAAGTGGTGAAACACCAATCCATCAAGGAGTTGATGTGAGGCATGGTTTAAACCTAAGAGACTCGGGTTTATTCTGTGTGCAAACCCATGGTCATCATGGTTTAATTTATTATTATTTATTATTTATTTTATTACACAATGGTTGTGTGATGGAATGAATAATGGAATCTGATGAGACTTTAAAAGAAGAAGCCCAAAAATTTTAGATTTATCGTGGCTTTTTATTATTGTAAGGGTTCATTAGTTTGATTGAATGTATCTAAAAACTATAAATGTGAGGGTGCATTTCATGAAATATTGTTTGATTTCTCCTATTAACCATGAGATGGGGCAATGTTCAACGGGTCTTACCCAACCAAGTAACTAAAATGTGAGGGAGGGTGATCTTCAACTCATTACACTTAGCCAGACAGTATGTGAGATCTAACTAGTCTATCAAATCAAAAAACTATAAATGTGAGGATTATGATGGGTTAGAAGCTAAAAGTCAGGCTTCACATATAATGTGGTGGCAAGTGTTGCTTACTCAATTATGATATTACTTCAAGTAACTAAAATGTGAGGAGTATTCTTATAAAAGGAAATTCAATCACCCTCTATTGGATTTTGTATAAGGATCACATTTTTTGCTTGGGAAGTGCAGGATTCAAAAAATTAATGAGAGTGCCCATTTAATAGAAAGTCCTTAAATTAAATGGAATTTTACAAATATACAAGCTAATATATCTATTTATTTTCTGTAGATTAAAATGACAGATTTAAATCTGTTAACTCGTATTCTAGAAACCAATAGATTCACTGGCTCTAATTTTTCTAATTGGTTTCAGAGTATTAAAATAGTGCTCAATATGGAAAAGATAGATGACACTCTGTCTTGTATACCACCTACTAATATTTCTCTAACTACGATTGAGAAGGAGATTATCACTTGGGAGATTTAAAAAAAAAAATAACATAAGAGCTCGTAACTATATTCTTGCATCGATGTCCAACGATTTGCAGCGTCAGCTTGTGCATTTTATGAATGCTGTAAGAATGATACAACATCTTAAGGACCTATTTGGCGAGCATAGTTGGACAACTCGACATGAGATATTGAAGAAACTATTTCGGGCCTGGATGCTTGAGGGTTTAGATGTTGAAGACCTTGTCATCAGCATGATCAATATGATTGGTCAGCTAGATGCCTTGGAATTCCTAATGAACACTCTTCTCCGGGCTGATCTTGTTTTGCAATCGTTGCTGGATTCTTTCTCCTCATTTGTTACTTATTCCTAAATGAATAAGATTGAGTGTTCTCTTCCCAAGTTATTAAATATGTTAATCACCGCCCAATTACAAATGAAAGGAAAACGTAGAGAATGAGTTCTTGCTGTTGCTTCGTCTTCTTCCTAGAAGAAACTTAAATCTAGGAAGAGGATTATAAACATTCTCCAAGACAACAGGGGTGGTGGTTAGATAGAGACAAAGGGTAAAGAGGTTTAGGGTAAGGGTAAATGTTATTTTTGGGGACAGAAAGGACACTAGAAGAGGAATTGCCCAGACTATCTGATGAGTTTTAAGGGAAAGTGCCAGGAGGGTCAAGGTATTTGTTCATTTATGTGTGTTATTGAGACTGATCTTTCGATTAATCAATACCCTACTTCTTGGATTATGGATTCTGGCCTTACTTCTCATATTTATTTATTTGCACATGATCTTAGTCAAAGTAAGGCGATTGGGAGCACAGGATCTTAGTCAAAGTAAGGCGATTGGGAAGCTTGAAGTGGTTTTGCGGGTTGGCATTAAGGCAAGCGTTGCTGCATTAGCCATTGGGACTACTTCTGTGTATCTTTACTTTCTGGGCATGTACTGGCTTTATATGACTGTTTACATATACCAAATGTGATTTGAAATGTTGTTTCGATTCCATAGATTGTGAGTCACGGTTATACATTTTCTTTTGCATGTAATAAATATTTGATTATGTTTGATAACGTGTGTGTGGGCAAAACTGTGATGATAAATAGTCTATATTTCTTGAAAACATATGCATGTAAATATAGTCAGTAAATAGCTGATAGACTTAATACCACATTAAAAGAAAAACGTTCTCGAGATAATCAAATTAATTCTAAACAGTTGTGACACATTAGGTTAGGTTATATTAGCGAAAGTAGGCTTATGAAGTTGTGATTATGTGCTGAACTCGAGCCAACTTGTGAGTCATGTATTCTTGAGAAAATAACTAAATTTTCTTTTGTTGAACAAGGGAAAATGGCTACTGAATTGTTAGGATTGGTATATTTAGATGTATGTAGGCCCATAAATATTATGGCCCATGATGGTTATATCTACTTTGTAACTTTTATTGATAATTTGTTACGATATGGTTACATATACTTAATGAAATACAAGTCTAAAGTATTTAAAAAGTTCAAAGAATTTAAAACTGAAGTACAGAACCAAACATGAAAGATTATTACAATTTTTTGATCAGATCGAGAAGGTGTGTAATACCCCATATTGGCATAAGGGTGCCATGTAATTTATATGAGTTTAAAATATCGAAAAATAGGTTTGAAAGTAAAATAAATCGCCGAATCAACTATAGAAAGTGCCTTAGAATTTAGATGTCTAAAGAAAAGGGTACGGTATCGATGAGTGTCTCGAGGCGAAATTTATGAGCTTGAGAGAAACCAAATCCAAGTCTATTTTCGGTACAACTGCGATTCAGGCTAAAAAATCGAATCATCATAAGGGACTTCCAAAAAGACAATGAAATCTTGAAATGAGTTAAATTTTGCATAAGGAACAACCCTGAAGAAGGTTTGAGGTGAAACGATCGAGTTTTCAATCAAGCGTAATTTTTTAAAAGTTTCAAGCCTAAGTGTAATTTTTAAAATTTTGGCCGAGAAGTGTTAAAACAAAACTTGGAGAGCATAATGTGAAAGTGGAAATTCTTAGGAGCATTGTGGAATTTTCGGAAACACATTAGGCTTAGTGGAAAGGCTTGAAAGAGATTTAAAAAATTAAGGGGGGTCAAAGTGTAAATAACAGAAATAAGAAGAAGAAAGCACAGCCATGGCCGCCACCGCCCACTGCCATCGCTAGCCATCCTTTGACCGACATTCTTAGGGTCGTTTGAAGGTACAAGAATGGGCCCCACCACGTGGGGAGTTGATTGAGATTAGGTATGGGTTACGAATAGTCTGGCATGGCCATGATTTGATAATAAATGGCGAGGCATGACTGCGGTCATCGAAAAATTGGGGAAATGGTGTGCATATCGAAACACTATGATTTGAGGCCATTAAATAGTTTTAATGATGATAAAGGCTTGGATTTGACCGAGTAAGTGTTGATTGGGCTTTGAAAACGGGTATAAATAAAGGTTCGAATGTGCCCAAATACATTAAAGTTTTTACTTCGAATTTCTCACGTTTGGGAGTGAATTAGAGGTCGGGGATAAGGGGTTTTTATTCTCTATGTGTTGAGGAGAAATTCTGGAAACTTTGGTGAGTTTTCATGAAGGTTTGAAGGGATATTGAAGCGTCGTCGAAAAATCACAAAGTCATCGGAGCTGGACTATAAATCGGCTATTTGGGATATTTCTAGCGGGTGTTTCGGCTATCGGAGGGTGTCATTGTGATCGGCTTGAGGAGAGCTTCAAGGTGGTGTCGTTGGATCAGCCATCGGAGATTATCGCCGGTTGCCATCACCGGAGAAGATGACAAGAGAAAGTAAGAAAATAAAAAATAAAAGGAAATAAGAAAAAAATAAAAGAAAATTAAAAAAAATCCAAATTTTTTTGGAAGAATTGGAAAATTATTTTGTATATTTTGGACTAGGAAAATTCTTGAAAATATTGGAGTAATTATTTATTTTTGTAATTTTTGAGGAAATTAAGGTTTATGGAAAATAGAGAAAAAATAGGAAAAAAATCTAGAAAATTTAGAATATTGTTTTATGAATTATTGTGAAGAAAAATTTGGGAAAAATCTTGAGCAGGTATTTATTTTGAAATTTTTGAGGAGAAAATAAGAAGAAAATTATGAAAAATTGAAAAAAAAAATAGATATTGATAGTATTTGAATGAATATGATGTCTAGAGATTGTTGAGGTTTGAGGTTGAGCATTAGTGTGATTACTTGAGGTTTGACAAAAAAATCGAGGCCAAACACGTTATTCTAACCTTTTTGAGTTATGTTCGAGGTGAGTAGTTTACTATCAAAATTTGACTTGTTTATTCAATTAGTTTCATTGTGAGTGGTTCTTTCCCCAAACTCGTGAGCGTTCTTACCCTAAAAAGTTGGTATTTGTTCTACGTAATCATGTTATGATTTTAAGGAAATTGTTTTGTTGCATGTGAATAGTTTAACCTGTGAAAGGTTATTTTCATGTGGGAGGTTTGTACCAAATTATTTTATGCATGTGTATTAAATTTCGTGCATTATAAATTTATGCTTTGAAATGTTGAGTTTATACGATGTATGTTTTGTGTTGTGGCATTGATATGTTTATGTGTGGTCCATGTAGGATGTGGGTTGTCAACCTGTGTGTGGCACTTTAGTGATAGCACTCGGGATGTGTGTTAATGATTAATGCTATGTGATCCACTTGGAACGAGGCCGAGACAGACTTCACTCTACGGTACTCAAGTGGCGGGGTTGAGAGTGGATACCACCCTAGTTGTTGGCTCAAGTGACAGGGGCTGAGATTGGACACCACCCCAGGTGCCTTTGAGAAATAGCATTATTGCATAGGTGGACGTTGATTTTCGGGATAGTATTGATCATCTTGTGGCCAGGGTTGCGTTGAGATCCGGAATGCTTATGTGTGGGAGCGTAATGGCTAACATGATTTAGTGGTGATACCCAAATTTATGTGTTGAGGTTGTCCCTCTTAAGCAAGATTGTGTTATGCCAATGTGTTGATATGGTTGTGTTGCCTTTAAAAAGATTACATTTTTCCTGATTAAGGTTAAGTATTGTGCAGGATTTTCTTAGACTGGGACATGTCAAAATGTGTCGGTTTTGTTCATGGTCTTGCATATATTCATGAAAATGTTTTGAATTCTTACTTAGATGATTCATCATCTAATTTGGACTTTGTACATGAAATATTCAAAAGTTCCAAGTGAAGGCAACGATGCTAAGGGAAATGGCATTATCGAGATGTAGCAGATAGTTACGTATTAGATCTTTTGTAGGTTTTATTATGTACGGGATATTCAGCTGTGGGTGTATTATTTTGATGATGTCATGTTGAACATTGATAGTACGAATTTTATATTATGAATAAAAGAATTATGGTTTTGTATTATCGAGATTTCGATTTTGCTTCCGCTGATGTGATGTTATTACTGGTTTTAGCTTATTCCTTTAAGTTGATACGCTGAGATAGTAGATTGGGATTGTTGGGGTTTAAATTATGTTGAGTATATGTTGAATGATTGTTGAAAAAAAAAAATCCTCGAAATTTTGAGTTAATGCGCACTTTGGAAAAGTGGGGCGTTATAAGGTGAATACTTGAGTACGAAGTTTATTGATTATCTTAAGACTTGTGATATAATTTCATAGTTGACTCCTCCTCACACACCACAATTGAATGGTGTGGTTGAATGTAGAAATCGGACCCTATTGGACATGGTTCGTTCTATGCTAAGCTACACGAATTTACTTATTTCACTATGAGGTTATGCTATTCTCACCGCGATTTATTTGATAAATCGAGTATAAACTAAATCTGTTTCAATCACACCATATGAAATATGGGTTGAGAAACGTCCGAGTCTTAAGCATGTTAGAATTTGGGGTTGCTCGATTTTTGTGAAGAGGTTGAAAACAGAGAAGTTGGATCCTAGATCTAAGAAGGGTCATTTTGTGGGATATCCTAACGATAGTTTAGAGTATTATATCTATTTTTGACTACCCCAAGAGTTGTGGTTTCTAGGCATGTTATCTTCTCCGAAAAAGAATTCATCTAGGTAGGTGGCATGGGAAAGAAAATATATCTGATAGAAGAGGAGTATTCTATTCCACAAATACCTGATCGAATTATTGAGCAAGATGAATCAAGTCAGGGAGATCATCCACAAGTTTTTCGTAGCTCTGGTAGAGTGTCCCATCCTTTGGATCGATGGTATGGTTTATCAGTAGAGGAGATACATGAATTGTTCTTGTATAGGGACAGTGACAAGTTACCTGACTCTACCACTTATGATGAGACAATATCTGATATTGATGCCTCGAAGTGACAAATAGCTATGGAATCTGAGATAAAGTCTATGTGCTCCAACTAGGTCTGAGTGTTGGTAGATCCACCTGAGGGAATTGTTCCTGTCTGGTGTAAATGGATTTCCAAGAGAAAGATCGGCTCAGATTGACAAGTTTCGACCTACAAAGCTCGGTTGGTAACAAAGGGTTATCGTTAGTTTCAAGGAATTGACTATGATGAGACTTTCTCACCTATCATGATGCTAAAGTCTACCAGAATGATGTTAGCTATCACTGTTTACTATGACTATGAAATCTAGAAGATGGATGTCAAGCCAGCTTTTCTAAATGGATTTCTTAAAGAAAAGATCTATATGGAATAATCGAGTGGATTTGAGTCTGCCAATCCACGTCAGGTGTGTTTGCTGAAGAGATCAATATATGACCTGAAGCAAGCATCGAGGAGTTGGAACATTCATTTTGATTATGAGATCAAAGAGTTTGGTTTCTTGAGAAATTCGGATGAACCATGTATATATAAGAAGGCTAATGAGAGCAACATTGTGTTCCTAGTATTGTATGTGGATGATATTTTAATTATGGACAACAATGTGGACATGATAATGTCTGTGAAAGTCGAGTTGTCTAGAGTATTCTCCATGAAGAATCTGAGAGATGCTACCTATATTTTGGAAATTATACTTTATAGAGATAGAGTCAAGAAATTGATAGATCTCTCATAGAGCTTGTACATAGAAAAGATACTAAAGAGCTTTAGCATATTGAATTCCAAAAGGGGACAGTTGCCTGTCCGGGTTGGAGTTCATCTCTCTAAGGAGATGTCCTTAATACTCCTAAAGAAAGGGATTGTATGAGTAAGATATCTTATGTTTCGGTAGTTGGGAGTCCTATGTGTGCGATGATATGTACAAGGTCGGATATTACATAGGCTGGAGTGTTATAAGCCGATATCAATCTGTTCCCAATGAGAGTCACTGGATCGCAGTGAAGCATATTTTGAAGTACTTGTGAAGGACTAAAGATATGATACTGATTTATGGAGGAGATGAATTTTCATGTGGATGGATTCATTGATTCGAATTTTCAATCAGATGTTGATGATTGCAAATCGACATCTGATTTTGTATATCTCTTGAATAGTGGTGTTGTGAGCTGAAAAAGTTCCAAGCAAGCAATCACAACGGATTCAACCATTGAAGTCTAGTTTGTTGCGGCATGTAATGTTGCTAAGAAAGCTGTTTGGATCTGAAAATTTCTTTCGGAGGTTGACGTGGTTTTGACTATTTTGTCACCAATATCTTTGTATTGTGACAACAATGGAGCTATCGTGCAGGCGAATGAACCTAGGTCTTATAAAAAATTCAAACACATTGAGCGTCAGTTTCATTTGATTCGAGAGATTATAACATGTGGGGACGTGCAACTATAAAGAGTATATTCAGCGGATAATATAATTGACCTACTCACTAAAGCTATGACTCAGTCACAACTAGATTGACATCTCGAGAAGATGAGTATCCGATTCCTGCTAATTGCGTAACATTAGATGTACATGTGATATAAATTAGCATTAGTGCAAGTGGGAGATTATCAGTCTTGTGTGCCCTGATGCTAGATTTCGATGACATCTAGCGAGTTGGTTTTAATGCATTAATTATATTTTTGTATAAATTAATAAAAGACTATTTTCTTCATTCATGTTTTCTCCAATCAATTATATGAATGAGTCCCTACATCTTCTATGTGAGAATCTTATTTTCAAAGTGTTGAGATTGTGTGACAGGATTATCTGGTAACAGAATATCTTAAACCATTCATAGTCCTTAAATTCTTTGGATGTGGATTTCGATTAATTGAGTATGGACTAGCACATGGGTTATTATCTCGTTGAGTATGGGAATACTGATGTGAGGATGGTATGTCACGAGTCATATGACATGAGTTGTTGCTAGTAAACTTGTGGGTGGTTATTTGGGAACGATCAGCTGAATATGATGTCAATGACTGACTACATGCCATGGTAGATAATAGTAAAGTCATCAGGTTGTGATAGTGTGTAAATCCTTAGACTTGAACCAACACAATTATTCTATGTATTGGTGTACGAGATTTGCTAATAAGTCGAACCATCTAATTTGAAAGTGAAAATGTTCATCTATGTGGTTCCGTATTACTAGTATATGAAAATAGGTGTTGGGAATAAGATACTTCGCCCTCGTTGTTATTTAATAGAGTGAACGTCCTATATGATCTACTATTAATGTGATGGGATAGTCACTAACTATGGTAGATTGAAAGTTAGGAAATCTATTTTCTGAGGTGTCATCTAGTCACATTAATGAGGTCTGACACATAGTTACTGAGTTTGTGAATTTGTCACTCCATGACTCTCGCTCAATCGGGACGTTAGGTGATGGAATGATTATAATACATGATAATTGTCAACTGTAATAAATTCACTTGAAGTGAGACTTCACTACCATCTATATTGTCCTAAATCGCTGTTAGGCGCTATTCAGGAACTCTTGGAACGTCGTCGGAATTTGAAGAAGTTCCGGTGATGGGTCAAGGAGTTGATCAATACCGAAAATGGTTTTGAAGTTATCTGATTATTAGTAGGTAGTGAACTTAGAAAGTCACATACCATATAATATTGTGTTTGGTATTGACATCGTGTGTCCAAAATGTCTCAAAACTTGATTGGTCAAATGTTGACCCTTGGCCGCTCTTATCAATAGTGCATAGTATAAAATCAATTATTGATTGGACAGCAAGAGACATTGACCGAATGTGCATAGTGTATAGTAAAAATGTATAGTGAAATTGGTTGGTTAAATTTTATTATTGGGATGGTGGGGCGACATAATCCAAATTCAATTGAATTTGAAGAAGAGAAAATAAGAGGGGGGGAGAGAATCGATTAAAAGAGTAAAGCCAAGGCCTCTGCCTCTGCCTCTCTCTCTCCTTCTTCTGAGGTTGCTCTATTTTTTTTATTTTCTTCTTTTTCTTTTTACTTTATTTGAAAAATCATAGAAATTATACATGTAATTGCTACACATAATTTTGAGACACAGACACCAGCGATACACAAATTCTTTATGTCTAGCATGTGAAAAGGTGACCGAAACGATACCCTACTGCATATTAGGTGTGGACTGACTAAGACCACTACATCTTGAGGTGGACTCTGTCTCAATATAGAAACCAGTTATGTATTTCATCATTTCATTGAGAAATAGGTATGTATTTATTTATGTATTTAATTGTTGAATATGCGTGTTGTTTAAATACGTAAGTTATGTATGGCATGTATGTTATATTCTGCTATGTATATTTGATACACGGTAAAAATTTTATTTTTACTTATACCACCATATTAGTGATTCTGTAATATAATTTTATTTTGTATGTGTGTATATATATATAAATTATATATTTAATATATATAAGTATTTGTGAAAATAAATATTATAAAAATAACATTAAGACTTAAAGAACATGATTGAACAAAGAAATTACAAATAGATCTATTTTTTTTGGGAATGAATACAAGTACATATATAATTACAAGAATCAATCAATAATAAATTAGATAAATTAATTACACTTAAAAAGATTTGATGATCTTCAAATTGAGTTTAGGATAATTGTAAAAAATATCATTGATATTTGAAAAAATATAGAGTATGTTTGAAATGTAATGTTATGTTGTAATTCCCTATTATTGCTAGTTAATTATAGTAAAATTTTATAAAATGATTAAAATATCCTTATATTTATACATATTCTCCTTTTCTCTCTTTCTTCTCAAATTCCTTCTATATTTGGTTGTTTCTCGTTTTCTATTTGTGTTCCAACCATTTGTTTTTTTCTATCGCTTCTAATTTGTAGTAGTGAAGGCTAGTCACAATGATGATCACAATAATAGTGGGGCAATTGGTCACGACAATAACAATAAAAACTAATCACAGTAACGATAGTAGTAACAATAATGATAACAATAATAACGATGATAACAGTAGCCATTGTTAATCTTGATATAAGTTCATTATCAATACTAACACAAAATCCACTAGATTTGTTGCCATAGTTGGCTTGAAAATGGATTCTAAAAATTAATTATTTTATCTTTTTATTTATGAATAAAGATGTTTATCACTATTTTTCCAATACAAAAACTATTTCTTACAATTTTGCCGAATCTCAAAGGTGTCCTTCATAATTTACTCAAAACACTTGGGCACATTTTTATAATATTAACAAGAAATTTAATAAAAAGTACATATTATAACAAATTTCAAATACATTTCAATAATTATTCTTTTTTTCAAATATAAATAATTTTCCTAACTTTTTTTATAAAATTTTGAAAATAACCATAAAAACTAAAAACAACCAAACATTACCTAGAACTTACAATTGGGTAACTCTTTTGTCACCCGCTAAATATAAGTACTTAAAATGTATGTAATTGAGTCAACTTTTTAAGGAATTTATAGATGAGATTGCCCATTTGCCCAACATGAATAACAAAAATTTAATAGAACATGCAACTCGGTACCTAAATATATATAGTATATACACTTGCACCCATGTCTACAACCCGTAATATTTTCAAATTCAATCTTCAAAACCAGTACTTCTTGGCCTCTCTTTCAGTACCTTGAATCTTGTTTCCCGTCAATCCACATTGAATCTTCGGCTGTTGGTGCTCACTGGGTTCCTACGGCTTCTGTCGTTTTCGTCGTCGATCCTCCGCCCTTTTCTCGGGTTCATCTCTGCGTACATTTCCTCGATCATCGGCTTCCACAGCCGAACGCGAGCGTTTATGAACCAATTCGATACCTGATTGCGCGCGGTTGATGTTAAAAGGAAGAAGAAGAAAGAGATGTAAAGGTTGGCAGAAAAATCAAACAAGCTCGGGTCCTATATATCATCTATTTTACTTGGCGACAAACATGTAATAGCTAATCCGATACCATGGCCCATCTATTAGTCAGTAGAGATGGGATACAAATGCATGGTGATAATAAGATTTTTGCAACTACTGTGAATGCGTAGAGGTTAGGAATTTTCGTATATATATAGAGTATAAAAATTTGAGACATATTCAGCAACAAGACAGCTTCTTTTATCGTATAATTCATGTGGGTATTTTGAGATTTCGATCCTAGAATAAGTATCTGTGAGAATACTTCATCAGAGAGAATTCTCTTGATCTTTGAAAGATTGTAGGAAAATTAGATCACCATGAGCATGCAAACAGCATCGACTAAACCCAACTTGCGAGCAACAGAAAACATGTAAAATTGCCATTAGGAAGACGGGGATAAAACCCGGCGCAAAGGAGATGTTTTACCTGGCTCCTTGTCAACCCACTCTTCACTGCAAGTAAGTGCTTCTCTGCATCTTTAGGATACCTAAAAGAGCCACAAAATTCATCATCAAGATGAAATCCATACAAGGATAATGACAAGTAAAAAGACTTTCTGAACAAGTAGCCAACTTTCTTCGGGCAAAAAAGGGGAAGAAAATGGATTCATTCCAAATTCAGGCACATAGCATTGCTGTATACTTACGGATGAAGAAAATTCTGAAACATCCATGCTCGTAAGACCGAGACAGATCTTTCTGGCAGGCCTCTCTGGGGCCTCCATAACTGATGGTCTTTTCTCCGTATCTGTTGGAGTGCCCATTGCTTCTGGATGAAAGACGCCTCGAATGACCTTTCTTCGTCCTTCACGTCTGCTTTGTTGAAATTGGTCACCATTGTAAGAATCTGGTTACTAATTCTCTCCCTCAGGTTCTTATACAAAGAGGAGATTGTTCGTAAGGCAAAACGAGCATGCAAGCGAGGATCCAACTCGGTTGCAGCATGAAATGCAGATATAACTGTATGGATTTCGTCCACGCAATGGCTGTATCGCTCATCAACCTACGTTCAGAAATTTTACAATTGCTATGCCGTTCAGCAACAAATTAATTACTTAGTACGTAAAAGGCTGTTGTTTAAAATTGTTACTAAAGATTATCAGAAACATTTGGAAATTAAATGAGTTCTAAAATTTGAACCCAAGAGTACTTTCGGAAATTGCACAAAAAGGCACCCCCAATGCACAAGGCTCCCTGTTTTACAAGGGTCGGGGGAGGGTTACATTCATATGCAGGCTTCCCTTGCTTTTTTTTGCAAAGAGACTATTTGTACAACTTGAACCCGTGAGGTCATAATTTGAACAACCAAGGGTTCAGGCAGTACCATGGTTATATTTGGAGAAAATTTATCATAAAATCAGTATATAAGCATCCACTATAACATACCACTTGAAGTAAAGCCAGCAGTTGCTTTTTCTTTGCCTCAAACTCCTGTCCTTGCGGGACAAGGTCCATTTGAGCATCGAATCTATCTTCTCCACTGGAGCCCATCGTTGCATGTCCTCTGTCAGCAAAGGAACTAGACGAAGTTGAAAATTTCGCCGAGGCTCCAATAGCACTAGCAGAATAGTTCATCTGGTCAGGACTCCCAAGTGAATAACTAGCTATTTCGGCAAGTATTTCTTGGATTACATGAAGATATTTAGAACCAGAAAAAAATGGTGAAGTCTGAGCCGGCCTAGAAGATCTGAAACTCAGAGAAAAATTCCTACTGTTGCATGATGTTTCTGAGCCAAACTGCCTTTCCTTCAAAGAATGATGAGTAACACCAGAGCAATTTATCTCTGAACATTGATCTGGAATACTTGTTCCATAAACAATGGAAGGCTTGCATGTGGCAAGACTAAGGGACAGCTCACTACTAAATTTTGAGGACCTGGAAGGATCATCAGAGCTCACATTTGCATTGTCCATTGATATCAACCCAGCGGGATTAACATTTCCTGTAAATTCAAATGGGTGAAACCCAGTTCTTCCCGGGCATTTCCCTGCAACCCCCGGATAAGCAAAATACTTGTCCAAATCCCATCTACTGTTCATACCACTGACCATTCCATCATAGCCACAGTTCATAGAGGTCACAAGTGCAGAGTGTAGTGCATCACAGTGACTGTTTGAAATAGAAGTATTTAAAATCTCCAGAGGATTTACTGGAGGGGCGGAAGTTTCTAATTCATTGAGATTGTCATGAGGACCACACCTTGAGGCCAAGAGGGTAGCAAGCGATGTAGCAGGAACAGGCGTTCCACCAACAAATCGCTCCTGAACTTCTGCTTTGCTGATGGGATGCGAACTACCGAATGAAGGATCTGCAATAGCATTACCTTCTAGTGGCACATTTCTAGAAATCGGTGCGGCGCAGTCAACTAGGCCAATGTGACTGGATATGGTGAAACTAGTGTGGAGATTATTCACTGGTTCCCCTTGCAACAATGAAGGGGCTGGAAATTCAGCAATTATCCGGTTTTGGTTGTTCCGATCCAGTGAATTGGACTGAGCAGGCGAAACTGAAGACATTTGAGAAAGCAATCCATCCATAAAAGTAGCATTGTGATCACCCATTACCCTCGTGGGATTGAATGCATTGTTTTCGGTCATATTTTGGCAACTATACGAGCCGAAGTGCATTGCACATAAGCAATCTCTAAATCAGTATCAAAGTTCTATGTCCAATCTGCTTGTAACCACTTTCCCACTGAAAACAGCATTCCCCGATCTCCTTTCAAACAATCAGGAGTTGAATAACCCGGGAAACATCATAAGCAAGTTAAGGTTCACTCTGATTCCATTAGCTATTTACTGCCTCTGAACAGGTGCTGCAACTGATGCAGGGCCAACAGATCAAGGAACAAATTCAAAGGGAAGGATCACTAGATCCAAGAATACCAAATCAATATCAAAAGCTGCTCTCAAAATACATCTAATAAGGTTCATATAAGCGACTAATCATACTCTAATTAGGACTCTAATAACTAAAAGATTAGCTAGGTAGGAGATAAGCAAAAATAAATAAATAAATAATCACAATTTCAATATTTAGGCCTAGAGCAATATTTTCCAAAATATTTGCTTTTATGCCTTCCATCATCATTGTTCAAGGTTATTTCAGCTAAAGGATTCCACAAGAAAATTAAGATACATATTCAGACATCTAAACATGACCAAGAAAATACAGAGAAACTTAACAATGACTCCAAAGTTTGATCATTCTCTACATTCCAAGAAGCATAAAAGACCATTTAAACAGCAATTTAATCATCCAACTTGACATCATATTAAGGGTTAACCACAATTTCAATTTTAAATGTTGGGACAATCGTGAATAAATTCAATGTTTTCCAGCTTTCAGTCATGACTAAGAACATTCCATAAAGACAGAACCAAAATCTGTTTCACTAAAAATCCAGAACTAAATTAGGATCTGGGAAGGGACATAAACTGCATAAAATTGAGCCAAATATAAAAGCAACATCAGCTTTATGTGTATAATTAGGTAATGATATCACAGCCAAAAATAAAAAAAATACAATAAACCATGACGCTGAAGCCCCGGGAAAGAATAAATCATTTTAATCTACAAAAGAACCAAAAATAGAAGGGAAAAGAATAAAGGGCTTGTTCCAATTGCAAATGTTTCAAAATCCACTCTTCTGAGCTGTTCAAGGTTCATGGAAATAATTGAAAACATTCTTAACGCCATTGTGGGATATGGATTATTATCAATACAACCCGTTCAATACAGGCAGTGGACATTAACCACGGTTAATAATATACAACAAACAAGAACAGGATGGGACCACTACAAGATAAGAAAGATGAAAAGAAGAACAATATGTAATTGAATCTACAACATGATTAGGAAATATCACAGGCAAGAACATTGATACAAACTGATAACCAACCTGCCAATCACTTGTAGATGTGTGAGGACTCAGGCACCAAGAGAAGGATCCCTGAAAATGCAGTTTCCTCCACCAAGCTAAATCAAGAAAATACAAGGTGATGAACAGATTATTTCCAGGTTTTCCAAATTAGAGCTGAGAGATCTTCCCAAGATTCAATAGACAACGGGAAGTGGGTAACTTTCATAGTGATTGACATTAAATGTCGGTTTCCTCAGAGAACCCAAAACAAGCGAATGAAGTGCAAAGTTCACAAGAAATCATTGGCTTTTCCTTTCCCCCTCAAACAGTATATATGAATGAAAAGCCAGGGAAACAGTGCAAAAGGGGAGCTGTTTTCTTCTTTAGCGAAAAAGAACAAGGTAAAAAAGCTAGCAAGGAATCATGCAGTAGCCCCACTTTTCCTCAAAACCACAGAAAAAATGGAGCAAAAGCTTAAACAAAAGGGGAGCTATTTTCCTTGCATGAGCAGAAAAAAAAGCGGAATTTCTCCAAGAACCCAAAACCCAAGGAACTGGAGTTCAGAGTTTCAGACCCCATGAAGAATCATAACCCCTCTCTCCCTCTCTCTCTAGCACAAGATTTCAAGGCGCAGAGCTTGTAAATAAATAAAGCACACCCATTTCAGAAAAAAAACCCCATTATAAAAGCAAATAAAGAGTGTCGAAAGGCCAAGGAAAAAGGAACCTCTGCAGAGAGCTAGTCGTAGAGGGATGAGAAATGGACCCATTTATTAAAGAGAGAGAGAGAGACAGATCAGCCACACAAACAGAGATAGTAGGTAAATGGATGGACACAGATACATATATGTATGTGTATATATATAATGTATATATACAGAGAGAGAGAGAGAGAGAGAGAGAATTAGTACTCTCGTTGGTGTGTTGCAGTGCCACTCATTTCTGTTGCAGGCTTTGGAGGGCCCATCCCTTCTCTCTCAGAGAACTGATTAACTTTATCCTTCCTCATCCTCCTCTTCCTCCTCACCTCTATTATCTGCTCCTCTTCTGCAATCATCACAATCAAAATATCTGGATTCTCTCTATTCAAACTCCTGTTCATGGCTAGTTTTCCTTTTCTTCCCTTTTTTTTTTTCCCCCTCAGAGAGACGAGAAAAAAGGGGTTTACTTTTTACCCACTCCAAGGCAAGAAAAAGCCAAGGCTGATGAGAAAGGAGAGTAAATTGGGTTAGAAAACCACACACTTTCGTTGCTGCAGCTCAGAGAAGCAGAGAGCAAGAGCAGCGAGAGAGAGAGAGAGAGAGAGAGAGAGGGAGAGCGCGCAAAAATACAACAGTGGCACTGTTTCAGCAGCAGTGTACTTAGGATAGATAAAGAGAGGGGCAATGAAATGATGCTGATGATGATGCAAGCAAAAGCAAAAATCTGGTGGAGAAGATTTCTGACGAATTTATTTAGTGCAACTCTGCTCTCCCTCTCCCCCCCTTCCCTCTGCTTTTTGGGCTCGTACGGCAAATGCTTATGAGCTGCAGTCTGTAAATTTTATTTCCAGCAAGAAACCTTTGCTCTCATTACATTTATCTTTTTACACACACACATATATATTTATTTATATAATGATATCTCATCATCAATTTTATTTTATCTCTAATTGAATTAAGATATCTACGGTAAAACCACATTCATAATAATACTTACTTTTTAAAATTATATTAATAATATAAATTCATATAAAAGAACAAAATATAAGGCATCTTCCCTTTGTAAGTACCAACAAATACTGGATTAGACTGTTGTAAATAATAATAATAAAGTGAAAAATATTTTTATATGTTATAAACAACTTATATAAAAATAAATGATAATAATCCTTTTAAAATTAAAAAAAAAAGAAAAAAAAAAGAAAAAGAAAGTAGAGATCCATTAATGATGATGGAAGGTGGGTTGTATCTAGGCGCAGCAGAGCTGCTGGACTTTACAAAATCAAGATCTGGGCCGTCCAATTATTACCCCTCTGTTCATGTGATGGTTGCATCCGGCTAGGAAAATGATAGCTGCTCTGCTCCCGCCAGCCACCAGCCTCCTGGATTTGTACACAAGCAGTTTTTTCACCATTCCATAAATCTAATTAAAATTAACATGCGCTAAGATAGTTTTTCTCTATAAATAAATTTGAGTTATATAATGCAACGCTACACCACATGAAGCGTTCTGAATTGTTAAAAAGGGTATCTTTATTGGCTGGATAGGTATTTAGTCATTTATTGCTTTACATAAAATTCTCTCTTACATTCCTTCTGCTAACATCACTTTTAGCTCCAACTCCTTTTGATCAATATTAAACCATCAATGAATTACCATATAATGAAATAAATAAGATTTAACTTGTAGTTGTTGAAATCCCTATCCCAATATGAGTACAAAAAACATGGGCGGCTTTGGATGACAAACTGACAGTAGTGTGCACAGCGTTTTATGGGTCCATGAAAGACAACACATTCACCGCCACGCCACCTTAATTAGCAATACTGTTAAATGTTATCTTTGGTTACAGTATCGCTCATATGAAACATTAATACATTTGACCCATGCACATACCAAACAACATATGTGGGGCTCTCATTTATTTCTTTCTTTTCTTTTCTTTATTTTTTTTTGGGTCTTGATCATCAATAATATATTGAATACTTGCTAAAAATACTCTTAAAATGAACTAGTTAACCATCTATATATATATATATATATACACTTTAGATTTATAATGTGCTCTCTAATGGCTGAAAGAATGTAATCACTTTTAAGAGATAATTTATATGCTTAATTCTCTCATCATAGCTAGTGTTTTAAGTTATTTGAAATGAAAGAGGAGAGCTAACCCGCATATAGAAGGCCTATGATTAAGTTCTGCAGCCACTAATTTAGTTATGGCTTACACTCATTTAGCCCACTAATTTGAAAGGCTCTACTTTACCACCAAATGAATCCCTCACTAATCCATTTTGATTGGTTTTGATTAGGATGTTGACGGACTTGGGCTTGACCCAACTGAATCACTGACTTGAAGCCCATGCCAAATTTAGCCCAGAGGACTGGGCCAGGAGTCGTGGAGCCTTTATATAAAAATGTTTTAAAATCTTTCAAGGAGCTGTTTTCATGGTCACGTGACCCACGGAGTCCACTCACAGGTCTTCCATGTCTTGAGAGATTTTGCTGCCACGGTTTGAATATTGGGTGGGTTGACTTTCGTATCTCTTCTGTCTTCTCTCTCATTGTTGTCTGAAAATGATGGACAGTTGGACATGGCGGCGACAATGGCGACTTCCGACTGCATTCCGGCGATTAGTATGCGAACAGAATGCTAAACCTTTCGTGAATGAGGACGGGTTTTATTTATTGATATTTGTTATTAATATTCAAAGATGAAAGAAGTGTTTCGAGTGTTCTCGATCAAATATTTAAAACTAATAATAATTCGAGTTACGCAACCCAAAGACAAATTAAAAAGAAAGAAAAGACTAAAATATACAAATTTAATGAATAATATTAATTAATTCCATCGCCATCCCCGCCGTCACCTCCTCATTCATGGCCATGCAAAGCGGCCATCGCCACCACCCCAAGCTTCTGGAGATTCAGCTTGACGACGGTGTCCGCAAACATCTTCGTATCTTCGCCGGTGTTCCCCTCCGGGATATCGACGATATACGACTCCAGGACCACCGTGTACACCTTGCCGCCCTTCTCGAACTCATTGACAGACGTGACGCTCTGGTAGTTGTTGAGGCGGTGCTCGCCGCCGACGACCCGGAAGCTGAGAATGTGCTTGTTGTCGTCGAGGATCTCGAGTCGCTCCGTGCTAGTGGAGGCGGGGAGGCCGGAGACGACGGTGACTTGGCGGATGCTGCCGACGCCGCCGTCGCCTTCCATGCTGCAGCCCTTGATGAAGTGCTTGTACTTCTGGGGGTTGTCGAAGCTGCGGACGTAGGGCCAGACGGCGGTGGCCGGAGCGTCGATGTGTTGGGTGATGAGGGAGCTGCAGGTGTTGGGCTTGGGATTGAAGGCGTGGAAGGTGGAGATGATGGGTTCCAGCTCCGTGAATTCTTCTGGAGTTAGGCCTTGAGGGAGAGGTTGAGGTTGAGGTTGGTTTCCTTCTTCCATGGCGGCCAATGATACCAAGCAAGAAAGAAAGAAGAGATTATATGGTGTGGACTGTGGAGAGTTGAATGTGAGAAATAACTCTTAATTAATATTGGGCTGGGGGTGGAGACTGGAGAGAAGGAAAATCATAGGACGCACGTGAGGGCAGACTGGAGATAGATCGATGGATCGAGGATTTGTTATCTATTTGGCATTGTCTTCCCACTTCGATCCCTCCTTAATAATTTCTTACTAATTAATAAGAACTAACTACATATATAAATTGTTTGTGACTATATATTAATTAAATTCTATATCTGAAATAAAGATCCAATTAAGGTTGGAGTGGTCATTTCAAACACTCCACCCTTAATTTTGGTCCATGATTTTGGACAAATTAAGTTGTTACTTTTGGGATGGACTGCGTGGCACACAAATTAGTGTTAAAAGTGTGGCCTAGATTGAGTGCACAAAAGCCCATGCATCATGCAATGCATGGGCTTTTGTGGCCAGGGAGGAGCCATATATAGCCATACGGATGGGGGTACCCCATACCCGTCATTAATTAACTTCGATACATCCTCAAATTAAATCGCAATGACATCTTGCTCCAACCTATATATGTTTGTTCCATTTTATACCACACCTCTATATATCATGCATAATTAATATTAATGTTAATAACAATAGGAATACATATATAATAATAGTAATAAGCATGCTATATATTGCGACAACTTTAAAACTTTGTATTTTATGTAAATACGTATATTGTTGCCTTGTACATACACACGATGATTCAATTGCATGAAGGGACCGGGGGGGGGGGGGGTTTGTCATAATCAGTGAAAAGGTGAAGGCGTGAAGGTGAATGAAGCAGTGGACAATTGGACATGGAGGGAGGATCCTGTGACTCCGCCATCAAACTTCCCTCACGTGCAGTTGCCCCCCAACCCATCATTCGTTCCCAGCCACACCATCTCCCGTCGCGTCATGTCATGCCATGCCATCCCCTCCATACATAAAACACTGCCACCCCCACCCCCATCCCCACCCCAACTCTCTCTCTCTCTATATATATATCAAATATATATATAGACATGTAACACGACATTTATCGAGTAATTGATCAAGTAATATATCGGTATCAATTTGATAAGTCATGAATTTGATTCTTACTTCATATAGTGAGGTGAACCTTTACATTTGTGATTTATTTCTTTTATCATAATTAAAGATATGAATATCGAAAATCGCATAAAAATGATTATTTCAAATATATATATACATATAATTTTATGTAATTTTTTTAAATAATTATATATTTAAAAAAATAACTAAAACAAACAATAGTAGTATTTAAGAGAATATTACACTAGGTGCTAAAAGTAATTTTGTGATTTAGATGATTTTACCTATAAAAATTAATTAACAAAGAGAAACATACTAAAAATAATTCTATTTTTTTATTTTTTATTTAAAAAATTTATGAATTGTTAATTAAACCATCTCATCAAAGTTACTAGTTTACACGAGGTAAGAGTGAGGTAAAAAAGTGATGACAATTTTTTAATTGTTTTAAAGACTTTACTACAAATTATTAAATAAAAATTATAAATTTATTATTTATTTGATAATTAATTAAAATTCATAATTTTATGATTAAATAAAAAAATTCAAAATATAAAAACATAATTTTACTTAAAATTTCAATGATCGGAGGACAATTTATCAAAACTCAACACCCAAACAAAACTAGTTTAAACAATTTTCAAAATTATAAAACTAGAACCATTTTTATTGCTCGCTCACACCTGACTCTATCCCTGCCTTGACAGGCCCAAAATAGCCTCAATGTGCAGCCTACGGGGGCCTAGGTAGGGGGCACAAGCTCTGAACTCGCTCTCCTTGTGGACCAGTACCGGACATCACAGAATTGATGGATGGATGATGGGAGGGATAAAACAGTGGTTCATCCAGTTCGTACATTATTTATGTATTTTTTAGACTATATAATATATATAAATAATATAACTATTCTTTATTTATCTCATTATCTTAGGTGAGAATATTTTAGACATTAATATATCATTATGTAATCTAAAATATACACAATGATATATTAATAATATTTTTTTAAAAAATTATAATTATTAAATATATATTTTAGTCCCTATATAAATATATTTTTATTTAAAAATTAACTTTTTTATTATTTAAATTATATTATTATATTATATAATTTTAAATTAATTACACATCATCACAATTGATTTAGTGTGTGCAATGCATGCATTCTAAAATATTTAAATTATCCCTGTGCGTGCAAATCAATCACCATATTTACTATAGCTTCTAGTCAGTAACGAGACAAGTATAGGCCACCAGAAAGTGATAAGCGAAGGTGGATAACAAACATTGACATTTGATAAACAGTCATTGTTGGTCGGGAAAGACTGAAGACGAAGAGGTAAAGTCATCAACAAAGTCGCCTCTTTGCCTTTTGCCTTCCCCAACTGACGACAACTTCATCTGTCTGTCGTCAACACCTACTATTGACCCTTTGCCTTTCGTCTTCTCCTACCACTTCCTAACAACTTGCATTTTTTTCGTTCTCAACTAGAAGTTGTAACAGAGATAATAGTTGATTTACACACACATAATGGATAATTTAAGTATTTTAACATGTATGCATTAAATCAACTCTAGCAACGTGTATAATTGATTGAAAATTGTATGGTTCAAAAATGTAATTGAAATAATAAGAAATTTAAATATTTAAATAAAAAATATTTAAATAATTGATTGAAAATTGTATAGTTCAAAAATGTAATTGAAATAATAAGAAATTTAAATATTTAAATAAAAAATATTTAAATAATTGATTGAAAATTGTATGGTTCAAAAATGTAATTGAAATAATAAGAAATTTAAATATTTAAATAAAAATATAAATACAAAAATTAAAAATTATATTTTTCCTCATTATTTTACTCCTTATCATCAGCCAAAATGCTCTTGATTTACTCTCCCCCTCTTCCAAAGACCGATCTTCTTTCCTTCGGGTTAGAACCCGACGATGGTTGGGATCTGAATCCCAACTAGACCCAACCATCTCTCTCCGCAAAATTAAAAAAATAAAAGAAAAGACAATTGGGGTAACTAGCGACTAGCAACAAGACGCAAGATACGATGGGGTTCAATGGCAGGTGGTGACCCCTTTTTTGTGTGTAATTAGGAGAGGAGAGAAAAAGAGAGGCCAAGGAGCAGGAGATAAATAGTCATCTTAATTTTTTTTATCCACATAAGAAATTATTGTAATTTCTAAAAATAGAGCTTTTATTTCAGGAGAAGTTTTGTGTACCTTACCCTACATAATTTAAAAAATTCAAACAGGACCACAACCTTGCCTGCCTGATTTGAAGGATGCGAGATACCAAAAACTAAAAAAAAGGGTTAGTGTCGCCACTGCCACTGCCTCTGCATATGGCCGGGCCCCTACTCTTAACCTCAAATGGAGACTAGCCTACCTTCCCAGAGAAGAGCAATTCACAGAACGTGCAACATTTAATTTGCACGTATTGAACAGGGCCCACAAAACAACACTTGCCCATACACAGTATTTGATTTTTGTGCGATTACATAGTGTGCTATGTTACTTGTACATCTTGAACTATAGAATTATACATGTAAGCATAAATAATTAAAATATTTTTCATTCGAGCTGTCTCACTGTCTTAAATGAAAGATATTTTTATCATTTTATCAACATTGTGTAACTCAAAGTATTGGTCAAAGAGTACAAATAGCATTTTTCAAATTATTATGAGCCCCATGAATTCATACAATGCACACCACCCAAATGATAGCGGCAAGTTCTAGTCAATAGCCCAAAAAAGAAAAAGGGGAACAGGAACAGACATATTAGTATGAACAGGGATAACGGGAATCCTCAAACATAAGTTAAATGTTCAGATTTGGTTCATACTGCGACAGAACTTCAATGAATGGCATGAATTGATGATAACTGGATTTTACAATTTCACCAAACGAGTTGAAAAATAAGACAATAGAAAATCACATATCAACCAGATAACTACATTACAAAAGCTGAGAGATTATTTTACATTTGGAACAGAAGGGCGGGGCAAGAAAAGACGCACCGTGAGAAGAGGTCACATTTACGGGTTAGTTGTTCTGGAAGCTAGAAAGAAGACCGCTATCCTGTTCTCTCCATTTCTGAGGTTCAACTTGCTTTCTCATCTCTATTTTGGGTCAGAGACATGTAACACAAAGGGGAACACGTTGTATGACAAATAACACAAGCTTCAGGTCAATTTGAGCACTCTAGCTCTGTCACCCACCCATTAAGGAACTTGGACAGTACTTACGCTACATACACGTCAGATGCAAAACTGAAAATTTATGTATATCCCATTTGTTTAGCCTTCATGAATCAGGAGATCCTTGGAAATTAAGGCGATTCTCTGCTTAGCGCTCTCTGTCCGGAGGTTATCTCCTTTGAATCCGATCTGGAGATCAATAACGTGTTTACAATAAATCTCTTCAACTAAGCAAGTAACGACTTAAAAGGAATCTATGAATGGTAAAAAAGACCTATTCAGCAGAGGAGGTATAGAAATCGACAAAGATAATTACCTCACTCTGACTGTCGGGGGAGAACCATCGTAGTAGCACCCCAAGACGTACCACAGCAGGTATTAGCTTGAAAAGCAATGGGGTAGTAACCTGCACTCAGAAAATTCAAGGAGGACCAATCAAACTGCTGAAGAGTAATAACAAAGAGTAACATCTGATTCTTCACCATATTGAGATATTATATTGGGCTTCCTGGTCCTTGTGATATGATCCCCCAAGTCACTTCCTCGCAACTAAGGGTCTTTTTATTTTTATTTCGTTGCAAGTAAGAATAACTAGGAATTCTTACCAATCAGTTGCGTTCTTGTAGAATGAATATACATTATATGTGTAGCACCCAAATTCTGCCTTACTGAAACACATTCAATAGTATAATTCCATTGAATTTTGAATACAGTAAAGACGACTTTGTGGGTGAATAAGTAGGAAATAAAGAATATATCATTATCCACAATTTGAGTTGTGTGCTACACATGAAGACACAAACAAATACAGACAGAACTTGAAAGGATATTTAGATACTCTGAACACTTAAATCAATGACAATGACATAGGAAATAATCGTTATTAGCTTGCATGCATATGAATTGTTTAAATGGTGACCAAAAGAATTTCATACCAGACTCAGAGCTGTTGTCCCAAGAAGCAGCAGGTAAACTTTCCCCTGGAGAACAAAACTTCTTGATCAGTAAAAAAACCTGATTTAAGACTCTCATTAACTTGCATCTGGAATCTGACAAACATAATCAAAGAAGTGTTCACAAGGGTCTATGCCTCAAAATGAAGTATTGATTAGTATTGAGAATTTACTTCCAGCCTCTTCATTGAAGGCTGGCAGTGACAAAATATATCTCAAGAGGACCATATTACTTTTTCAAAATGAACCCACTATGTAATAGAAAACTTTAGGGGCATTTTAAGTATTTTTATTTATTATTTATTACTGCACTATGTATACCTTCATTAGGACATTTTTATGCATAATCAAGATAGAAAATTTCGTCCAGGAGAAATTGCAATTATGCACTCACCTCAACTAGGTGAAGATTAGAAGCACGACTTAGAAGAACAAAAGCAAATTCCCCAATTTGTGCCAATGACATTCCAACCTACGTGAGCAAAAGAAACCAAGGTTTCTCAGCAAGGTAAATATATGGGAATAATGCCAAGAAAATTAAAATAGAGGAATAGAACAAGGTAATATTTACAAGAATCGAAGTCTTGTTGTTGTATCCAAACCCCTTGACAACTACAGTAATAACAACTGTTTTTACAATGATCACTAATATAACTGATGCTAATAAGATATCCACGTGGTTCCAGAGAAAATGAACATGGATCAGCATCCCAATGCTAGCAAGAAAAAGAGCAGCAAAGAAATTGCGGATGGGTTCAACCTGGGCAAAACAATTGAAGTCCAGTAAGAGATTAGAAATGCAACAATATAATGACACCATCACAATTCATGCATCATTGGGAATACTTTAAATTTTAAGGAATGTATTTATCCCCTGCATGTACATATTGAGACACATAAGTGACATTTTAGAAATAGCATTTAATGGAGAGAGAGAGAGAGCACAGGCAAACTGCTTTACAGTAATCAGTCCTTGAAACAACTTAAAAGTAGAAAACAACTAACAAAGAAAAGTATCAATGGGTTAACCCAGAAAAGCAGTGGCATCAACAGCTCTAATTGCTTCCCTGCAGAAAGAGCTAAGCATCCTTTCAAAACTTCCCAGACGACTCTTATTACAAAAAGATGACAAGCAATTTCCATGATCGATCTTAGCAAACAAAATCTAAAATAATTAGATATGTCACCATCAGCAATTGTATAATCTTCCACAGGGTAAAACATGAGGATGACCCATCATTTAAATCTTCACATTCTAACTTTTAACTGACATTTATTTACAAATTAGATGCTTTATATGCCAACCCCTACTGTATTTCATTGCTTAGTAATCTTTTACAAATCTTCACACCTCACTCTCTTTTTTCCTTTTCTTGCGCATGCTACAATAATCCGTGCTCCCTGTAAATAGACTTGTGATGGTCAATCTGTATATTCACTTCAATACCAATTCCAGAGGTTTCTAGATGGTCTTAAAGTCACAAAAGCTTTTATGTAGTTAGTTTAGACTAAAATAAGTATGACGTTTGCATTACGAAACAGTAAATGCTTCACAAACAATGTGATACTCAAGTTTGTTAGTGCAGCCTTACTCCGCCCATCTTACGAAGCACAAATAATCAAGATCAAATCACATCCATGGCAAGTATCATTGAATACATTAAAATGCCTGTTGGGCACCCCTAGTCCAACTGTGATGAATTAGTTGAAATTGGGTCTTCTTGAAAATTGAAAGTTGGGAATGTTCTTTTTGGATTTTTATGAACATTGGACAGTAAATGATGTTTTACAAGATTGCAGTGATCATGCGACAATCTTCTTCCACTTCTGAGTTATCTAGTAGTTTTGATGAATGAATTTCTTAAACTTAAATGTGCTTTAGTATTTGGAGCCATGGAATATGATTGATGTAATGGTGTTTCCTTTCTATGTTTAATGATATTTTAATTTATACATCGAATGGTATCTTCCATGTTGATTTAATGTTGTTCTTCTATCATTTTTTGGTTATTAATTTATGAAAACAATATTTATACAATAACAAATAAAATTACATACCAATAAATCTTTTAACATGTCCCCATCATACCTGTATCCTTATTTTGCTAATATTTCAATTGCTCATATGCACTTTTGTGTTTTTAGGTGCATTTGTGTTCTTATCTCTCAACAAACTCAATTAATGTAAAATAACATTGGCTCTTAACATTTTTTATACCTGAGAAAATGATACATCAAAAGGAAAAAGCACGAAAGAATAAATCAGAGATCAATTTCAAGCCAAAATAGAAATCATCTCTCATTACATAGTCTGGCAACAAAACAAGCTACAAGTAGTACATCAAATAAAAAGGTTCCTTACTTGTTCAAGCGTATGCTGAGCAAGATCAGTTGTTGATATCATCACTCCAGCAGCAAAGGAACCCAGTTCTAAACTTAAACCCAGCTTATCACTACACTGAAATTACAAAACAATTAAAAATTTGTTGCTTCATATGCATATCAACAAAAATTAAATTTGCATAGCTCAACTAGCTCAATTTCCATAAAGAAGTAATGTGGCATGCTACATTGCAATCAAAATTATGGGTATTTTGGTAGTTCTACAGGTGATCTGACTATACAGAAAAGCAAGTTCTATTAACTAATATGCATACACCAAGAATCCACATTGGGCCTTGAGAATTATACTGTCCATCATAATATTCTATGTTCTCATTTCTGAATGTTCAAATTGTTCAGTCAAAAATCAAGCAGTAGCTTTCACAAGCTGAATTCATTAGGCATCAGACCATAGTCTGTTAACATAGTAACTAAAAGCTTCCAAAATTTTAAATGTCAACAACAAAGGGCAAAGGTGCAATAGTAAAATGTAAACTATAGTTGTGAATGCATCAAATGCCACCACAGATGCTAGTATCTTGTGTCACCTTTAGTTTATGCCCTCAAGACTTTGAAGTCAATGAACTGATGCAACAAATTAATTATTAATGCTTGCTCCAGACACTGAAGCAGTAGCACCATCATCATGTTACTCATTTCAAAGGATAACCTAGTGATATGGACCAAACCATGATTAAATCACTTTACTAAGAGATGTATAACATGAAGACTAGAAGAGAACTATGTAACCCAAAAAAATCCTATGATATGCAAATGAAATGAAATGTAAGTATATCAATAAGGATGCAAAATAACTAGACATTAGGAAGTAAAACAAACCCAGGCTACTAGTAGGCAGAATGCGACTGATGCCAATTGATAGAGTTCATTGGTCTGCAAAATGGAAACATTTTGATGAAAAATACAAATCTAAGTAAATCATTCAGTGATTGTGCCCCCAAACACAGAGTCTGTGCGTATGCTTAATTTTTTTTTTTTTTTTTCCAACTACAGAATATGCATACCTGCGATGATAGACTTATCATGAGTTTGAGGAACCATGGTATACAAGTGCGGGATAATATTGATAAAACAGCCAAAAAGATTATCAAGACCACCAAGCTGATAATAGAAGAATTAGTTAGTTGTAACACATCATATAATCATATGTGAAAATAAAAGCAATCACTATACACATCCAAAAAAAAAAAAAAAAGAACAATAATTATCCTGAAAGTTCAACCAGTAATATCACATTGATACACAATCAAACAAAGATTCCTAAAAAATTTTCAAAATCATTTAAGTTACATGCATAATCTTCAAATTGGAAATTAAGATAATATTGTCATTCACCTCACTTCTTAGCTAAAATTTGTGGGAGAAGGGAAAACGAACAATTGATTTCCCAGTTGAATGGATAGAAAAACAAAATTGCATTCTGCAAGGAGAGCTACATTTGGAAACTATTCTTTAGCCTTTCAAATATGTTTGTCCACCATATACTCATCCCATATGTAAATAAACAGAAATTGTCTTGTTTTTAGAACAACACACTGGAAATCTACAAGTGTATCATAGATACAACTGCATTCCCTTATTAAAATCTCATCTTTCATGGCGGTCAACCAAATCCAGTATGATGTAGACAGTTGTTGAAGCTGGAGGCACACTTAGGCACCAAGGTCCCCTAAACCTGAATGCAAGAGGTAAAATAACACGCAAGCATAGAGCAGGATGCATAAATATGCCTGTATATTAAATATGCCAACAACTGAAAAAGAAAAATGTAACATAAAGATAAATGAATTATTTGAACAAATTCTTAAACTTGTTCACTAAGAGATTTAAATGGCAAACAAGTAAATAGCTGGAACTGGTATCAACTAGATCAAACGCTTATGCTAAACCAGTGATAGCAAAAGTAACTGGCTATAGCTTTTAAATATAGCTTTTAAGTCACTAGATGTGTCTGTTTCAAGGAGCCAGCCATAAGATCCAGAGTCTAGAATAGAAAATACTAGCTGGTAAAACAGTACAATCTATTTATAAGCCCATGTATGTAACACTTTATTTTTAATTAGTGGCCACAAGAAAATAAAAGATTAAACAAAGATATGACCCTTTTCCTTTTTTTTTTGTCTTTCTTTCAATGAGTAGAGATGTATTTATGACCTGGCTACTAGAGGATAAAATTGTACACCTTTCTTGAGCCCACAAACTAAAAGGTGTCCTCTAGGGGGCTTTAAATGGACAGATCTAAATTGAAGGGTGCTTTTCTGGGACCAAAGAACACTGCGATTAAACACTGTCATCAAGCAAATGGAGCATAAAGAACTAGTTTGTTTGAAAAACCCAGTCATGCAAATTGCCAGTTATCATATTAATCTACTCCACCTTCACTAAAAGGTTCCATATTTACTAATGTTTGTCTTGGAAAATATACCACCTTGGGAAAATTTTACACCATACAAGCATGAAATACAGTCACCTTTCATCTTTTTAACATCTTTACAGCTTCACATTTTCTGTTTGTCCGCAAGTATGTCTTACCTCACCATATGAAAGCATTTGAAGATTTTCCACCAACACTACATCCTAGAAAGTTTTTAAGCAATAACTTGACGTTAAATGACAGCTGCTCACTCATGTTCCACTCTGAGATAATAGAGATCTCAACAATACTAACCACAAATGGCATGCCTAAGTCAACAAAAATGTGTTACCAGACTTGAGAAATGGGTATTTTAAATGGGTGGCATTGCATTGATGTCTGAGCAGATTAATTCTTTTGTAGAAACAATATTAGATGCAACTGAACACCTCAGTAAAAGAAATGGCCTTCAATAGCACTATTGAGCTTTCAACATTAGGGTACCATCAGAATGTAATCCCATTATGCTGTATCTCCACAATTGGTGTTCAGGGCATACATGATGCAGAACTTTCATTTTATTAATTTTCGTAATTTTAATTATTTAATTATTTTAGGGCTTATTTTACTATTTTGTAGGAAGATTTAATTTATTCCTTGTTCTAGAATATTTAGGATTCCTATTTTGTTTTTGACTTAGCTTTACTTTTCCTTTCTTAATTAAGATTCCTTTATCTCTTAGAATAGGGATTGTAAAACCCTCTATAAATAGCAGGGCCTTAACTCTATTTTATTCAGTCAATAACATAACTTTATTCCATACAATTGAGAGAGGTTTCTCTGGTTCTTGAGCTTAGCAATTACTTTTCCTTTGTTTATCACGCTATTTGTTGCATCGGGTGGTATCAAAGCAAGGTTTTCACCTAATCTATGGCTTGTGACAACGTGGAAGGCAACCAACCCGCTAACGAAGAACAGGGGTTGCAGACTCTTTGGAGTACGGATCATAGACAAGGAAAGGATATTCAAAGATTGGAACAAGGGCATGATGAAATTGTTGCCAGGACATCACCTTTAGAGAATTGCAAACGAAGACCATAATGAAGATAGGCGTGGTGTTTGTGATGTTGCTTGAGCCCAACCTATTAGAAGACCTATAGCCACAAACAATTGTAGGCAACCAGCCTATGATAAAGATTCAAGTGATGAAGAGCACGAAGATGACTATTGGGTGGATCAAGGCTTTGGGTAAGATACAAATAACGGAGTGTTGTAAAGTACCATTCTCCATCGAAAAGTATCAAGATGAAGTCTATTGTGACATAGTAGACATGGATGCATGCCACTTTCTCTTTGGGAGGCCATGGCAATTTGATGTGGACGCTCAACACTCCGGGGAAGACAACATCTACAAGCTACAAAAGGAAAGTACGCGATATACTTTGTTGCCTATGAAGGAGAGAACCATACCCAAAGCTTAGAAAGTGGTGGGGAGGACTTTCTTTACCCTTTTAACACTTTCTGAAAAGGAGCTTGAGGCTGAAGCTAAAGAAACCAAGGAGATCTATGCAATGGTGGTCAAGTAAGGGTTAATGGTTGTGAAAGAGGCAAAGCTACTAGAGCTACCAAAAGCAATCAAGTCTTTACTATCTAAATTTCAAGAAATAATCCCTAAAGACCTTCTAGAAGGATTACCTCCAATGAGGGATATTCAACATCATATTGATCTCATTCCCAGGGCTAGTTTACCAAATTTACCTCCTTATAGAATGGTACTAAGGAGAGTGATGTCTTAAAGGAGGTAGAAGAATTGCTATGAAAGGGACAAATTCGGGAGAGCATGAGTCTGTTTGTCGTTCCTGCGTTGCTCACACTGAAGAAAGATAGGAGTAAGAGAATGTGTGTCAACAGTAGGGGCCATCAACAAGATTACTGTGACTTACAAGTTCCCAATTCCACAGTTGGATGACATGCTTGATAGGCTAAGTGGGTCTAAGGTGTTTATCAAGATTGATCTTTGAAGTGGATATCACCGAATCCGAATTAGGCCTAGAGATGAGTGAAAGACAACTTTCAAGACTAAAGAGGAGTTGTATGAATGGCTCGTTATGCCTCCTCAACATGCCTAAATATGGTGAAGCTTCCTAAAGTTCCTAGATTAAGTATTGCGGCTGAAAATACGGTAGAGCAAGTCCAAGCCATTCTAGCAAAAGTAAAAGACAAGATTGAGAAATCCAATATGCAATACAAGCAAAATGCAGATAAAAAGTGACGAGAGCAATCATTCCAAGAAGGAGACATGGTCATGGTGTTTTTTTGAAAAGATAGGTTTCCTATGGGCACCTATAACAAATTACAGTTGAAAAAGTACAAACCTTACAAAGGTTCGAGGAAAATCAACAATAATGCATACGAAGTTGATCTTCCTTCTTCATTTGCTATTTCAAAGGCATTCAATGTGTTAGATATCTACCCTTACTATCCTTTGAACATGGCCTTATATCCAAATTTGGAGTCTCAACTCGAGGACGAGTTTTCTTGAAGTGGAGGGGTCTGACGCAAAGCTTTCATGTTATTAATTTTAATAATTTTCATGATTTCAATTATTTAATTATTTTAGGGCTTATTTTACTATTTTGTAGGAAAAATTAATTATCTACCCTTACTATCCTTTGAACACGGCCTTATATCCAAATTTGGAGTCTCAACTCAATGACAAGTTTTCTTGAAGTGGAGGGGTCTGACGCAGAGCTTTCATGTTATTAATTTTAATAATTTTCATGATTTCAATTATTTAATTATTTTAGGGCTTATTTTACTATTTTGTAGGAAAAATTAATTTATTCCTTGTTCTAGAATATTTAGGATTCCTATTTTGTCTTTGAATTAGCTTTACTTTTCCTTTCTAAATTAAGCTTCCTTTATCTCTTAGAATAAGGATTGTAAAACCCTCTATAAATAGTAGGGCCTTAAGTCTATTTTATTCCGTCAATAGCATAACTTTATTCCATACAATTGAGAGAGTTTTTGCTGGTTCTTGAGCCTTTCTGCTTGTGTGAGGATTAGCAATAGCTTTTCTTTTGTTTATCATGCTATTCCCTGCGTCAATACAAGTGGTCAGATAATGCATCACTCTTGAAATTTAACTTCAATCTCACATTAGCTTGGTGGGTAGCAGATGACAGATCTCTTACTGGTAGAACCATTTACCTAGTTGAGGAACAATATGCGATCACTGCATTGATTGCATCTATTTCTAGTAAATGTTTTGTTATCTTCCTCTGTTAAGCATGATGCTCCCTCCTACATTTTGACTCTTGGGTCAAAGTTCAGGACAACTCCAATTATTTTTTAACCTTTGCAAATCACTTCTTCACTCTCACTCTCACAATAAACCCTACGGTTAGTTGATAGGTCAACTTTTTCTTTCTTTCTTCTTCCTCATTTTTCTATGTAGTCCCACTTCAGTCTTCATAGAATTTTCTAGTCCTACCATTCAGATCTCCCCATGATGGCCTAGCCTCATCCATCCTCAGTGTACTCCCCCACTAAAAAAGTTCATACAAAGTTGCTTTCAGAATTTGCAGACCTTAATCCAAAACTGGCTGTGAAATAAGGAAAGGGGAGAGAAAAAAATATGCTAGTCAAGCCTCAAACTCAATACCCAAAGCTTTGAAGATATCTAAGAGATAAAGTCATTACTGATCCACAAGTCTTTGATCATCGGAGGCTTCACATGCCCTTTAGAACACCATTTGTAATATCGACAAGTATTACCAGAATGCAAAAAGTAGCATTCCAAATGCATTAACGAATATAAAATATTGCACAAGAATTAGTTGCACTAAATGTAATAATTCATAAATCAGTGAGCAAAAGGCTTTGCATCAAGGAGGTTTCTCCAAGTTAAGAACTTACGATTTTGTCATGGATATTACTCCTTGTAGAACACCTGAGGTTCCACCTAGAATTGGCAGCAAGGCAAAGAGCAAACCCACAGCACAATCCTGCTAGGAGAAAAAGTTCAGACCCATCCCCAGTAGTTTGAAAACCATTAAGACAGGAAGAGCACTTTACACAAACACTACAAAAAACAAGCTGCAGCGTATTGGATTTATTCAATGTGAGGGATTTTGAACTCAAACCTCTTTAATAAACTTTCAATAACAGAGTACTATCTTATCCATCTTATGTAATGCATTCTACACAAAAATAAAATCAATAGAAGGTCATACCTGCAAAATAAGGATGCCAATGGTAACTTGTCCATAAAGGGCATTGGTATTGTTTTTTTCCATCAAAAACTTTAACACCTATAGCACCAATAAATGAAATATAAGCCACAAGCACTGTAAGACACATTATACAAAATCATACATGGGTGTCACCCTAATGGCAGTTTCTTATAAAGACTCACCACTGCTGTTGAGGACATTGAGAGAAATGCACCAACAAATACACCTTCTGACGGTTTACCACCACATAGCTGAAAATGAAATCCAGTTGCTAAAATCAAACAACAATTTTGAGAATTAAAAAGCTTGTATCGCATACTTGAGTAAAACAAATGAAGAACTTTTTTCCTTGGCTGCAGCAAGTGAAGAACTTCTTAAGGTAACATCAAATTTCCTAAGATACTCTGCACTATATTTTCACTACCAACGAAGTGCCTTGTCCATGATTTTTTTTTTTTTTTCTTTTTGCTAATGACCTTGTCCATGTCAAACAGTGGCACTTGTTAACTCATCCCCCCACAACACCAACCTCCCCCCCCCCCCCCCGAAAAAAAAAAAAAAGTGCCATTCATGACATGGTTCCGGATACAAGTCAAAGAATCATTAAATGATTCATTCTTATTATCTTTTTTATAGAATCAGACAAATTTCTAGGTTCACATTTTAGCAATTGTACGATTGCTCCTTTTTGACATTATGGTCATGGGTTTGAGCAGTGGAAACAACCTCTTTACAAAAAAGCAAGGAGAATGTTGTGTATAAATAAAATCCTCCCTTGACCCTCGTAAAGCAGAAAGTCTCGTGCACTGTGGACAACTTTTTCCTCTTTTTCATGAAATGAGCCTACATATATAGACCATCCCCTGACCCTCATAAAGTGAGAAGTCTCATGCATTGTGGACACCTTTTTTCTCTTTTTCAAGAAATAATCCTACATATATAGATTAGAAAAGCTCCATATAGATGATCTTTTGATTCCTTATAAACTCAGATAGACTTTGGTCACTTGGTGGATGCACATCTGTCAGGACCCTATGATTGTATTAGGGGAACTTTTGTCTTTTGGGGATTATGTTGTAAGGTGGTTAGTAGCTGTTATACTAAAACAGCTATTGGGAGTTGTACCTTGATAACCACCAGTAAGTTGGTGACAAGGAAAAGCTATAAAAGGCTTCTCAATTGAATGAGAAGCTATCGACGAAGAGAATTTCCATTGTTGGACTCGAGCTTTTGACAATTTTGGTATCAAAGCTTTGAACCTTGGCCTTCAACCTTCACTTGGATGCAAAAAGCAATGGCAGACAGAACGAGAATGAAGCAAATGGAAGTGCAGCTTCAGCAGATGACCGCGACAATGTCCGATATACAGATGCGAGTGGGAACGATTGATGAGGTGATGGATTGGAAACTGAATAACGCGATCTCTTAGATGCGCTCTCGGAGTCAGATCCTGGAACAATTGCAGAGCTTCATGCTGATGTTCACGGGGCAAAATCAGGTGCGACTGTCTCCTGACTTTCCTCCTAGGGAAAGAACTGATCCAGTCTTGCCAGGACTCAGACTAGGCCCTAGGGCAGCAGATTCCTTAGATTTTGAAGCTGAACCTGCTGTTATTGGAGAGATGTTTGGGGAATGAGCATCAGGCAAGAAGCAGGGAATGCAGGCTGTTCAGTCTCAACCTCATTTCCCTATGCCAAAGTTGGACCTGCCGTTGTTTGAGGGACAAAATCCACGGTGGTGGATTCAATGTTGTGAGAAGTTGTTCACCTTGTATCAAATTCCAGATGTTGAAACAATTCTCACACTTACGCACTCTAGGATATCCCTCAAGAACTGCTCACTCACCCACACGAAAAAGGACAAAATTTTGGAAATAAGAAACAACACAGAATTCAACACACACTTGCGAGACAAGGAGATTTATCCTGGTTCGAATCTCCTGTTGGAAGAACCTACATCCAGACTGATGAGGGTCTTTCTCTTCACTATCTTGAAAACACAAGAATAGATTACATGTATTGTACTGCACTCTCATACACAGCCCTATACACAAGCTGTCTAATCTTGGAGATTACAAAGCTATACACACTTTACTCTCACATACACAACACATACTCTTTCTCTCAAAATAAAATGAAATTCAAGGTATCAGAATGAGACCCCCGACCCTCTATTTATAAACCATAGAGGGCGGAACTTACAAGGACAAAACTAGTAGTCGCCTTATACATGTGGCGGTGGTTACCGTTACAATATGTAAATAACTTCTAGAAACCTTTTATGATACTCGTCTTTTTTGTTTCTTTTCTCTCTCTCAAGCCTCAAGACTAATCTAAGGCAAATGCTTTAACAAATTCTAGACCCACTTACATTTGATTAGGCTTCCTCAAGACATATACCTACACCCTTCTAGTCTCACCAAGCTCTTCTTTGTTTAGCATCTTGAACTACCTGCAGTAGCTTCATACAATGCTTCAGTTTTGCAATAGATACAGCTTTTGTGAACATTTCAGCCGCATTCTCATCACCTACAACTTTAGTTAGCTTTACATCTTGTTTCTCTATTATTTCCATAATAAAGTGGTGTTGCACATCTATGTGTTTTGTCCTTTCATGGTGTGCTTGGTTTTTAAATAAGTGATGACACTTTGACTATCACACATCAGAGTGGCATCCACAACAGTCCCCAGGAGCTCATTGGTTAGGCCTTTTAACCACATAGCCTCTTTTATAGCTTCAGATACTGCTATATATTCTACCTCAGTTGTAGATAAAGTCACCACATGTTGGAGACTTGATTTCCAACTGATAGTAGAATTCTACAACTTAAATACATACTCAGTTGGGGATCTTTTTTTATCTAAATCAGAAGCATAATCAGCATCCGAATACCCTAGGATGCTTGCTGGTTCTCCCATATTTGCTCCACCATAAGACAAAACAGTGCTATAAGAGCCTCTTAAATACCTAAACACCCACTTAACAACATTCTAGTGTGCTTTACCTAGATTTGTCATAAATCTACTCACTACACTCATTGCATGAGCCAAATCATGTCTTATGCACACCATACAATACATTAAACTCCCCACAACACTAGAAAAGGGAATATTATACATTTATTTCATACTCTCTTCATCCTTAGGTGATTGATCTGAGGATAACTTAAAATGTGAGGCAAATGGCACATTCACTGCCTTGGCATCTGCCATTCCAAACCTTTTTATTAGCTTTTCTAAATAGGATTTTTGAGATAGGTATAATTTTCTTTGCTTCCCCTAGCTCCTTCATCTCAAATTCTAACTTTAATTTCAGCTTTAGTTGCTGAATTTATTGATCTGGTTGACTTGCTATGAGCATGTCATCCACATAAAGGAGTAGATAAATTGAGATACTAGGTGAGAAATGTTTAAAATAAACATAACAATCATAGAAACTTCTAATATAGCCCTAGTTTACCATAACCATATCAAATTTCCTATACCATTGTCTTGGAGATTGCTTAAGCCCATAAAGTGATTTCTTAAGCAAGCATACCTTCTCCACTTTTCCTCTAGATTCAAAACCTTTAGGTTGTTCCATTAGTATCCTCTCATCTAGATCTCCATGAAGAAAAGTTGGGGTTACATCCATTTGTTCTAACTTTAGATTTAAATGGGCTGTTATGGAAAGCAACAGTCGAATTGAGGTGTGCCTCACCACAGGTGAGAAAACCTCATTGAAATCTATACCCGAGACTTGAGTAAAGCCCCTAGCCACCAACTTAGCCTTATACCTAGGTTTAGGGTTACTTCCAGCCCATTCTTTTATCTTATAAAGCCACTTACAGCCTACTACTTGCTGCCCTTGAGGTTTTTCAACTAGAATCTAGGTTTGGTTCTTTCTTAGGGACTCTATTTCAGACTCCATGGCTTCTTTCCATCTTTTTGACTCCTTAGAGGTCACTGCCTCTTCATATGTAAGAGGCTCTTCTCCTACCATTTCTATTGCACTTGTAAGGGCATAGGACACTAGGTCTGAGAAGCCGTATCTTATAGGTGACCTGGGACTCTTTCTTTGTCTATCTCTAGCCACATTATACCTAGAGGTATCTGGCTGGTCACCTAAACTAGAGTCTGCATCGCTCTCTTCCTCACTCTCTTCATATTGAGCAGAATCCTGATCAAGAGGTTCTTCTAGGACATTTTCAATCACTGTGCCTTGGACCTCTAACTTTATAGGCTTAGATTTTCTCTTTAAGTCTTGCTAGTCCTCTATATTAACTGTCTTAGATATAGAGTCTTCATCAAATGTGACATCTCTTAGATAATAGTTCTTGGCCTTTTAGTCTCAAGGTTTCACAATTTGTAACCTTTGACTCTGGTGGGATATCCTACAAATAAGCATTTCTTAGCCCGAGGTTCCAGCTTGCCATGCTTCACATAAGCATAGGCTAAGCAACCAAATACCCTAAGGTGTTCTAAACTTGGCTTATGACCTGTCCACCTTTCATAGGCGGTTGTGATCTGTTGATCACAAAAGCTGCAGTTAATACTACTTCCTCCAAAAAAGATTTGAGAAAATTTGCATGAAATAGCATGCATCTCACTCTTTCTAATAATGTTCTATTCATTCTTTCAGCCAATCCATATTGTTTAAGATTTCCTGGGGCAATCAAGTGCCTAATTATCCCACTCTCTTTGCACATTTGAGTGAACTTTTTATTGTAGAATTCTAGCTCATTATCTGTTCTAATGGTTTTCATAGTCCTCCCTTTTTGGTTTTCTACTATTTTCTTCCATGTCCTAAAGGCCTCAAAGGTATGATCTTTTGACTCTAAGACATAAACCCACAACATTCTAGAGTAGTCATCAATAATGGAAAGAAAATACCTAGAGCCTCCATGAGTTAGGGTTTGAGATGGTCCCCACAAATCTGAGTGTATATAGTTTAATGGTGATTTTGAGGAATGAACTGATTTCTTGCTGAATTTAAATTTAACAACTTTCCCATAGATGCAGGACTCACATTTATTGAGTCCTACAACTTGGCCATGACCTAGAATGCCTTGCTTGACAAGCTCCTTGAGCCCTTGCTCACTAATGTGTGACATCCGTAGATGCCACAACCTTGCCTACATTTGGGCATTGCTGCTTGCTACAACTTCCCCACTCAAAGTGGTTGCTTGCAATGTATATACCATTCTGCAACACTACCCTCATGCATATTAAGGATCCTTTGGTGATTTTCAAGACTCCACCCTCACCCTTAAAGTAAAGGCCACTCCGGTCCAATTCACCAAGAGAAATTAAGTTTCTCTTAAGTTCTGGAACATGCCTTACTACTGTTAGGGTTCTATATGATCCATCATACATTTTTAGTCTTATGTCACCAATCCCTAATACCTTATATTCATGGTTATTACCTAGCAAAACCTTTCCCCTATTTATTTCTTAATAATTTTGTAGCCAGTTTCTCTTAGGAGTCATATGGTATGAGCAGCCGAAATCCATAACCCAATCATCACTCTTGGTTGTTTTTGAAACAACCAGTGCATCGACACTGTCATACCCAAACTCACACACACCAACTCCACCATTAGCATTAGCCTTATCATGAAGATCTTTCTTTTTATTAGGATAGTTCCTCTTAATATGGCCCTCTTCATGACAATAATAACATTTTATAGGGTTTTTTCCAGTTCTTGATCTAGACCGTGATTTACCCCTTCCCCTAAGATCTCGTTTAATACTCCTAAATCTGGCGATTAAGGCATCTCCTAGAGAGGATTTTCCTTCTACTTTGTTATGCAAATCCTTAGAATTTAGGGCCCCTATTACATCATCTAATGATAAGGTATCTCTACCATGTTTTAGAATGTTAACAAAGGTTTCATATGATCTGGGTAGGGAGTGAAGACCGACTAATGCCTTGTCTTCATTGTCATACTTAACGTCTATGTTTTCAAGATCCAAGGAAAGTTTGTTAAACTCATCTATGTGATCTTGAAGCTTTTGACTAGCATGCATTTTAAAAGTAAAAAATATTGCCTTAAGATAGAGATGGTTGAACAAGGACTTCGTCATGTATAGGCTATCCAACTTGAGCCATATCTCCGCAACCGTCTTCATCTTGGATACCTCTCTCAACACTTTGTCACCGAGACTGAGAATAAGAGTGTTATATGCCTTGAGTATCTCCCTCTTCTATTATGTCGTGTAAGTCTTTGGCATTTTTGCTTCTCCCTCCAATGCTTCCTCAAGGCCAAGATTGCCGAGAAGTGCACTCATCTTCATCTTCCAGAGGGCAAAGTTGTTTTGCCCATCAAACTTTTCTATGTTATGTCTAGAAGTGGATGAAGTAGAGGCCACGATTGCCAATCAAGTTGAGTCTCCCCCTCCTTAGCCTTTCTTGGAATCTTGAGTGTGAAAGACGGTAGGCTCTGATACCAGATTGTTGAAACAATTCTTACACTTACGCACTCTAGGATATCCCTCAAGAACTGTTCACTCACTCACACGAAAAAGGACAGAATTTTGGAAATAAGAAACAACACATAATTCAACACACACTCACGAGACAAGAAGATTTATCTTGGTTCGGAACTCCTATTGGGAGAACCTACATTCAGACTGATGAGGGTCTTTCTCTTCACTATCTTGAAAACACAAGAACAAATTACATGTACTGCACTCTCACACATAGCCTTATACACAAGCTATCTAATCTTGGAGATTACAAATCTATATACACTTTACTCTCACATACACAACACATACTCTTTCTCTCAAGATAGAATGAAATTTAGTGTATCAAAATGAGACCCTCGACCCTCTATTTATAAACCATAGAGGACGGAACTTACAAGGACAGAACTGATAGCCGCCTTATACATGTGGCAGTTACTGTAACAATATGTAACTAACTTCTAGAAACCTTTTTTGATACTCGTCCTTTTTGTTTCTTTTCTGTCTCTCGAGCCTCAAGACTAATATAAGGCAAATGCTTTAACACAAAGCATCAGAAGATTGCCTTAGCTTCGACCTACTTAAGCAATGTGGCAGACTCTTGGTTCCAAGGCTGGAATAGATCACAAACGAACAGTAACTAGCCAGACTTTGTAGAGAAATTATGTGCCAGGTTCGAAGATTGGAATTTGGTTAATGTAGTGAAAGAATTCAATAAGCTAAGATAGGAAAAGACCGATCAACAATACCAGGAGAAGTTTGAAGAACTAAAGTCCCTCATGATCACACAGAATCCTGGTTTGAGTGAGGCCTATTTCATTTCAAGTTTTATCAGCGGCTTGAACGATGAGTTGAGGCCAACAGTCAAGATGTTGCTTCCAAAGTCTATCAAACAAGTTGCGAAAAGTGCACGGCTACAAGAGATGATGAAGGAAGCCTTAATGAAGAAGCATAAGTGTTCTTTTCAAGGTAGTCGGGTGGTGCTAAACCGTGGAAGTGATAAGGAGATAGTGAAATTCGACCAAATTCTAAGATGCACTGTTGTCCAACTTGCAGCAGTGGGAAATCAGCTTATGGGAGGCATATTTGGAACTTTTGAATACTGAAGGCAGGCAGGTGAATGTTACAAATGTGGAGACCAGTATGTGTCCGGACATTAATGTTGGAAGCAGTTGTTGATGTTGGAAGGAGATGGTGGAGATAGATGAAGCTCTGGAAGAGGAAGGGATTGCAATGGAAGAAGCAAGAGACGGTGAGATTTCACTACATGCCTTGCGAGGCCTGGTTAACAGCAAAACTATTAAGGTGGAAGGAAAGGTCAAGAATCACAAGCAGATGGTTTTGATTGATAGCAAAAGCACGCACAACTTCTAGGACGTGAAGACAACCAAGAAGCTAGGGTGTTCAGTTACCAACATGCAACCATTGACGGTGACGGTGGCAAATGGAGAGAAGATGATTAGTAGATTAGCCTATGTGAATTTTCATTGGGAGATGCAAGGAGAGTCATTTATGACTGACTTGAGATTGTTGAAGCTTGGAGGTTACGATGTGGTGCTAGGAGTTGATTGGATGAAAACAATTAGCCCTATCAACTTCAATTTCAACAAGCTGGAGGGTACTATTACCAAGGAAAGGAAGACAGTGACCTTGGTTGGGAGTATAGACACAAGCTCTTGCAAGATGATAACTGGAAAGAGGCTGTTAAAAACGAAAATGGATTAGGTGGCACAACTATTTTCTTTGCAGGCCATTGATGACTGGGAGGAGATGCAGCCACAAGGGGGGAGGTTGTTGGTGACTATTAGCAGCCCAACTTAGCCTATTTGGCAAGTACACGAATCTGATTCTTTACATAATCTATTGGAAGAGTTTAGAGACCTCTTTGTAGAACCCTTGTCCTTGCCTCCCCCAACGTTCATGTGACCATACCATTCCACTTAAGCCTAATTCGAAACCAATCAATATTTGGTTCTATAGATATCCACCTAAGCAAAAGATCAAAATTGAAAACCTTGTCAAAGACATGTTACAACAGTCAATTATCCAACTGAGCCACAACCCATTCAATTCTCCCATCCTTGTCAAAAAGAAAGACGATTCATGGTGATTATGCGTTAACTATCGTCAACTAAATGTCATAACTGTCAAGGACAAATTTCCTAGACCTATATGTGAAGTCATTTGTTTTAGAATAATTTTCTACACTTAGTAGTTTCTTTAGGAAATCTGTTAGCATATTTTCTTATTGTAATAAGTGTGTTAGTTTGTTTTTTTAAGCTGACCGAAAGTTGGTTAAAATCAGTCAGGGTGGGCAGTTGGTTGTAACTGCCTTGTCCGCCTCTATGGTCTATAAATAGGGCTAGGAGGGCTTGGAATAATTAATGAAAACATGGGGTTGTCTTGAGAGAGTTGAGCAAGTATATGCTAGGCCAAGAGGAGGGTTGATTTGTATTTTCTCTTGGGGTGTTCTTCTCTGTTTAGTCTAGGGTTTTTAGATTGAGGGAAAGAGAGGATTTTCTAGTGCATGTAATCGCTATAAGGATTCAAGATAGTGAAGTTTTCATGGGCCTAAGGAAGTCTGGATGTAGATCTCATTTATGAGACTGAACCAAGATAAAATCTTGTATTTCTTCTGTAGTTTGTTGTTGTTTTTTATTCCTATTCTTGTTTTTTGTATCAAATTCTGTGTGGCATTCTTGCTGGGGATATAATCAGTGAGTTCTTGAAGAGATAGTAGGTTGAGTGTGTGGTGGTCCTAAGTACAACAATCTGGTATCAAAGTGCCGGGTTCCAGCTCCAGCAATCCTATCAAGAATTTTCAAGATTCTCAAGAAACCAAAGCCATCTTTGGTAGACGATTATAGCGCCCTCATCGGCCACTCAATATGATGTGGAGAAGTTTGATGGCAGCAATGACTTTGATCTTTGGCGGATCAAAATGGAAGCATTGCTGTGCAGTCTTGGATTGGAAAAGGCAATCAAACAAGAGGTAATTGCCGAGGGAAGCTCTGAATGTAAGGATCCTAAAACTATATCTTTAGAGGATAAGGAAATCAATAAGAAATCATACAATATGCTTATCTTGAGTCTTGGAGACAAAGTTCTCCGAGAAATATCAAAATTTAAAACAGCCTTGGAAGTTTGGAATAAATTAGTCTCTTTACCTAAAGAAGACTTTATCTAGTAGGCTGTATTTGAAGGTCAAATTCTTTACATATAAGATGCAAGAAAATCAAAGACTTCAAGAACACCTAGATGAATTCAATAAGCTATGTCTCGACCTAGAAAATATAGGAGTAAACTATGAGGATGAAGATAAGAGCCCTAGTTTTTCTTTATTCATTGCCTAAGTCTTATGAAAACTTTGTAGATATTCTACAACACGGTAGGGACAAGCTATCTTTAGAAGATGTAATAGGAGCCCTAAACTCAAAGGAATTGAGAATAAAAATGGATGTAAAATCCACCCCTAGTGATGCCCTAACCGTAAGGTCTAGGAGTACCAAAAAGGACTCAAAAGGGAAAAAAGGAAAGTCTAGATCAAAGTCCAGGAATGGTAAGGGTCCTATTAAATGTTATTATTGCCAAGAGGAGGGGCACATCAAGAGATATTGCCCTAAAAGAAAGAAAGACATGGCTGAAAAGAAATCATCCGATGGTGGAGCAAATCTAGTTGATCTTGGTTATGACAGTTCAGAGGCCTTGACTGTCACATAAATGGCTGGTAATAATAATTGGGTGATGGATTCGGGCTGTTCATTCCACATGACCCCTAGGAGGCATTGGCTGCAAAATTATAAAGAAATAAATGGGGGTAAGGTCTTGCTAGGCAATGACCATGAGTGTAGTGTTGTTGGAGTGGATGATGTGAGGCTTAAAATGTATGATGGCACCTATAGGACCCTCACGACAGTTAGGCATGTGCCTGATCTCAAGAGGAACTTGGTTTCCCTTGGAGAATTGGCAAGAAATGGCCCAAAGTTCAAAGGAGAAGGTGAAGACATAACAGTGACAAAGGGGCCACTTGTCTGCATGAAGGCTAAACTGCAGAATGGCATTTATATCTTGCAAGCCTCTACCTTATGTGATGAGGTTGCAGCAGTGAGAAGTAAATCCCAAGATTTGGAAAAATTATGGCATCTAAGGATGTCTCATATAAGTGAGCAAGGGCTCAAGAAGTTAGCCAAGCAAGGGATCCTAGAAAATAGCCAAGTCTCGGTCTTACCCAAATGTGAGTCCTGCATTTATGGAAAAGCAGCTAAACTTAGGTTCAATAAGACTGCCACCCACTCATCTAAGGCCCCTCTAGATTACATACACTCGGATTTGAAGGGGCCAGCTCAAACCTCAACCCATGGTGGTTCTAAATATTTCCTTTCCATAATAGATGACTATTCCAAAATGTTGTGGGATAATATGCTAAAAACTAAGGATTAGACTTATGAGATCTTTAGGAATTGGAAGACAATGGTAGAAACTCAAATGGGCAAGAAAATTAAAGCCATTAGAACAGATAATGGGCTGGAATTTTGTAATAGGAAATTCAGTGAAATGTGCAATGAAAATGGCATGATTAGGCACTTAACAGCGACTGGAAACCCCCAACAAAATGGGGTGGCTGAGAGAATGAATCGGACACTTTTAGAAAGGGTGAGATGCATGTTAATTCATGCACATTTGCCTAAAAATTTTTGGGGAGAAGTAGTGTCCACTGCAGCCCATATCCTCAATAGGACTCCATCTAAAGCCATAGACTTGCAAACTCCCTATGAGAAATGGACAGGTCATAAGCCTAGTCTTGCCCACCTTAGGGTATTTGGGTGCTTAGCCTATGTTCATGTGAAGCAAAGCAAGCTTGAACCTAGGGCTAAGAAATGTCTCTTTATAGGTTACCCAACCGGTGTGAAGGGGTATAAACTATGGAATCTTGAACCAGAAGGACCAAGGACCATAATCACAAGGGATGTGACATTTGATGAGTCAACTACCATAAGCCTAAGCGATAATGAAACCCAGAAGGATTTAGGTGGAAAGAAGGACTCAACGAAGGTAGATATTCATGGAATAGAGTCTGAAATAAATGAAATAGAGCCTGAACCAGATCTGGATCAAAATGATCAGGTTCAAGATGAAGAGCAGAATGCTGAAACATCTCAATATGAGGAAGAAGAGGCTAACAATGATGTTGATTCAAGCATTGGAGATTAGCCAAACCCCGATAGGTATAGCGTGGCTAGGGATAGGCAACCTAGAGTCCGTAGGCCACCTCTAAAGTTTGGCTACTCAGATTTAGTAGCCTATGCTCTAAATAGCGCCTCCGAAATTTCTGTAGAAGAGTCTCAATCCTATGACCAAGCTATAGCATTCAAGGATTCCCCAAAATGGATAGAAGCCATGAAATCAGAAATATCTTCCCTTAAGAAAAACCCAACCTGGAAATTGGTAGAGAAACCTAAAGGGAAAAGAATGGGCTGGTGAATGGCTGTAAATGGCTTTACAAAATAAAAGAAGGGGCTGATGAAAATTCAAAGCCTAGATTCAAAGCTAGGCTAGTTGCTAGAGGGTTTACTCAAGTCCAAGGGCTTGATTACAATGAAATTTTCTCCCCAGTTATAAGGCATACATCAATAAGGGTGCTACTGGCCATCACTGCTCAATTGGACTTGAAATTGGAGCAGATGGATGTTACTACAACTTTCCTTCATGGAGAATTAGAGGAGAAGATATATATGGACCAACCTAGAGGATTTGAAGTTAAGGATAAGGTGGAGAAAGTTTGTTTGCTCAAAAAGTCTCTCTATGGGCTCAAACAATCTCCTAGACAATGGTATCGCCGATTTGATACTGTTATGATAGGCCAAGGATATTCAAGATGCTCCTATGACTGTTGTGTGTATCTTAAGCACATATCCCCTAGCATTTCAATATATTTGCTGCTATATGTGGATGACATGCTTATTGCAAGTCAATCCCTTAGAGAAATTCAGCAACTTAAACAGAAATTAAAAGCTGAGTTTGAAATGAAGGAGCTAGGAGAGGCTAGAAAAATTCTAGGGATGGAAATCTCTAGGGATAGACAGCATATGAGAGTATTCTTATCTCAGAAATCATATATAGAAAAGCTGCCATCTAGATTTGGTATGGGTGATTCAAAACCAGTGAGTGTGCCATTTGCACCTCATTTTAAGCTATCTTCAAAGCAGTCCCTTGAAGATGAGGCTGAGAAAAAGGAAATGGAGAAAATCCCATACTCAAGTGCTGTTGGCAGCCTGATGTATGGTATGGTTTGTACCCGGCCCGATCTAGCTCATGCAATGAGTGTAGTCAGCCGCTTCATGGAAAACCCAGGTAGATCCCATTGGATGGCTGTCAAATGGATGCTTAGATACCTAAGGGGGCACTAGCAAGAATGTATTGTCGTATGGTGGAGCTAAGATAGGAGAAAAACCTAGCATTCTAGGCTTCTCAGATGCAGATTATGCTGCTGATCTTGATAAGCATAGGTCCACAACTGGTTATGTATTTAAGTTGTGGAATTCCTCTATTAGTTGGAAGTCTAGCCTCCAACATGTGGTAGCATTATCTACTACTGAGGCGGAATATATAGCTGTTGCTGATGCAATTAAAGAGGCTATATGGCTTAAGAGGCTAGTGGGAGAGCTTATAGGTTTAGAGGTTAAAGTTACTTTGATGTGTGATAGTCAAAGTGGTACACATTTATCAAAGAATCAGTCTCACCATCAGAGAACAAAACACATAGACATTCGGTATCATTTTATTAGAGATATAATTGAAAATAAACTTGTTGATCTAACCAAACTTGTAGGTGAAAACAATGTTGCAGATATATTTACTAAGGCTGTTCTAGTTTCTAAACTTCAGCAACATATAAAGCTGCTGAATATTGTTCCAGATCAGAGTTGAAGGTGGAGCAGGGGTGCAAGAACTCGAAGTACAATGAATCTAAATCAAATGGGTGGAGAATTGTGAAGTCATTTGTTTTAGAATAATTTTCTGTACTTAGTAGTTTCTTTAGGAAATTTGTTAGCATATTTTCTTATTGTAATAAGTGTTAGTTTGTCTTTTAAGCTAACCGGAAGTTGGTTAAAACCGGTCAGGGTGGGCAGTTGGTTGTAACTGCCTTGCCTGCCTCTATGGTCTATAAATAGGGGCTGGGAGGGCTTGGAATAATTAATGAAAACATTGGGTTGTCTTGAGAGAGTTGAGCGAGTATGTGCTAGGCCAAGAGAAGGGTTGATTTGTATTTTCTATTGGGGTGTTCTTCTCTTTTTAGTCTTGGGTTTTAGACTGAGGGAAAGAAAGGATTTTCTAGTGCATGTAATCGCTGTAAGGATTCAAGATAGTGGAGTTTTCATGGGCCTAAGGCAGTCTGGATGTAGGTCTCGTTTATGAGACTGAACCAGGATAAAATCTTGTGTTTCTTGTGTGGTTTGTTGCTGTTTTCTATTTTTATTCTTGTGTTTTCTATCGAGTTCTGTGTGACTTTCATGTTGGGGATATAATCAGTGAGTTCTTGAAGAGATAGTAGGTTGTGTGTGTGGCAGTCCTAAGTGCAACACTATAATTGAAGATCTTTTAGATGAGCCTAAACATGCTACCGTTTTTTTCAAACTAGACCTTAAGGCCAATTAGCATCAAATTCGAATGAGACCAAAGGATATTATGAATTCAAACTAGACCTTAGGGGCATTATAAATTCAAAGTTATGCCCTTCTGGTTAACGAATGCCTCATTAACTTTCCAATCCTTGATGAATCAAATCTTTGAGCCCTTCCTATGGAAATTTATCTTAGTTTTCTTTGACGACATCCTGATTTACAGCCCAACCTTTGCCAAACATCTCAGCCATCTTAAATCTGCATTCGAGATCCTTAGGCTCAACCAATTGTATGTGAAAAAATCAAAGTGTGCTTTTGGCCAAAGACAGGTTGAGTACTTGGAACACATTATCTTAGCCCAAGAAGTGAGTACTGATCCAAAAAAGATGGTTGCCATGATAGATTGGCCTAGGCTTGCCAATGTGAAGGCTATGTGGGGGTTTCTTAGGGCCAACAAAGTACTACCGACGTTTTGTGCAGAATTACAGAGTTATTAGCAAGTCCTTGACAGAATTGTTAAAGGACATCTTTCGATGGAACCTACAGGCAAAGGAAGCATTTGAGAAATTGAAGAAGGCGATGAGTGAGGCACATGTTCTGGCTTTGCTTGATTTCAGCCAGCCTTTTATTCTGGAGACTGATGTGAGTAATGTGAGAGTTGGAGCTGTTCTTATGCAGGGGGGGCGACCTATAGCCTACCTCAACCAAGCCTTAGCTCCCAAACATGTGGGACTAAGCATATGTGATAAGGAATTATTAGTTGTGTTGATAGCTGTAGAGAAATGATGGCACTATTTGGAGAACGAGACCTTTGTAATTCACACCAATCATGAGAGTTTGAAGTTTCTTTTACAACAAAAACTACAAACTCAGTTGCAAAGGAGAGGAATGAGTAAGTTGATGGGGTTGGACTACACAACTCAATATAGGAGGGGAAAGGAAAATGTGGCAGCAAATGCTCTATCCTGGTGTTTTGATGAAGGGACAGTTGCAGCCATTACCACAGTAGTTCCAGAATGGATGCAGGAGGTGACATCAAGCTATACACTAGCTGTGTGGACTAAAGAGCTGCTGGAACAATTGTTGTTTGATCCCTCTAAGCAGACCGGGTTAATGGGCTGATCCAATTTTGTGGCAAGATTGTAATTGGGGACTACGACCAGATTAAGTCCAAGATTTTGCAGGCCTTACATGGGTCACCTGTGGGGTGTCATTCGGGGATAAGGAACACCTATCACAAGGTTAAGCAGCTATTTTATTGGCTCAACCTTAAGGGGAGTGTGTAGGAGTATGTAATGTCGTGAGGTGTGTTAGCGTTGTAAACATGAAATAGTGGCGACACCTAGGTTGTTGCAGCCTCTAGAAAGACAAGAGCAAGCCTGGGTATGTCTCTCAATGGATTTTGCAGAGGGGCTGCCAAAATCGGAGGGCAAGGATTGCATATTGGTGGTGGTGGACAAATTCACTAAATTTGCCCATTTCTTAGGCCTCTATTATCCCTCCACAACACAGGAAGTGGCAAGGGTATTTTTGGATCAGGTGATCAGCTTACATGGAGTGCCACAGACTATAATATCAGATAAGGACAAGGTTTTTACCAGTCTTATGTGGCAAGACTTGTTTAAGTCTTTGGGAGTCCAATTGCACATGTCTACGGCTTACCACTTAGAGACGGATGGCCAAACGAAGTGTGTGAATCAGTGCTTGGAGACCTATCTACGCTGACTTTGCTTTGCTCAGCCTCGGTCTTGGCACAGGTGGCTTCCTCTTGCCTAATGGTGGTACAACTCGTGTTACCACAGCTCCATCAAAATGTCCCATTTTCAACCTATATGGCTACAAGCCCCCCTCCTTCCTACCACTTTGCATTTCACATCTATAGCTGTTGTGGATGACTACTTACAATACCAAGAGAAGGCGTTACAGTTACAGGTGTTGTGAAGGGATTTGGCCACTACCCAGCACAGGATGAAACAAGTTGCTGATCGTAGGCACAGTGAACGAGAGTTTTCAATGGGAGATATGGTTTACTTGAAGTTGAGACACTCCCACCAACTTACTCACGGCTAAGTGTCAAAGCTTAGTCCTAAGTTCTTTGGCCCTTCCCTATTGTGGCCAAATTTGGGACTGCAACTTACAAGCTGCAACTACCATCCATTTCCCACATACATCCTGTCTTTCATGTCTCCTTGCTCAAGATGTCAGTGGGTGCTTAGCAAGTTTCCCCTACTCGGCCTGATTTTATTTTAGATACTCCTCCTCTAGCAAAACTTGCTTTGATATTGGACAGGAGGGTGATCCATAAGCAAGGGGCTCTATTACCCAAGTTCTAGTGCAGTGGACTCATCCTTACCCTGATAACAACACGTGGGAATATCTCCCTGATCTGCTGTAGTAGTTTCCTCAGGCGACTCCTTTCCCTTTCTTGAGGACTGGGGGGGGGGGGGGGGGTTGTTTTTTTGTCAGGACCCTATGATTGTATTAAGGGTACTTTTGTCTTTTGCGAATTATGTTGTAAGGTGGTTAGTAAATGTTATACTAAAACAACTATTGGGAGTTGTACCTTGATAATCACCAGTAAGTTGGCGCCAAGGAGAAGCAATAAAAGGCTTCTCAACTAAATGATAAGTTATCGGTAAATATTCATAGCAATTAAATCTCTCTCTCTCTATCTTACTCAATTTCTCTGCCTCTAATCTCTTTGTTTTTTGTCTCTCCCTTTGTTCTTTTCTCCCTCTCTGTTTTCTTCTCTCACCCGGCCATAGAATTTCCATTGTCGGACTCGAGGTCCTGACAACATCTCCCTACCTTTGACATGCATGAAACTTATTACGAGTTCAAAGAAAATAATCCAGTAATAGTGAAATATAATTCCGGTGAATTAGAGCATCTTGTTTGGGTTTTTTGCCTCCCCAATCATGCAAGATAAAGAGACTCTAATTCTTTTGGTAACACAAATGTAATGCAACCAAATAGACCTACTAACATCGGTCTTTCTCCTCAAACCAAATAGAACAAACGTAATGCAAGCCAAGGGGTATGATTCACATGTAAAGAGAGAACTTTGGCAACAGCAAAGATAAAATTTAGCATTAAATCATTCTATAATATTAAGACTTACTGAGGCTAGAACTCCACACAAGCACATGAATAGGAAAATTTGGAGCAAGCCTCCTAGAATAGCAACCGCGCGGACAACTCGAAGCTGATATCAAGGAAAGGGAAATAAGATACAGATTCATTACAATAATCTGACACTTGAACGTTACTGAACAAAAATTATAAGTTGACCTTAGTTGTTGAAAACTCCAACCCTAGAGCAAAAAGAAGAAAAATTACACCAAATTGTGCCACAGTCTCAACCTACATGCAAAAGACAACACAAAAATGAAGTTCAAGTAAGATTACATGATCAAACACAAGTATAGGTGCGGAATGGGAATGGCAATAAGAAACGTCATGCAATCTAACTTGCATTAGATTGGTGTAATATTAGATAGATGCAAGAAGCAAAAATACATACCTGCAAATGATTTTCTTTTTTAATCAGATGATCAATGAAGCATGATATTGTTAGAACGCCAAAGTGCTATTTTTTTAAATTTTTATATATAAGACACAACATCAAACCTTAATCCTACTAGGTCTGATCACTTAAAATCTTTGATAATGTAAAAATACAGAGGACCAGGTATTTGTTGCGCTAAGGTCATTCAGCAGTCTCCAACAACTGTAACTTCTTTTTGGAAGTTACAGCTCTTTATTGTCGTTCTCATTAAAAATATTATCTTTTTAGCTTTTTAAACTGAATTTCTATTAAAATCCATCAGAAGACATTGACTTATAAACAAGTATTTTTGCAGGTTTTATATGGTGAATTAGGATAAAAGGATGGCTTATTTCAGGTGTGCACTCCAGAAATGTCAGAACATAAAATCTCTAGGATATTAACATTTTTACCTAACTCTAGAATAGCTATTACTGGAAAGAAAGAAAAGAAAAAGAAGGAATAGAATGTAAAACTGAAATGATAGGCTGTTTGACAAGTACCATATAAACTTCGAACATGAATGTCACATGGCCAAAATAATGGAATGCAACGTACAAGGGACAGCCATCACACAGATATTTGGGATGAACACACTCTGATAGAGCATAAATTAAATCTTCTTAGTGAAGAAAAGCTACATACTTGCACCATTTCACTCACAAAGCTCAATCCTCCTGGTCCGACAATGGATCCAGCAAGCAGGTAACCAGTAATAACCTGATAAAGATGATGCAACACATTTAGTAATTCAGTATGCAAAACATAGAATACAGTCTGAATAAGTGCAAAAATATCAGACCGGTTGTCCGACACAAGCAAATGCAATGCCACCACAAGTTGCAGACACGATGACAACAACGAGATCTGATATCAATCTACAAGAACATCGGTCAAGGAGTTGAATCAGTATAAAAGTTTCCTGTTGCAAATTATTTTCCGTGCAAACTATGACAAATAAGTACTAACCTTAAATCTAACTGGAGCACTGGATATTTTGACTTGAAATTGGATATGATAAAGACATTGTCCTGAAGATATAGCCCAAACATTATGCGCTGGAGTGAATGAGATATATAAATAGGGTAAGCATCCAAAGATCCAATTTAACCTTTCGATCTATCAAAGTAGGGGTATCTTCTCCTCGGTTGTCATTATCCAGATTGAAAACATTATGAAGTTGAAATGATCTGTGATAAATGCCTCAATACATTAGGGAAGCACGGCATTTGCATAGAGAAAGGAAACTTATTGACTAAAGAAATGCTTATTATCCAAAAAATTGTAAACATAAATTATTCACATATACAACAGATTCATATGGTAGAAGTGCATACTTTTCCTCTTTCGTTTCATTCTTCTTGGGCTTAACTCTTGCTACAGTCTCCAAAACAGCCTGATGAATACATGTAAAAGCTATCCATTTAGACAGGTTCAAGCTAATACTCACAATAAAGAGATTTAAAAAGCAGGGACAGGGAGAAATGTTATGTCACAGCATATGTTAAACACACTGCATCATAGGCTGAGCAGTAGAGCACCAATGTTAAATGATATATTTGAAACAAAGTTAGAAAAAAGCATGATATCTCATATTCATCTTCCTCTCACCAAGAACTTCAGATTCAATTCTAAACTTCACACTTGATCAGGCACATTTCCATTTGTGACACACAATGAGTGAATATAATAATGAATTACGTTCGGCCCCAATGATCTACAATGCCTTTCTAGAAGTAGAATTACTCAAGAAGCTCAAGATATGGTGGCACCAACCTGTTGTTCAGCAACACTATTGTTGAAGCTGCCGGCATCATTTGCTGCCAAATTAATACAGATGTCAAAAAGATCAGGGACACGAATTAATGCCTATAACCATCTATCTAAGAGTAAATTCAACAATAAAAACAAGAAATCAGATGACGAGCATAAGTTCTTCAGAAATACAGTTACATCCAACTATTCGGGTTGGATTGAAGACAGGCATTCTTGGGTACCTCTTAATAAATTCAACGCACAAGAATTATTTCATTAAAGTTAATAGGAACTCCTCCAACCAAAAAACCTTCTACTTAACAATAAGGAAAGAGAAATTATAATATTTGCTTACCAAAAGATTTTAATGAAGAGAAATTATAATATTTGCTTACCAAAAGATTTTAACGAAGAAAAATTACAACCCAAGGGAAAAATAACAAAACCAAATTCAGCAAAATGGCGGAGATATTGAATTTCTACAAATACCAAAAATGCAATTTCTTGATTTTAAAGATCCCGAACTCAAACAAAATAAATTAATAAAGAAAGTTAAATTCGACCAGTGATCCCCAGTAGGTAAAGATTTTCAAGGCTTTCCCTAGTCGCCAACAAGCTGAGATTTAAGTTGTTGCAATTCAACTAATTCTTTCTCGGCGGCGAACAATGGAAGATACAAGACTTACAATTACACTTCCAGATCACCGTTGGGATTTTCTGTGCAATCAAATAGAGAATAGCTAAAACCCTAACTCGACACGCGATTAATCATTAACCAAAAGAAAACAGGAAAGGCTCGGAGAATGTGTAAGTTAGAAGTAAAAGCTCGGATCTAAGTACCTTCGGCCTGATCAGTTTCGTTGAACTCCTTCTCAAGAGCTCGATCGATCATGTCGGCGAAGCTGTCCTCCCTCGGCCTGGACCGCGACACATTACCCGATTCGGTGGCGTTGATACCATCGAACTGATCGGAAACCGCAGAACCAACAGAAGGAAGCGAAGGCAGAGAGAGGAAGAAGCAAGCGGCGGCGAAGGCTAAGAGGAGAGAGGGACGGAGGTTGGAGAACGACGGCGTCGGCGATCTCCTCCTCATTGGAGAAGAAGGAGACCGAATGGCGGCGCAAGATGCCGAGTCCCCGGCTCGTGTAGAGAGAGAGATAGCGCAGCGAGAGCCTTGTCGCAGTGTTGCTCCCTCTCTTCAGAAACAGTGACTGCTCGGTGGGGCTGAATCGAATTGTGCTGCCAGTGAAGCGAGTGGAGAGTAACTAATCGTGGTTGAGACTTCACAGAGAGAGAGAGAGAGAGAGAGAGAGAGATTCAGGTATTTGCCATTAACTGGCCTTCTACAAATGGAAGTAAAGGGATGTTTGGTTGGTTTCTCATCTCTCAGGTGGCGGTGTCTTTTCTTGCCTATTCCCACCACTACTGCGAAATATTATACTTGGACCCCCCCTCACTTGAACCGTTTCATATGGCTCGTGTTAAATGGCTCTTGTTTTGGTGCAGCTTAGGGACAGAACCCCTAGGGCTTCCCCGCCACCCTCCCCGGCATAGCCGACAGACACGACTTATGATTGGCTTAAGGCTAATTTGCACATTTTGTGTAGCATTAGTAGCATCTATGCAAAATCTCTCATTTATTGTATGCTTTGTAAAAGTAGATATTCGTTTTGTTTAACCTCTCATCTTAGTCTATTATTTGCTCTTTCAATCTCTCAAAATTTACTTTATTTATACTTTATCAACTTTTAAAATTTTGAACAAAATATTTTATATTTTTTGTATTTCACTTATGCCTAATATAGTTAATTGTTAGTATCTAAAAGAAGGGACAGTTTGATGTGGTTTTAATACCTAATAAAACATAATTTTATAGGGATGCCAACAAACCTTGTCCCATTACTTAATGTGGTGAACCCAGACCAAGTAAATGAATAATGAAGACAATTAAATTTTATAAAGAAATGTTGGATTTAACCTTTATTTTTTTTGAGTTGTCACAAAATTGTGTGGATTTATTGGTTATAAAATTCAATCCAAGTTCTTGTTAGAAAATGAAAAGATAGGTAATAATAAAATAAGGAAAAGACTACAAACAAACAATGGGAGATGTATAAAATGCATAAGGAATTTTAACTACGAATTTGTATTACTAAATTTAGCTTGTCTTTATTTGTTATTATCATACATTTTTTATGGGGTTGACCGATAAAATTAAAAAAGGTTTTTGTTGTCTCAATAGAAGAGAGATCTATTTTTTTTTTCAAGAGTATAATAAATTTATGCTAGCATTATTTTACAAAGATGTGTTTGGCTTTCTTGAAATTCTTTAGAGTCGCAAAGAATCTTTACTATTAAGACTTATTAATTAAATCTCTAATTTATAGATTCATTTATTATAAAAAATATAAAAGAGACAAATTCAACACATATTAGGTGAAAGTGTAAGATGATATTAGGAAAAGAAATGAGCCATTTGAAACCTTATATATGTGGATTTTCCCTTGTCTATTTTATACATATATTATTATTTTTTTCTTTTATGTAATATTTATTAAAATAAATAAAATAAAATTATAATACTTTTCAAACCAAGATATGAAATAATTAAAATAAGAGTGAAAAATATTCTAAAATTTTTATTAAATTATTTATTAATTTTTTTAAAATGCACTAAATAACATATATGTTATTTTTTTTATATGTAAATTATAAAATAAATTTATCTAAGGTGATGGATAAATTTATCTGAAAAATCACATATAAGAAGTCAAGTAATTTTTTTAAGAATTATTAAATAAATTTAACCAAAATAATAAAAAATATTTTTGCTTGAAATAATTTACATATTTCATATTTTTCAATCTATATCTTAATTAACAAATAATATCTTGCTAGACATGTTTAATTTAATTAGTTAAGTGCTTATTATTCATCCAATTAAGGTTTATGCTGATAGCATCAATGACATAAGATTTCACTTATAATTAAAAAAAAGAGAGAAAGTTTTCTAGTCAAGGTATTTTAAAATATATTGAATGAAAACGATTGAGAAGCATGAGGCCCTTGTACTTTGCTCTAGTTTATGTTAAAATTATATTAGCAACCTAATGGAATCTGTTGGAACAAATCCATGTTAGGTCAAGCAGGCAGAACTTGTGAAAGTAGTTCAAAATTACAGTTGACTACTGAGATTGCCAATATAATAGATAATTAATTATAATTTCATGTCTAATCTATCAAATCACATTTGATTTCAACTTCTAAAGCATTGAATAAAGGGGTATTAAAGCATTGAATAAAGGGCTATTAGGGCCAATTTGGTGTCCAACATTGATTTACATAAAAAAAAATTAATATTTTTTTAATATTATCTCTAATGTATAACATCAAATTGGTATAAAAGAGAATCTTTAAAAAATATTTTATAAATAAATATTAATTTATTTATTTAACTTAGTATAATATAACTAAAAATAATTAGTCACATTTTATAAGTAAATTAAAAAATTCATATGCATAAACAAAAATAGTTCATTTTATATTAACATGGTATTTATAAAATATATTAAATATTTTAAAACATATTTAATATTATATTCATTTTATAGATGTTAATAAAATATTTTCATCGGTATACATTTTTTATAATAATTTAATTTATATTTATAATTATTAATTAAAATATAAAAATATAATAAAAGTGATAAAAGATATAAAGGGAATAAGTTGTTTTGAAGTTATGTAGAGAGGGGTAAAATTGAAAATAAAATAAAAAAAGAAATTTGGTGTTGATGAATAGTATAACACCAAATTTGGTGTTATACTATGCACTCAAGACCAAATTTAGTGATTAGAAATTGTGCCTAATACCATTTTGTTGTATTCATTGGAGAGGATATTGCGCCAATTTGCAATTGGCGCTAGAAATGGCGCATTGGTTGAAGATGCTCTTAGTACCTACGCTTCTAGAATTAATGTAAAGGTGTCTTTGATTGCATTATCTAAAATTTAATTTTAAGTAATATTGCCTAGAAAATAAAAACCACCTCATCCTCATGAAAAATGAATTTCATAAAAAAAAATTTAAATACTTCTACTATACACATTTTTCTATAAAAAAGTTAAGAGTGTTTGATTATTTTTATAGAAAATATTATAATAATTATACATTTTTTATGATAAATATGTGTAATCAAACACACTCTAAATTTTAAGTGATCATGTAATCAAAATGCTACACTTAAAAGACGGATAGGCCCCTTTGATTTTGTGTTCTATGTTCAAAAAATTGGAAACATGGCTAAAGGGTGGTCTAACTAATTTCATTTCATTATCACAAAATGATATAATATATTACTATATCATACTAATATAGTTAATTAATATTAATGATTATATTAAAAAATTAAATACAAACATAAAACTCAAACAATATTTTTCAATTTTAACTAAACACAAAAATATTTTAACTAAACACAAAAATCTATCTAACATTTAAGAGGAACACAAAAAAAGTGACAACAAAATGTAACAACCTTATCTTAACTTCTTAATTAGCTTATAAAAACTTATAAAGGGTGTTTGTTTACTACATAATTGTGTTGAATCGCTGACGTTAAAATTTTATAACTCAAAATTGATAAGGCATAACTAACTTTTAGTTGTACATTTACATCAATCAGAAATAAAGTACTATAGTACCACATATCGAGTCTCAATCGAACTACACGTAAGAGAGTGACATTAAAACAAGAATCACAAGTGTCATTCATCTACTATCATTGTGAGCTGCAGTAGAGACATCAGGGTCAAGATAAACTTATCTCAGGTTGATACTAACACCTTCACAAACATGCCCCTTTACAATATTTAGTTATTTACAAGGCAGTTAAAAGGTGCCTGCAAGAGCGCGAAGTGGTACATAAATGGTACAACCTGAGTCTTCATGGGGAACCTCGTGTATTGATCAACCCTTTGTTTGAAAGGTTTATCACAGAATTTGCTATTACTCTGGCACTGGATTTCATGTAACCACCTGAAACATATTGATGCATTATTAAGACTTCCATGTCAAGGACAACATTATAATTATGTTGAGATTCACGGACCTGAAGTAAGCATGACAAGAGGAACGCTCCTCTCACGAGCAAATCTGAAAACCTTCTCATCGCGAATGGTTATCCCGTCAGGACTGATCTGCAAGATCAAACGTAAACAGGGTAAAAGGCCGAGAAGTTATTATATCGCTTGCCCAGAATACCAATTTATACATTTTACTCTCCTGATCCTGAAGGAGAAATACCAAAAATATGGAATGAAACAGTCAAGTGGGACTCGACAGTATCCAGGGCTGTCCCCAGAGGTAGTTCAGTATCTCAATGTTCTGAACAGGTAGGTGTACCGAGGCAAAGGCAAGATTAGGCTGCCAGTAGCAGTAGAAAGTGTGTGAGAAGTGAAAATATATACCATTGAGAATTACAAAATTTGAATTTTCTGTACCACATATTCTCATCATCATACTGCTTAAATTTCTTCCTGTAAACCACAATTCAACCTTTTCAAAAGCTGGAGTCATGAATTCAAAACTGGTTAATAAGTTCTAGATTCGATCTTCAGGAATAAGTTTGATAGATCTCCAAACCTAATGGCTGACCACACTGAGAATGCAAGTTTCAACGAAGTATCAACATTGGTCTGGAGACATGGAGAAAGGGCGAACCATAGAGAGGGCAAAGGTAAGATGAATTTAACTTGCATTTTGCTCATTGGCAATTCCTTTTTTTCCATTATAAACATTAATCTAACTTACTAACTTTGGGAATTCAGAATCACATAGGAGTGCTGAATTCTATCCTATTAATAATAAAATGTGAAACTTGACAGAACATCTCAAATAATCGCATTCACAGCATGAATATTGCCATGACATTAAACCAGCAACCCTTGATCGATCCAGTGACCAATTCACTATTTTCACATCATGACAAACATACATTTTTACGTTTCAAACTTCTAGCATTTCGTTCTAGCAATCTTGACAGCTATTCACTCTTTATCTTCCCCGCCCCCCAACACAAAACTTTTCTCTCTTCTCTCTCTCTCTCAGTAAAGATAACCGGAAAGGGAAATCCACATGGCATGAGTTCGCATTTCCCCTAGTAACAAAATGTTCATTGAAACTTAAATTCAAGGTTGTTACATAATAAAGTTATGAAGGAAAAATGAAAAATATTAGCTTGTTTCATAGTTGAGTAAACAATGATTCTTATAGCAGATAAAAATGGCAAGACACAAAATAATGAAAAGAGCAACAGTACATGCTTACCTTCAACCTGCCCAATGGATCTCCATCTAGAATATCAGTGCCAGCATTATACAATACCAGCTCAGGATCAAACATCTGCCCAGCAACCTAAAATTCAAGCATCCAGTGGGCTGGTAAATATTAATTATCCTATTTTTCAGAGGTTGACAAACAAATAAGAAGAGTTAATAGTACATCGAAAGTGAGAAATCCTCAAGATACTACTCTTGCACTGGGATTGCAAAAGTCTACCTAATCCCATCCATTGATAGATTGAGTCAGAGCAAATCAGAGCAAGCGAGTCCTCTGCAAAGTAATGAAGGATTGTGTCCCCCTTATTTTCTTTTTTTGTTACGTAAATGTCCCTTTGTTTTCTGTTTTTAAATTTTTTTTTCCTACCAAAACTCCACTTTCCATATTTTAGGTCACTTTTGGTTTTTTTCCCTCCAAGGAAAAGATTTTTAATGAAATAGATGGAAACACTATGGGATTAAACGAGTTCACTCAGAAGTTGCCTGTAGGTAAAGTCCATCAATGTGTAAGCACATTTTAGAGAGAGAGTACAACTTATATATGCAGTAGCACCGTATGTGAAAAAATGGCACAACAAAACCAAAATAATGTAGTCAAAGAGTCCCTCGTGGAGGTATGCTTGGCACAATTTATGATAATAATTGCATCAATCAAGCAGAAAGGAAAATGTTCAGCCGGTTGTAAATGGTCATCAATGCATACCTCAAGTGCTTCATCTAATTTTGCCAAGTATTCATCTGTTTTGGTCCCACTCTGAAGGAGAAAAATGCAATGACTATAAAGTGGCAAACAAACAAAAGAAAAACTAGATCTAACTTGAGGTCTCCTACCTCTACTTCAACCTTCTGGCTAATGTATCTCCTTGCTTCAAAATCCTTAACAGACAAAAACAATAAACAAGATGAGTGTTCGGGCTACTGATTCCTAGCTAAGACAGAGATTTTAATTCTGTTCAGCAGCATGGAAAATATAACGAAAGGAAATGACACATACAAATTCTTGTTTCAAGTTAAGACTTCCAAAATAAGACAACTTACAAATGGATAAATCTCAGGATTGTACATATCCAGAATGTAAACTCTCCCTGTCAGCATCCATGGACAATCAATTAAGGCATCAGATAATGGAAGACCACAATGGTAATAGGAAAGAAATCATACTGTCATTAGAAAAATCTTTTTCATGGCCATTTCCTTGATGTGCATCAAGATCAATTATCATCACCCTGTAATTGCATTGTGTTAATGAGGACAAGAACCAATGACCAAACTAGATAAATCCGATTGAGAAATCAACTCCCCGGATAAAATATGCACAAGAAACAACAATTTAATATAATTGCAAGTTTAAATACCTTGAAATATTTAATCGGACAAATGCATAGTGAATACAAAGAGATATGTCTGCATAAACACAGAAACCCCCTCCCTTATCTGCAGAACAGTGATGGAACCCACCACCAACATTGATAGCCCAACCTCTCTCTTTTGCAAGTTTTGCCGCCAAGATGGTTCCTCCAACCTACAATATAATAACGTCAGTCACAGTGAAGCACTAAGGAAAAGACAGATCACGGAATAAAAATTTCACCTGCTTGCGGAATGGGTCAAGAACTTTCCGCTGAACAAGATAATTGGGAAGTAGCGCAACAGGAGGGACCTAAAAGTCATACCAAATTGTCAGGTCAAGAATCTTAAAACAATACAATCGCAAACAATCAGTTGAAACTGTCCTGGTAAAAAAGAGCTTCATAAAGAATCTATAAACGTTCTTGAAAAAAATGAAAACCAAAATAAATTAAACTTCCACATCCAGCAAAGGACAAAAGCAGATGAAACTAGCCAACTAGGTAAAAATTTGCATAAAGGAACATGACTATGAAACAAGACAGATGGAGAATATGGTCAGAACACTACCTCAACTATAATGGAGACATTCAAACTGCTTTTTAGACTATTCAAGTATGAGTCTGAATGCACCTGTCACAGGTATGGTATTGTCAGGCAAAACAAATAAACTTAATAGCTTGGCTAACATTAAGAATTATGAAGGCATTGCCTGGCCCATCCTCCCTTCTACCCTTTTGTTCTGACAAGGGGCATTGCCTTGCCAATTCTTCCTTCCCAAGAACATAGACAGGAAGCAGAAAAGAATGGAGAAGAACTCACAAGCATCAAGCAAGCATAGAGCTACTAGATTTACATGCACAACAATAAACATAATACGTACTATAGCAGACATAATTTCAGCGAAACAAAACAAAAACAACAATAATCACAAGCTTAATTCCACTAGGGGGGTTGGCTATTAGGCGAAACAAAAAACATGATTTTTTCTATTACACTACCACAGAAATGAGACCACCAAAAAATGAAGTGATTTTTCAATTGCAACTGCACATAAAAATTATGAGAGATTTCTATAGCAACTGATGGCTGCAATCTAAGCATTTGGTCATTGGCATTGACATATCACAATGCTAAACCACATAAAACCTTTCGTGTGTGTCTGTGTGTTTGTCTGTAGTATACACGAACACAGACACATGTGATTTCATAGTTAGCATTCACATGCCAAAAACAATTGAACCCAAAGAATTAAGTTTAATATTGGCTTCCTTAGAGTACAAGATGGAACAAACACCAAAAATTGAGCAAGCATGGCTTCAACCAAATGCAGTAGGTACCACTAGAAGATCTTCTTTGGTAGCTTCTTGAGGCTCAACTATTCGTTTTTTGTCCAGAACACCATCAGTGACTAGAAACCGGCAGATGCGTCCCCATTTAGAAGAATCAAATGGGTGCCTATATTATAAAATTTAAATATTGAAGTAGACATAAATCAATAGCCAACTCGCACATATACATTGTGGAACCTTAGAATCAAACATCAATAGAGAATTCAACTTTACATGCACAACAACAAATATGTTTGTGAAATTTCTTATTCCTACAAATATCATAAACATAATACACAATTAGGATTTTCTTTGCCCTGTTAGAACAAGAAATTTGGACATAAAACAATGAAAAGGCTAATCTTTTTTCTCTCCGTCTCAGAAATACAATTGTAAAAATAAAAAATTTAATGTTGCCAACAATTCATTGTAACTGAAAAGTTTTGCAGTCTGACTAAGAAACAAATCATAAGAAAATCCCATGAACCAACATCCAATCAAGTTTAAGCATTACTACTTTTGGTTAATAAATAGCTTTAGCTTTGTCTAGTGGGATTAAGGCTTGATATGCTGTTGTTGTAAATTGCTTTAGCATTTTGGGATATTGCATAAGATTGGTAAACTGAGTTTCATGAAGCATAACATTTCATTGAAGCTTATTAAAATTTGCACATTGAGTGAGAAGAAAGTCATGGTAAGTCATGAACCAATACTCCTTTCAAGTCTAAGGTCGTGTTCATGGGAAACACAACTTTAACTGCCAACACTGCTAGAGGATTGAAATCCATTATTATTTTAATAAATGGTTTGCTTGAAGCAATGGATTCCATTCCCGCAGAATAGATTAGCACTAAGTAGGTACAAAATGACAACATTAAATTTGCAAACAAGCTTCAAAGTTTCATATGCGTGTATGTATCAGGTTGCAAGAGATTTGATGTCTTATCACCACAAAAAAATATAAAAGCTTCAGGGTAAAAGTCAGCTTTGATCTCTCACAAAGCTTTCCAGTGGCCATTAACAAAACCAATACAATGGACCAAAGCATGGTGTGAACATAGAAACGTATTTATGTTTTCTCGTGAGCGATTCAAAAAATGGAAGAATATATAATATGTTAAACCAGCATCTGTATTTCCCCTCTAGAATTCATCGCCAAACTCACTTATTTCCAACGATTCAGTAATCATCTCATCATCGTCTCCGATCACGCGCAATAAAATTAGGTTAAAAGTAATCCAAAGGTAATTAGCACTCCTTAGTCCTTACTGTTCTATCCATGTACCAAGGAAAATCAATACCAGCTATTACTAGTATAGACAAAGGAAACAGAATTTAGGTTCCTTACAGCTTCTCGATGCCCATAAACGCGATATCATAGTAAGGCGAGTAGATAAGCGGAACCTGGTACAAGAGAATCGGAGTTCAAGTGAAAGCAACCGAAATCCGTATGAGAATAGGCCGAAACGGGTGAGGCGACGACGTTACCTTCGAGAGCGGCACGTCGAAGTATAGCTTGCTAGACAGAATTCGGTTCCGCCGGAGAGCTTCGGCGTCGGGAGAAGACAAAACGCCGGCGGATGTAGAACCCGTCGACATGATCGAAACAGAAACGATTGGTGGCGGAAAACGTAGCGGAAATAATGATGAGGGACCTTCGAAGCTGTGAAAATCAAGCGATTCCGAGTTGACTCGGTTGGGGAACTGAGGGACTCAGTCCTGAAAGACGATGTCTGAAACTGCGGGCGTCCTGTTTGGATACAAGCGAGCCTCTAGCGTATCCCAGTTCGGGGCTTCACTCCAATCCAGGTTATACTAGCTCGCTGGATTTGGAATATTATCTTAACATCGCAGACATCATTATCTTTTGTTTGCCAAACAAAATTAGACATGTCAGGTAGGAGGATGTACGGGTTAATTACATCAATAATAACTCAATTTTATATTCTATTATTATTTACTCACTGAACTTTAAAATGTTACCGGTTAGTCACTAATATTTCAAAACGGTTACTGCTTATTTACTGAATTTTGAAATGTTACCTGTTAGTCACTAATATTTCAAAATTGTTACTACTTAGTTATTGAAGTTTAAAATGTTACTTATTAATCACTTATATTTCAAAATTGTTATACTGAACTTTAAAATATTACCTGTTAATCACTAATATTTAAAAACTGTTTCTCATTCGTCACTCGTGAACGTAAAGTCAATGACTATCGAGTGACGAATGAAAAACGATTTTAAAATATCAATGACTAGCAGGTAATATTTTAAAGTTCAGTGTAACAGTTTTGAAATATTAGTGACTAATAGGTAACATTTTAAAGTTCAGTGACTAAGTAATAACAATTTTGAAATATCAGTGGCTAACAGGTAACATTTCAAAGTTCAGTGACTAGACAGTAATCGTTTTGAAATATCAATAATTAACAAGTAACATTTCAAAGTTTAGTGACTAAACAATAATAGAATGTAAAGTTGAGTTATTATTAGTGTAATTAACCCGATAATGTACACTCACCTAGTTTTTTAATATGAAATGAAAATGAGAAAATAATATTTTTTAAAAAATAAAAAATAAAAAATAAAAAATGTCAAATAAAGTGTAAATTAAATAAATATAAAAATATTTTTGTAAATATAATTTTTAATTTAAATAATTAAAAATTAATAAATTAAATATAATTTGTAGCATTATTGATTTTATTGAGGGTTGTTAAAAAATTGGAAAAAAAAATTGAAAATGGTATTGATTTTCCTAATTTATGCTCAATTTAAAAAAAATAATAGAATTATATTTTTTTTGTTTTCTTAGACGTACAAAAATTCTCTCTTTGTCTAGAAAAAGCCCACTTTCTTCTTCATCTATTATTATTGCGTGAATATGTGGATATATAGAGAGGCCCAAATCTGGGTTTAGATACAAAAAAAAGAGAAAGCCCACTTATTTTGTCATTATGTGTACGTGCTTGTGTGTCGAGAGAGAGATGGAGGTTACTTAGAAAAGAAAGTAGAAAGATCGGCAACAACCTAAGAAGGAATGATCAGCGACAACTAAGAGAAGGAATAACTGGCAACAAACAAATTGAGTGAACGATTGGCTGCGAGGCTTGATCTTCAAGATTCAACAATCGAGAAATGGACGATTTTTGGTGAACGAATCGAAACCGAAAGCGAGATAATGAAGGAAAGATGACCAAAATTGGAAGTAAGGGAACAACGACTATGGAACACCCAAAGCAACAAGCTCTAACTAAGTGATTGTTGTCAAAAACACGTTTTAGGCTAGAAATGCTTTTCCGATCATTTTATGTAATTTGCAAAAAAGTCTCGAAATGTTTCACAAATTATAGAAACAACTCAAAAAACATTTCGAGCTGTATTTTTTGTTTTCAAAATGGGAAACGATTTGAAAACATCAAAACGGGGTCTCCAAGTTATTTCTGTGCTTCAAAGGTATTAACCATCCATCTGAGTTTGGCTAAATATATATTTTATATATGTAACTGTAGGTTTCTTTTATTAACACTCGAATTTTTTGTTATTTCAATTACATATTTAAGTTATATAATTTTGAGTTAATTACATTATTTAACTTTTTATTATTTTAATTATCCATTTGAACTAAGTATTTTTGAATCAATTGCACGCTTTGATAAAATTGTTGAGAACAATGAATTTAGTAATATAATTAAAACAACAAAAAATTCAGGGATATAATTGACTCAAAATTATAAGTTCACGGTTATAATTGAAAAATACAAAATTTTAAATATTTAAATAAAAAAAATATATAAATACAAAAATTAAAATATATATTTTGCCATCTGTGTTTGCTTGGAATAACCGCTAAGCAATCTATGTAGAAATGATTTGGTAAGTCATTCACATTTTTTGAATAAAAAATTTAATAGAGACTTATTTTGACATAAATATAACTCGCACCTATATAAATTATTGCTAGAGATATAATCATCCATTGTGAATTATTAACAGGGAGTGTGAAGTGAAAACAATTAATTTTCAAAAATAAATAATGAACTGGTAATATTTTAATTCAGTTTGAGTTGTTTAATGTATTATGTGAGTTGAGATAAAAAAATTAAAAATTTATTAAATATTTTATTTATTACATTTGATACTAAAATTAATTTAATATAAATGTAAACTCAATGCGAAATGACATGTTAATCGATGCAAAACACTGTTACTAGAAAAATCCATAATAAAAAATTCGTTACTATCCAACGAACTTGGTGGAGCCAACTTCCAACCGACCTTAGCATGAAATGTCACACCAATTAAAGAAAAATCCATAATAGAAAATTCGTTACTATCTAATGATTCAATGAACTTGGTAGAGCCAACGTCCAATCAACCAATGTCACACCAATTGTACATCAATTTTTAATCCTCCTCGTAATCATTCCCTATAAGTTCTTATCAACTTGGAATGTGTATATAGAACCACCGCAACTGTCATTTGGTTGGAATAAAATAAAGTTCAAAAATTTCAAATCTACTTTAGATCTTTATGGTAAACTATATTATTAATTTTTAAATTTAACAATAAATTAATTATAATATTTTAATTTTTGTCACTACAATTATTAAACTATAATTTTTTTTATCAAATTTTATTAACAAAAAACTAACATGACATATATTAATATAAATCTCCAAAATATTTTATTATAAGATTTAGATCAAATTTAATATCAAATGATTTTGAGGTTTATATTGATGTATATCACATTGGTTTCTTAAGTACCCTTTTGGATAAGCAAAGTGCTATGAGTTTTTTTTTTCATATATATTTACAAAAACAAGATAGAAATAAGCTTCCTCATGTATAGGCTTCAGACAATTTAAAGAAATTTTACTAGTAAAATGATGAATAATTCATGGCATTGTCATCTTTAAACTCATTTTTCATTTTTATCTACTATGATGGTTCAATCATTTATTTTTATTTGCACACTTTTTGATAATATATGACATCAAAATTTCCTTTAACTTCTTGAAAAAGATTAAGTTTTACAGGGACGTTATCCCAATTCCTCTAAACTTCTTGATTAAGGTCAAGTTTTCGTAAGAGTGATGATTCAATTCCCCTTGACTTCTTAGATAAAATTAAGTTTCACAAAAAATAATAACTCAATTCTCTTTAACTTCTTAAATAAGGCCAAGCTTCCTAGGGACAATATCTCAATTCTGCTCAATTTTGCTTGGCTTCTTAAACAAGGTCAAGCTTTGTAAGGATGATATATCGATTCTCCTTGACTTTTTAAATAAGGTTAAACTACATAGGGACAATAATTCAATTCCTCCCAGTTTATTGAATAAGGTCAAGCTTTACAATGACGATATCTCAATTCACCTCGGGCTTCTAAATAAGGTCAAGCTTCTTAGGGATGCTAACTCAATTCCTCTTGGTTTTTTAAATAAGGTTAAGATAATATCTCAATTCCACTTGACTTTTTAAATAAGGTTAAGCTTCGTAGGGCCAATAACTCATATCCTCTCAACTTCTTAAATAAGGTCAAACTCTATAAGGATGATATCTCAATTCCTTTTGGCTTCTTGAATAAGATGAAGCTTCATAGGTATGATAACTCAAATCCTCTCAACTTTTAAAATAAGGTTAAATTTCGTAGAGATGACATCTTAAGGGCTAGTTTGGCTATGCGTTTTTTTTTAAAGCTCTAAAACTGGGTAGTGTTTAACCTGATTATAGCATTTAAGTTGGGTAGTGTTTAAACTGATAACATGTTTGGATAAACATACTTTTAAGCTATTAATGTAAAGTTATGTATTTGAATTGTAAAAGCTGATAAGCTATTAAAACTGGCAAAAAGACTAACATGGATATAACACTAAATAATGTAAATAAAATTCAAAAAATACATTTTTTTTAAAAAAATTTAAATTGATGTCTAATTATTAAAATACTTACAATTGCATGTTAATAAATTATAAAAATATTTAAAAATACATAATTTTTATACTTTATGTATAAATTTAGATTTAATTCATAAAAATTTTCAATATATATGTTGAGATATTATATAAAATTATTAAAAATGATGTAAAATTTTATTATTAAATGTTAATAAATTATACATAATTATTAAAAATATATTAAGATTATAAATTATAAATTATATGTATTATATATGTTATATAATAATATATATTTTATATATTATTGTTATATATATATATATGTTTACATTACTGTTATATATATATATATATAGTTCAGCCATGGCAGCAATGTGGAGGAGATGAGGGCGATGGACGACCGACGACGCGATGGGCGCTTGCGATGGCAATGGCCACGATTTGCTAGCAGGGCGGCGATGGAGGCTTGCAGCGATCTGGAAGCAAGGCGGGGCGGCTTGCAGCGATGGTGGCGCTAGGCAGCGAGGCAGCTTGCGGTGCTGGGCAACGATGGCAACAATGTTGGGCGTCTTGCGAAGCTAGGCTAGGTGACGAAGGCGACAGTACTGGGCGTCTAGCAACACTAGGTTGCAACGACAACCGTTTATGGAGGAGGAGATCTAGCACGATGGTAATGGAGGAGGCGCTGGGAAGATGAGAGAAGAGGGATAGGAGATGTAAATATTGGAAATGCAGGAGGGTAAAATTGTAAATGAGTTGGTCAACTCAAGAAGCTCTCTGCAACATTTTTGTGAAAACTAGTGGCCGATGGCTTTCTACAAACGCTATTAAATAAGCGTTTAAGCTGTTTAGCTTTTAAGTTATTAGGGATGTCAAACAAGTAAGTAAATAAGTTTGACAGCTTATAAGCAGTCAAACTGCATAGCCAAATGAAGCCTAATTCTCTTAAACAAGGTCAAATAGAAATGACAACTAAATTTTCCTCGACTTTTAGAATAAAGTTCCTTGGCTCTTAAGTAAGGAAGAAATTCTTCAAATGGTGACATTATTTTAAGTGCAAATAGGAACTAAGTATATATATTTTATTTTGCTCCTTTGATTTTACGATAATTTAAGTGCAAAAAACATAGTGGTTTTAGAATAGAAGGACACAAGAAGTCTAAGAGAATATGATGTTATAGATTTCTATATTGTAAAAAATGAACGAACTTGACGTCAATATACAAGTAAGAATTGGGAATAAGTAAAAATTCATCTTCTACACCTCTTTTCCTACGACTTGAACAAGGAGGGAGGTTATTACTTTATGTTGACTAAATTTGAGGATTAGATGTAAAGGAAGACCTAGCTCTACTAATCAATATAGTTTAGTCGGTTAGTAAATTTTGTGGGTGAATAAAACTCTCTATCGTCTTAAAGGTGTGTTGCGATAATCTATCATTGTTTGGTTAGAAGATTAGAAAGGTAACTAGAGTTTGAAGATCTAATGGATTAAAAGGATGAATGTTAACTATTATTTGAGAGATCATACCCTTGACTTTTGTCATAAATTGGGACAAACTCCCTCATTCCCTCATCAAGTGCTCTTACTAGGAAGTCCCATCAGGCAAAGGTATAGTGAAGGTTTTCTTTAGCTCTTTCTATTGGGGTGGTGGCCATTGATAAAGCTCTTGGTGAAAGGAAAAGTGTCTAGAGAGATAATACTTGAAAATTTTAACTAGGAAACAAGTATATGGTACGTTTTTATGAAAAGTATAACATGGGGGCTCTAATGTCTCAACTACCATCTTAATTACTATTAAGGATCTAAGTTGGTGCAAGTATAATAATTGCATTATCAGATGTATAATTTGGTATGAGTATCGTTAAGAGAGGAATGCTAATAAGGATGATTAGTGTAATATTTCTTAATCAACATGCATAATTAAGAAAATCATGAAGTGGTTAGGATGGAGCAATTTTATATGAATAGAGAAAAATTCAGATTAATTGCTCTGGTGGTAGTTGAAGGTTTGGATTTATACATCTAGCTTAATGAACATCACGACGAATTATAATGTTTTGATCTTAATATATTTCAAAAAAAGGAAAAAAATTTGCTACATTTAATTGTTAAATTTAATAAATAAATATTATTTTCTCCAAAAATAATATCCAACAAATCAACCGGCATGTACACAAGCATAATTCATCTTGACTTGGCAAAGTACTTTTTTGAGTTTGGATTTTTTAAATACAAAAGATCGAGTGTCTATGTCTTCTTCAAAGACTTTGAGTAAGTCTTTCTCATAACATCGCATACCCTATAACTTCTACTTGAAAAGTTCTTTTGCATACCAAGGTATTCTCCTATGGGCTGATCATGGCTAGCACAAGGCTTAATGGGGCCCTAGGCTATAATAAATTTTGTGGCTCTCCAAAAAATAATAAAAATTTTGTGGCCCTCCAAAAAATAATACATATAGTATGTACTTATATTTTTTGGGACCACAACCACCAGCTGCTATATTTTTTGAGGACCCCAAAAAATTGAGGGCCCTAGGCATAGGCCTTAGTGGCCTATGCCTTGGGTCAGCCCTGGTGCTGATGCACCTTCTTTATTGGCCTCTTCAATTTGGTGCTTGAGAAAAACCACGACTCTTGAGTTCCTAAATCTTTATAGTTTCTTTATTCATCTTCAATAAGGTGTTTGCTTCTTTTTCTTTATGCATAGTTTTTGCTTTTTTCGAAGCTAGCTTTGCAGAGAAGTCTTTAATTTATGTTTGATGTTGTACATGGATTCATTGACTCATAAGACACGACTTATTTCTTAATCCTTCTCATGTAACCATATATTAAATAGAGAAATACGATCGTTAAGTAGTTTTATATTTACTTATATTTCAACAGAAGCGATGCTTTCAAAAATTTGAGCTCTTTAGTTGCATTTTTCCTCTCACTCGAGTTCTGTAAATTAGACTGCAAGCTCTTCTAGATTTTTCTTGCCCCAATGGAAATTTGAAATAGCTTGGACTAGGTTTTGGTTATTCAAGGTTATTCCATTCTTCCTCAAAAGGTTAGAATTTCTTTTTCTAGTAGTTTGATATGTTTTTCTTTTTTCTTCATATCTTTTCTTATGTCTTCTAAGTTATATATGTAATATCATGAGAGCTCAAAGTTAGGTTTAAGAAGGGACTCTAGAAAAGTTAGTATATATATTAAGGATAGTAAGAAAAGAAATAACATCAGTTAGATACCTTTTGGACTGAATGTAGATAAAGAACTCTTAGATTAAACGTGTTTGAGCTAAGGTAGCTTAAGGATTGGTAACCCTTAGAAAATTTGCATAAGTCCATCAGAGTATATTGATTCGGTCTTTCCTATTGCTTGATGCGAGATGTTACAATATATATGATGTTTAAGTGCAATGCAATCATGCTCCTAATAAATTCAATATTTGTTCATATGTTGTCAAAAAGTATAAAAATGGATAAGTATATGGCGGAACATAGTTAGATAAAACAAAAAAGGAGAGAGAAAAGAGAGGAATGGGACCAAACCTACCATCATGGACAAATCCCATTTAGCAATGACAGGGTTCTCCTCAATAAACAATGCTAAAAAGAGGGATAAGTGGATTTTTGAAAGAACATTCAACTTTACTCCTAGCTTAGTTAGGAGAGTTTGGGTAGCCTTTTAGGATTGAGATTCTAGATCTTTTCCTTAGTGACAACTTACGGAGACCTTAGAGAGGGGTCTCTTCTTAGAACCTGAAAAGGATTTTCTAGAATAGTTAGAGCTTTGTAGGAAGGTCTTGCTTAGAGGCAGGTGTAGCCTCACAAGAAGGCATTATTCTATTGTGAATTATTGTTGTAGCTTTGGGAGAGGGGGGGGGGGGGAGGGGAGAGATTTGTTAGTGAGGGGAAGGTTTGCTAGTATGGGGAAGAGTTTTTCTAAAAGGAAAAGAATGATTAGTGGTTTCATTAGAAAAGTTTTTAGTCATGGGAGAAGTAGCATTATATTCTTCATCCAAAGACTCCAGAAAAAGGATATTTGTGATTGAGAGTCAGAGTTGCTCAGTAGTTGCTTCTCTGACTATCTCTCCATTTGTTTTTTTCCTCTAAGAAATTAAAGAAAGGTCTAAGGAAATTGAGGATGTTCTTTTCTAAGGAGGTTTGACATGTTTAGGGTGAGGATGGATGAGAGATTAGACACTAATGATATGCTTCGGATTGAGAGGAATTAAAACTAGGGTAGTGATACTTGAAAAGGGGAATGCATTTCAGTATAATGAAAAATAGATGAACATAGTAAAAATTAAAAATTAGAGAAGCAACCAAACAAACCTTTGGGGTTGCTAGGTTGAGCTTCCACTATTTTAGCCATGCAAACCATTTGTTGGGGAAGGTCTTTACAACATCCTCCAAGAGTTTATGAGATTTAGGGATTTTCTTCTTGTCAATTGAAAGTCGAGACTGAGGCACTTTTCATTTGTTTTTAGTTGCCCATATTTTGTATTCTTTTTCAGAAGAAAAGTGAAAGAAAACATACTCGGAGTACCCTAGATGACCGCTTTTGCTAGTATACTTCCCACATTTAGTTGAGAGAATTAGTTTATGGCGTGTAAAACATACTAGCCACTATTGCAAGGGATGAGTAAATGGCAGTTGAATAGGTTGGGGTGGAGCTTAACTTTGGCCTCATGGCATAGCAAGAGAAAAGCAAAAAGATATACCTAAGCATTAGGGGAAAGTTGAGATGTGTATAGATCGTAAAACGGAAGAATATTTAGTATCTTTGGCTGAGAAGGAAGGCAAAAACTATAGTCAAATACACAGTGAAATAGACGTATCTTTCCTTCAACTAGTCTATTAGGACGATGTGGAAAATTGAAGTTGATTACCCATCAAGGGGGAATATGATACTCTAATATAAATTTTTTATGCTCTTTCTAAGAAAGAGAGTGAGGTACGGTAGGACTGATGAGAAATGGTGAAAGCAAAAATGAAGAGAAAAAACAATAGCCTCAATGTAAATGCATATATAGATATGATAGGTCGTAAATGCAAAAGACCATTTATAGGTCTACTGATATCTTATTAGACGTATACAGTTGCATCACGAGTTCTTCTTACCTCTTAAACTCAAATCATCAAAGTGGCCGACAACATTTGAATCTAATGGGGTATTGTCTTTTTCATATTACCATTCTGGAGTTAATAATTTTATTATATGTGAAAGTGCTAAATTCAATCACTTGCTGTTATTATTCAATTCTTTGTTAAGATCTATTTTATAAAAATACTCAAGTTAATATTAACTCATCATTCCGCTAATCAATGAAGGTTTTTTATACTTTAATAAACACATTTTTTGTGCGTGGAAAGTTAAGATTTTTTAAACACACAACACGTTGAGGATATTTTAAAAATTAAAGTAAGTTTCAGTGAACAGTGACAGTGAAAAAAGTGAGTTTACTTATTGGGTTTACAATAGATGCATAATGGTTACAAATTCCATGCATCAAAATAAACATATAAAAGTTTCATTTATTTACGCAAACAAAAATTATAATAATATTATATATCATAAGATTAGAAAGGCGACAAAGATGATTGAAACAAATTTAATAATGAAGAGAAAGAAAATATAAAATTCCCAGGCGATGGTCCCATACATGCTTCAGATAACGATGGGGATTCCGTATTTAATTAGACCCACTCCCACATGAATGTTTCGCCGCATTGTCGGAAGTTCGGAACTGGAACAGACTTTCATTGCTTTCCCGCCGCTTAGAGAGCAGAGAAGATCTAGGGCGGGGAGGTGTGTAAGGAATTGAGGGGAGGAGTAACGATGAATGTCCCGAACGAATCCTCGGTAATTCAACGCATCGCCTGTTCAATTTTCGTCATAATGTTCGTCAATTGGCCTTCTGATGCTTGGTTTTATGGCAGGAATCGATCTCACTGACAACTGGAGAACGAATCTGTGCTGTGCTCCTGCCTGTTATTTCCGTAATCGACGCCGTGGTGTTCTCCGTCGCCTGCTGCTTTGACTTTCGACACCGTTCCAAGAGAAGCCGGTACGAGCACCGAGATTTCGTTCGACTGGCCGATGAATCCCGATGTAACGCGTTCCGTTTCTTTTACTTGTCTAGTTATGAACCTATTGTTCCAATTCTCAAGTAGGAGTTCTGAATTTCGTATGTTTCTTTTTGTTTCTGTTTTGCAGTTACTGTAAATGAAGTGGAGGCTTTGTATGAGTTGTTTAAGAAGCTAAGCAGTTCAATAGTTGACGACGGTTCAATTCACAAGGTATACTTGGTATTTGACCAGATTTTGTATTTTTTTTTTCCAACTATTTGATTGCACCGTGTTCCTTCTCGAGCAAGAACCTTATTTGATGCCCTCAGTCCCACTTTTGAGGTGTTTCCGTAATTCACGATTATAATTATGGTCACTGATCAAATTTGAAAGTCGACCATACCCCTATAAATTTGGGTACTCTGGATAGGATCCAAGTTTCACCACACTCACTCGTAGAGGACTTGAGTTCCAAAAGAAAATAAACAATGGAGGGCACTTGAAATTTGATCGGACATCACGATTGGAATCTCAAATCTATTACAAAGGCATGATAAGATCATGAAAGCAAAACTTACATAAAACTCATTATTTTCTAGCAAATAGACAAAGATCCAATCTTATGCTTGGAACTCGTTCACCACACACAAACTTCTTACAACCACAAATACAACTATATAACTCATGTCCTAAATGACAAAATAAACAACTGTATGGAGCCTCAATCCACTAGTAGCTAGATTGCTAGGAACAAAATACTATCACAACCCTTTATAAGCAAACCAACGACAATGCATCCACCACTATCATCTTTTTCTTGCTAAGCCTTGGGCTATTTGTAAGGTTAGCTATGAGAGGGTGAGTCTCACTATAAGAAAAATGTATTTTAGTGACGGAATTTTCGTTGCTAATTTTTTAAATATTTTTTTAATTTAGCAACAGAATTAGCAACGAAAATTTCGTCACTAAAAATAAAAAATATTAAATAAAAATAAAATAAAATTTAGTGACGGGCTCAATCCTGTTGCTAAAAAATAAAAATATTAAATAAAAAAATTAAAATTTAGCGACAGAGTCAATCCTATCGCTAAAAAATAAAAAAAATTAAAATTTAGCAATGGGTCAACCCGTCGCTGAAAAATAAAAAAAAACATAAATTAAAAAAATTAAAAAATTAGTGACAGGCCCATCCTGTCACTAAAACATAAAAAAAATAAAAAATAAAAATTTAGATAAAAAGAATTTAAATAAAATTAAATAAAAAACAAAAAACAAAAAAATAAAAAAATTAAAATTTAGTGATGGATATGCCTAGACATGGCCAAAATTGAACTGGACCGGCGGTTCGAACCGGAACAGGACCGGCCGGAACCGGACCCGGAACCGACCGAATCGGAACCAAAACCGGAACCGGACCGAACCGGCGAAATTCGGTCCGGTTCCGGTTCGAGCTTCCGTGGAACCGGAACCGGTGGTTCCGCAGACCGTTGGCAAGTAATACAAGTAATTAATTACTATTTTTTATTTTTTAATTAATTACAAGTAATACAGCCTAATTCTATTTTTTATTTTTTATTTTTCACATTTGTAAAAATTAATTACTTGTATTACATACTTGTTTGGTTGTTTTAATTATTTTTAATGAAATTATTACTTATATTTCTTCAATTTTTAGTAGTGTTTTTTATTAAAAATATGGTTGAGAATATCTATATTTACAATTACATTTAACAATTAAAAATCGAAATCAAACCGAACCGAACAACGGAACAAGGACCAAAATTGAATACAACAATATTTAAAAAAAATTAAAAAAAATCGGTTTGAACCAGAACCGGAACCGTTGACCGAACCGGCTCAAACCGTTGACCGAATCGGTCCAAACCGTTGACCGAACCGGCACGAACCGGAACCGGAACCGAACCGTCCCAAACTGCCATTGGGCGGTTCGGTTCAGGTTCAAAGATTTCTTGAATCGGAACCGGCGGTTCATGAACTGTGGCTATGTCTAGGTATGCCTGTCACTAAAAAATTTAAAAAATTAAATAAAAAAATTAAAATTTAGCGATGGCAAATTTTCATCGCTAAAAAATAAAAAATAATTAAATAAAGAATTACAATTTTTCAACAAGAAACCTGTCGCTAAAAAATAAAAAAATTAAAATTTAGTAATCGGTAAAACTCGTTGCTAAAAAATAAAAAAATTTAAATAAAATTATTCAAATTTAATGACGGGGTACTCGTCGCTAAAAACTAAAAATAAATGAAATAAAATAATTCAAATTTAACGACAAGTCAACCCGTCTCTAAAAAATAAAAAAAAAATTCAAGACGGAGTCAATCCCGTCGTTAAAAAATAAAATAAAAATAAAATTAAAAAAAGTCAAATTTAGCGACATGACCAATCCCGTAGCTAAAAAATATTAAAATTAAATAAAAATTTAAATTTAAATAAAAAGAATTTAAATAAAATTAAATAAAAATTAAAAAATAAAAAATTTAAATAAAAAAGTTAAAATTTAGCGACAAGATACATCCATCGCTAAAAAATAAAAAAAATAAAAAATTTAAATAAAAAAATTAAAATTTAGTGACAGGTACACTTGCTGGTAAATAATTAAAAAAATTAAATTAAAAAATTAAAATTTAGCAATAGGGTACACTCATCGCTAAAAAATTAAAAAACTTAAATAAAAAAATTAAAATTTAGCAACGGGTCAACCCGTCGCTAAAAAATAATAAAAACATAAATTAAAAATTAAAAAAATAGCGACGAGCCCATCCTATAACTAAAAAATAAAAAAATAAACAAAAATTAAAATTTAGATAAAAAGAATTTAAATAAAATTAAATAAAAACAAAAAATAAAAAAATTAAAATTTAGCGATGGGAGATTTTTGTCGCTAAAAACTCAAAAAGAATTAAATAAAGAATTAAAATTTTTTGACAAGAAACCCGTCGCTAAAAAATAAAAAAAAATTAAATTTAGTGATCAGTAATACTCGTTGCTAAAAAATAAAAAAAATTAAATAAAATTATTCAAATTTAGTGACGGGATACTCATCGCTAAAAAATAAAAATAAATTAAATAAAATAATTTAAATTTAACAACAGGTCAACTTGTTTCTAAAAAATAAAAAAAATAAATAATTCAAGACAAAGTCAACCATGTCACTAAAAAAGAAAATAAAAATTAAATTAAAAATATTTAAATTTAGCGGCAGAGCCAATCCTGTAGCTGAAAAATATGAAAAATTAAATAAAAATTAAAATTTAGATGAAAATAATTTAAATAAAATTACATAAAAAAATAAAAGATTTAAATAAAAAAATTTAAAATTTAGCGATGGTACACTCATCACTAAAAAATTAAAAAAATAAAAAAATTAAAATTTAGCAACGGAGTATGCCCGTTGTTAAAAAATTAAAATTTAGCAACGGGGTACACTCGTCGCTAAAAAGTGAAAAAAACTTAAATAAAAAAATAATATTTAGCAACGGAGAATAAAAAAAATTAAATAACGAATTAAAATTTTGCGACAGGACAACCGTCGCTAAAAGATAAAAAGAATTTAAATAAAAAAAATTAAAATTTAGCAACGGGTACACCTCATTGCTAAAAAATAAGAAAATTTTAAATAAAATTAAATAAAATAATTTAAATTTAGCGATAGGTCAATCTGTCGCTAAAAAATTAAAAAATAAATAAATAAAAAATAATTTTTCAATGCTAACATTAATATTAGTAAAAATTAAACTAATAATTTTTAAATATATTACAAATTAAAATCAAAATGAAAACATAATTTTTCATTGCTAATATAATAATTAATAAAGTTTTATTTAAATTAATAACGAAATAAAATTAAAATTAAAATTAATATTCATTTCCCTTTACTAACATTAATATTAAAATTAATATCATTAAATAAGTTTGAGAAATTTTGGTGTATAAATATAATTCTGAAATATTTAGAAGAGAATTCTATCAATATATTTTATATATATCAATAAACAAGAAAGCTTCTAGATCGACTGGCTCGCGCGCGGAACTTGGTCATGAGAGGCTGGGGGTTCGAATCCTATAAAGAGCAAAGATAATAGCTGAGAATAATATCCCAATGGTGCCACGTGGCGCATATAAGGGGAGGCCAGGGCCTGACACGCGTTGAATTTTGGGGTTGAATTTAGCGACAAAATTAGCGACGGGGTCAACCCTGTCACTAAAAAATAAAAAAAAATTAATAAAAAATTTAAATTTTATTATAAAGATTTAATAAAATTAGTATTAAATCTTCTTCCCCCAGTGTTTTCGATCGATTCGCCGGTTGTTGGTATACGGCTTCACGACTCTCTCTCTCACAACTGTTTCTATTGTTTTATTATAAAGATTTTTAATCACAAAATGCTTGTGACTTGTGAGGAAAAACTTTCAGTGAGTGTTGTATTTTCTCTCTCCCACCAACCTTATTGCTTTCCCTACTTCTTGAGCATTTAGTATACTTAAATATGATGTATTGTGACTTTTAAACCAGTTGAATTTGTTGTTTTTGTTACTATCATGGCGTGCTTTAGCTCACCAATGTATGGATTTTAGGTTTATCAATCAATGTATTACAGTGAGTTTGCAACAAAAATACAAATTTAGAATCGGTTTGGTTTGAATCGAACCGGCCCGGACCAAATGCAGAAATTGCCAAACCGCAAAAATTGAACTGCATTTTGCAGTTCGATTTGGTTCAGTTTTTCATACCAAATAAAATCGCTCGGTTTGATTTGATAGAAAACCGAGCCTGTGGTTAGGTGCTTTAAACCGGCTCAAAACTGACCAAACCGAACTGCGAACACCCCTAAAAGAGGATGGGGTCAAAGTGTAATTTTATAAAATTGCACACAAGGAAAATTTGCCATGGCCGAGCAAGCTTTCACCACCACCTCCTATCATCGAATTCGGTGGTGAAAGACTCCAGGAAAGTGGCTTAGGATGCTCTTGGGTCGAGCATATGCCGACATTGGTCACGAGGGTAACCAATTTTGCATGATTTCCAATCATTTCTTGGCAAGAATTTTGATACATTGAATTCGTGTTTCGGGTGTTTTTAGGCTTATCTGGGGCAGGTATAAGCCTCAAAGAGGTTGAATTGACTAGCCATGAGCAATTGAAGGCTCGAAATCGCCTATAAATAGAGGTTTTTGGAAATGGCCGAGATAAGGCAAAAATTAAAATCTCAAATCCAAGAGTTTGAGAAAAAATTAAGGGAAGCGGATAAGTGGCTTTTGTTCCCCATTCTAGAGGATCATTTTTGAAAAATTTGAGTAATTTTCGTTGAAAAATAAGGAAGATATGAAGCTTCGTCAGAAAAAAGGCTTCGCCGGAAAACGGGTTTGAGCAATCAAAAAATAACTTTGATTAAGGCGTTTGAAGTTATAATCCTGTAGAGGATGAAAAGAGGAAGACGTAGGTTCAAACGAGAGGCAAAAAGGAGCTTAAGCGAATGAGATATCGCCAAAAAATTAGAGCTGTTCGAAAACTCGCCGAGGAAGAAGACCAGCGTGTGTAGTGCACGTGCCAGCTAGGCCCCGCAAGTAAAGGCGTGTAGAGGATCAAAAAGGGACAATTGAGGGCGCGTCCCTTGCTAAAAAAAATTGGAAAAAATCTCAAAAAATCAAGAAAAATAAAATAAAGGGGGTTTGTGTTCAAAGTTTTGGTATTTGCCTTCGGGTTTCTCAGTTTTGGCAACGACCAGCCTTGTTATGCGTGCAAACGAAGTATCAGGGTAAGATCTGGAATTGTCTTTTAAATTTATTAGAATATTATGAATTGTTGTAGAAAAAATTTGAGAAAATAGTTAAGGAAGCATTTATTTGGAATATTAGAGAGGAAAATAGGAGAAAAATAGAAAAAATCATGGAAAAATTATAAAAAATAGATATTTATGTTTCTTTGAAATAGATATGATATTTAGGATCATTGTGACTTGAGATTAAGTGATATCTAAATTTGGCACGAAAATCAAGGTCGAGTATATAAATCGAGGTAGTGCACATTTTTCAAGACATTCTGAATTTAGTGCAAAATGTGAGTGATTCTCCCCAAAAGCTTGTATATGCTATGATTGCTTATATTATGCATGATACTCATTAAAGTTATGATCATTTTATCATATTTGTTCATATACTATTACATGAAAAGTTATGATTTTCATATAATATGATGTTATTGACATATTGATACTTGTGCATGAGATTAGAATGTTGCCCCGATAATATAGCCGTAATTCTTCAAGAACAATTGATGGAATAATGTTAAGATTATCTTGAAAATAGGTCGGGAGACCCGACTACAACGTCACTGGCTGCCTGCAACAGCGCCCCTCCGGCCACTGGAAACTCTTACGGCACCAGAGTGCTGCTTGCCGCTAGCTGCTAGTGATGGTCTCCTGCTACAGCAACGTAAACTCCTTCACCGGACTTGCTGTTGCTGTCCGATGGCTTCTCCAAGAAGCTGATACATCCAACATCTTCAACCAACAGATTTCAACGCTTGCAATCTTCTTCCGTCTATGATAAAGCCAAACGCACTCTTTCTCTCCCATTATATAATATATATATATCCACATATATATACTTACCAAGAGAATAGACGAATGGATTACAGATTATCAGAGAATGGAAGAACCGGAAGGAAGACGGAAGCTCCTTTGCGCACTGCTTCCATACCCACTATTAATATATACATATATCTCACGTATATATACATATTTTTGAACAATTTTGCTGGACGGAAGGTGGCGACTTTAAGAAGAAGAAGATTGGGGCTGAGGCGCCGAGGAAGACCAGAGAAATTGGAAGCATCAATAAATTACTGCCCAGCGTACTTCTGGAGAGAATAATAATAATATTATTCACATCCCTCCACAATTTCCTCCATGTCCCCGCCTCCCACTCTTGTCTCCCGCCACTTAAATTGTCTTTACTTTAATGATGATATATTGACAACATGCGCTCTCACCTGTCTCTCACTACCTCAATTGCCTTTTATTTTCATTTCAATTCGCTTCTAGAAGCCATTAGCAATTGCTGGCCGTGAGCCATTCTCCTATTTTCAATTTGCCCTCCACAATCATCCACTTCCAATAGCATAACATAATATATATCATTATAATAATAATGGACGCAGCTTCACGTGGGTTTCCAATTGCAATTTCTCCCCCCCCCCTCCCTTTTACAATATCAATTAGATAATAAATTTAATTAATTAATTAAGTATTATAATGTTATATATGTGTATAAAAATTATTATGTTAATTACACACTAAGAATATTTCTAAAAAATAATGCCCTGCTAAAAATGTTATTAACTCTTATTGATATTTTTATTAACCATTAATACTTAATGATAATTTAGTTTCTATTAACTTTTATTAGTGAAACTATAGTCAACTAGCTCGGATTCATTAATCTAACATATTATCCACTTAAGGTGTGATCTTATAGGTTCGCAATCACATAGTAATTAAGACACATCAACTAATTAACACCGATCGAATTCTTCGATCTACTAAGAAAATCTCTCCAAATCCCCAAATCACCTTAAAAGATTTCGAGTATTCTCTAATTAGGACTTAGGGTGATCTTAATGACAATAAAGTCAGAATTTCTTACAAACCTATTAGGACTCTTGATTATCGTGCATTATAGTCCCTCCATTACTAACATTCTAATCAAGTAAGAGTCATGGACTGATTAACAATCCTCACATGTAGGTAATGATAACAAAAATGGTATCCTGACCAGTACATTATTAACAACCATTTCACGAAATGTTTAACTGATTCTAAGCCAAAATTTCAAGTTTGCATCATTTCATGCAAAAGCTTATAGTAAAAGCTGACTTTTGTTGGCCATATGACCATCCTAGATAAAGTTAGGAAATAGATTAATGTGCCCACATGAGCAGCTCAGCTGATTACAGCTGGGGGTACAAAGTGCCTTTAAGGTGAAGTTTGGGACAAGGACTAAGGATCGAGTCTCACTAACGGCAGTGTGGGAGCAATGTCTTAAAAATGAGGGGGGCTCTTTGTGCGCAGTGAGCACTAGTCTAGCCATTGTATCCCGTTGAGTTACCATGATTAACCCCCTCACATTCTGTCGGGTCGGGTGTGGGGGTGCCTGGGATGAACGATTCACCATTTTTGAGACAAGGAAATAGATTAATGTATTATTTTGATTGTGGATCATCTTGTTTGGACAAAGAGACATCTCATCCTGGCCAAGAGGTATAGGCTGATCACTTTTGTGAACATTTCCTATTGGTATTTTACCTGTCCTATATATTCTTCTGCATACGTACTTAGGGGGCTGCTTATCTTTTGTTGGATGTTTATCCTTTTGCAGGAAGAACTTCAGTTGGCACTTCTTAGAGCTCCTAATGGGGAGAATCTTTTTCTAGATAGGGTAAAAGCAATAACTTTTCTCTTGTTTAATTTTATTATATATATATATATTATGTATATATATGCAATCTTACATTTACTGCATAGAAAGTAAAAGAGATAATGTTACTACCATACTAATTTTGAATATGTGGAGAAATGTGATGGTTCAACGTTTTCCAAAATCCAATATGGGGTAAAAAGATGTTTTGTGTCTTGTATAAAAGTGTTCAGTTTTGAGTTCTTTCATCTCTGTCTTGTATATCGTGAATCAATCATTGCAAGAACAAATATGTTGTTTAAAGAGATTCACATACAAAATTATTTTCTTCAGCACTTCAAGAAACATAGCTTGAGCTAAGCCAATAAGGGAGTTGGGTTACTTGTTGCATTCACCTTAACAGGAAAACAGTTCTACCATCATAAGGAGTCTTGTTCTATTTATGGAACTTGAGACTTTTTGATCAAATACCCATCATTAAGAATGATCTCTTCCCGTCTTCGAAACATGTACTTTGAGTAGCAGTCATAAAGCTTGTGCTAATAGCATATTACAGGATAGAATGGTGGTTGTCCTGTGCAGGCATCTGTGGCTTTGTTTTCCCGAGTTGCATTCATTTTGAAGGGGAAGGATTAAGATCTTACAGGATCTAGCCTTGAAACAGTTTCCTTTGTATTTGTGATACTTAGGATGAATACAAGGTTTGATCAGCCATTTTCTTTTTGAAGGCCTGTAATTAAACAGATGTTGGCTGTCTCAGATATCAGGTCTAGGTGAAATTTTATAATGAAGGCCTTAGGTTTTAGTGAATTTATCAACCTAAAGCCTCCAAGGGGTTAAAAGCTTGTTGCGTACTGCTTGTTTAACCATATCTAATTTAGATGTAGAGTTAGGTTCAGGGTTTGCTTACTCTTTCGATCAAGATTATTTGTAGAACCGGACAAACCCGTATAGCTTTACATTATATCCTATCACACTACAAATAGATATTCTATTTAGAATTGGTGCTATTTGAACCTAATTCAGCAGAGCCAATCACTTGACATCCAGTTAGTCAAATATCAAACAAGGATGTTCACCTGATCATCTCTGAACTGGATTCCAAATCCCGTGACATGCATTAGGAAATATGGAGTCAGATGTTGAACTTAATTGCTATTTTCTCTTGCTTTCATGGAAGGATAAGAAATATGCTGTTGCTTTTCTGCTTAAGTTGGTAGGTGTTTCGTTTTAGGCACATCAATGGGGTTTATGCAAGAGTCTGCTGGTATTAGATCAGACCAGAAATTAGTTTAAATGGGTACCTCAAGTAATGTCATCCTTATAGACTGAACCTTGACTTTCGTGCAAATGGTAAAACAATTATGTTAATCTAAACTACTCGTCTTTTGGTCAATATCAGAGATCATAAAATGTAATTTCCTGATTTTAATGCACTAAATATAAATGGTGCCAATATCAAATCTTGTCCTAGTAGACGACTGTTGTTGCATTAAATGGATTGGCGAACATGAGCAGAATCTGAATATTGATTTTGCATATTGCATGAAATAAATTAGGACATAATTAATACTTAATAGCACTATTAAGTGATGAGCTAAGTTGGTATACTTAATTGTTTCCTTTTGACTTCCTAGGTTTTTGATCTATTTGATGAAAAGAAAAATGGTGTGATTGAATTTGATGAATTTGTCCATGGACTCAGCGTCTTTCACCCTCATGCGCCCATAGAAGATAAAATAGAGTGTAAGATATCAGATGTGTCTTTTTAGTTTTTATTATCCGAATGTGTGTCTGATGAATTTAATTTTGGTGAGTATTTTCATGATGTCTTGCAGTTGCATTCAGGCTGTATGATTTGAGGCAAACTGGGTTTATTAAAAGAGAAGAAGTAAGTATGGTGCACTTAATGACTTAATATTTGTTGCCAAACAATTCCCAAATGCTCACATGCTCTGAAAAACATAGGCAGCTGATATGCTAATTATCTTTGGGACCTTTTAACATTTTTGAATTCACTATGGCTATTTTAAACCAAATGCTGCCGATATGCTAGCCATAACCATAATATATGAATATAACCATACCCATATTATATGGATTTGTCACAATAATCTTGTGCGAGTAGATTTATTAGACATACATATAGCATAATTGTTTCATTGTTTTATTCTTAGTATACACATCTACTTCATGTGTCTTAGAATCTTGTAGACCAAAAGAACTTTTGATATTTTGATCTTTAGTTCTTTCCGTTGTTTCAAGTTCTATTTTTCTTTTCTTTTTTTTTTTTGCTAACTAAGAGATTAGGGAAGGGCGAAGATGAGCCCACGGAACGATTGCAAGAGGAGCTAAATAGAGGTCATGCGGACACAGAGGGCTAGCCCACTAACTTCTTGCATTCAAGCAATTGCTGACTGGGAAGAGAGCCAAGACCACGCGAATCATCACATTAACACTGATGTTGGACTCGCAAGCCTGAAGGCCACCAATTTTTTTTGGCCAAGTAAGAAATTGGGGAAGGTGAGCCCACAGAGCAATTGCGAGGGGAGTTGAATAGAGGTCATGTGGACACAAGCTGTCCCACCAACATTTCGCACCTAGGCAATTGCTAAGTGGGAGGAGAGCCCAGGAACCCTATGAAACCTATGTGCCACATGAACCCCTGCATCCAACACCGATGTGGGACTTGCAAGCCTGTCAGCCTAGTTTCAAATTCTATGTCTATACATCTTCAACAGAATTGCTTATATTACTAGATGCCAATGTGCATTGAGTGCTGGAAGTTTGCATTGATTGCTAGGATTATCCTTGGTATGTAGGTTCCCTTCATGTCCTTCCTCTTTTCCAATCTCCTTTTGGCTTTATTTTTTTTCCCTCTTCCCTCAACTAGCAGTTACTACATCTGAGATAATGTCCTTTATACAGTCTTCCTCCCTCTTAGTTAGGTTCAGGGCCTTTTGGTAAGTAAGTTGGGAAACTCTTAAAAATGTAATAGACTATTAACTTATTTAAGGGCATTTAGGAAAAATTTATCATATAATTTGCTCATGCTAGGATATCTTATTTAAGCTCACTCACGGTTATTTAATGGCTAGAGGAATGTGATACAACTTTTTAAACATATGAGTGGTCAGTGTAATTTCTGAAATATGAGGGGTACTCCATGTTTTTATATAAAATCTTTGAGAGGTCTGTGTAATTTCTGAAATGTGAGGGGTCCTTGCAACAGAACACATTCTCAAGCACTTCAAGCGCTGCCAAGTCTAAACTAATTGCACTGCATCAAGTGCGTTCAGTGGCTGCTAATTAAATACTTTACAATTATGGGCTTTTTGGGGGAAAAATAGGTTTTCTAAAGAGGTTGTGGCCCTTGAGAAGTATTTGTACATTCTAATTTATGCACTGCAGTGGCAAATGAGGCCTACCCCTAATAATTCGCTGTAAATTATTGATCAAAAAACTGCATTCCTTTCAGGTAAAGCAAATGGTGGCTGCAATTTTGATGGAGTCTGACCTGAAGCTCCCTGAAGAATTTCTCGAGGCTATTGTTGACCAGGTGAGGGTTTGTCCAGCAAGAAAGTACTTTTGTCCTTATGGAGTGAGGGAAGGATCGCATTTTTACATGCTTTGCCTTTCCTTTTACTTTTTTAGAAAGAGATTATCGTTACAATTTTAAATCGTATCCCTTTTTACTCGTAAAAGAATAATGTGAATTTATGAATATGATTCATGAATGCATAATCATGGAAGTTTTGAGTTATTCCTGCATAGACATTTGTTGATGCTGATGCTGATATGGATGGCAAAATCAACAAGGAGGAATGGAAGGCTTTTGTAGATCGAAACCCTACCCTCTTGAAGAACATGACTCTTCCTTATCTTAAGTAAGCCAATTTGTCTTACTTGTCACATTCTTTCTTTCCTTTCTTTCGGTCCGCAAAATAAATAAATAAATAAAGAGCAAAGACAAGTTAGAATGACTTGCCGTTGATCTTTTGTTGCCACAAAACCAGGGACATCACCTCTGCATTTCCAAGTTTTGTTTTCAATACGGAGGTTGAAGATTGAGAGATGCTGAAATGGTGTTTTGGTGCCATTAATGACAGAGAAGAGAATGGTGGTCGTTAGATGGGCGGGTCATCATGATCTTGTCTGTGTATATTTATAGCAAAATCTACGTAGAAGAAGGAGCCCTTTTATTGGTATTGTGCAGGGCAGAGGACTTTGTGAATAGCTTCTCTCCTCTGTTTGTATCCTTCCTTTACATGTAAAAGTCGACTTTGCTTACCCATCATCAATGTCCTGCGGCCAGGTGGCCCGCAATTTTGCCCCACACATTTTAGTGCTATTATATATGTATATATTATACATATATTTGATGATCAGTAATTAAAACAATATATGTAGCATTAATATTATTAGAAGTGGTTTTGATAAAAATGTTTATGTTGTTAATAGTTTAATAAGTGTAATCATTGTAATTTTAAATTTTGGACGTCAGTAATTTTGTTTGAAAAAAACTATTGTTTGCTTTCACTTGTGCTTCATCTAAAAACTATTGTATGCATTATGGCAGAATAATAATTTTTTTTCCTATTAATAAAATTTCGTAATCAGAATCCTAAAATATTATTATTAATATATATATATATATATTTTTTAACTGAATAACTAAACAAGCTCCAAAGAACATATCTAAGTTTTCCCCGATAAGTTAGTGGGGTTACATTATGATTCCACAAACTATACTATTCGTACAGGGGGGATTTTACAAAGGAGTTTACAAGTAATGTTCTCACGATAAATTAAAGATTAATCGTAATAAATTCGCGATATTCTCTCCTCTCCTCTCCTCTCTTCAGCAACTGCACCTTTCTCTCCCATTTTCCCTTCAACACTGTCTCTCACAGCCTTCATCTCACTGCCTGTTGCTGCCTCGCACTCGCCACCCACTGCATCCTCGCCTAGCCACCTCACCTCTCACAACAATGATCGGCCAGTCAAGAGGTGAGAGGCAAGGCGTCGACTGTCGACCAGGCGAGGATATAGTAGGCAACAACACACAGCGAGCAGCAAACGACGAGGCAAGGCAAGCGACGAGTGCGAGGCAACAACAGGCAATGGGCGATGCTGAAAAAGGAGAGGAGAGAGAGCGAGAAAGAGAGAGAGAGAGGAAAAGGAGAGAGATAAAATGGTCATTAAAAAAAGAGAGCAAGGGGCAAAATGATCTCTTCAAGTCATCTGTAAAAATTCTATTTGTACAAATAACATTGTCTGTGACTCCATTATGTCTCCACATAACCCCATCACCGTGCCAATTGGACATGGAGATAGCTGCCACATGGCCCATATCCGTACAAGAAGAGATCGAATCAAGATTTATCAAAATTTCATTCCAATGCCAGCTATTGTCACAAAAAGGAGGACGAAAATCCAAATTTGTTTACGACCAGTCTTTTCACCAACTCCTCTGTCGAACAAACACACACCTCAACGACGAGGAGTCAGCATTCCATCAGGTTCTTGAAGCAGTAAGTGCCGAGGAGAAACCAGGCGAGGAGGAGGAGCGAGAACGATAGCAGCCCGATCAAGAATGGCCAGCCGACAATGAGCATGCCCAAGCAGAGCACCAATACAAATGGCAGAAAGGATCTTATGATGGACAAGGTGTCCACCCACCGCCCCTTCAACAGTACAAGACCCGCTACATTCACCATGTTCCAACCCGTTGTCCCACCATAACAGAGCCGGTTCAGGCAATTTGCAACGAACAAGTGGCAGTTGCAGGTAAAGAGGTTATACGACTTGTGCTCGAAGTGGCGCATGCTTGTTAGGATCGCATCGTCCCATGTGATTCCCGTTCCAAACTCTGAATGCTTGTAGTGCTGCTTGCATGTGTGCCCCGCCAGGTTCCGGGGAAAGCAACACTGTTTGAACATTTCAAATTCCACAAGAAATTATCAACCAACCAACCAAAGTTCTAGCAGTCAACTAATCTTTCTTCGATGGTAACAAGAGTAAGTACGAGATTACAGGATAACGTGAGATGAAAAGTTCAAGAAGAATAAAAGAGAGTATTGTAGCGACAACGTAAGAGCACCAATTCACATGTATTGGGGTGGGGGGAGGTTACCTGCTCTCTATCAAGTTGAAGGTATCGGGCTACGGCCCCAAATGCAAAATCGTCAATATTCACGAAATTGGATCCCGAGAAATCCAAAACAACTCCATCCTCCCTGCCTACGCCAACATGTCCAATGAAAGGAGCCAACCACGAGACAACCGGCAGGGGAGTCCAAACTAAACAACAAGGGAATTTTGCTTTTTTAGGGTTTATTTCACCCAGGGGCCACAGATCATGCCGAATTCTTCCTGCAGAATTTGTATCTTCAGCACCAAAAATTGGTTTTAGCTCCATCGGGGAAAATTTTCTTGGGGACATAATGCTCTGTACAATCTTGCATCGGCAAACATTTCCTTTTCAAAATCCACCCATCAAAACAATGGACTTACTCCTGATAAAATGATTTGAGGCAAGAAATCAATTTTGTTAACCATACTAGTTTCTTTGCTAGAAACACATTCTTGCGTTCTTGTTTTGGCCCTTACAGAAAAAGACAGCAATAAGACAATACAAATACTTGAAATTATACCTCACAGAGAGCATAGAGAAGCGTTGAGAGCATAAATTGTAATTTAATCAGAGCAACACTTATAAATAAACATGGAAAGACAGATATGTTCAATGATTTCATCAGCACAAAAGTTCTACGCTATGATCATGGTCGGACAAGACAGACGAGCACCCAACATGCTCCAATACTTGCTCTTTCATTGTACACATGAAACCTCAACCAACATGCACACAAATATAAATAACCATATCACATTCACCACAAGTCATCACATGAAAACATATATATACCAAAACCCCAAAATGCATAGTGATTTGATGCCCCAAAACATAGTCCCAGCATGGCTTTCTCTTTAAGCCTTACATATATATCATGATAAAAGTACAAATAAACCAACGCCCAAAATATACATGCTAAACATGTTAGTACACCAATCTTGCAATATCAATGCATGCTTTTAGGGGTTGTACACCCTCACATATGGTGAGCCTCCACATATCTTGGGATTGGCCTCCAGCATTTGAACCATTTCGAAGTATAAATCATTCAAGAATGAGCTACAAGAGCTCAGTAAGACAACATGACCACACAAGCCTTGAAAATGCAACAAAGACCATTTTTCATCAATCGAGGTACCCAATATAATCTGGAAGTGCCATCCCTCCATCCAATGGTCAGCAAAGCCTATCCATCTTGAGGTGGTCCGGGCCTAACGCCTCGTGCTTGTAGGAGAGCTTAGTCTAACCTTCCAGTCCTGATGCTTCATACTCATAGGAGAGGTTACCTTTGATTACACGTACATAGCCCAAAACCATTTGCATAATCATATAATAATGCACAACATAACATCTTGTGCACCATAATGCAATGTATTCTGTTTAATGCAAACTATCGCACTCATGCTATGTACATACATGAGGCAATGAGTGATCTTACTAACAAATCAACATGCAGAATGAACACCAAGAACACAAGCCTGTACCACCTGAACAAGCACATCAGCTTCTCAATGAGCTTCAGCAGTTGGTCTGGCCATGAAAAAAACTCAATACAGCCTCAAGCTTGACACAATGGAAAGCACTGTACTTACCACACTCAGCTTGTAACACACTAGTGCCCCTTCTTCACTCAAGCATACTCACTACACAAGGACACGTTTCATACCATAAGCACAACACATAAATGCTAATACTCACAGCCACACAACACATTGTTCCCCTTTGCACTCACAGACTTGAGAAGAGGAAAACATTATTCTCTCAGCACAGGGGTTTATACGGTCAGAAGGGATCTAGGATCAAAAGACAAATCTATACCTGCATGCATCTCTCCCCCTCCATTCAGCTTGACTAAACCTCTTTATCAATCCTCTTTTTGATCTTTCGACAGCCTTCTCAGACCCAAATACTCACTTTTCCAGCAGATATCAGCCCTTTTTGGAGATTTGTCCCCCATTATCCTTGCATTCTATCTTCCTATTTTATTCTTACAGCTTTGAGCGGCCATACCCAAACCTGCCCTTTGCAGCCCTATGGCCTAATCCCAGCCATGGCTAGTCTTATAAACTTAGGCAACAATCAAGCACTTACCCGCAAATATTTTGATTAGCCAATGGCATCCCCTGTAACTTCCTTTGTAAGAGGCAATACCTAGATATTTATTTGTCTCTATTTTCTAACAAATTGTCCATTCTTTGACTGATTGAGGCCTAAAATATTTGCTTAAGCATAAATGATGAATGAAAATCTTCGAAGTAGATTATTTACCAACTCTATTTGAGAAGAAATCAAATACACATCTCATCTCATCACTTTGAGCTGCAAGTTAATAATCAGTCTATTTGAGAAGAAAATTGACTCAACCACAGCCTGTGACTGCTCAAACCAAAGTTTATATAGCAGTAGAATCAGCAGCCGCAAGGACAGAGCAGCGAAGGCCCAGTTTTTGGTAGCAAAAATAGAAGTTTTCTTTTTCTCCACACAGGATCAGCTCATATAGCTAATGGCTACTATACAACTTTTAAGTCAGGATTAAGAGAGTTGTATTTTCTCTATATAATTAATGACCTAATTTATATCAATATGTGACACAGAAATGGAAAGTATATTTTAAGTCACATTCGTATGCTAATTAAATACATTCGTATGGGGGCAAGGGCATTGGTAGTGCATGACTTATATCAAACATTTAATTCAAAATCTAGCTAAAAACAAGTACATCTATGTTAATGAAAATAAATCCATCTCCATTCAGTTGAAAAAGAATTAGGACATGGCACAAAATAAGAACTTTACCTTGTAAAATTTTGAGGTAAAAATAAAAAGGCCCATAGTTTGTAAGTGTGGTGCATATCTAATTTGCTATCATTGTGTGAGGGTAATTGTGATTCCCCTTGTTAGGATTGGATTGCACACACCATACACACAAAACAAGAGAATACAAGCCACAGAAAATTTAATGTGGTTTGGCCTCGATGCCTATGCCCACGATCTCACAAGGGGACAAAACTAAAACCATCCCAATCCTAACTACTCTAGATTGCTGGTCATATTCACTTTAGTAACTCTATTTATTTGGTAATGGGCATATACTCTGCATATATGACCACAGTAATTTGGTTACATTATTTCACAAATTATTGAAGGTGTCAATCAGTAACTGAACTAGGTGTGTCTGCTTATAGGTGACAACTCTAATTGGATTAGATCTCCAATATCTATCCCCATCATCTATTCACAATTAGATTGGATTTTATCTAAGAGACTCCATCTCATTCAGATATGAATTTGAGAAGTTATCTAACACATTGTTTGGGCATAAGGGATTTAATTGTTAAAATTGGGGTGGGATGCGAAGCTAAAGTGTTCTTGTTGAAATAAGTACAAGAAAGCCAATAACCCTAATAGTCAACTGAACACATTACATGGCTGATTAGCATATTGAGTGTCCAAATTCTAAAATTGCCTTGCTTTTTCATTGTCAACTTTTCTATGGCAAGCTAACTGCAGTTAAACTTAGCATGGCATGGATCTCCTCAATGATACACATCTCACTACATCACTTATGGCCCTGTCTATCTGGGAGGGAAATAAAAGTAATTTACCCTATGACTAATCCAAAGTACGCACTAACCACCACCGCATCCCTTTGACCTTTAAGAATACAAAAGGTTATAATATATTGGTAAAATTTTGCAAAAAGAACAGAAAAGCCCAAATATCCAGGCATTAAGAATACAGACTTCTCATTATTTCAGAAGCTGTAATATGGTAGAAACACTTGGCAGGCAAGAAAGGAACAGACAAAATTCAAAAGCCATCAATTCCCGCATCTTGCCCTACTTATTCACTAACTCAGCTTCTTTATTTAGAAAGCAAAGGGAAAAGAAAATGGAAAACACTTAAAAAACAGCAGAGTCTAAAGCCCTACAACTAACCATTCATTCATATGTCACATTAGAATCCTCAAAACGAAACATTAGCTCAGCGAAGGCTAATTCGACAACAACTTTTTTCTGGCATAAAACCCAATCGGGGAAATACAGAAGCTTAAGCTCCCAGTTTAAGAACCATGAAACACCAACTAGCATTGCATGTCCAAGGAGCGCCGATCACATACAACAAGGACACTAATCAAAGCCTTTCACAAGTAAATCCAGGGAAAACCACTTCAAAATATGATCCTCGGTTCAAGTTCCACCGTAAAATGATCAAACACGCAAGGCACCGTCTGGTTTCTAAGAAAACAAAGGAAAATACAGCAAGCAACAAAGAAACCAAATCGCTACTTTAGCCAAAAGGAGAGAAGAAGAAAAGACCACACAAGGAAGCATAATTATCACAAACCCACAAATTTCTGAACCATAGATAGTTACCTCGCAGCCTCTTTTTCCCGTAGCCTTTCCTTTCCGGGACACCAACCAGACCCAGAAACAACACCTCACAAGATACAATGCGTTTGCAAGAAAACGGTAAGGGAAAATCAACACAAACCTGTTGGAATCGGCTGCGGCGAAGCAGCTTGATGAATAGGTTGTTGAGCAGCAAGTCGGTGCGGGAGATCTCGAGGTAGAAGCTTGGCACATGGTGCGGAGAAGAAGGATGGACTGCAGCGGAGGAGTATAGTACCCAAGACGGCAAACTGGTCCGATTTATATATTTATATTTCTAATTCATATTTTTAAATTGGTAAATAAGATAATAATTTTTTCCCTACTTTTGATTTAGTATTTTATTGTAACGGAAAGGTTCATGAACCTGTCACCATAGCTCGGATTTCAACCCATATCCACCCCCCTTTTAAAATTAATAAAATAATATTAAAAATTAATTACTTTGCCCGTGAATAAATATACTTGAAATTACTTCTTTGACCGATATTAGCTAAAGATTTTTTTTTTAATTACGTGCCATCACTCACATCCTTCACAAACTTATTTTTGAATCATCACGAAAGAGGTAAATTAAAGAATGTGTCTAAATGGTCAGAGTTTGAGATTGCGTCTACTAACACTTACTAATAACTATTCTTACAAGAAATTACTTCACTCAAAAATCGATCTCATGTTAGTCACATTTAACATGATTGTATCTTTACAATTCTTTCATTTACTACTTGTATGTACCTGGGAGCAACACTTGCTTTGTTCTATGAACGACACTACAAGGGCAGGCAAAATGATTAGAGAATATGGGTTTGTCACGTTCTCTTGCCTTGTTGGGAATAATTTGACATTTGATTAGAATAAAATATAGCCCCATTTACTTTAATACTTACAGATATATTAGGGATAATAAATTAATAATGACTGAAAATAGATAGAATGAGGTTATTTGATTCTCTTCTAATTCTAATTCAAACATAACGTAAATCTTTGGTGCGCGTTAGGTGACGTGTGGGTGCATCAAACCTTTGTCAAGTAATCCTATACTCGTGTTTTTTTGTTTTTTTTCTATTGAAATGAAATTGGGTAGTGAGCACGAAGGTGTGGCGTTGGACCTAACACTAAAGGCGGCAATCAAATTACAAGAGATTCTCACTTTGCGTTGAAGAGTTTCTTTTGTCTTTATTAATAAAATATGAAGATTAGTTACATATAAAAAATCTTCTACTTGAGTAGAAGTAAATAAGTAAATAAATTACCTCCATATTCGTTCATAACGACGCTCCGATTACATCATTAAGGATGATATAATATTCAATATTAAATCGTTTTCTTCCCTTTGACGGAAACTCTTCCCTGTCCCTTTGATGGGGCAAAGCCATCCCATTTTGTCTTCTGTAATGGCATTTCGTTGACGAGTTTCAGAGTGCCATCGAACCCATTCTTAGAGCATCTCCAATGGGGAGTGGCATATGGGGTGCCATTTTCATAACCGCCAAAATGGCACCCCATATTCAAAATTAACCACTCCAATGGGGGTGCCATATGCGGTTGTAAAATGGCAACAACCCCTTTGGGGTGCCATTTTTGCAATCTCTGGAGAGAGAAAAAAGAAGGGATGCAAACTCCAACCGCCACTTCTAATTGGTCTATTTTAACTTTTGTTATAAAATATTGATTATTTGAATTTTAAATATTAATAATACCTCTATTTTGGCACTTACCATTGGAGCAGATTTATGTTTTAGGAGTGCTATAACACTATTTAAAGTTGTAAATAGGCAATTAAGCACTCCAAAATAGCTCTCCCCCTTGGAGATGCTCTTACAATCATAACCATAGCTTGCAGAAAATTCAAGTCTCAACAAAAAGTTACTTAGAATAAGAGAGAAAACAGCCCATTCCGGAAGCATATCACAGAGTAATAAAAATAATGGTGCCTACAGAAACGAACATACTCATACTTCTTTCGAAAGACAGGAGCCTCGTACAATAGGAATACCTTAATAAAGAAAAAAAGGCTTAAAATTAGTCTTTTAAGGGGAATTTTCTTTTCCTCTCTCGTGCCAAAAGAGAACATGAGACACCATTTTTTAGGCAAATTACTCATAATGTATTCCTATTGATATTATTTTGACCCAATTCATAACAAATATGCAGTGTGCATATAAACAGTGGCAAAAATTATATAAAGCTGTACAGAAAAGTAGTGAATGTGAATGCATCACTAAACCATAACAGAGACGTTAAGGATTGAGATTTACTCAAGATCAGGTTCCCCACAAAACGCGTCTGGTTCAAATGATCTTGCAGACTCGTCGTTGTAAACTCCTGGTACGGCTCTGACTCCAGCTTCTCCAGATGATATGTAACTATCCTTTTGGCTGTCTTCAAGATTAATGAGGAGGGCGACACATACAATTAACGACACTGCTAGACCGATGAGTGTGTTCTTTAATCTGCTCAATACGGGCTTCACCTGCCAGATAAACAGAAGAAGACGAACAATGAAATATTTTGCTAATCTTAGATAGCACATCTCATTTTGAAGAAAATAAAACAAAATTGAAAAAGGATCGATATGAACCAAGTAGTTTCAATTCTTCCAACAAATACTGCATCAGTTTATCAAGCAGTTAAATTCAAGACCACCACTGTGTCATGATCATGAACTTGAAGATCATACCAGTTTAAAGCTAAGAATGATTGTTTATTATCCAAAATGCTCAAGAAGCAGGGAAAGAAATAAGGCAGGTGGGAAGAGATAATCCTTCAGAAATATGAAAGAAGTTGAATTAGACCAATTGGAACATCACCATTTGCCTTGTTCTACTTCTGTTGAGAATAAGAGTACTTGAAGAACCAGTAGAGGTCATTACTGCAAAAGTCCTTGACAATTCACCTACTCAACGACCATTTGACTACATTTATGTGCCTTGATAAATAAGTGAGACGGGTCTGGAATACAATGATGGGAAAGTACAGAAATTGTGTCCAATTATGAATTACTCACAGAAAATGAACCTAAGAGCCTGTCGCGTGCCAGAACTTCAGCAGTCTTCACCCATATCTGTTGGGGAAATCCAATTCAAAAAATTCCAAAATTAGCCGCTAATAGAAATGCATATTCCCACGAGCAACTATTATTAATGGTATGAAAAGCTACGGAAAAACTTAAAATTGGAATTAACAGACAAGTTTTCTACATATGGTTTTGTAAAACAATAAAATCCGCCAATGAATACTATTTGCAGCTGGTCCCAAGCCTAGCAGATAAAGGAGAAGAGTTGCTTTAAGTAGTTGACAGTTAGCATAAAACTCGTCAGATTCATCTAACTAGTCCCACCTAATGGGATTAAAACTTGATATGTCATTGGTTCAATAGAAAAACATACATATATACATATTAGGTAACACCCCAGCACTCACCATTACTAGCTCTTGATCATATACAAAAATGAGTAAATGGTAACTTCAACTTCGGGAGCATTGCAGCACCATATCCATGAAATTTTGCTAGTAAAATAAACTTCCTCGAAGATGGTCCCTTGAAATTCAGAGATCGCACGGTTCAAGTAACATCATACTCCATCTTTTACCATTCAGAAACAAACCAAAGCTAATAAACTAACATCAACCGATCTTAGACATCAATTGTCAAGAACAAAGATAACATTTCCATTTGTTTTCCTGGAAACAGTAAAATATTTTCCAACTCCTAAGAGAGCCAAATGAAACATTAGCAGAAGCAACAAGTCTAGAGCTCCATAGGCAACTTATTAAAACGTCCCGAAATACAACATAACACATTCCAACATAAATTAAGTGGTTTGGTTAATCAGTTATCAAACTTTTATACATCTATATAGAGCTCAATTTATTCCCGACTATGCTCTTTCATCCATGCTAAATCAAAGAAGGAATTAAATCAAAATATTGATTCTTGTGTCTTGTCGATGACATGATGAAAAGATCAGAGAAAATTGGAAGTACCTCACCATCATACCATCCAGTCTCTTCATCTGCAGAAAAGGAAAGATTGAGAAAATTCACTCCATCGCAATCACACACCCGGAAATAAGAATTAATCATCTATATATATACTCGATCGAGAGAGAGAGAGATTGTACATTCAACAGTGGCACTGAGCAAACGGTTACCGACGTAAGCCCAACCCAAATACATCCTCACAACGGCGAGAGTGACGACGAAGACCCCACTAGAGACCGCTGCCAAGACCGGCTTCAGCGGCTCGGATTGGGAGCCAGCCGAGCCGAACCAGGACACTGGCAAGCCGACAAAGAGGGCAAAGGAAGCACCAGTGACGAACAAGCGAGAAGAGAACTCGACAAGGTCGCCGGCGGCCCAGGAGAAGGGGAAGGACGTGGAGAGGGACTGGTACTCGTTCACCGGCTGCTGGTCAGCAGGGACAGGGCACTCTGTTTCCGATGGGGTGCTGGAGGAGAAGGGTATTTTGGGAAAAGATCTGTAGCGGTGGAAGTGGCGGTGGGTCTTTGGGAAGGGGAGTGTGGCGGGAGATAAGGGGACTGGCGGCAGAGTGGGTTTTGGAGGGAGGAGGAGGGCGGCGGCGGCGGCCATGGCCGGTTGTTTTCTGATTTTTTTTTTTTGGGCACGGGGGCCACTTGCTGTTTTGTCCAACTATGAAATTATTGCTTTGACAACTACAAAAATATTAAATTTAATTGTTTTTTCTTAGGTTTTTATTTATTTTTTGGTTATTCTGGTTCTTCAATATTAGCCATTTTCCTTCCTATTTTCATGCCTACGTCTATAGCATTTAATAATTATTATTTTTAAAGTAAATATCAAGTAGCTACATAAAAATGATTTCAGTCATGTAGACTAATCTTTTATATATTGGTAGACGTCACGTAATATTTCAGTAAAAATATATTAAATGATTTTGATTGAATAAATTAATTGTTAAGACAATGTAATAATATATATACGTATATAAATATAAATTAATAGAGTATTGTCGTACAAATAAAGGGTAAAACATGTCATTTTTATGTGAAGCATAAAAAGTTAGATAAAAAAATACTTCTAGTAGGCACATGTTTGATTTTATATTAAATAAAATTATTGAATCACAATAAAATTTTTATTAATATATTGCTTATTGATCCATCAACAGGTCTCGACAAGAATGTCAAAAAATAAATTCATATAATCAATTAGGATAAATTTTGGATTGAGATGAATCTTTTTACATTTAGATAATAAATTTTTCTTTTTTTTTTCTCTTATTTTTAAAATTTTTTAAGATGATCACTTTTGCGCGATTTTTACTACTCTTATCATCGATTTCGATAGAGGAGATAAATTATAGATATAAACTTTACCTCACTGGGTAAGAAATCGAATTCACGACTTATTATTGCGAATCCCAATATATCATTGCGAATCCCAATATATCATGACTTAATCACTTAATTTATACTTTTGAAGAACAAACTCTTATTTGCAAGATATCATCTTAAGAGCTAAATTAAGTGCCATTTGCTGGCAACCTATGGCAAACGTTGTGTAGGTAGCTGCATGGCAATTTGGATGTTTTATTAGAAACATTCAATGGGTAGCACATTTCAATTCATTCAGTTGCTCACTCCAGACTAATTACCATTCTTTAAACAGCAAACCCAGCTTCTTTTCAAACGCAAAGAGTCGTGCTTTAATGGAGATGACAAAGCAAGCTGCAATTTATCCAGGATTTGAGATTATTCTTGCTTCATAGTTCACCCCTGTAACAGAGCTTGTTGCTTCTGGATCTGATATACGACTGCTAAAAAGTCTAAAATTAAATTCCAAGGCAGCTAGAGGAAGAAACAGTAATGATTACAGCATTTAGCAACAATTGTTATTGGAGAAGCTGATCATCCATCAATATCGTAAGATGAAAAGTCAGCTGCCATAACAGAACGTATAAACGTAGGGTTTTTTTATATACAACACGTTGAAAAAGAAGATTTTTTTTTTTTCCCTTTTTCGGCGTACTTCTTGAATGTGTTCTTCCTTCACGTGAGAACGTTGCTGCTGCGTTGTATGGAAGCTCAAGCAGTAGCAGCAGCTTGTTCTTCGACATACTGCGAGGCTGGGAGAAGGGTGCAGACGAGGTTCCGGTCACCATACACATTGTTAACACGACCTGAAATGCAAGGCAGAATTTAGCATGAAAAATACAGGAGAGAAAAAAAAAGGAAAGAAGAACACCATAAAGGATGATGGCAAAAGAAACACATGATAGAACGACATGAGGAATTGTAGTCACCAGGGTATGATTATTTTCTTCCTAAACATTCAAAAATGCTGTTTGGAGAACTAAATTCAACGGTTCTTTTATCCCTTTAAAAACGAATATGGAAAATTTGTCATATTGCCTGCCATGGAGTTCATCTTCCGGTATTTATGGGGGGCAGCATAGAGTATGATAAGATGAAAGAGATTCAATTTGGGTGAGCAGAGAGATGCATACCTGTGGAAGGCCAGAACTTGGATGAGCGGAGCCAAGGAGCAGGGAAGGCGGCATAATCCCGAGAATAAGGTTTTGTCCATGCATCAGCCATGAGCAGTGATGGAGGATGAGGAGCTCCCTGAAGTTAGCACTTATTAGTTAATTTTCTGAATATTTTTCATGAATTCAAGGTAAGAGTTGGAAGAATAGAGATAACTGGCACAAGACATACGAAGTAGGATGAGCAAAACATCAAAATAATACAATGTCAACAAAAGAAAATTCTATGGCCATGATGCTGGAACAATTCCATTTACCTTGAGGACATTGTTATTGACATCAGCTTTTCCTTTCTCAATCTCTGCAATTTCTTCTCGGATGGAAATCAGAGCATCACAAAACCTGTCTAGCTCTGCCTGTATGATGACATAAAGCATTTTCAGAACTCACGAAATTGCGAGGTGACAGGACAAGAAAAGCTCCTCCTTTTGAGGTGTACCTTGCTTTCACTTTCAGTGGGTTCAATCATCAATGTGCCTGGAACAGGCCACGACATTGTTGGTCCATGGAATCCATAGTCCATCAGACGTTTAGCAACATCTTCAGGCTCTATTTCAGCAGTATTCTGCAATGATAATGGCTCACAATCAATCTCACAAATGAACATTTAGTCAACAGGGAATTTAAAATGGAAGTAGACAATACCTTGAAGCCCCTCAAGTCTACAATGAACTCATGGGCAACTGTGCCATTGACACCACGGAAGAGAATAGGGTAGTGGTTCTGATAGCAAAAAGTATACAAAATTAATGGTTGTAGGCAGTAAACAAAGATTAAAAAAGAAAAACCTCTGAAGGGAAGAAGCTCAAGGTCACCTCAAAATGAATATTAGAAATACAAGATATACTACATATATATACACAGGCATTCACAAGTGCAAAGCACAGGTCCTAAGTTTGATTGAAGTTGGAGAATTGAAGTGCAGTATGTCACCATAAAACAACACCAATGTGACGACATATCAGTTTCATAATTTTTTTTTTTCAAACATAAATTAAAGAAGTAGAGACCTCCAAACGTTTCGCCATGTAGTTTGCATTCAAGATAGCTATCTTTGAAGCATCTGTGAGCCCCTTAGACCCCATCATGCAAATGTACGTGTAAGATATGGGCAGAATAAGTGCAGATCCCCAAGGTGCAGCTGATATGGTACCAAGTGGCTGAATCTTGTCAGGTGACGGTATGCCTCCAGTAGGAACCTTCAATTTTATGACAACAAATGAATCATTAACTAGCCAATGAAGATATGGAGAGGCCACAACTGTTCAACATGAACAAAATTTAACATGTAACAGAAACTATTGCTCGAAGATCCATCACAGCCCACCAAAGTTCCACAAAACTCATTGAAAGAACCAATATATGCCCATAAGCCACACTAGGTTTTTACTTGTTCAACAGTAAGTAGTTCTTCAATTATCACCCCCAACAACAGAAATCAACAGACGGTAGTAGAAATCTAATTTCCATGACTCCAGCTTTCACGTGTTTATTTCTGTAAGTAGTTGTAATGCAGAATTTCAAGTGGACAATGTATCTTGACAGGATTTCATGAAGTAAACAAAATTCTCCCCAGAATACAGTAATACTTTGGTTTCTTGTAGGAGTAAAAGGAGGAAGAAAAATGATAACATGTTATGCCCATTTCATACAGATACAGAAAAATCAACTTGCAGCCAGAAGACCAAATTTTGATATATTACCAGATAGAGTAATTGGCACTGAATATGGACATACCACAGGATGCGATGGCAGAAAAGGTGCTAAATGTTTCTTCACACCAATGGGTCCCATACCAGGGCCACCTCCACCATGTGGAATACAGAATGTTTTGTGGAGATTGAGATGGCAAACATCAGCACCAATCCAACCTGGGCTAGTCAAACCAACCTGTACAGAGAAAGAATTAGTGAAAACCATTTAACAACCATGCATTGTATAGAAGGAAAGGACTGAAACAAACATAACCTAAATCAGTAAAAATTACAAGAAAAAGAATAGATGAATTCATGAATTGTCCTTAGCCAAAAAAAAGGAAAAAGATGAATTCAAGCCTCTCGTGCCATACATTTCATTTCAATTCAGACCTTATTCTAAATCTGCTTACTAAAAGAACAAAAAGGAAAAAAGAACCAGACAAACAGCGAGCAAAAAATTGCATCCTTATTCCACAATGGAAGAATCTAAAGAGATAGTGAAGCATCAGGCAATTATACAAACAATAAGGTCACTCTTTAGTTCCACCTCTGTCATGATGTTGATTCTCATTTTTCCATAGAAGATCCTATTAATTGTCAATGGATATAAGAAAACCAGGAATAAGAGTCCAATGCTACAAACAGATAGAATTCACCCCAAAAAAAAAAAAAAAAAATCTTCCAAAACCATATATGAACATCATGAGTTTCCAAGATTTCTGAAACTTTGGATATCTTGGGCATTCAGAAGAAAATCTAGGAAAACCCTGCATGTTTGAAGGACCGGATTTAAGATCCATAGGAAATAAAAACTGATAATTTGAAATTTCCAACATATGGACAGGTGCTAATCTAAGGTACTGGTCAAGGTGCTCAAGGTAACGATAAAAGCAGACAGAGATCTTGGGGAACATTTCCATTCCGATTATTAGTAACTTTTGCAGTGGTCATATTTTGCTCAACCTTATTTAATTTTACGCATTTAGTATTCAGCCACCTATACCAACCCCCTACCTCCTAGATAAACCCAAAGAAGTGAAAATAAACAAAAAAGAAAAGAGAACCTGTCAAAAAACTATCACAAATACATACGTGATGGTTGATATATTTCTACAATTTAGACTGCTGATAGAGGGACAGACAAACCTGGGCATTCATGTTGGCTCCATCCATGTAAACTTGGCCCCCATTGTCATGTATTATCTTACATATCTCGTCAATACCTTCTTCATAAACCCCATGAGTTGAAGGATATGTGACCTAAAATTTAAAATTATGAAAAATAATCAATAGATAAAAATGATAAAAGCAAATTATAATCCTCCAATTTAAAACTGAAATACCATAAGAGCAGACAGATTCTCCTTATTTGCTTCAGCAGCCTTCCTTAATTCTTCAATGTTGATGTTTCCCTTGGCATCAGTTCCTACAGCAACAATTTTCATTCCACACATGGCAGCACTTGCTGGATTTGTCCCATGTGCGGAGACTGGAATAATGCACACATTGCGATGATGGTCCCCTCTTGCCTACATGGTCAATAACTAGTGATTAGCATGGTCAACCCAACAATAATCTTTTCACACCTTCAAAGCAATTTCAAGGAAAACTAATGACTTGTGATATAGATCGATGAGACATTATCTTTAATTGGAGGCCAATGCCCACGTCAATGCATAAAGATAGGAAATCATAAATATAGCATGGAAGTCAATTGCATAGAAGTATGTAAATATGCATTAGTTAGCTCTTCCATCTTGTTTCTTCTTGTAAAATCCTTGATCTAGTATACAGGTGAAAAAGTATTGATATTGCCTTGGTGCTTAAAAGTAATATTTTAGCCTGTGCATGACTGTGCATCCAATTTTTCATTTAGTTTTTATGAAAGAATATGAACTGCTGTGGTCAACTTCTAAAATTACAATGTGTTGCATTTAGTATGTAGAAAATTCTAGCCTCACAACACCGAGCATGAGGTTTGTCTGGATGTCTACTTCTAGCTGAGCTGTGAGAAGAAGCATCACAAGTATTCTATTTCACCACTCCTTTGTTCTAGGAAAAAAATCGTCTATCAGTGCAATTCACTCCCATACCTTATGATAAGCACGGATGACCATCAGACCAGAATACTCGCCAGCAGCACCGGCATTGGGTTGCAAAGAGAAAGAGTCAAATCCAGTGATGGTACACAATAACTCACCCAAATTATTGAACATTTCCTGATGAAAAGAATGTCAAGAGCACTTTTATGCACTATATAGTTAAAAGTTCAAAATCAAAAGAAAATTAAACAGAAGAAAAACATTTCTATTACCTGATAACCTTCGGCCTGTTCAGTAGGGGCAAAAGGGTGAATTTCAGTGAAGCTGGGCCACGTCACAGGCATCATTTCTGTTGTTGCATTCAACTTCATTGTACAAGAACCCAGGGGGATCATGCTGTGGCATAGTGAAAGATCTTTCGATTGTAATTTATGAATGTACCTAAGTAGCTCATGTTCTGTATGGTACCTAAAACATCAAGCGAACCTCAAATTCAGTTGTACACGACTTAAGATAATAGGAGTTGACATTACAGTGGAAGAGTCATACGAGTTGAAAATTGGGTGAGTCAGATAGGGGCTATGTCTAACAAGGCTGGAAGGGATCATGTTCTGAACCTCTGGTGCAAGAGACTCAGCAGTAAACGTCACCTATAATTAACAGTTGTTATCCAAATGCTGTAAAAAGTTAATCTATTACTGATATTAATTCCTGGGGGGCAAAATAAGCAATACTTACAGGCTTTCCACTTGCAAAAACTTTAAAGAGCTTGTTCAGATCTTCTATGGTGGTTGTTTCATCAAAAGAAACAGTGACCTGAAAGACAAGAACAATATATTTATCTCTGGGAGTGATCAACTGTAAAACCTATAACAATATTCAGGTACACTTACAGTATTCTGGTCCACAATCCGCAGATTTATATCACTCTTGCTGGCAGCATCTGCAATCGCCTTGGCATCAGCACATTTAACTTTCACGGTGTCAAAGAAGGGAAGTCCTTGAACTTCTACTGTCCCTAGTTTCTTCAGGCCAGCAGCAAATATCCCCGCAAGACCGTGCACCCTTTGGGCAATGGTTTTGAGGCCTTCTGGACCATGGTAAACAGCAAACATAGCAGCCATGTTTGCGAGCAATGCCTGCACACCAAATGAAATTCATTCACTCAGATCCCAGTAAAGCAACAAACTCTTAATTTACACCAACCAAGTTTGATGAGATTCTGTAACAGGATTTAGTATTTCAGAGTAAAACTTCTGCAGACAATCCACACACACACACCTCCCCCCCCCCCCCCCCCCCCCCCCAAAAAAAAAAAAAAAGAGGAAGCAAATTGTTCCATGAAAAAAAGTTTACAAAAACTATAAACAAAACATAATATGCACATGATAGATCGGAGTAACCTACCTGAGCAGTGCAGATATTGCTTGTAGCCTTATCCCTCCGGATATGTTGCTCCCTGGTCTGCATTGCCATGCGCAGAGCAGGCTTTCCTGAGGAATCAACACTCACGCCAATAATTCTTCCTGGCATCATCCTCTTGTACTCTTGCGAAGTGGCCAGGAAAGCGGCATGAGGACCTCCATACCCCATTGGGACACCAAACCTTTGGGCTGAACCAACAACAATATCTGCACCCAATTCACCTGGAGGCTTCAACATTGTCAGGGCCAACAGATCGGTCGACATGACTACCTTAACCCCTTTCGCATGCGCATTCTTTATGAATTCCCCATAGTCCAAAACTTCACCCTCAGTCCCTGGATACTGCACCAGCACCCCACAAACATCCCCCGATTTGTAATTAATGTCTTTGAGGTCGGAAACAACCACTTTAAGATCAAACCCCTCAGCTCTAGTCTTACAAATGTCAATTGTTTGTGGATGGCAATTACTGGCGATGACAAAAGTCTTCTTTTTACCCTTTAGAATGTTATTACACATAGCCATTGCCTCCGCTGCAGCTGTTCCCTCATCGAGCAACGAGGCATTCGACATGGGGAGGCCGGTGAGATCCGAGATCATGGTCTGGAAATTAAGCAGGGATTCAAGCCGGCCCTGCGCAATCTCGGCCTGGTAAGGCGTATACTGCGTATACCAGCCAGGATTTTCCATAATGTTCCTCAAAATCACAGGCGGAACAAAAGTGTTGTAATATCCCATCCCAATGAACGATTTGTAAACCTTATTCTTAGACGCTAAATCCTTCATGTGCTCAATCATTTCGCTCTCGGTTAACCCTTCATCAAACTTAGGGAGCTTCATCTTCTCGAGACGAATCGACTTAGGCACGGTGGCGTCAACAAGCGAATCTAGGGTAGAAAATCCACAAAGCTCGGCCATTTTGGCCTGGTCCTCCGGCGTGGCCGAGTTGTGGCGGCGCGGGAACGTGTCGCTCCGCTTCAGGGCCTCGACCGAAATGGATCGAAGCTGCGAGCCTACATTGCGCGACGCGTTCCGCGCCGAGAACGCCTCGGATTTGGCGTGGAACAGATAGGGAGACAGCGAGGAGACGTACCTGGAAGGGGAGTAGAGGACGGGGGAGCCAGATGCCACCGGAGATTCATTGCGGCGGCAGTGCTTGGCGTCGGAAAGTAGCCTCCGGAGAGTCGCCCGGTTGGCCAGCCGGCGAGCACGGTCCATGAATCAAGGCTTGAGATTCAACGGCAATGTTGAATCGGAGATAGAAGGAACGAATGAGCCCACAGGCAGAAACAAAAGTTTGAAAAGGCTACGGCTGTGCCTGTGTGTGTGTTGTATTGCTTTGCAGCGGGGGTGGGTGGGTGGGTCGTTGGGTTCGGGATAATATACTATCACCAGCTTCCCGTATAGTTCGGTTAATTACATTTAAATCCCTACTATTTCTTTGCATGTTTCAACTGCCAGAATCGAACGTTACTGACTGCCCAATAAATTATCTTATCTTTCAATTACAAAATAAGCCCAAGTTTTACCTCTGCTCCATTCTACGCAGTTTAAGTTATTTTTATAGATATTTTATGTGATTTGTTTATGATATTTTGGGTTTCTATAATTTCCGTCTTTTTTAGACAATTCATGGGTCCAAATCAGTTACCTTTGATCTTGGATTTAAATTATGAAAATTGAAGGTAAGTAATCAAAGCTTCAAAATATCAAAAGTAAAAGTATAACTATAATTACCAAAAACAAACGGTAAGAATGAAAGTTAGCCTCGAGAGGGGGGGATTGAGATATTTAGTAAGAGTTGAGGCACTAGAGCATAATTTTCTAATTGAATGTCCGAAAAGGGGGGGATTGGTGTAATAAAGGGTAGATCCTATGAATATGTGGCGGGCGCGCGGGCTAAGACGGAAGGAAAGGGGGAACCAAACTCGGAAAAAGACGGCCTCTGCGTACGTGGAAAGAAGCCATGGCCGTTGGTCGCCCAATAGGATTCGGATCGCAAAACGACAGCGTCGGGCGAAACGTATGGAAGGGAAGACCCGAGATGGGATTGGGATTCAGTGGATCAGATTGCTGCTCCGATTCATATCCAGGAAACTTGGGAGACATTCATATTCGTTCATGGCTGGCCGATTCTCTTTCACATCTGGCTTATCGCCATGTCTCGCCTCACAATAACCAAACCGTATCCATGGTTGCAGACTTTGCACTGCACGGCCTTGCGTATAATTTAATTTGTATGCTGCACCGCACAATGGATATCCCTCGAGTGGCGTGCTGTAAGTTTGATGATTCCGTTCTAGGACCTAACTAACGACTGCTGCTAATGAAGGATTACGGTGTGAGATTAGTTTAAGAGTTTGATTCCGTTTAGAATCTAAGGGTGCGTTCTCTTTGCTTTTTAATTTTCAGTTTTGAGTTTTGAATTCATTTTCAGTTTTCTATTTTGATAATTTGTTTTTAGAAAATTGAAAACGTGTTCTCTTTGTCATTTTGAAAAATTATTTTTTAAAACAAAAAATTAGAAAACGCGTCCTCTTTGAAATTTTGAAAATATTTTTTTAATAATATTTTATTCAATAAATTTGATTATTAAGTAAATTATAAATATCTAATATTAATATATTTTTTAAAAAATATATACATTTTAGAGTTAATAAATTTTATAATATTTTTTTCAATTACAATAATAAAATATGAATATATAAATAAATAAATATGTTTTGAATTTTGAGTTTATTTTAGATGAAAACACTCAAAACAATTTTTTATTATTTTGAGTTTTCTTTGTAAATTTTTTTTTGTTTTTAAAAATGCATTTTTAAAAACAGTAAAGAGAACGCGTTTTCATTATTTTAAAAAATTAAAAACTAAAAATGACTTGAAAACAGTAAAGAGAACGCAACCTAAGTTGGTTCGAGTTTTGCAAACAAAATGCTTGTTAAAACAATAATTAGCATTACTTTTTAGTAAATGATGTTAGCTTAATCAAACGAAGTGAAGCATATTAGCTTAAGAATTGGTTTCAGGGTCTAGTGAAGTCATAAACGGACTAGACTAGTTACATGTAATAGGACTTGAATTTATCCAGATTCTCTATTATAAAGGAAGATTCGATCTAAGGTAATATTAGATTTACTGCTTGTTTTAGAAATGTCGAGGGTTGGTGTACCAAATATTGTTATTATTATTATTATTTGGTAGTGGGCCCGGGAGATGAACGGACCAGATCTTACCTAACAGAAGAACTGAACTGCAAGGTTGAGAATATTCAAGGAATGGTGGGGTGGAGCCCGCAGGAACTGAAGATATTTATGGGCTCAAGAGCTTAAGCTAAGTCCAAACTAGCCTGAAGGGCTCCATTTCTGGGATGGGCCCTGGGTCTTGACCTTGACGATGGGCCTGATCAAGACAATAAGGGGAGGTGGATATAGCAGGGTGACAATCCATGCAACTGCAAGACATGGTATGGGGGAATATTTGCATTGGATATTTAATTTTTTTGGGGATGTTTATTAGATATTATAAATAAGTTTTTTAGTATTATATATTTTTTTAACATGGGTATGATATCAAAGTCAATTTTCTTGCTATGGTGCCTACTGTTGTTGCGTGCCTTGTTAAGTATCACACATATATAATATTACGTATATCTGTCTTGTTCTATTTTGAGATAAGTTTTCAAGGTATATTTTCATTATTTATTAAGTCATTCATTTATTTATAGACATTAATTTGAACTATTGTTCACCTTGCCATCCTCAACATCTTGTTTTCGAATTTATGTTGTTTTTCTTCTTTTGCCATCTTAGTTTGAAAAGGGCTGACACTAGAATATCAATCTGATGATGATGTTACGAGGTGGCAGTCGCACGCTCCCTTCTTGCCTCTTCAGACGCACCTGCAATGGAGACGGGGACTTACTCCCCTGCTCAATCTTCGACAAATCAAGTCAGATATCTCCTACCGGACAAAATTCAATATAATTGCTCGAGTCGTATCTTAAAAGCTGAAAAAAGGTCTTGTCCTCTTACCTCGCCCTCTCTTTTTAACCTTTTCTTGGGATAGGGATCCTAGAGAGATTTTCGGGATCTCTCCTCCCATTTCTTTGGAATCTTCCTGATAAGGATTCCATAATAGCATCCGTCCCCGAAGGGTTCGGGATAGCTGCTGCCTCCGTGATCTTTGGCGAGATGGTCTATCCCTACGAACTCGGAGATTTCCTTACTGAGTACTTACCCGATTGGTGTGGTGATGTTTATCCGCCACATGTCTTTTAGATCTAAGCGAGATAATTGTAGGCAAAACTCCTTATTAGGAAACATATGCCTTGGCCACCATTGGATGCTTGTCTGGGGTATTGGCGTAATTATGAAACTGAGGGCATTCTCCTCATCACTTGCCCCCCCACTTCTTAAGCTCTTCGGTTTGGGAGACTCAAGGAATGGTTAGGCTCCTGTAGCTCTGCCTCCTATCTTCCGATGGTTGATATTCAGGAGGTCCGAGAAGTTGATGTGTCTTTTCTTTGGCGTGCGTCTGGAGGGCACAGGTACCAATTTGTTCGCACGACGATGCCCCTTCCCAATGTGTTGTCCAAACCTTCTCGTCTTTCCAGCCATGTCGGCCCGGTGTAGTTAATGCTCATTATTACTCGTCCTTTGGCCTCTTACTCCCCTGGTTTAAATAGGAGTTTTCCACTCCTTTCTCTTTTCTTCTCCCGATTCTCTTCACTTTTTACCCTCTTTGCGTTATTAAGCCTTCTCCTTTCCCCACATCTCTTTCTTCTACTTCTCTACTATGGCGATTACTGGGTCTGAGAAATTCAACTCTGCTGGTACGGAGCTTATTGAGTGGGAGAACCACCCTGTCGCCTCTATCCCTTGCCAATGGCTGAGTGAGGCAGAATGTCAATAGTTCAAGGAGAAATATAACATCCCCGAAGAGTGGGAAGTGGAGTTCAACAACCATCTGCGAGCGTGCCATCCCATCGCGGGCCGCCTCTGTATTTACAAGTGCGCATTTGATAGGGGCTTTCGCCTCCCTCCCCAGAGAAGGGTGATGTCCTTGTTTCAACATCTCACAATTGCTCCAGCCCAATTATCTCCTTTCGGATAGCGATACTTGATGGGCTTCCTCCTCATTTGCCATTTTGGCAAGATAGAGCCATCCGGGGATTTCTTTGATTACTTCTTCACGACCAACCGCGACCCAGGAGGCTGGATCTCCATTTCCCCCCGGATTATGAAAGATGGCCGTCTCCTCGCCTCAAAGGAGTACCGTGATCTTGAAGTTACCACCTCGACGCTCATGCAATTCGGTGGGTCGAAGGACTCTGAAGACTAGAAGGAACGCTTCGTCTTTGTCCGCCTTAGGCCATCCGACTCTTCCCAAGAAATCTGGTCCGTCTACAATGGGTGGACTCTAGACACTAAACATAAACGTCCAAGCGTCGAAGCTATAAAAGATTCTGCCAGCCGATTTATGAAAAATAGCCGGAACTGGGAGGAAGGATGGCTTTCTAACCCGAGCCTTACCCAAGTGAGCCTAGACGACGAAAATTGTGAGCTTTTTTTTCTTCACCTTCATCTTTTTTTCCCCTCTTCTCTCTTTTTTATATATTTGATTTTTACCGCTACTTCCTTCGCAGTCGAAGAGCTTTGGGAAATAGCTTATTCTACTATCTCCGGGGGAATGATTTTGGACTTCCCTGAGAGTAAGGGCCCTTTGTCTCTTCCCAGCGACAGGAAGATATCGGAAAGGGATGCACCTTCCGAACGAGCCCCGAAAAAGAATAAGAAAGCTTCAACACCTTCAAGATCTCGAGGAACGGCGGAGAGAGATCCTCGGACTTTCCGAGAGGCTTCCAAGAACAACGCCGATGGGGGTTCGAAGGTCTCCTCTTTGGAGCCTATCGCCTCAAGAACCAAAAACCCCCCGAACATGCAACAAAAATCCACCACCATGCTTACCCCCTCGCCAATCCACTCTGAAGATGACTCGGCGACCATTGCTCAAGTACTCTCTGCGGCTTGCACGGAGGCACAGGGAAAACAAACTTTGGCAAGTACGGAGCCTACTGCCACGTCTCCCAGCATTTCTATCAGTTCCGTGTTTAAACGAATATTAACACCATTAGCACCAGTGAGGCGCTCAGAACTGACGGGGGAGGCTTCGCTGGAAGAGGCTTCCATGTTGTCAACGAAGGAGATATTAGCACGCCGGACGAAGCGCCACAGGACAAAAACTGCCTCTTCTGCTGCCACTTCCTCCGAACCTCCGGCTCCTGAAGCCACCGCTACCCCCTCAATAGCTCTAGCCCTACCCAACACTCTACCAATGCCGAACGAACCAGACTACTGTGCCGAGATTCTGAGGGTATGACCATAATCTTTCTTCTTTTAAACTCTTTTATGTGAGTAAGTCTTAACCCACATTCTGTTTTCGCTTCCTCAGAACCTTATAGGGTTCCAAGATTCAGTCTCCCGGCGAGAATCCGAACTCCGCGCCTAGATCACCTCCCTGGAGTCCGAGGTCGAAAGGCTTCAAGGGCTTGAATCCCTTTCCTCCCAACTGTCAGGTCTCGAACACCGCGTTCACATTTTAACCAAATCTGTTGAGCTGGAGCAAGAAAAGGCAAGACTCACCAATGAAGCTGAAGCTCAGGCGCGCGAGGATCTGGAGTTAGTTCAGAAGAATATGCTCGAGGCTAATCAGGCCAATTCTCGGCTTGGGGAGGAACTGGACGCCGCGAAGGGTGTCAATAACCAGCTTCAAGAGGACATGAAGAGGTTTACTCTAGAGCTGAAGGAGGCCAAAAATGGACAGGTCGAGGCGTTGGAGTCTTATTCTCGGTGCAAGGAAGACCTTCTATAACACCCCACTTTCACGGGCATGTTATAAACTAGGATAATTTGGGAATAATATATATATATATATTTTCCAACTAAATGCTAAATCACATTGACTAGCAACCCAAAATTCCATTTATTTCGAAGGTAGTCCTCAAAACATTACATGCGGAAGCTAAAGATCGAGCCTAACATTACAATAACCATAACTTTGAAAATACATCAACGTATTTCAAATGTTCACATGTCAAGCAACAGAACTTAAATACATCAACTTAAACATCATAATCATACTTCATCGTGCACTTGTAAAGTACCATCACATGCTTCGTCAGTACCTGATTCTGCTACAACAACATTTGGAACATTTGAATATTCTAGGGGCAAAAGCCCAAGTTAGATGATGAATCATCTAAATGAGTGAAATAAAAATCATAATTTTCGTGCATGAATGCAAGATGCAACATGTCCCCGTTCCTTATTTCATTCCGTGAATTGACCGTACCTTATGCTAACCCCATTACTACGGCTTCCTTTCCATGTCGAGGTCAATGGTGTAGCGGTACCGGTCCACATTCTCATTTGCACCTTAATGTTACCCCTTATTGTTACGGCTTTCTTTCCATGCCGAGGTCAATGGGTGCAGCAGTGCCATCATGAACTCATATACAATGCATGATCAATAATGTCAACATAGATGTATGCATATCTCATCATAGCATGCAAATGCAACTACATGGCACTTTCACTTCAAAGCATGACAACATGATCAAATTTATTTATATCAAATTAGTTTTCATGACAGAACGTTCACAATCCACTTTAGGGAGACTCTAACATAAAATCAAGTTTTTTTTTTTTTTTTAACATACCTACTTGCTCACGTTAAACCATGTTTTCCTTAATAGGATACTCACATAAAACTAGGTCGTAGGTTGGTATGCTCACTCACCTTTGACAAATTTGATGATCCTCAAAACACGTGCTTCACCTCGATTTGCGTGCAAATCCTCGAAATTCAAACCAACACCCAAATTTAAGCCTTAATGCGCCCTAGACATCATGTTAAATCCATAAATACCAAAACCAATTTTTCTCACATTTTTCTCGCATTTTTCCTTTGATTTTTCTCAATTTTTCTTCACTAAAATTCTAAAATAAATACCTAAGTCCAATTTTTTCCAAATCTTTTTGCATAACATATCCTAAAATAATTTTCTAAAACATATAAAAAAAATTCGGAAGAAAACCTGTTGTGCACGCGCCCTCATGCGCGAGACGCGTGGACTGCGAGTGGGAGAGGCGTGTGAGGCTCACGCTCCGATCGTCTTCCCCGGCGACAGTACACTGGAGATCTGGTTTTTTCAGCCTGGATTGATCTCCTGCTTCAGTCGATTACAATGGCCTAATTGAAAGCTCGAAAGGAAGCTCGGAAGGCCCTCAACCGAAGCCTCGAACTCTCGGCTAAACCATTCGCCTCCTTCTCTGGCGATCGATCAAAACCCCTTCAAACGCACGCAAAATCACTCCAATTTCTCCAGAAATGATCATTTCCCTTACTAGAGCAAAAGCCCTCTATTAACTAAGCTCGATTTGGCCTTTAACACCCTCGATTTTAAGCCACAATGACTTGAAACCCTCGGCCATTTCTTCTTATTTTTAGCTCAAAATCGAGCCTCGAAATTGCCCATGGCCACTCACCCGATGCCCTAACGCCTCAACCTTCTATTGGGCGACCTCAAAGGCGTCTGACCGCCTCCCTAACGGCCCATTTATAGGCGCTGCAACTCGGCCACGCCATGCCTGAATTTTTCAAAATTTTGGCCCCCCTCGCATGCTTGATGGCAGGTCTGATTGATGCTCGAGCTTCCCTAAACCACTTCCTCAGAATCCCCAGGGTCAGAGGCACCGACGGATGGTCGACCAAAGCTGCTTTTGGCCATGGCAGCTTTAACTTTTCCAAATTTGCACTTTAGCCCCTTTCAGTTTTGAAAATTTCCACTTTGGCCTTTCTCACAAGCCCCTGAGGTTTTCCTTGCTTCTAATAAGACCCTAAGGTTCCAAGATTGACAGTCACGCCTCAAACATTTAGAAAAAATGACATTTAGGCCTTCCTCGGACATTTTTAAAAAATAACGCTTAGGCCCAATTGACTTATTTCATTGAAACTCTTCTCATTACCACCCGAAAACACTGAAGGGTTACTTTATATGAAAAATCGAGACTCCCTAAGGGTTCCGTTATCTTTTCGGAAGCTTCCTCTGACGATTCGATTTTATCAGCCCGGACTGAAGCTGTACCGAAAACTATCTCCGATTCGATTTCTTTCAGCACTAAAAATCCTATTTTGACTTAAGAATCGATGATGTGATCTTGCTTTTGATATTTCGATCTTTGGGATACTCCCTTCGATCGATTCGACTAATTACTATTAACAATCTGCTATATAAGACCTTGAATTTACTCATTCTAATGGAACGAATTATGGAACATTCGCCTATTTCATTTATTTCAACAACGGGGTTTTACACCTTCGCACTGCTCATGCCCAACTCCAATCCGCCCTCAAGGATGCCCAAGTGGCCTTTCAGAATGGTCGCGAGGATTTCCGAAGCTCTGAAGCTTATGCCGCGAAGCTGGAAGAAGTTCTTTGGGGCGGGTTCGAACACATGAAGAAGCTCACTAAAGAGCGCTTCCCAAACCTGGATGTAGACTCCATCCCCTTCGATATTGGTGCCACCTTATCCTCCTTAGAGTAGATATCTTTGTATTCAAACCTATTGCCATAATAATAAAATTTTTAGCTTTTTTCGTGCAATTTTCTTTTGCTACTGCCTTTTTGTCGTGTTTCCCTGCTTTTCATTGAGAAAAAAGAAAAGACCATTAGGGATCAGGCTTGATCCTTCGTTTTTGTCGAACTTGTTTATTTTGTTTATCGCAGAACTTGATCTTGCCATTTGCAAGGGTTCCTGGCCCCCCAAGGATCACGTCGGATCTCCGTATCTTCTTCGAGAGGATCACATCTAATCCTTTCATTTTTGTCGAAGGTTTAGGCCCTATGAGGATCATATCTGATCCTTTGTTTTTGTCGAGGGTTCGGGCCCCCCGAGGATCACATCTGATCCTTCATTTTTGTCAAAGGTTTGGGCCCTACGAGGATCATATCCGATCATTTGTTTTTGTCGAGGGTTCGGGCCCCCCGAAGATCACATCTGATCCTTCGTTTTTGTCGAGGGTTCGGGCCCCTCGAGGATCGCATTCGATCCCCTTTTTTTTTTAGCGAAGGGTCTAGCCCCGTTAGGAGTACGTCTGATCCTTCCATTTTACTCAGGCGCGCCTTCCTGGGTCTTTGGAAACTACGAGTTTTTACGCATAGGAGAAAGAATGAATTTATTCTTGAATAGCATACGAAAGCAACAAAGAAAATACTACCACCAAGACATGTAATAAAGAATTATTACCCACAGATCATGTGAAAATAATAAAGAATCATTACTGATAGAACTTTCTCAAGTTCTGCACGTTCCACGCGTTTTTCACCGGTATAACCTCGAGGGTCTGTAGCTTGTAGGCACCAAGGCTGAGAACTTCTGTCACTTTGTAAGGACTTTCCTAATTTGGTGTTAACTTATTTTCTTTTTGGGCTCCCTGAACATCTGCTCGCCTTAATACCAAATCTCCCAGTAGAAAATTTCGTGCCTTTACTCTTCGATTGTATTATCTCTCTATGCGTTGATTGTAAGCAGCTTGTCGAATCTTCACTTGATCACGACATTCATCAAGGAGGTCCAGGTTGTCCGTCAAATTTTGTTCATTGGATTCAGGGCTGAAAAGCTCCACTCTTAGCGTAGGTACTCCGATTTCAACTGGGATTAACGCTTCCGAGTCGTAGCATAAACTGAAAGGGGTTTCACCCGTGGAAACCTTCACTGTGGTTCGGTAAGACCACAGGATACTCGATAGCTCTTCCACCTAGCTGCCATTTGCCTTATCCACTCTAGCTTTTAGACCGCCTAACAAAGTCCTGTTGTCAAGCTCAATTTGGCCATTAGCCTGAGGATGGGCTACCGAAGTAAACTGCTGTCTAATTCCCAATTCCTGGCACCAGTCTTGGACAGATCGATCGGAAAATTGAGTGCCATTGTCGGAGATTACTACCCGAGGAATTCCAAAGCAACATACCACATTCTTCCATAGAAATTGTTTCACCCGCCGAGCGGTGATAGAGGCCACTGCCTCAGCTTCGACCCACTTGATGAAATAATCAATAGCGACCATGATATACTTAACTTGACCAGCCGCTGGGGGAAAAGCTCCTAGGATGTCAATACCCCATTGAGCGAAGGGGCAAGGTGTAGCCAGATGAGCTAGTGTGACCGCTGGCATATGGACCAGGTTAGACGTTCTCTGGCATCGGTCGCAGGTCCTGACTAGCTGCTTTGAATCTTATACCATCGTTGGCCAATAATACCCCTACCGCAGGGCCTTTTGACTAAGAGCCCGAGCTTCGATATGACTTCCACATATACCTTCATGAATCTCTCATAGGATATAATCTGTTTCTTGGCGTTGGATACACTTGAGCAATGGTTGTGAAAAAAACCTTCTGTACAGTTCCCCATTAACTAACACGAAGCTTCGGGCTTTTCGCTTGATCTCCCGAGCCTTTGAATCGTCTTTGGGGAGTTTCTCTTCTCTCAAGTACAACAACAAAGGATCCATCCAGCTAGGCTCGTCCTCTACACATAACTGATCAACGACTTCTTCGATGCTCTTTTGTGGAAGAGACTCGATCCGAATTTTCGGAGAGCTCGTAGGGAAAGAGGAAGAGGCAATTCGGGACAACAAGTCTGTAACACTCCGCTTTTCCGAGCACGTTATAAGTTAGGACAATTCCGGGACAATAATTTTTTTTCTTTCAAACACTAAAGCTAAACCACATCATACCTCGAATTGGTCCCAGAACTTCCAATCATTTTTTTCTCGAAAGAGAATCACTGTACATATTAAATGTGGAAGCAATGATCGAAACCTGATATCTTAATATGAATTATAAATAAATTCTTACATCTTCAATATTTCTCAAAACGTGCTGAAAATAAATTAAAACGTACATAATTAATATTTCAAAATATCATGGTATATTTACTCGCTTCTTGACGTCTCGCGTCACTACACATCACCAATCTCGGAATCATCTCTGCAAGTCCCGACTGGAACATTGAACGTTCCAGGGGCGAACCCAAGTTAGATGATGAACCATCTAAATAAGGGTACATAATGCTATATCATGAGTGTATGCAATGTCTTTCATCGTAGGTGTCAACTGCACCTCTCATACTACCTACCATTTTAGCGACCACCTCTTTCGAAGCCGGGGTGTATGGGTGCACCCTTGGTAAGGCAGCGGTGACAGTTCGTACTCCCTACGGCCTCATATGCGTGTGATCGATGATATCAATGTGTATTTATGCATTTCATAGTCATGTATGCAGTCTACGTGATAGATACATATCAGGACATGCCAATATGATGAAAACATTTTTGAGAAAGTATCACTTACCTTCTCAAACTTATCGAGCTACCTCGATATCTGTGCCTTGTCTCAATTTGCGTGCCAACCTCAAAATTTGCACGAATCTCTTCAACTTCAGCCTATCACCATAGTTATTTAAATAAACATTAAAATCTATTTTCCCGTAATTTTTGACATTTTCTTTAATTTTCTCTCTATTTCTTCCTATTTTTCCTCAATAAATCCAAACTAAATATTTCTAAAAATATTTTCTCAAATATTTCACTACGAAAATTCATAAAATAATATTTTGGAATTTTTAAAATTTTCTAAGAAAATTCACTTACCTTAACTCAGCATTTTCGATTTTCTCGATATGCGTGCCATATTCTCGATATGCGTGCCCGAGCCATTTTCCTCGCTAAAATCTCCAAAATATTAATAGATCACCAAATCCTATTTTTCAAGATTTTTCTAACATTTTTTTCTATTTTTTTCTCCATTTTTCTTTCTTTTTCTCTTTCTTTTCTTTTTTTCTTTTCTCTTCCTTCTTCCTCCTCCTTCTTCTTCCCCTGTTTCCTGCTACGTGCGCTGCCATCCGCGCACTTGGTCCAGCTCCGTTGGCGCTCAATCCGGCCTCCGTTGTCCGCTTTGGTGGCCTGTTGCACCACCACCGGCCGTCCCCGGCCTCCCGCACCGCAGGTGGAGCTGATCGCAGCCGTTGTTGGCTGCAGCTGGTTGCGACCCTGTTACCTCGTTACAGCAGCTTGCGGCCATGTTCGCCTGCTGCTGTTGTAGCGGTTTGCTCCGCCACCACCGTGTGCCACTGCCTCGGCCGACCTCTCCTTCACGGTCTCGATCTCGCAAGCCCTCTCTCTCTCTCTCTCGCGCGCGATTTATCTCTCTCTCCCTCTCAATCCCACGAGTCCTCACTGTCTCTCTCTCGGCCGAAACTCTATGGCTCACTGCTATTTCCTCTTCATTTGCTTGATATTTATAGGCAAACGCGAACTCTCCCTGCTGCTCGACCGTCCCTCCTTGCATATAGCATACTCAATTTGCCACCACACATCCTCTTTGCATGCAAATTCATCCAAATGTTGCAGGTTATATGGCGGAATTTCAAGACTACGCTCACAGCACACACGTGTGCAATTATATATATATATATATATATTGTACACCATATTAATTAATCAATCTCCCTATCATACTTACGCCATGATTCTTGCAGATTACCCTTAATTCTTGCAGCAAATTGCTTGCAAATCTTAGCCATGAAAATCTCGCAGAGAATGGCCATTCATGAACACATAGCAACACCTCTATATATATATTATATTTTACACTTAATATATAAAAATTACGCATTAATCCTAAATTTTAGCTTAAATTCATTAGAATAATTCTCTAATTACAATAATATTCTCAAATACTGAATTAATTTGTATTTCGATACAGAAAACGCAAAATTAATGACTGTCAATTTACTCGATATAGACGATTTTGCCCCAGTGTCCTCACCGGGCTATCGATTCATCCCGAAACCACTGAAGGGTTGCTCATTACGCAAAACCAGATCCCCTCTAGGGTTCCGTTGATTTTTCGAGAGCCTCCTACAATGATTCGATTTTACAGCCTAAATGATAACTATATTTTAGCTGTACCAAAAACTGTTCCTGATTCGATTTCTTTCGATATCATAAATCTTATCTCGGAATGCTCGTCGAGACCATATAATTTTCTTTAGACAATTTTACTCCGAGACATTCCTTGTAGTTGATTTGGTACTTATAATTACTATCAAGTCAATTTTTCGGTATTCTAAACTCATTAAAATTACATGACAACCTTATACGAACATGGGGTATTACAAAGTCCGCCTCCGTATTCATAGCCTGAGGGACATACTCAACCTTTACGTGTTGGAAACGCACTATCAGTTCTCTGACCATGGCCAAGTATCGCGCCATGTGATTTTCTCGAGCTTCATACTCTCCATTCACCTGTTGCACCACCAAATTGGAATCTGAACTCACCTCGACATTTTAAGCTCCCAACTGTTCAGCCAATCTCAAACCAGCCAACAAAGCCTCATATTCTGCTTCGTTATTAGATACTCGGAATTCAAAATGTAAAGCATAAGGCCATATCTGTCTTTCGAGACTCTTTATCATTAATCCTGCTCCTCCACCACCCGAGATGATCCTCCTCTGCGCCTTTGGGAGTCCCTATCCCTTCGACAATAAAGTCTACCAACGACTGTGCCTTAATAGCCGGTCGCGGCCTATACTCAATGTCGAAAGCGGTGAGCTCCACTGCCCACTTCAGCATCTGCCCTAAAAGTTCTGGTTTGCTAAGGACCTGCCTCAAAGATTGATTAGTAAACATGATAATCATATGAGCTTGAAAATAAGGTCGGAGTTTCCTTGCCGATATTATCAAGGTGAAAGCCAGTTTTTCCATAGGAGGATACTGGACCTCGGCTCATGTCAACCGCTTACTTGCATAATAAACAGGCATTTGGATCTCGTCTTCTTCTCGTATCAAAACCGAGCTTACGACTTCATTGGCTACTGCCAAATATATATACAATGGTTCTCCTAGCTTCGACTTGGTGAGGACAGGAGGCGTGGCCAGGTGCTCCTTCATTTTTTCAAAAGCTCTCTGGCATTCAGAATTCCATTCGAAGTTGTTTGCCTTTGATAAGACCTTGTAGAAAGGAAGACCCTTTTCTGCCAAACGAGAAAGGAATCTGCCTAAGGCTGTCATTCTGCTTGTAAGGCTCTGTATCTCTTTCACACTCCTCGGGGCTGGCATATCCATAATAGCTTTAACCTTCGCTGGGTTCACCTCAATCCCTCGGTGGTGTACTATGTAGCCCAAGAACTTTCCTGCAGAAACGCCAAAAGCACATTTGACAGGATTAAGTTTCACGTGGAACTTACGAAGGGTTTTGAAGCACTCTTCCAAATCCTTCGGATGACACTCTGCCACCAGGCTTTTCACCAGCATGTTGTTGACGTATGCCTCCATATTTCTCCCGAGCTGGTGTTGAAAGAGCTTATTTACTAAGCGTTGGTAAGTAGCTCCTGCGTTCTTCAGACTAAAAGGCATTATAGTGTAGCAGTAGGTTGTCTTGTTCGTAATAAATGTCGTTTTCTCCTGGTCCTCTGGGTGTAATGGAATCTGGTGATATCCCTGAAAAGCATCCAAGAAACTCATGAGTGAGTAGCCAGCAATTCCATCGATCAAGGCGTCAATCCTCGGGAGTGGGTAGCTATCCTTCGGGCATGCCTTATTAAGATTGGTGAAATCGATGCAAAGTCTCCACTTGCTCTCTCCTTTGGGAACCAACATGACATTTGCTAACCAATTTGGATAATCCACCTCCCAAATGTACCGCGCTTCTGTTAACTTTGTGACTTCCTCCTCGATTGCCCGAGCTCTTTCCAGGGCGAAGCTTCGCTTCTTCTGCTTGACAGGCTGGAAGCCCAGTCGGATCCCTAGCCTGTGTGTCATAACCTTTGGATCTTCTCTTGGCATGTCCCGAGCAGTTCATGTGAAGATGTCCGCGTACTGTCTAAGGATTGTTAATACCCGACTCCTCAACGGGTCTTTTAACTCCACACTCACCCTTACACAACGGTCTAGGCAATCTTCCTTCAAAGGTACTTCTTCCAACTTGTCCATCGGCTCTGTTGTTTTTGGCTCTTCGGGTCCTTCTAGCAGAAAACTGACCTCTTTCAGAGGGTCCCCTCGGGGGCTCGGATCATTCCCTTGCGACACTGTTTCTCTATCCTTTGCTATGCCTATAAAGGCCATATAACATTCACAGGCTGAGCGCAAATCCCCTTACACTTCGCCTATTCCATCGGCTGTGGGAAACTTCATCAGCATATGGTACGTGCTAGGAATAGCTCGAAGGGCATTAAGGCCAGATCTTCCAAGAACCATGTTGTAGGCCGAAGGTATGTCGGCTACCAGGATATCTAGCATAGTCTGAGAAGTTCGGGAGCCTCTCCCTACCGTCAGCGGGAGCTGAATGATCCCCTCTGAATATACGGCCTCTTCGTCAAATCCCACTAAAGGGACCTCGTTGGCCTTAATTGCGCCATTTCATACCCCATGCTTAAGAAGGCTTATCGATATAAGATTTCAAAAGAACTCCCTGGATCCACGAGGATCCGCCGAAGCTCCCACTTCCCGAGCTCGGCCATTATTACCAGCGGATCATTTCGATTCGGATAACCCGGGAGGTCACTATCTAAAAAAGAGATCGGCTCAACACTCCTCAGCCTTTTTAGCCCAATGGCCCGACCGCCAGCACCTCCTTCGCCCTTCATGACTGGGACCTCCCCTACCGCTAGTGTATGGAATACGGGAGGCTGAGGATGGTCATCTTCCACCTACTGTAATCTCTCCCTTTGAGGCGAGTGCCGAGCCCAATCTCGATCATCTGTGTGGTCCCTTTTGGGGGGGCTCCTCGACCGCGACTGTTAGGAAACCTCGATTGAGGAGCTCCTGGATCTCCTCTTTAAATTGGTGACATTCCTCCGTATCATGGCCATGATCCCGATGGAAATGACAATACTTATTCTGATTCCTTTTGTCGGACGGTGCCTTCATCAGTCGAGGCTTCTTCAGATAGTCTTTACCCTCAATAGTGGCAAGGATTTCCGCTCTCGGGGCATTCAGGGGGGTAAAACCACCCGAGTCCTACTGAGGACGATGCTTTTCCCTTCGGTCGTCACTTATTCTTTCCTTAGGGTGCTTCTTTTTATCTTTCTTCTCCGCATGCTCTTCTCTCTTAGCTTGCATGACCTCTTCGGCGTTTATGTACTTTGTAGCTCAGCCCAAGATGCTCGTGAACGTAATCGAGGGCGTTTTGGCTAAGGACTGGGCGAAAGGGCCTGGCCTTAAGGCGTTCTGAAAGGCCACCATAGCTACGCTGTGGTCAAAGTTCTCTATGCTCAGGGCCTCCATATTGAAATGTGAGACAAAATCCTTCAAAGGCTCTCCTTGGTTCTGGTTCATACTTACCAAGGCCATGGTGGACCTTCGATGCCTTCGAAGAGGTGCAAAATGCGCCAGAAAGCTGCCTCGGAGCTGTGCAAAACTTACGATGGAATGGTTAGCCAGGTTTGAATACCAAGCTCGTGCATGCCCCTCCAAGGTGGCCAAGAAAACCCTACACCATATCGCGTCTGAGGCATCCTGTACCATCATATGAGAGGTAAAGAGACCGAGGTGATCCATCAAGTCAGAGGTCCCAGCATAAGGCTTAATGGCCGGAATAAGAAGACGCTCCAGTGGTATGGCCACCATGATCTCCGGGCTAAGGGGCTGATTTATCATTGTCCCCTGACCCTCTCCAGCCTTCGGCTTCAGGGCTGCGATCTCCTCTTCTAACTCCCGTAATTTTTTTTCCTGCCGCTGCTGTACAAACGACAAGTCGGAAGACTCAGCTGCCTCGCCATGGCCATCGTCTTGTCCTGGCCTCTACGGATTCTTCTCTCGCAGATATGACTCATCTTCTCTCAGAGGCTCTTGCCTTTCCTCTGCCCGAGAGTGTTGGGCTTGCTGATGCTGGCGATCTAGAAAACCCGTGAGTAACTCCGTTAATTGTTACACCTGACCTTCTAGGAGCGTTATCCGATCAGGCGGGGGCGGAGAGCCCTCCGGACTCTGATCCTTCCCCGGTGGGCTTCTGGGAGGGTTCTGCTGACTTGGCTCTGGAACGAGGTTGCCCCATGCGGCTCGAGATTGCTGTCTTCTTGTTGCCATTTAAGGCAAAAAAGGGATTACCAAAGATCGTCACGACCTGCGGCGCTGGAGAGACAGAAAAGAAGAATGTCTGGGCCCCACGCCAATTGATGATGATGTTACGAGGTGGTAGCCGCATGTTCCCTTCCTGCCTCTTCAGACGCACCTACAATGGAAACGGGGACTTGCTCCCCCGGTCAATCTCCGACGATCAAGTCAGATATCTCCTACCAGACAAAATTCAGTATAATTACTTGAGTCGTATCTTAAAAGCAGAAAAAAGGTCTTGTCCTCTTACCTCGCCCTCTCTTTTTAACCTTTTCTTGAGATAGGGATCCTAGAGAGATTTTCGGGATCTCTCATCCCCTTTTCTTGGAATCTTCCTGATAAGGATTCCATAATAGCATTCGTCCCCGAAGGGTTCGGGATAGCTGCTGCCTCCGTGATCTTTGGCGAGATGGTCTGTCCCTATGAACTCGGAGATTTCCTTACTGAGTACCTACTCGATTGGTGTGGTGATACTTATCCGCCACATGTCTTTTAGATCTAAGCGAGATAATTGTAGGCGAAACTCCCTATTAGGAAACATATGCCTTGGCCGCCATTGGATGCCTGTCCGGGGTATTGGCGTAATTATGGAACCGAGGGCATTCTCCTCATTGTCCTCTTACCTCGCCCTCTCTTTTTAACCTTTTCTCGGGATAGGGATCCTAGAGAGATCTTCGGGATCTCTCCTCCCCTTTCCTTGGAATCTTCCTGATAAGGATTCCATAATAACATCCATCCCCGAAGGGTTCGGGATAGCTGCTGCCTCCGTGATCTTTGACGAGATGGTCTGCCCTACGAACTCCGAGATTTCCTTATTGAGTACCTACTTGATTGGTGTGGTGATGCTTATCCGCCACATGTCTTTTAGATCTAAGCGAGATAATCGTAGGTGAAACTCCCTATTTGGAAACATATGCCTTGGCCGCCATTGGATGTCTGTCCGAGGTATTGGCATAATTATAGAACCGAGGGCATTCTCCTCATCACAATCTTTAGTACCAAATCTTAATAGGAGTCTCAAAGTGTTTGCATAAGATATTTTAAAGTTTCTATCATGTGTTAGAATTCTCCCCTTTAGTAGGAGTTAACTTCAGTTAATCAACCAAAGTAATAATGCATTTAGGGGGGGGGGGTGTCATGCAGATCTTGTAATTCTTAGATTATTAGATGCTTAAAATCTTTTTTTTTTCCTTTTTTTCTCATATTTCATATTTGCTTGGTAGAATCATTCTCCTAAAACTGGATAAAGTATGTAACTAGATATATAAACCCAAAAGTTTCCAGAAAAAGAACAGATCAAGCAAGTTTAGAAAGATCATTGCAAAATCAAACATTTCACTAATACCTATTTTATGAATTGATCAAGATTATGGGGTAGAACATAGCTAACGAAGCAACACATAGTTTCTCTACGTACTATCCAACAAAATTAACAAAAACAAAATAAGAAGAGAAAAAAAAATGAAACAATTAGTTCAACTTTGAAGAAGGCCACAGGACAGGGCCATTAGAAGGACGGCAGCTTCTTCTACATCCTTAGGAAAAGATTGCTGCAAAGACGAATTATTTTTGCTCAAACTTAAAGCAAATTCCTTCAAGGCATTCTTCTCCCCACATTGAGGAGATCCAGGCAGCTTGAACAATGGCTTCTTGTACTGGTGTCCCATGCGTGGTTTCTTTTCCTTGCTTTGCACCTTGTGAGGCCTGGTTGTTGATGAGTTGTCCGGGCCAACGATCATCCTTTGTGTGGCGGCAGCCGCCACTGCTGCAGCTGCCATGGCTCGCCTCGCCTTCCTCTGTCGGATCCCACAGGCATTGCATAGCGACTACAACAATAACAACAAGATACTAAGTCTTAATTCCAATAGGTGAGATTAATTATATCAATTCTAAGTTGTTGGTTATTTCTTTCATAACCCTATCTTCTGTGATGATTTTATAACTCTTATTATAGTGACTGTAACGACATATTATATGCCAAGAGAGAAGTTCCAGATGATGAATTTTGATCAAAACAACTTTGTCAGAAAACGAGCTTGTTGCAAGAGCTTTTTTCGTGATGCTGAATTCGTCGACGCTAAGTAAAAAGTGTTCTTTTGTAGTGTTTCTAAAATCCAAAAGGAAGCTTTGCAGTACTTATTCATGGAGAAATATGAAAAATTATGTTCCATGTTTGGGTTTATGTAGATGGAAAATAAGATTTGTGCAAGATGGGTACATTGAGAACTCAATTTAAATGTGTTCCTGAAATTTTAAATTTAGTATTCATACTCCAAAGAATAGTGATTGCGAATGGCACAAAAGGGAGAGAAAAACAGACCTTGGGGCCTTGAGGGCCACTTCTCCAAAGAGGGGTTTTCGTCGTGCTACAATCCGAGCAGACACGAACGGTGTTGTTACCATTATTAGGAGAATTGGATCCACTTTTGTGCTGCTCCTGATCATGAAACTTGGGTGTGATCCCCTCTTGTTTATCAGTTGCCGCCGAGTTCATCATCCTCATCTTCCAAGACATCCATTTTGCAGGCTTGTTAGCTTCCCCGTCAAGCTTGCAAGAGGAGAATTCATGGCTGTATTCAGAGGATCCAACCATTGGCTGAGCTGAGGAAGACGCGATCACTTGATGATCGCTTGATCCACCATGCAAAATGTACTTGTAATTGGCCTGAATCAAGAAAAAACAAGACATTGAAGATCAATCAAATATATTAACACTAATTACGATAAGCTTAAGATAGCGGAAATTGTACTTCTTCGCTGTATTCATAATTGTTGACCTAAGATCACAAATAATCATCAAGAAAATATCATATATATATATAGGTATATAACACGGATCATAACCTAAGATGAGAACGAAACACGAAGAATTTGATAGCTTTTTTAACGTGCTATTTCACAGACAAAGTAATTAGCAAAAGGCCAGTATAAGTAGCAATTTTTCGATAACCCAAGATGAGATAGTGAAACATGAAGAATTTGATCAAAACTGCAAATTAATCTAGACCTGCTGATCATTCTTTTGCTGCGGATCTCTAGTTGTGTCGAAGAAAATCGGCGACGAGAGAGAAGAAGCAGCAGCTTGGCTTGGTGGAATGAAGAAATGGAGCTGTGGATGATCTTCTTTCAATTCTAAGAGAGGAAAGGGAGAAGGTGGTGAGTTCAGGTGGACAGGAGTACTCATGGGGAGAGAGAGAGAGAGAGAGAGAGATGTGCAATGGCAAAAAGAGGGCAAAACTAAAAGAGCCAAAGATCTTATAAAGGGTGAAGAGAAGAGAGGAGATGAAAGGAGAGGCCTAGAAAGGCTTCACGTGACTTCATTTCTTCCAAGCATAAGCAGTCTAAAGAGACAAATTTTAAGGACGTGTAGAATGCTACTACTCGACCATAATATGACAAAATTCTATCTGCACAATTACACCTCTCTCTCTCACTCTCTCTCTCTCTCATCACGCCCCTTCAGATGCAATACAGTGTAAGTAGAACCCAGAACAAGTATATAAATATCTGCATTCAACCATATATATATATATATTATAAAATTCAAACAAATATTATTAATTAGTGTATGAAATTTCTTGCTTAATAAGGGCAGAAAAAGATCCTTTTTTATTGAAAGAACTGTCTACTACTGATGTGATATGTACTAGACAGCAGTGTGTGATTTCTCAAACATATAGTTTATTAGAATGGTGAAGAAGAATTTTAGGGGATTGTGCAGATGATGAGGAGGAGGGAGATGGGTATGGATTTGCATATTGGAGAGGCATCTTCTCTCGTTATAGTATTGCCAAAATGCATCAAATGCTGCTGCAGCCCGAGGGACAATGACAGCCCCCATTATACCCCATGACCCCTCTTATCAATCCCTTCTCTCTTTCTAGTCGAGTTTAGTTAGCAACAATAACTTTGATTCGTTTATGAAGGTCATGAAAAACGCCACTCAAGATATTCTTGTCTAGTTTTAGGACCCTGATCAAGACTCGTGCAGCTGTGCTTTCTCTCTGCTCTATATATGGTCTAGTCCCTGTTGATTTCCTTAAAAATTTGAAAAAATTATGGCATTACTTGAAGAGCCAGTTATACAGATAATAATAGGGGTTAATTCTTTTGTTGGGTATGTATATGTGTGAGAATTTGCAGAGCAAGCAGCAAAGTTGGGAGTACATATCTTAACGGGTCTATTTTGGAGGTTTGTATTGTAGGGTTTCCTCGTTTCGCATCAATCAAGGCTGAGGTCAGCAGTTCACATGAACAAGCCATGATTGCCCCCATCTGCTCTTACGAGATGGCGAACAGACTTCTGTTTTTGGGTACCAAGTGTTACAGCAATTTAATTCGATACCTGTTCTTGTAAATGGGAAACGTTATATACTGTACTTAACGAACGATATTAATATTCTGTATGATATAAAAGGGACATTATACAAAGAAATACTAACTGATATATAAATACTTGTAAGAGATATTTCATCTTTCAACCAAATACTTGTCCAATTATTCATCTTTCTCTCCACAACTTTAGACTTCAAAAAAACCCACAGAAAATTTATCTTGAATTTCAATATAAATGTTAGAAAGAAATATTAACTGATATATAAATGTATTTATAAAGAATAATACTATGAGTCATGACTGATGATATATGTCACATTTTCATTAGAGGAGATATTAAGTAAATGCGATAATAGTATATGATCTCTTTAAGCTTCTTCAATTAGGAGGCACCACATGACTAATGACACTATTCATAACTACTACCGTTATTCATTTTTACATTACACTAAACAAACTTATTAACCAAGTCATTAAATCCCAAAAAAAAAGACTTATGAAAAAAGTACTAGAGCTAAGGGTGAAGAGAAATGATGGAAGAAAGCATTTTAATCAATTTAATGAGTTGGAAATAAAATAAAAAAAGGGAAAGCATGTTAACAATATTGTGTTATTAATATGAGTACTGCTACTTTGTTCGATAGATTAATTGTTGGTGCCTTCACCTTCTTGTCTCGTTGTCATCGTCTCCTCGATCGTCGCTGCATTATCTCAGCAGCAGTCGGTGAGGCGAGGCGACAACGACAAGGTGAAGGCAACATCGGTTGATAGTTGTATTGACGGCCATGGAGAGAGGGGAGAGCAGCGATCAAGGCGTGACATATTTTATAAATTTGTAATTTGGGCGAAAATATTTTGATCTTTTTGATACCTTTCAATAAGTCTCTTCGGGCAAAATAGATTAATTCTATTAATATTGATGACAAAACTGTAGCACTCCACTCGTTGTTAGCGTGCCAGGATGTGTGGGCAAGTCTGTGCTAAGGTGAGCCATGAGTATCATGTGTTCTATTTGAGGCTTAAGTGTAAGGGAGAGTGCCGCTATGTATCGGGATGGTTTGTATGTACTTTATTCACATTAGTAATATCTTTTAATTACTTCATATTTTTTAAGCGGAAAAAAGTTCAAATGGCCACCTTAACTTTTTTTAATTACAAATTAAGTTTTGGACCAAATAAACCCAACCAATTTGTTGCCCGTTACCATGCGTTACTTACAAGCGCAGCTAACTTCAGGAAAAAAAAATAAAAGAAAAGAAAAGTTGAATGTATCTCATCTCTCATCCAAAACAAAACCTTAACTTCTCTCATCTTCCACTCAAAATCAAAAATCACATAATTGATGGATTCACTAACGAGATCGAGTTCAAGTGTTTTCACTACATCACGACGACATTAGAATTATAACCGGCCTGACTTCAACTACAAGAGGTGTACTTGGTATTGCTATTGTGGTATGAAAACACCAAGATGAATATTTTAGAATATCAGCAATCTAGGCAAAAGATTTTACTCTTGTAAGGTATTTGTTTGCAAAAAAACTTATATACAAGAGTTTAATAAAAAACATGTATGAAAAAAACTATTTGATTTTATTTTTGATTTTTCTCTTTTCAGATTATGTATTGTCAATTTTTTGAGTTGCATGATCCTAAGTTTACAATGAGGTATGTGGAAATAATAAATAAGCTAAGGTTTGATATAGACTCTTGAAGAATGCAAATGAAGAAAATAAAAAGTCAAGCTTTAGGTCGAGAGATATGACAATGAAAAAAATTTAAAGATTTTAAACTTGAAGAGAAAAGTGAAGATGAAAGAGATCAATGTAGCAAATATATGTGAAGTACTGATTTTTTGTTTATTGTGTTCATGGATTATATTTGTATTTGTAATTGTTGGTTTTGCTTGAAATGAGGTCAAAGTCATGTGATAAAGGAAAATACCCTTAGGTCCATAATTATTCCAATATCCTTGAAATATAGTCATTGGTAGCGGTGACACGTGCCCACTAAGGAGCCACTCTTCTGACATCATCCTACTTAAGTCCAAAGAGGACACGTGGCAAATGCGCCTCACCACACCGGCTAGATCGTTACTCAACGAAGATTCTCCGGATTCAATGAGATCAACCATCTCACTGAGAATCATGGAGATTGGAACTACCCTGAACTCCGTAGAAACAATTATGGAATCCATATCGATAAGATCCCAGCTCTGCAAAGAATGGGATAGGGATTCCGACAATTTCAAAGAAAATCCTTACCTTGGCAGGCAGATAAAAGAGAGAGGATTAGCAACGGGTAAGAGATCCAATCTTTTCTTTCTCTAAGCTTGAAACTGTATACTTTGAGATCGGGTTAATTTGATAATCTGATTTGAACGTCAGAGTGATATTGGGGGAGCAAGTCCCTGGCTTCATTGTAGGTACTTGGTTTGAGGCAAAGGAAGGTGATCGGTCACTGCATCATCACCGTGATAGCATAGGATCTATTAAACTGAAAGTGATTGCGACGGTATTAACAATAGTTAGGAAGTGTATTTTGTAATGAAATAACTTACTAGTAGTCTTTTGAATGCCATAAAATATATTGTCAAATATTATTCTTATAAAATTATCTTTATCTTTATTGTTCATGTGTAAACTGTAAATTATTTCCTAATAATGTAATGAAAAGTAAACCAACACAATAATTCAAAAAAATGGTTGAATGATTCCATCAAGAATTTTATGGTTTAATTAAGGCAAACTTTCAATATTTTTAGAAAAATTGTTGACTTCTTTAAAAATTCAATCAACGAATTTTATAACCTGTCGACAGTATCATCCAAATGATCGACTATTTTATCAAATAGATCAATAATTTTGAGAAACTTTCGACATGTCAAAGTAATGATCGATAGTTTTTGAATTTACACAAAAATTACAGAAAGTATGAAAATATTATGTCGACAATTCACGAAAAGGTCGATTGTTTTTACTCTAAGACTAAAAACAGTCATTCTTTTGACAAAGAGATCAATAGTTTTAGGCACGTAAATCAGGCATGGGAGAAGGCAACAAATTGAGTTTATTTGGCCCTTGAATAAAAAGGTTTGGGTTTATTTGATCCAAAACTTAATTTTAGACTCACTTTACCTAATTAAAAAAGTTGAGGAGGCTATTTAAACATTTTTCTATTTTTTAACTTAAGTTTTACCATTTTTGAGATGAAAAAATCGACTTTTGGCTAGGTGAAAATACATATTGGCTTCTAACTTGGTCATTGTTCATAAAATTTTTGAGGGAGCAATGATCTCTACTTTCTTTATCATATCAAGTTTGTTTGAAATATGATTTTAAACCACATGAAGACTTTCTTTGCTTAGGCATCTCATCAGAGCTTTATAATTAATGCGATGATGACCCTAAATGATTTGACATGTAAATTTAAAAAAAAAAATGTTGGAAATGAATTTAGAGGATTTAATTTTGAGCCACCCAAAACTAATCACATGATGTGATCGTGATTTCATAATATGTATATATGTTGGTTGATAAGGCAGTTTGAGGGAAATTTTTGTAATTTGTGGTGAGATGAGACGTGGGGAACACGAGATAAGGAAACAGCCTACGCTACGTATGCAATTTAAGAGTCACTCCTCTACATGGCTGGGAACAAAGTTAATGACCTTGTGAAAGAGACATTGAAACATGCAAAAGGATCATTGGAGTATGTTCTTGGTATTTGTTAGACGTAATGTATTATAAATAATAAAAAAAATTTTTGTGTCTCATCACTTTAGGTTACTTTATTATTTTAGATGAAGAATGTTTTAGTCATATCCCTCAATATCTTAGATAAAAGATATTTTAATTATATTATATAATTTTAAATATAAAGCACGATATACTAACAGGATTTTTTAAAGTTATATATCTTGGCTGCAGAAAGATGAATTCTCTCAAATTAAGAGTCCTTCACACACTACTCCATGCACATGAAAAAGGTAAATTACGGTATACAGTGACCTCTTGGACAAAAGGTACAGTGCATGATTTTCACAAAGAGTCACTCTCATAAGAGGGTAAAACTCCCACATTACAACTATCATGACTTGAATTTACATTCTTGACTGTAATCTATTACTCGAATACCAACTCTACTACAGTCGTGGGAGCTACAGCCTTAAGTACAGCACAAGGTCCCATCACTATATATATATTAAAGATTTAATTTTTATGTTGTATAATCCACGTGTGTAACTTGTCTCTCGTTGTGACAAGTGTTCATATATAAATTGAGATTATATAGTGAGACTTAATAGTTAATTATAATATATATGACCTGTCACACGTTTGAGTCCCAAAAATAGTTTGTTTAGGGTAAAAGTAAAATTACATATAAAAATAATTTTAATGCAATAAAAAATATATGTAATATCATAAAAGCATGACGAATATATTAAGACAATACGAGGTTAAATTTGAATATAATTTTTAATTTTTAAATTAAAATAAATAATATCTCATGAAAACGTAACTAAAAAACGAATAGAGGTAAAAAAAATAAAAAAAATAATTTCTTTTGTATTTATTTTCTTGTGAAGGAAAGACGATTATATGGAATGATGGACCCAACGATCCATGGGCCGTCAGTGACCTTTAAATGGGCTTTACCAATTGGGCTTTAAATGGGCTGTATGAAATAATTATCGGTGAGACAGTAATCCTACCAAGTCTAGTCTCTGACTTAAAGAAATAATTGGTCAAAAACTTATTCTTTGATTTAACAAAAGAAAAAAAAAAAGATATTGTGATAGAGTGGCATGCATGATGCATTAATGAGATGAAGTAGCTGAGCTGTTACATAGGCTGTAACCCACTGGATGGGTCCTTAATTTGGAGCCCTAATGAGACCCAGAAGAGGAAAGGAGAGGACACTGATGAGCATTGACCATGGCCTAAACCCTAATCCCAGTGACCCAAAATAGGCAAAATGTGGGGAACCATCATCCAATAATAGGAAATGGAAGTAGCCATCCATCCCCATTTTGGGCAGAGGGGACAACCACCTTGTGGTTTGGCTGTCATCTTCTCCACACCAATTCAGGCTATTCCATTAATGCCAACAACCTCTGCAGTCAACCACACCATTAATTCGTGAAAATCTCCAGACATCATTAACTAAAACTATGATTCATCCCTCTTTTTCTTGTATTAATTTGATTCAACCAAACCCATCCATCCATGTCTACCGTTTTCAAGCTAATTAATTATAATTTCATTAAATTACATGTATTTCATGTTCTCCAAATTACATAAGCCTCCTCTTTGTTTCATTAATCTATAAAATTTTAATTTTAATATAAACACACAAAAATGTTATGTCTATGCCCTATATGGGATAGCAACAAATTTAGGCATGGAATTCACTTATTTAAGAGAAAATTGAATGCATTTTATGGAAAATTTCTTAAGTATAATGTCACTTTATAATATACGTGAACTCTTCACGCACAATGCATTTCATTTTCATTAAATGAAAACTAATGTTAATAGCAATGAAATGTACAATAAATTCCATATTTTTTTGTCAAACCTCATCAATATTTCATGTTGATCAACTTATATTACAAAAATATAATTTTATTATTTCTTTACCGCTACAAATAAACAATTTTATCATTATTATAAAATTACTTTCAGTACTTAATTAATTAAACACAAATTAAAATTAACATAAAAAATACTATTTATACTCTTTCATTACATCTTAAACTACAAAAAATAACTCAAATAACAAAAATAGCCTCACTATTTACAAAATTGCAAAAGCCCCTTCCCTATCCTTCCTCTCTCTCCTCACCCAATAATCTCATGGCCGTCTCCAGCAGCGATAGTCGATGCATGAGAGGTAAGGCGACAACAGGCAGTTGCTGAGGTAAGGCGACAACGAGCGATTGCTAGAGTTAATCATGGAAAAAGAGAAAACATGAGAGAAGAGGCGGCCATGGGTCACTAGACGAGGAAAAATAAATTTGTAGAGAGAAAAAAGGTACTTCTGTCATTTTGATATGTGTAATATTTTTATAACCTTGTATGTAAAAGTAAGATCATGTATATATATAAGCGATGGTGGCAGCAATGGAAATAAGGAAAACTAATTACAAAAAATGAACAGAAAACTGGTAACTGGTAAGATCAAACACAAAATAGCTCTATAAACCATTTTAAGTATACGATCTGGGCTTGCTGTGAACAATTAATCCAGCTATTAGTTAAAATCTTAAACCTTCACTAAAACCCTAAAACATACGATTCAATCATCAATGAGCACCTGTGCGCCCCAACTGAGGATGTTTGTGAGCCACTCATCATCCGCCTCCTTTCCATCACAGCCCTCCATTTTCTCCCCCCAACCCTTCACATCTTCCATGCAAGTGCCACCACCACCTCCGGCGTATGCGCCACCGCTGACGTCCACTCCGGCCATCACCGTCGACGCCGAGTCCGAAAACGATGCCCCGCAGCTCTCTTTGTTGCTCCCCACGGCTGGAAACGACGACGTTTTCTCATCAGATTTGATCTCCTCCCAAAGCTGCTGCATTATCTCCTCCACCAACTCTTCCTCTATCGGAACATCCGGCGAGCCGGCGCCTTCGTCGTCGGAAACTTCGAGGAATGCTCGGAGCTCCTCGTACATTCCGCCGCCGGTCTCGGATTCCGGCGACTTCCAAGAATCTTCCATGATTTCCGTGCTTGAGTTCAGAGAGAGAGAGAGAAGCAGAGTTTCCAAGGGGAGGTGACGTCAATATATAGTTGTGCCAGGGTGGCATGTAAGGTAGGTCTTGATGACGTGGCGGATGACAGGGCAGCCAAAAAAAAGTTTGTCCGTACGTAAGTTTAAGGTAAACGCGCATGCATTCTGAACATAAATTTTAAAAATTACGAAAATTAATAACCACCGTGTAAGATGGCATGACATCAGATGGAGGAGGAGACATTAACTTTTCTTGTTATCACAATTATTTTTTTTTTTGGGCTACGTGCTATCACTCGGGCCCCGCCAAACCCTCTTCAAAGCCAGCACAAAAAGGATAAATAAAAAATGTGCCTGAATGATCAAGTTTTTTTTTTTTTTTTAAAACTGTATCCATTGACACTTAGCAATGATCATTTCTAAAAAGATGCAAATTTGTCTCTCTCATAAGCCTCCAGCATGAGTTTATAGCCCCTTCTTTTACCACCCAACTGTGCCCATAGCGTTATCACAATTATTTAATTATATTTGTATGTCATTCTCTTTCAGATTCTATATAAACATACAACAGTCGGTGAAAATAAATTTTATTTTAATTTATAAATTTTTATATATTAACAATAAATAGTACATATTTATAATTTGAAATATGAATACAGATACAAAGAGCAAGTTTGTCCTCTAACATCACCTTTTAGTTGCCTCCATTGAATCGAAAAGCCAGCAACAGCCACTTCCACTGAGAAGACATCACTGAACTCACTACTACCATACACCGTCGACTCATTCATCAGCGAACTAATTTTATTAAGAAGATGCTCATTATGGGCCTTTTTGAATTTTTTCTGTCAATTTTAATGTGTTTGTTTTTATTTTATTTTTGGATCGGCCATTCTAACTCAGAACTGGCCAAAATGGACGGATCCCAAGCAATGAGGAAGGACAGTATGATGCAGTTGGTGGCAGATGAAGCTGAATTTGGTACATGGAGCAGAATACATATATATAGAGAGGATTTCGGTCAACAAAAACTTTCAAGTCAGTAATTTCTTTATGTTCATCCATTATCATCAAGCATATAAAAACCGGTGTTTGTGTACAAAAAAGGCGGTCATTTTGGCGATAGTAAAGAATGGTTAACAGTGAACTAGATCACTCCACTATACAGCGATGATTGAAAGGATGAATAAATTGGCGGCCATACCTCGAGGGAGCTTTTCTAAAACACTTTGGAATGGACCTGACCCGACTCTTCCAAGTGTGCGTGGGCAAAGTCGACTATCTATCATCAGGTGGCAGTGTCGGAGTCTTGGAGCACATGGTCATATTGTGAAGCTCCTTCATCCTAATTGCAGGGTTGCATAACCCTGGAAATTTTTGTCAATGTTTAGTTAAGAGAGAAATCAAGATATGAGGATATAACTGTGAAAAACAAGTGCAGACAACCTAGAAGCAGAGAAGTAGATTTACATTCAAGGCAAATTCTAGCAATGAACATTCCCATTAAGACCATCTTTATCAGTTCTCAGGGTATGACACTTTTAGGTTTACTTGTTTCAATGATGGCATAGTCAGGTTGAGTCGATGCTGGTGATAATAATTTTCTTCATTAATTCCATATTCATTCCATTAGTAAAGTGATGGAATCCCAAATTTGATTTACTGAAAATGAATGCAAAGAGTCCGATTACAAGAACTGGGCGTTCGAGAGGCCCTTCGCTCTCCCAAAATTCAATACCCGACCAAAAAAGATATCCCTCCCCTCCCATTTTCCCCCTACATATTCTTCCCAACTGAATTCTGTTACACGCGCTTGCTGGGTTGTGTAACAACCCAGCAATTTCCCTTCCCTGCCCTTACGCAACATGGCTGGCTGTTATGCCAGCCATCCAATTTACCCCCTTGCCCCTACCCCCTGCCCCTTGGACCTTCTTTGGTAAGTCAAGAAAATCGGGGACCTATCATTACTCCCCCCCCCCCAACTTTCACCTTGTCCTCAAGGTGAAAAAAAGGAAATTGCTGTTGGATTAAGTGGTAAGGTTCCCAAGTAGCTTCCAATGGGGGTAGCCCTTTCCATTGTATGAGCACCTCGAACTCTTGTAAGTTTTTTCTGGATCTTGATCGCACTCCTAGGACTGCCTCCGGTTCCACCAGCATCTCAAGGTCTTCAGTGAGCTGTTGAGGAAGCTCCACTTTAGCTTCCAATGCCCCTCTTGCCTCCCGTAGATGTGATACATGAAATACCGGATGAATTGGACAATGAGATGGAAGTTTCAGCTTATAAGCTACTGGACCGACTTCCTTCTCAATTTGAAATGGACCATAATAGCGGGCAGCCAGCTTTTCATTGGCACGGGCAGCCAACGATTTTTGTCGATAAGGCCTTAACTTCAAATAAACCCAATCCCCCTCCTTGTACTTTACCTCCCTTCTTTTCAGATCTGCCCTCTTCTTTATCACAGCTTGTGCTCTCATCAGTTGGGTCTTCAATTCCTCAAGAATTAAGTCTCTCTCAACCAGCTGTTGTTCCACCATTGAAACCGGGGTGGTTCCCTTCTCAAACCTCAATAAGTGTGGTGGTTCTCGCCCATAAACTGCTTGAAATGGAGTCACCTTGGCAGCAGTGTGGTAGGAGGTGTTATACCATAATTCAGCCCAAGGTAGCCATATGTACCAAGCTTTCGGTTTTGAGGAAGCAAAACAGCGAAGGTAGGTTTCTAAAGTTCGGTTAAGTACCTCAGTTTGCCCATCCGTTTGAGGGTGATAGGCTGTGCTTCTGTTGAGTTTGGTACCTTGTAGTCGAAACATCTCCTCCCAAAATTTGCTCATGAAAATTTTGTCTCTATCCGATACTATGGACCTTGAAATTCCATGAAGTCTCACCACTTCTTTAATAAAAATTCCAGCCACCTCCCCAGCTGTAAATGGGTGCTTAAGCCCAATGAAATGCCCATACTTACTAAGTCTATCCACCACCACCAAAATGGAATCCATCTTGCCCGACTTCGGCAACCCTTCAATGAAGTCCATAGCAATGTCATCCCAAATTTGGTTTGGGATTGGGAGAGGCTGCAAGAGTCCCCCGGGGGCTAAAGCCATATACTTATTTTGTTGGCAAACCGAGCAATCCCTTACGTATTTGAGTATTTCCTTCTTCATTCCTTGCCAACAAACATTTGCTGCTACCCTCTTGTAGGTTTTTAGGAATCCAGAGTGTCCCCCTATGCTGCCATCGTGCCCCTCATGAAGTAACAATGGAATGAGAGTGGAGCCCTTGGGTAAGTATAGCCTGCCCTTGTAGAGGAGAAAACTGTCCACTAGCTGGAAGTTAGGGTGTGAATTAGAATCAACCTGAAGCTCCCGAATAATTTTTTGCAGTCTTGCATCAGCCTTCAATTCATTGGCTAACTTATCCATTTGGACCACTTTAGGCACTGTTAAAGCCATTATTTGTGCTGGGTGGCAGATCCTAGATAACCCATCAGCAGCCTTGTTTTCCAATCCGGGTCTATATTGTATCTCAAATTGAAACCCCAATAATTTCACCATCCATTTCAAGTATTCCGGACTCACTACCCGTTGTTCCATTAAGTATTTGAGACTCCTTTGATCTGTTCGTACCACAAACTTCCGTCCTAACAAGTAATGTCTCCATTTTTGGACAGCAAACACTATGGCCATTAATTCCCTCTCGTAAACAGATTTTTTACTCCCCAACTGATTGAAAGCATGACTAAAATAAGCAATAGGCCTTTGCTCTTGCATTAATACAGCCCCCATACCTTGCCCTGATGCATCAGCCTCAATAACGAATGGTTTCCCAAAGTCCAGCAAGGCTAAGACGGGTAGGGATACCATTTTAGCCTTAAGTTGTTGGAAGACCTGCTCGGCTGCCTCGTCCCAAAAGAAGTTATTCTTCCTCAACCTCTCCGTTAGTGGCCTGGCTAACCTGCCATAATCCCGCACAAATCGTCTATAATACCCCGTAAGGCCAAGGAAGCCCCTCAATTCCTTAACCGATGTAGGAGTAGGCCACTCTAGCATGGCTTGTATCTTACTTTGATCAGCTGAAACCCCGAGATGAGATATAATGTGGCCTAAATATTCGATTTCCAACTGTCCAAAAATGCATTTCTTCCTATTGGCAAAGAGCTGGTTGTTCGCTAGTACCTTTAAGACACAACGGAGATGATATGCATGCTGTTCGAAATCCCTGCTATACACCAATATGTCATCAAAGAACACCAACACAAAACGTCGTAGATAATCTCTAAAAATATCATTCATCAAAGATTGGAAGGTGGCTGGCGCATTTGTCAACCCGAATGGCATTACTAGGAACTCGTAATGCCCGTCATGAGTCCGAAAAGCTGTCTTGGGAACATCTTCCGACTTAACTCTAATCTGATGGTAACCAGATTTTAAATCGAGCTTGGAGAAGACCCTAGCACCATGCAACTCATCAAGTAACTCCTCTATCACAGGTATAGGAAATTTATCCGGTATAGTGACCTTGTTCAAGGCCCTATAGTCCACACAAAAACGCCACCCTCCATCCTTCTTTTTAACCAACAAAACCGGACTCGAGAATGGGCTGGAACTAGGCTGTATAATTCCAGCCGCCAGCATCTCTCCCACCAGCTGCTCAATTTCATTTTTTTGCAAATAGGAGTATCGGTAGGGCCTTACATTCACTGGTGTGGTTCCCGGAACCAGGTTAATGATGTGATCCTTCCTCCTGCAAGGTGGCAGCCCCTCCGGTGTCGAAAAAACCTTCTCAAACTCAGCCAACACCCCCCCTAGCACTTCTGGAACTACCTCTTGAGCTTCTTTGATCCCTGCTGTCATGGTTCCCAACTCTAATAGCATTCCTTCCCCATTTTCCCTAAAGGCCTTTGCCATTGCCTTCAAGGATACCAAGGTCTTACTCAAGCTTGGGTCCCCTTGTAAGGTGACTGTCATGCCTCCTACCCGAAATTTCATTGTGAGAGCCTTCCAATCCACAACCATTTTACCAACAGCCGCTAGCCACTTCATCCCTAAAATCACATCCGAACTTCCCAAGTCCAGCGGTAAGAAATCCTCTATGAGTTGCAGATTTTGGAGATTAAGCTTCACTCCCTTGCAAATTCCAGCACCTTGCACTGCTATTCCAGTCCCCATAATTACTCCATAACCAGCTGTCTCCTCCCTTGGTAATGCCAATTGCCGCACCAGCTCGCTTGCTATGAAGTTATGAGTTGCCCCACCATCTATGAGCACCACCACCGGCTGCCCTTCGATGTCTCCCTTGAGCTTCATAGTTTGTGGGGTAGTCAAGCCCACCACCGAATTCATGGAGAGCTCAATTACTTCCCCATCTTGTCCCGGCTCTCCTACTAACTCTTCCAACCTTTCGTCCCCTTCCTCCTCTTCTACCTCTTCATCATATATCATCATTACTTGCAGCTCTTTGTTTCTACACTTGTGCCCTATAGTATACTTCTCATCACATCGAAAACATAGGCCCTTATCTCTCTTTGCCTTCCACTCCGCCTCACTAAGCCGCTTGAAGGGTGGATTACCTCCTCGCCCATAGGTTTGTGGCCGATTTGGGTTAGGAGGATGGATTGTTGTCAGTTTTTGGGGCTGTTGTGAGAGTGGCAGAATTCCCCCTCTCTGAAAAATTGAAGTTGGGTTTGGCCCAGCTGATCCCTTGTTTGAACTTGCTCCAACCGCCCCTCCCCGAACCACTTGATTCCGCTCCTCTATCCGTTAGGCTAAGTCCATCATCTGCCCCAAACCCCTTGGCCTCAACACCCTCAACTCAGCCTTGATTTCAGGTTTTAACCCATTTATGAAGTGCCCTTCTAGCATGGCTTCCGGCAAGTTTTCAAGGGGGGATGCCAATGTCTCGAAGCATTGGCGGTACTCCATAACAGTTCCCTTCTGCCGGAGGGCTATAAACCTTTCCTCAACAGAGCCTTCTTGGGTGGGTCGGAAGCGACTTCTCAGCAGAAACTTGAAGTCCTCCCAGCCTCTAACCCTTCGCCGCTTTTCCTCCCATTGGAACCACGACAGAGCAGCTCCCTCCAAACACAAAGCCGCTGCATCTACCTTCTCTTCATCAGTCATACCTGTCACCGCAAAATATCGTTCGGCTCTGAATATCCAGCCGTCCGGATCGTCGCCTTCGAAGAGAGGCATCTCCAAACGTCGCCCTCTGATTTCCGGCCGCCAACTCCCATCGCCACCACCTGTCTCGGTGCGCCGTATTCCCACATCAGGGGTCGCCTCGGAATCTTGAAAGAATTCCGTAGGCTGGCTTCCCATCTTCTCCTTGCTTTTCCGCTCCCGTTCTTGCTCTTCCCACTTCGTTCTCATCCATGCGAACTGCTCCAACAGGGTCGCGACATTCTTCTCCACCGTCTGCATCTCCCCCCTCATGGCCTCTACTCCCAGTTGCATGCCTTCCATCCTCCCTTCTATTTCTCCTACTCGGTCAGTCAAGTTCACCATCAAGATCGGTGATGCTCTGATACCAAAATGATGGAATCCCAAATTTGATTTACTGAAAATGAATGCAAAGAGTCCGATTACAAGAACTGGGCGTTCGAGAGGCCCTTCGCTCTCCCAAAATTCAATACCCGACCAAAAAAGATATCCCTCCCCTCCCATTTTCCCCCTACATATTCTTCCCAACTGAATTCTGTTACACGCGCTTGCTGGGTTGTGTAACAACCCAGCAATTTCCCTTCCCTGCCCTTACGCAACATGGCTGGCTGTTATGCCAGCCATCCAATTTACCCCCTTGCCCCTACCCCCTGCCCCTTGGACCTTCTTTGGTAAGTCAAGAAAACCGGGGGCCTATCATAAAGGAAACGATCAATTCAAGTTAGCCTCTTGAAGCATTAAATTCAGCTTCAAGGGTGATGATAGAATTCAATCATTGATTATATTTTTTCTTGATTTATGCATGTGAACTGCGCA